>JARQOC010000006.1:415522193-416122193 GCA_033576535.1 Allobates femoralis | reverse complement strand
GCGCTTCCTGAACACTCTCCTGTAGTTAGGGACAGAAGGATTAGGGAAACCCTTATTTACCTCTCCTGCCTTAGACAAGATATCATCGAGTACAGGACCAAAGAGGTACTCACCCCGGCACGGAATAACGCACATCTTGCTCTTAGCGTGCGTGTCCCCTTTCCACTCTTTCAACCATAGTGATCTATGGACCGCATCAGAGAGTCCCGCAGATCTAGCCTCCAGGCAGAGCAAATCAGCAGATGTGTCGGCTATATATGCTGACCCATTCCGAATCTGAGGAAAAGCTGCCAACAATCTGTCTCTCGGTACCCTAGACCGAATCTGTTCTTCCAGCTGGTCTAACCTCATCAACTGGGAACGAGCTACACATACAGAAGTAATGGCGGGTCTAAATGCTCTCACAGCTGATTCCCAGGACCTCTTTAGCAGGGTGTCAGCTTTCCGGTCAGACGGATCTTTCAGCAGACCACCGTCTTCCAATGGGTAAGACATTCCTTTTAGATGAGGCAGCTACTGCAGCATCGACTTTAGGGACCTTAGACCAGTCCAGCAATTGAGAATCCTCAAAGGGATACTTCCTCTTTGAAGGGGAAGGCAAACATCCCCTAGATTCCTGCTTTTCCCACTCTGTCGTGACCAGATTTTTAATGGCATCAATGACAGGAAAAGCACATATGTTTTCTGGGTTGTCTCCAAAAAAAACTTACTTCTTGGGCCATCTTTGATTCTCTAGTATCTATGATCCCCATAGTGGCACAAACTGATTTCACCAGGGCATCAATTGGATGGGAAAAGAAGAACCACCCTCATCCTTAGAAGAGGAACCAGAATGGGATGTATGTATTAGGTCCTCGTCCTGGGATTCATTATCAGAGAGCGGTACAAGGAGAATGATGCTGGGGTGTAGGCAAACACAGCTGTGGGATCTGGGAAAGGGAATTCTTGATCTCCCGTATAAAATTTTTAAGGTCAGCTGTACGGACAGGAGCCTCTTCATCGAGAGTCTTGGCTATACAGGTCTGGCATAAACGTTTGCCATAATCATCTGGCAGGGGCTGCACACACAAACCACATTGCCTATGTTTCTGTTTCTCCAATTTCTTTCTTGCCTGGGTAAGAAGGATAGAGAGAAAGAGAGAGATTGGAGGGAAATCTTCTCAGTAGATGATCGCACATATAAAACTCACCCCTGATGCTGACATGAACGGGTATCGGCTCTGGAGGTGGAGGTCCAACACTGGACTTGGAGACCTTCTTTGTTCGTTCCCCAGTGGAGCATTCTTTACTGGAATGCATTATCCTTGGTGTCCCGCCAGCTGCTGCCACTACTGATGCTGCCACTGGTCTGCTGCCTGACACCCTCGGGGTGCCGCACCGCATCTCTGGGGGGGAAGACATGTTTGGGCACACCATCCTGCCGCAGACCGCTCCTTAAATCATGTTCCCGCCTTGTGATGCGTCCTCCTCTGGACCCCCGTAAGTGACGCACACTTCCGGTGCAAAGGGCGCTTCCGACACGCGATGCAGGGCAGCCGATCTCCATGCCCAGCCCCGCCGGAAACCAGGGACAGCTCCAGGCAGCGCCTGCACGACCCAGAGGGGCCCCACCCGGACCCTGAGTTGTGTCATCCATTTCGGCGGAGGAGGAAGACTGAGCCTTCAGGGCTCCCCCGACATTGCTCCCAAGCACCCGGATTCCACCGTCCTCTCAGGCACCGCATGGAAGCTACAGGCATGAGGTACAGCAAATTTCATCTGTAGGTTCCCATCAAGGACAGGAAACCAATAGAGGAGGGACCACCCCTTTTTGACTGTAGGTTTCCTGTCCTTGTGGACGGATCCCCTCTCTCGGTGGGTTCTGTCATGGCGATAGGAAAACAACATTTTAGTGAAAAAAAATTTAACTATACTTTCTTCACCACCCAGTGGTATAATATTCTGTGACACAGCTGTCATGTCAGTATGCTCACTGCACCCCTAGATGAATTCATTAAGGGGTTGTGACCCGCGTCACTACAGTAATAACTAGTCCCAGAAGTGGAGGGATAAGACTACAATTATATATAGTAATTATATTATAATGCTACTTACTGGATAAGTAAAGGGAGGTCAAACGATCCGAGGTCAGGTCCAGGAAATGGCGCAGTACAACAAGGGGTAGTCAGAGACTAAATCCAGTTCAGAAGCCGGGGTCAGGAAAACCAGAAAGACAAGACAGTTTATAGGGAGCAGGCAAAAGAGTAGTCAGGTCACAGGCAAAGGGTCAAAGTCCAGGGAAGGGAATAAAGTCAGGCTAGGTCAGGCACAGAGCACAGAGAGATCAGACTTACATAGGCAGCAACAAGTGTAAGATTGACACTGGATGGAGGAGCTAGCATGCTTAAGTAGAGGACTAATCAAGGGAAGTGAACACAGATGATTGCAGCACAGACCCAGCACAACCAAAACAGACTGACAGCTTCCACACAATAGTAACATAGCAGACATGGACAGTATGGAGATCATGACAGGGGTGTAGATTGTAAAGTAGGGTCACCTGTGGGAGTCTGCCAAGGTGACATAGCACCCCCAAACCATTCCAACTAAATCTGATCCCAATATGGTGCTCCTTCCCTTCTGAACCTTGCACTGTGCCTCAAAATGGAGTATTGACATACTCAGGGAAAATTGTGTAACAAATCACACTGTCCATTTTATCTTTTTACCCTTATTAAAAATTGAGGCGAAAGCAACAATTTAGTGGAACCAGTGGTAATTTTTATTTTCACAGCGAAATTACAATTTGATGAGTCACCTTAGGGTTAACATTGCTCATTACACCCCTAGATTAATTCCTTGATAGGTGGAGTTTACAGAATTAATTAACTTGTGGGGTTTTTCTGCATGTCAGGGGCTCTTCAAATGCGACGTGGCCTCTGCTATCTATTCCTGCCGAAATGCCGCGCCAAAATTCAAATAGCGCACCTTCCCTTGTGCCCCGACAGTGTTCAATCACACATGGGGTATCGACGTGCTCAAGAGAAATTACACAACACATTGTATGGTGCATTTTCTAATCGCACTCTTGTAAAAATGAAAGAAATTGGGGTTACATCAACATTTTTGAGGTAAAAATTTATTTTTTCATTATTACAAGTCAACGATATAAAATTCTGTGAAGCACCTGGGGGTTCAAAGTGCTCACCACACAACTAAATAAATTCTTTGAGGGGTCTAGTTTCCAAAATGGGGTCACTTGTGGGGGAGGGAAATTCCACTGTTTAGGCACATCAGGGACTCTCCAAGTGCAACGTGGAGTCCAGCCAATCCAAAATTTAAATCGCGCTCCTTCCCTTCCGAGCACTGCTGATTCCAGGAAGCGAGCTAGAAGTTGCTCTCCCGTTGGTGCAAGGTTCCCGTTGGCCTTAATGTAATCTTTCCATGTTCGGATCCCATGTGTTGGAGGTGCGACAAGGCAGAGGGGTCTCTCTAACACACCTTTTTGGAGTGTAGGTTACTCAAGCCCTTTTGGGTAGAAGTGAAATTATACGCAAAATTACAGGATTTACGGGAGAGTTGGGTTGTTTTTACCAGGGCTGTGAAGTCGGAGTTGTGGAGTTGGTGTCCATTTTGGTGGAGTCGGATTTAGGGAAATTGAGGAGCCTGAGTGAGATTTTTGGCTTACTGACTTCACATCCATGGTTGTGGAGTTGGAGATTGCATCCATTTTGGTAGAGTCAGGGAATTGAGGAATTGGCGTCGGATGTTTGGTTTACCTACTCCACAGCCCTGATTTTTACTCCAACGCTGCGAGACTCATACTACATCCTACAAACGCTCCCTTCTAAGATTCTCAACTATGAGAATCCCATGCCTGCATCCCCTTGTTTTGGAAGAAAATCACCTTCCCGTTTATATCTCTGTGGACATCAAAGTTAATGAAGTCATGTATATTGAGGGCCTGACCTCCTCTGTCTAAGGTACTTACACAATGTTCTGAGATATGTGGTTTGGTTAGCTGGAGTAACAGCAAACGGATGAATAAAGGGGTTGCTGTAAATCAACAGCAATACCGCACTTGTCGCACCCGACTGCAAGCCCCATAGAGAATAAATGGAACTTGCCGGATCGGTGCCGCTAGTCGGCCGTTACACCGTAGATCCAGCAGGTGCAGCGACATCTGCAGGATCTACCGCAACATTGCAATACTGCTGATGTGAAAGGAGCCTTACTGTTAATATTTTCTATATTGAACATGCTGAACCATTTGATATGGCAAGTTTACGTGTTTTCGTTCATGGATGTATATTTGCCTGACTCGGACTGTACCGTCACCGTGAACACTATTTGTTGATAACAAATACGGTTATGTAACTCTGTTTTCCTTTTGGTTGCTTTAAAATAAAGTAGTATAAAAAAATGGAGCAGATGTCAAGAAGACATTCGGGAAATGTTACTTATTAACTATCTTGAATGACATAACTATCTGGTATAAGGGCATAAAAATACAAAGTTCAAAAATTGTGAAATTTTCAAATTTTTGGTCAAATTTTAGGTACTTTAATAAACAAATGCAAATCGTATTGAACACATTATACCGCTAACACAAAGTACAATATGTCACGAAGAAACAGTCTCAGAATCACTGTGAAATACTGAAGTGTGCCAGGGCTAGTACCTTGCAAAGTGACACTGGTCAGGAAGGAGAAAACAGGTTTGGGGCGGAGGGAATTAAAGCAGCACTGTGGTGGTTTTTATTTTTATTGCCCCGCTGGAGTGCTGCTTTAAGGCTGGAAACACACTGCCCGAGTGACACGCGAGTTACTGGCACAAGTCTCTGATCATTCATCCGGCACGACCCCTGACGCTTTGGACGGGATACTGTCAGTGGTATGTTTTTCTATGTAGCTCCACTGCTCCCATACAGAGAAGGGGAGGTCATCCCGGGTGAATGATCCCAGACTTGTGCCAGTAACTCGCATGTCACTCGGACTGTGTGTTGCCTGTCGAATTGCAAATCCCCTGCCCCGGGGTTTTACACTCACATTCTGGTGTTTTCATCTTTTTTTTTCAGCGGTGCTCCGGTCGGTCTGCTGGGATTTGTGATCTGCCGGCAGCTCCAGTGTTTCATGGATCGCACCGAGGGTCCCAAATCAATTCATCTCCATAAGGGCCTCATTCTGGCTGTCATAGATTTGTATGGGGATCCCGTCTTCTGGCCAGTCAGAAGTTACGGGCACAAGATGGCACCGCGGGACCAGAATACTGCTGAAAAAAACGATGAAGCCTCTGGCAGGTGAGCACATGACGGGGGCTTACATTAAAAGCGCCAATTCAGCACAAAAGACAACAACAAATAAACGCTGTAGTGGTGCGTTCAGTAAAGAAAAACATACACAATAACCCCTTCATCACTCAGCCATTTTCCATTTTTTTCTTCCCTTCTTCCAAGATCCATAACTTTGTTTATTTCTCCATCAATCATCCTTGTTTTTTGCGGGACGAGTTGTACTTTTGAATGACATTATTCATTTTACCATATAGTGTACAGGAAAACGGGAAAAACATTTCAAGTGTTGTTAAATTGCAAAAAAAAAAGCACAATTCTACGATTTTTTGGGGGGGGTATTTTATTTGCCATGTTCACTATAGGGTCATTCCATGTCAAGTGATCCAAAAATGAATATTTTTTTTCCCTGACGTCCTCAGATTTTTAAAAAAAATTTTCTATCTGAAGAACAACTTTATCTAATTACAAAAAAAAAGTTTTGAATTTTTTTCTTTATCTGTTAATTTTTTACAGATTTTTAAAGTTTTAAAAAAGTGCGAATTTTGGCCTGGTATGGCTTTACATTTTCTATCATATCTCGGGCTAGAAATAAGATAGAGAACCAAAATAAACACCAATCTACTCAGAACTGTCCAGGCTTTCATCAGATATGTCACAAGAGGATATTTGTTAATATTTTACCCATGTGATCGCAAGCGCAAAACTTTAAAATGCATTTCCGAAAAATCGGCGCGCTTTAAATATTTCAAAAACTGCCCATGTGTCTGCTGTGCTCTTAGCCACATCTGTACCAAATTTCAAGTTGGGATCGCAATGGTATCATATTTTAACATATTTTACTAGTAAGAGCGTCAATGGGTCATTCCATATCAAGTGATCTAAATATGAATATTTTTTTTACCTGACGTCTTTAGATTTTTTTTTTTTTTTCCTTTATGAAGTACTACTTTAGTTAATTACAAATTAAAAGTTTGGAATTTTTTTCTTCATCAGTTAATTTTTTACAGATTTTTAAAGTTTAAAAAAAGGGTGAATTTTGGCCTGGTACGACTTTAAATTTTTTTATCTCAGGCTAGAAATAAGATAATGAAGTGGGAGAGGCATCATTTTACTCAGAACGGTAACAGCTTTCATTTGAGATGTTACAAGACTATGTTTCTTTATATCAAATTCAAACTATTGACGGGCAATTGTGAAAAAATGACTGATTGTGTTCTTGGTGACTTTTGAATTGACACTATAATAGTTAAATATTTTGCACTTAGGTCCAATGAATGCGTCCATGGGGTCAAGCTGGGACAGAGTCATCACAAATTAGCCTTATTTGCAGATGACCTGCTACTTTACATCTCCCAGCCCCTGGTCTCCATCCCTTCGGTCTTAATGGAGTTTGAACGGTTCGGACAATTGAGCAACTTTAAAGTGAATTGCTCCAAAACCGAGGCACTCAATATTTCTTTGCCTGGAGAATTGGTTTCTCATCTATCTAAACAGTTCCCATTTAAATGGAAAGTAGAAGCCATTAAGTACTTGGGAGTCCTTATACCAAAAGATCTTAAACAAATATTCAATTTAAATTATCAACCCCTTTTGACTAACGCGGAATCGGCATTTACCTCCTATAGACAATTAAAGCTATTCTGGTTCGGGAGAATAAACGTAGTCAAGATGGATGTCTTGCCCTGACTCTTATATACTTTTCAGACAGTTTCTGTTCTATTGGATAGAGGTTTCCTCTCCAAAATGCAATCTATGATCCTTAGATTTGTCTGGGGGGGCAAGAGGTCCAGATTGCGAATGAATATCCTATCCTTGCCCGAGACCAGAGGAGGGGTTGGACTACCCAACATACGAGCGTACTGTGAGGCTTCCTCTCTTGTTAGAGCTCTAGATTGGCATTATCATGCGTCCTCCAAGAAATGGGTAGGGGTGGAGCAAGAGGGTTTGGGAATTCCGCTGAAACACCTGCTTTGGATTTCCCCTAAAGACTCCACAGACCTAGTACCTTTGACAGACATGACCAGAAACACCTTGAAGGTATGGCACCTAGTGACGAAAACCCTCCGCTTAAACGACAGACTTAGCCCTTTGACTCCCCTTTTTTCCAACCCATCTTTCCCACCCAGATTTGACAGGCAGAGATTTTTATGTTGGCGGATTGTGGATGACACCCGAGTAGGACAGACTCTGTCCAGTGGTGGTTTGCCCCCGATGGCAGAGCTACAACTCAAAGAACCTACGAGACCTCTTAAGTGATTCGAATTTCTCCAATACAGAGCATAATTATATTCAGCTGACCACTCTTGCAGGGTAAGATTGACGCCCAACGTATTGGAGAGGTTATTCCAACTGGAGGCTCCACCGAGGCGCAAAATATCATTTCTATACCAGGCCTTAGGGTCCATGAGAGAGCAGGGCACCCTTTACTTCCAACGTGCTTGGGAGAGGGAATTGGGGTGTAGCATTTCAGAAGCTAATTGGCAGAAATGCTTTATATTTACTCACTCACTAGCTAGCACTTGTTCTGCACAAGAAAGAAGCTATAAGCTGCTCACTAGATGGTACTTGTGCCCGACGACACTCCGGAACATGTTCCCTGGAACCCCTGATACCTGCTGGCGCTGTGGGGAAGAGAAGGGTACAATGATACACATTTGGTGGAATTGTGGGGAAATCCGGCGGTTCTGGTCTGAGGTTTTCAATGCATACGCCCGGATAACAGGTAAAGAAGCCGAATGCTGCCCAGAATCGGCAATGTTATCCATTTTTTCCAGGTCCTATTGGGCTACAGAAGAGGGATATTCTCCGCTTTTGCATCTCGGCTGCTCGTGCTGTGATCCCGAGGTTCTGGAAATCAAGCCGGGCTCCATCTCTACTTGATTGGTTCAAAGAATTGATGGACACATATCGAATGGAGGAGCTCGCAGCTGATGCGTCGGGATCTCGGAACAAATTCTTAGGGATTTGGGTTGAATGGATTCTTTTTCACGACTCTGCAGAATTTAGGAGTATCTTTTCCAGCACAGATAATATGGCTCGACCTCTGGCTGATGGGGAGCCAGTGGGATGAGTACCCTTTCTCCTTCCCATACCTCACCCGTCCCCGTCCCCTCCTTTTTTTCTTTTTTTCTTACGTGGCTTTTCTTTCCCAGTATAACTTTTTCTAATGGTTTTTGTTTCTCTTCTCTCTCTCTCTTCTTTTCTATCTCTCTTTTCTTCCCATGATACATTCAGTCTAGGTATTTCCTTTCTACGCCTATACCTTCAGAATTCTAGTGAACATTAGACAGGTATCGAAAACTCTGAGCTGTGAGTAGATCATTAATATTTCGGCCTTCCTTTCCGGTACACCAGTCGATAGACTATTCCAACTAGGCCTCAACGGGTAATGACCCACTTACGTGGTCAACCTGTTAGAAGGGGCCAAGTGATAAAAATCATTCTGCTGGGGCTGCTTGTCCCCTTGACATCAGAACATCTCAAAACCCTGAGAAAGGTTGTATACTTGAGTGTTTGGAATTATATTTAGATTGTAGTATATATTGCACCAGAGATAAGCACAAAAGTAAATTTGCAGCTTATCTTAAAGTTACTAATAACTTTGTGAATTCTCTTTTTGTATATTTTATATGTCTCAAGATTTTGTTAAAAGATTGAATGTATGTCTTTCATATGTTTTTTCAAAATTTAATAAAAATGAGATTAACCATAGTTAAATATTTTAAAATATGATCCCATCACGATCCCAACTTGAAATTTGGTACAGATGTGGCTAAGAGCATAAAAGACACATGGGCAGTTTTGGAAAATTTTTATTAAAACGTTTTTTCGGAAATGCGTTTCAAAATGTTGTGTTTGCATTCGCATGGGTAAAAAATTAAAATTAACAAATATACTCTTGTGACATATCTGGTGAAAGCCTGGACAGTTCTGAGTAGAATGGTGTTTATTTTGTTTCTCTATCTTATTTCTAGCCCGAGATAAAAAAATTTAAAGTCGTACCAGGCCAAAATTCACCCTTTTTTTAAACTTTAAAAATCTGTAAAAAATTAACTGATGAAGAAAAAAATTCCAAACTTTTAATTTGTAATTAACTAAAGTAGTACTTCATAAAGGAAAAAAAAAAAAAAAATCTAAAGACGTCAGGTAAAAAAAAATATTCATATTTAGATCACTTGATATGGAATGACCCATTGACGCTATTAATAGTAAAATATGTTAAAATATGATCCCATTGCGATCCCAACTTGAAATTTGGTACAGATGTGGCTAAGAGCAAAGCAGACACATGGGCAGTTTTTGAAAAATTTAAAGCGCGCCGATTTTTCGGAAATACGTTTTAAAGTTTTGCGCTTGCGATCGCATGGGTAAAATATTAACAAAGATCCTCTTGTGACATATCTGATGAAAGCCTGTATAGTTCTGAGTAGAATGGTGTTTATTTTGTCTCTCTATCTTATTCCTAGCCTTAGTTATGAGGAGAAACGTAAAGGCAGGCAACAGCGAAATTCACACTTTTTCCGAACTTTGAAAATCATTTAAAAAAAAAATAAATTTTTTAAAAAATTTTTCTCTTCACATTTTGCATTGTCTGACATGCTATTATCAAATAACAAAATCTCAAAAGAATTAAAAATATAGAGGTAATAATCATTGGTTCACTTGACATGGAATGACCCTATATGGTAAAATTAATGTGTCATTATGATTCTCCAGGTCAGTAAGAGTACGTAGATATCAGACATGAATAATTTTTTTATAATATATATTTTTTTTAATTAAGTGGCAAAATAAACATGACATTTGTAAAAAAAAAAAAAAAAAATTTTGTTTTTGTCGCCATTTTCAGAAAACCTTAACGGGTCCAACTTTTCGGGATATGGGGATGTGTGAGGGCTGATTTTTTCCCCCTGAGATGATGTTTTCACTGATGCCATTTTTGGGTGGATATCATGCTTTGATCACACCTTCTTCTATTTTATTGCAATGTTGCGGTGGCCAAAAAAATGTACGGTAATTCTGCCAGATTCATTTTTTTTTCATTACATAGTTTACCGATTGGATTCATTTGTTTTATATTTTGATAGGTCGGGCATTTCTGAATGCAGTGATACCAAATATGTGTTTTTTTCTATTTCAAAGGGGCAAAGGGAGTGATTTGGACTTTTATTTTTATTATATTTAACTTTTTTTTGCACTATTTTACTGTATTTACTAGTTCCCTTAGGTGCCTTGAAACTGTGATTTCTCCATTCGCCTTCCACGACAGCATTGGAGGATGTCGTCCACGCCCTATTGGGGGACAGGAACACAGAGAGGTTAAAAGCCCCTCCCCTTCCTCAGTACTCCAGTGTCTTCCTGTCCCCCTTGGGGCATGGAGAGGTTCCAGTGCTGTCAGGCCGGCAGAGGCAGCATTGGGGTGTACTTACAGCCGGGCCAGGGATGGACGTCGGGGGCGGCCTCCTCCTCCTTCTCGGGGCTCCCGTGGTGGGACCATCCGGCCTTCCTGCGTCCTACGGGGCAAAGCAGGCCGTGTATTGCAACGCCGGAGGCCTGTTCAGCTCTCCGGCGTCTCCCTCCTCCAGCTGCGGTCCCTGGAGCATGCATCAGAGGTGCCGTGGAGGCACTTCCGGTTTCGGGGGTGGCACTTCCGGTTCCGGGATGGCGCTTCCGGTTTCGGGCGGCGGCTCCTGTAAGGGCTGTGGCAGGCTGGGCGCGGCTCCAGGGAACCCAGCAGGACTTTCGCGCGCTACTGCCCGCGGCCGGTGACCAGGAGGAGGGAGGGAACAGGTGTTCCTCGTTGGGGGCACGGTACTTCTGGATAAGTACCCGCCGGAAGCTACACCCAGGTAAGGCTGATCCCTGAAACATGGAGGGTGATAGGCTTCCACCTCTGCTTCTGCAGAGCCCAGCGTTCCCCCAGCTCATGTGTTTCTGGGGGTGGTCACAAGGGGTAGAGTTGTTTAAGCCGTGCACTCACACTGGGACCCCCTTCTCTTCCCTTTTTGTCTATAGGGAGACGAGGGCCGTCTGTGAAAGGGAGCAATAATGTGGCTGCGGCACAAAATTTCCCTCTTCCTACAACAAGGTGTCGGCCATGACTGACAGGGTTGTCAGGATGGACTCCCCATCCTTGCTTGAGGAGCTCCAATCCATTAGGGAAGAGGTGCAGGCTTCTATCTCGGCACTGCGGGGTTTTTCTGCAGCTTCCGGGCCTTCCCCTCCGTAAGAGAGGAAGCTCCAGGATTGTGACTCTGTGGATCTCATGGAGGCTGGCCAGAGCTCAGCGTTAGAGGACGGCGTGGATATTGCCGCTGTTGCCTCTGTCCAAACACGAGAATCTGGACACTACTATTTTTCCACGGAGTCCATTGGTGCATTGGTGGACACTGTCCATTGTACCATGGGAGTAGAGGTGGTGGAATCCCCTTCTTCTGTGCAGGACTAAACGTTCAGAGGCCTGAAGGCTAAGCGGCTCACCCCATCCGAGTGGATTGGAGGGTGATGACTTTGTCTGGGAGGTCCCGAAGGTGGACTCATTCAGGCGGCCTGACTGTTGCGGCCGGGATCCTGAGGACCAAGGGTCTCTCCCAGGCAGTGATCCGCACGCTTCAGCAGAGCAGGAAGCCTGTGACAAACGCTATTTACGGGAGGGCTGGAATCTGTTCCTGTCCTGGTGTGCTCCTTCCATCCCGACCATGCATCATCCTAATGTGGCCAGGGTAGCAATCAGCTGCTATTGTAAACCCATTGTGCTTGCCCTTGACACACTGTTGAAGCTAAGCAGCAGGAGCCTCAGTCACGGGCTGGATGGGAGACCTCATGAGAGACCCAATGGGAATCTCTATGGAAGTCTCTATAAAGTCAATGGGACTTCTAACATGAAGGTCTATGGCAGTATTCCATTTGGGAAGCTTGGCATATAAGACCGCGCTGCCTTTTGAAGATTCCTCCCGGTTGAAGGACCCCCTCGTTCGTAAAATGGAGAGTGTCCTCAAAAAATCCTGGGAGACGGCAGCTATGTCTTTAACGGTGTACATTTCCTCTACATGTGAGCAGGTCTCTCTTTAAGTGGCTCACCCAGCTGGGAGAATTCATCCTGCAGGGTACTCCCAGGGAGGAGCTTTGGACTCCATTCCACTTCTGAGACGTGCTACGGGCTTCCTGGCCGATGACTCTGCTGAGTCGTTCCGCGTTGGCGCCAGGTGCACAGTGTTGGTTAACACAGCTCGCAGGGCAGTGTGGCTTACAAGGTGGAATGGGGAGGTCACGTCTAAGCTCCAGCTGTGTGGCCTCCCCTTGCAAAGGGCATTGGATGACATCCTGGAAAAGGTGTCAGACCGGAAAAGGTGTCTCCCGGAACAGGAGCCCTTTCGGAGGCAGTCCTTTTGGCCTGAGCGCAGCCAACCCTCCCAGTCTAAAGGGAAGGGTAAGTCTGGTCGCTGGGCATTCCAGTACGGGAACAAGACCCGTAATATCTTTCTCCCCCAGCAGCGGCATCACCAGCCGCCCCCTAAACAAGGTCGCCTTCCCCATTGCGGGGCAGCTCCTGCGGTTTCTGCCACAGTGGCAAGCAATCTCCTTGTGCCCTTGGATCCTCTCGACCATTTGGGAGGGTCTACGCTTGGAATTCGAGAGCCAGCCCCTCCGTGTCTTCGAGTCCTCTCCCTTCCTCAGGGAGACTCTCGCACGGTTTTTTTCTTGTCGGGTCTGCGACACCTGTTGGATTCGGGTGTGGGGTCCCCGGTTCCTCCTGGAGAGGAGGGCCAGGGGCGCTACTCCAGGTTGTTGTGGACCTCCAGAACGCGTATTCTCAGGTCCCCATTCATCCGTCCCACAAGCGCTTTCAGCGATTCACGATCTCCGGGGCAGGCGGGACGGTCCATTCTCGGCTTAATGTGCTGCCCTTTGGGATTTCGTCGGCCCCAGAGGTTACCAAACTCATGGGGGAAGCGATCACATTCATCCAGACCCAGGGGATATGTATGCTTCCCTATTTAGATGACATGTTGGTGGTGGCTCCTTCGGCAGTGCTTCTGCGCACAAAGGTCTCCAACACATTGGGTACCTATCCCAGGGACTGAAGAATCTCCAATCTTCGGGATTCGGAACGGGTGCCTGCAACCCGACGTCAATTTTTGGAAGTCTTGCTGGCCTCCTCCAGACAGACCTCGTTCCTTCCTGTGACATATCAGCTTTTGCGCCGCGTGAATCTGACCCGCTTCCGGGCAAGGGGGGTCTCCCTCCTTGCAGGAAGCAATGTCCCTGTTAGGGGCCATGATGGCCTGCATTCAGTCAGTAACATGGGCTCAGGCTCCCTCCCGACTGCTCCGGGAACACATACTGAGTTCCTGGGACAGACGTCAGGATTCCTTAAACTCACGGGTCCGGACCCCGGGGCGGGTGGTAACCTCGCTTTCCTGGGGATGAATCCCAGACACCTTCCTGTGACCTCCGTTCCCACTGATGCCAGCGGTTCCGGTTGGGGCACGATGGTAGTTCGCACACTGTTCCAGGGGATTTGGAGTCGCTCGGTCAGTCGCCAGTCTTCAAACTTCTGGCAGTGGAGGAAGCGCTTCTTGCTGCAGCTCACGTTCTCCGGGGTCATCATGTCAAGGTCCTGTCAGACAATGTGACTACGGTTGCTTTCTTACGGTACCAAGGCGGTACTCGTGGCTTACACTTGCAGGGGCTGGCAAGACTGTTCTTTTGTGGGCAGTACGCCATCTTCTCTCCTCCTCGGCAGTACATCTGAAGGGAATGGCCAATGTACAGGCAGAATCTTGAGCCGCACGGAGGTCCACCCAGGAGAATGGTGCTTCCATCCGGAAGTATTTCGCTCTCTTACGGACAGGTGGGGTGTCTTTTCGATCGACCTGTTCGCTTCGGGCTCAAATACAAAGGTGCCAACCTTTTTCTCCCTGACGCGGTTGGACCATCCTCGGGGGCTGGACGCTTTTGCCCATCCCTGGGACTTCCGGTTGGTGTATGCGTTTCCTCCAATCCCGCCACTTCCCAAGAGGTTGCAAAGGATTCGGGCGGAGGGGGTGACACTATCCTGGTGGCTCCCCTGGGGCCCAAACTGGCGTGGTACGACGCCATCCGAGACCTGGGCCTGGAGGGACCGATTATGTTAGCCCAGTCTCAACCTACTGTCCCAGGGTCCTCTGTTTCACCCGGGCCCTCAGTGGCCCAACTCTTGGATTTTTGCAGCGTAGCTTGGATTTGGGGCTTCGGCCGAGCACTCTTTAAGTCCAGAGGTCGGCACTTGGGGCGGTTTTTGCCCAGGATCTTGCTTCCCATCCATGGCTCAAGCAGTTTTTTACTTCTGCTTGGAGGTGGCGTCCCCGGATTCGGCCTTCTGTCCCTCCCTGGGATTGATGCTTGTTCTCCAAGGGCTTGCTCGAAGTCCCTTTGCACCCTTGTCTGCTGCATCCCTTACGTCTCTCTCACAAGGTGGCGTTTTTGGTGGCCATCACTTCTGCTCCCAGAGTTGGAGAACTGCAGGCACTCTCTGTCTGGGCTCCGTGCCTCGTGGTGTCCGTTGTTCGCATTACGCTTCGGTTGCATTCATCTTTTCTTCTGAAAGTTATCGGCTTTCCATCGGTCCCAGGATGTGGTTCTGCCTTCAATTTGTCAATCTCCTGCTAATGCGGCTGAGGCCGTGTTTCACTCCTTGGATGTTCGTCGGACTGTCCTCCTCTATCTCCGAGAGTCTGCTTCCTGGAGGTTAGATCAGAACCTGTTTGTTCGGCTTTTGGGAATAATACAGGGAAGAAGACTTCCCAGGCTACCATCACTTCCTGGATCAAGAAGGTGATCTGTGAGGTCTACGTCGCTCCGGTCCTTGCTCCTCCGGTGGGGTTGAAGGCTCCTTCAACTCGGGCTGCTGCTACTCCCTGGACGGAGCAGGCTGGAGCTTCATCGGAGCTGATTTGCAGAGCGGCTACGTGGTAGCCTCTCCTCACTTTTTCTCGCCTCTATAGGTTAGATCTGTCCTTCAGTCGGGATCTGTCCTTTGGTAGGAGAGTCCTACAGGCAATAGTCCCACCCTGAGGAGTATCGGTGGTATTCCTCCAATGCTGTCGTGGAAGGCGAATGGAGAAAACTGAATTAGTCCTTACCGGTAATTCCTTTTCTTGGAGCCTTCCACGACAGCATCACTTCCCCCCCTTGTTGGTGTTTGGTTCCGGTTTATATCAGATAATCCATAGCTAAGGGTGATCTTGGTAAACACTGGAGTACTGAGGAAGGGAGGGGCTTTTAACCTCTCTGTGTTCCTGTCCCCCAATAGGGCGTGGACGACATCCTCCAATGCTGTCGTGGAAGGCTCCAAGAAAAGGAATTACCGGTAAGGACTAATTCAGTTTTTCTGATCACCTGTGCTGTACAGACTAGTGCATCAGCACTTCCCTGTATAGCAGAAATCATGATCTATGATGAGCTGGCATTCAAAGGAAGATCCTCATGACGGACACAGGAGTCATCAGCTGATCCCTGACTTTCACGACAACCTATCACCACCCGGCATTCATGTCATGGATGCGCTGATCGAAGTGAGGAATAACAGGCCCCTCTGCCCGCACACATTAATGATTTTTTCATTTTTTGGAGCTTTGATTGTTGCCTGTCAGTAAATTGGGATATAAACTGCTTACACGTAGAGGGCAAAAACGTACTGATGACGTGGAACTGAAGCCGGAGCAGGCTCTCTAGTGGGTGGCCTGAAAAAAATTGTAAACAGGCATTTAGGACCTCTCTTGGTTGGAGGGACCCCTGATCATATGTTTTCAGTCATGTCAGATCATTATATGTCTGTGTCCTGTTCTTAGGCAAACGAGAGCAGACACTGCTACAAAGCACCTCCAAAAAGGAATAGCAGGACCAACCACATGGGACAAATGATGCTATTTTTTTTAGCCAGTGTCCTTTAGGCCCTCCTCACCAGCGCCAGCCAATGTCCTTTAGGCCCTTCCTTACTAGCGCCAGCCAATGTCCTTTAAGCCCTCCTTACTAGTGCCAGCCATTGTCCTCAGAACAGTCACAGTCAATGTGAGCTGCCGTCTTGTCCCTTACAGTCCAACCAGTTTCATAGAATCATAGGATGATAGAGTTGGAAGGGACCTCCTGGGTCATCTGCGCCAACCCCCTGCTCAAAGCAGGATTCACTAAATTATCCCAGACAAATGTCTGTCCATCCTCTGTTTGAAGACGTCCATTGAAGAACAACTCAGCACCTCTCATGGACGCCTGTTCCACTCGTTGATCACCCTCGCCGTCAAAAAGTTTTTTCGAATATCTAATCCGTCTCTCCTTCCATTCAGTTGCATCCCATTGCTTCTAGTCTATCCATGTGTAAATGAGAATAAAGCTGATGCCTCTACAGTGTGACAGCCCTTGAGATATTTGTAGACTGCTATTAAGTCTCCTCTCAGCCTTCTTTATTGCAAGGTCAACATTCCCAAATCCTGTAACTGTTCCCCAAAAGACATGGTTTGCAGACTGGTCACTCTTCTATGAACATGCTCCACTTTGTTGATATCTTTTTGTGGTGCCCAGAACTGGACACAGTATTCCAGATGAGGTCTGACCAAAGAGGAATAGAGGGCGATAATGACTTCCCGTGATCTACACTGTATGCTTCTGGTGATACATCCCAGAATTGTGTTGGCCTTTTTTGCTGCTGCATCACACTGTTGACTCCTGTTTAGACTGTGATCTATTAGTATACCCAAGTCTTTTCACACTTGCTGTTGCTTAGCTCTATTCCTCCAATTCTGTATATGCTTTTTTTCATTTTTATTTCTCAGATGTAGGACTTTGCAATGCTCCTTCTTATAAACCATTCTGATAGTTGCTGCCCACTCTTCTACTTTGTTTAGATCTCTTTGAATCCTCTTACTCTCTCTAGTATTAGCTATCCCTCCGAGCTTTGTGTCATTAGCAAATATACTCAGTTTACCCTCAATTCCTACATCTAAATAATTGATAAAGATGTTGAGCCAGTGTTTCAAAATCGGCCCAGTTACTGGGTGCCATAGACCAAAAATAAAAAATGTAATTAAATGACTCTTATGGGGGCACAATGGTTCCAAGAGTCAGCATCTGGTGATTTTTTTTTTTTTTTGCGGGGGAGTCTTATGGTCTAAGGCAGATTGTGTTGACCCATTTGGAGATACTGGTTCATACTCCTTTGTCAATGTGGCAACCACTCGCTGCTACTGTTACCTGGGACCAAAAGAGCACTGGGGCTGACTCTTGTGGCCAGTGCTCATGTGACATTGTGACTTGGCATTATTTTATGAGGCTCTAACCTGCACTGTGGCTAGCTCTACTCTTATGGGAGCTGTGACTAATGCCTTGCTCAGATGAGCGTATGAATTGGACGAGTGCAATGAGAGAAAATCTTGCTTTGTACCAGGACCAATGTGTTAATGAGTCAGAGCAGATAAGCTATTTTTTTTTTCTCATCCAAACTGTGGATGAGAAAAAAGTTGCAGCATGCTGCGAGTAGATATGAAAATTGGATGAGACGCTCCAATGCAAGTCAATGGGTGCAAGAAAAAAAAACTGACAGCACATGGACAGTCCTAGTGGGATCCGATTTTTACAGATACATTGCCATTCTGTAGCACAGAACAATGTAAATGATTGTAGAATAATAGCTGCCGAGAAAAAAAATGCATCGCAGACAGACAGCACACGGATGACATATGGATGCTAGGCAAGAAAGCAAAACTCACTCTCGCACGGAAGACCATACAGATTTCACTGGTCCCACTCTTCTGGATAAAAATCAGTCAGGTTCTTCATGCTCTCATGTGACTCTAGCCTAATACTGCCCCTGTTATTGGGACACGTTCCCATTCATATGTGATTCCAAGGGACAAGAGGGCTGACTCCTATTAGAAGATTCTCATGGTGTAATATGGAGCATGAAATAAAACAATATCCATGAAGAACTATAGAAACAATGGCAAGCAGTAAATTAAAGGGGTTGACCACTACTAGGACAACCTCTTGTATCCATGTGTCCTCCAGGTAAAATGAAAAAGCCTATACTCACTTCCCATGCTGGCACCGGTGGTGTCGGTAATCACGTTTTTAATGACCATGAGACATTGTGACATCACGCGAACCCTGCATCCAATCACGTCTTCTCTGTCCTCACCTTCGGACACAAAAGCAATCAACAGGAAGTCAGCGGCAGCCGCAGCGAAGGCGCGAAGAGAGAAGCCAGTAGTGATTGGACGCAGTGCTCGCATGACATCACAATGTCTCAATCACCGAGAACGCGATTACCAACACTGCTGAAACAGTGCCAGCACGGGAGGTGAGTATAGGCTTCTTTATTTTACATGAGGGAGACATGTGGAATCAGAAGGGGTCATCCCAGTAGTAAGCCACTTTAAAAATGCCTTTGGAGCAATAAAGGAGTTGCCCCATTTCGATGATTAAGAGTAGCAGGCAGTATGAAGGTTAGATCCTCCTAATAACAGCCAGCAATGATGCCCCTTAGGACCTGGCATCATTACCAACCCATAGTGTCACAATAAAGGTAGTAATGAATGGTGGTTGGGGACAACTAGACTGCACTGAGGGTTGAAGTATGATGCACACGCCGGGGTCAGGTGCAGTAAAGAGATTTTATTTAAATATACATTCGCCGACAGAGAAAAGTACAGATAAATAGATCTCCCTCCTGCTCGATTCTGGACAGGGAAAAAGCCATCACACTGCGTCGCCGTATAAAATTCACAGTATCTATGGCTTCTTCAGGTAATGCCGAGGAGCCTGTTTGACCGGTGGGCTATCTGAGGTTCCCCAGTAGTGGAGACATTACAGTGGTGAATTCTCTCTACACTTGACTTACAAGGCTGAGGAGCTGCCGCGTCTCCCGCTCTCATCGCACCTCTGGGGCCGAATGTCACCAAGAGAAGCAATGATGGACTCAAACCAGCAAGCAGATGCCCCTGAAAGCCATGAACATTTACCAAGTGCAGTCATGGTACCAAGCAGCAAGATGGCAGACAGTGTAAAGTGGGCCGGAGGGGGTTCTGTTATCCCACTAACGGGAGCCTCTATGATATCTGTAGTAGAGGGGGAGGAAGCGAGCTTAGTGACTGATATTCGTACCTGGGCCTGTCGCTTGAGATGACGCACAGGTCGCTATCCGTCTCAATGAAACAAAAAGTCACTAATTTACAGTATAAAAGATGACAACTAAATATACATCTAAAAAAATCATATAAATACCAAAGAAGAAAGGTTGGGGTGTCAAGACATCAGTGCAGAGGCCGAGCGTCCGGTACATCAAACGTGTACAGACAACGCTCAATGTCAGGTGGAGCTGTATACACTTGTGGTCTCCGTGTCCTCAGATCCAGCACAAATTAACTCCTACATAGAAACACTTTCCACACAGTTGAAGTCATGCCAAGCATGGGGGCACTGCCGCATTAGAAGTCCAGCGCCTTTGACTTGTTACAGATGACCCCTGTCACCTCCTGGGAAGCTTAACCACAGGAGGTGCGGGGATCTGCCCTGGGGCACGTGCAGGTTGTCTTTTAATAAGTCCATCCTAATACTTCATCTATCTATTCGAGAGTCTCGATTTTAGGGTCATTTTCTTTAATTACTTCGGAACCAACCCCCTCGATTGTGGGAATTGTGAAGATCCAGAAGGCCCTGGAGGTGGAGCTGTTCTTCGACCACTGGTCTTGGGTCTGGAGATGGAGATGAAATAATAAAGAATTAGATATATAAGAAAAGAGTAACTAATACAGGAACAAAAATCCACTGACCTCATACAGAGCAGTTAAAAGAAACAAGTAAAGCATAAAAGACAGTATAAAAAAGAGGTAACTTTCAGCCTCCAGCAGACATTGCAGGAGAGCTGGAGCCACTGGTCATAGTCACCAGAGTCAGGATGTGGACAGGCCTAGCCTGTACTGTCCCAATATCGCAGCACCACTGACCTGGCTTTGGATTTCTTGTTGGCTGAGCTCTCAAACGTTGATGCGTCCACTTGGATGTCATCTTCATCTTGCAGAGCAGCTTCTAAAGCAGCCTGGACTTTGGGGGCCACAGCCGGTCCCTCATATTCCCGGGTTGTACGACTTGGCATGTCGAGTTCAAGAAGAACAATATTCTCAGCCTTTGGGAATGATCATACATTAAGCACAGGCTCTTCTAGGATTTCCTAGTACAGAGACTCATTTTCTTTGACATTGTTGGAAAACTGAAAAGACCACTGACAGCAGGCCTTGTGTATGACAGCTGGGGCCGGAGAGTGCATGCCCAAAATCAGGATTAGCAGCGGTTTGAATGCAGAGTGTTTTTGTAGCATAGAAAACGCTGTGTTCTGCAGTACAAGAACAATGGATGGATTGATAGAAACCTCGTGCCAACTGTGCTTCTATTTTCCGCAGTGTAAGTGGACCTGCAGCGCATCTTTCCGAGCTGCAGCATGTCAATATAATCTTGAGGAGACGCGAGTGTTCTCAGAGGGAGAATACATCGACAATCTGCTGCTGCGCCCAGAGTCCTGATCGTGGGCAAAGACAGTGCGTTCTCCCGCAGAGAACACTGACGTTTTCCGCAAGAGGAATGACCCTGCACCCAGCACGTAGGCAATCCTGATCGTGGGTGATTAACCTAACTGTGCCAATGTATGACTATGGCTACACTAAGGGTGTAATAGTAAATGTCTCCTGCCCAATGCGCTAATTGTTAAATTAAAAGTCTTAATATTTTGCATTTTGATAGCGAAATATTCTCTAAATCCCTGCATACAGTCAGTGAATGGATACACTCATTGATACATTTAGGGATTGCACACCAATCCTAAAATTACATAGGTATCCACTCTGTTAGCCGAGTACAAGTGCGGCACACATCTAACTCCTGTCCTGGGAGTTTGTCACAATGTATCAGTTGCGGTAAACTAAATCAATCCGGTGTCCGTAGAAGCCTGTGTAGCCTCAGAGACGACCGCGTAGACTCAAGGACGGCCCCGTACTCAAGGGACGGCCCCGTAGCCTCAAGGGACGGCCCCGTAGCCTCAAGGGACGGCCCCGTAGCCTCAAGGGACGACCGCGTAGCCTCAAGGGACGACCGCGTAGCCTCAAGGGACGACCGCGTAGCCTCAAGAGACGACCGCGTAGCCTCAGAGACGACGAGCCTCAAGAGACGACCGCACAGCCTCAAGAGACGACCGCGTAGCCTCAAGAGACGACAGCATAGTCTCAGAGGCGATCGCACAGCCTCAAGAGACGACCGCGTAGCCTCAAGAGACGACAGCATAGTCTCAGAGGCGACCATGTAGCCCTGAGATGACCACACAGACTGGATACAAGTGTCACAAATCCTCAACTGGGAGAAGAATTTCTGTGTGTTTTACAACTCCATCAGGAATGTTCACAATCAGGAACAGCAAGTACCATAAGTATCGTGAAAATTGTGAAGAATAAAAAACAAAATGTGTGGAAAACGTGTTGATCTTTTCAGTTTTAATTTAGAGAAGAGAACTTTACTAAGGGAGATTTTATTGAAGCGCCTTTCTTACCCGGTATCTGGGGTCAGGTCTGACCATCATGGACATCTTGGCATGGTGACATAAAGGCCTCTTGTAGCCTATGGCAGACGTTGGCCGTTTCATCATTTGCTGATTGCTAGGAAGAAAAGTGTGCACTTAGCAGACCTGCAGGGAGGGGGGGGTTTCAGAATTGGTGCAGGCTATGAGAGGTAGGTCACAAGTACTCACTCCAGCCTGCTGATCGGGTGAAGCTTCCACTGATCCTCCTCCTCCTCCAAATAGCTGCGGTTCATCATCTTATTTTTTCTCTCCATTGGAATGAAATTCTCAATGACTAGATGTCTGCGGCACAAGAAGAGACAGTCGACCCTGAACATCAACTTATCCCACTCATGACTGGGCACTAATTCTGAAAACAAGCCAAGCGCCCTCATTCATCATTCAGGGGACCCTGATATTCCACATATGTCAAAAATAGTCAAAGTGTCATGAATGCTTTGGATCAGAACTTCATCAGTGTTTGGTCGGAGTGTCTGTTTTTACAATCAGTGATGGTCACGTATGGATTAATAAATACATGAAAAAGCTTTCCCCAACTATTATGGTGTTAATTCTGGACAATACATGGCTCATACATTGATGTCACCCGTGTGCTGGTTGGGATTTTCACAGACCTGTAGACTTGGCTTCTTTTCATCCATGATTGTGATAACAAACGGTTATTTTTGCATGGACAAATAGCAAAAAACACAGACCCCCTAGACTATTAGGAGTGATATGTCTGTAAGATCAAGATTAGAACACGTAGGTGAAAAGTGGTATCCATATATGACTATCAGTGTAAGGCTGACATAAGGACCAAACACCGATCAAACTCTGATCCAAATCACTGTGAAGCGCCATCTAATTATCCTAGCCTCATTTGGTTGATTCTAAGCAGAAAGTATGGCCCTGTACACTGTAGAATTCATCCGGCTACTTCTGTCTTCAGTCCCATCATCCATAAACACTGGTGACCCAGGGCCACTGAAGCCATGCCTGCCCGGCCATCACACCACCTCCATGTGTTACAGAGGATGGGCTGTGCTTTGGATCTTGAGACTTTCCAAGCCTTCTTCATACTTTCTTCTTCTCATCATTCTGCTACAGGTTAATCTTAGTTTCATCTGTCCAAAATTGGTTTTCCAAGACTGGGCGGCTTCTCTAGTTTTTTTTGGCAAACTCTAATCTGGCCTTTCTTTTTTAAGGCTGATTAATAGCTTGCACCTTGTGGTAAGCCTGTGTATTTGCTCTCATGAAGTCTTCTGTCTTCTCTTTATGGTAGACTTATAGTGAAGCACCTCCCTGGAGAGTGTTCTTCCCTAGGGTGGATGTTGTGAAGGGGTTTTTCTTTATCATGGAAAAGATTCGGCGATCATCCACTGCCGTTGCCTTCTGTGGATGTCCAGGCCTTTTTGAGTTTCCAAGCTCAATAGTGAGTGCTTTATTTTGGAGAATGTACCAAAAACTGTTGATTCTGCCACTGCTAACATTTCTGCCATCTCTCCAATGGGTTCTACATTTTTTTTTCAGCCTAAGGATGGTATGTTTCTCTTCCATTCAGAGCTCCTTTGACTGCATGTTGTGGGTTGACAGCAACAGCTTCCAAATGCAAATGCCACACCTGGAATCAGCTCCAGAACTTTTACCTGCTTTGGTCCCTTGAAAAAAAGGCAGCTACATATTAAAGAGCTGTAATTCCTAAACCCTTACTCCAATTTAGATGTGAATACCATCAAATTAAAGCTGAGAGTTGGCACTTTAAGTCTATATTGATTGTATAACTATCTTGAATATGTTTTGGTAAACAGCTGAAATGCCAAAACTTGTGTCACTGTCCAAATATTTCTGGACCCAACTGTAACTCATGAAATGCCAAAGAAACAGTCTCACTATGGCGGCTGAAGCGCCCTATTGTACTAAGTGGCAGAGAGGGACGGAGATGATTTTAAAGATGGCCATATTCCAGTAGGTGTGGTATCTCGGGGTGGTATCATGTGCAGGTATTGTGGTGCCAGAGTAATGAATAAATCCACCCTAGTGCTATTCTCAGTAAATCTGTTTCTTTAGAACGTGCTGCAATAATAAACCAGATATAAACAGCCTGATAAATAATTCATACATCCTGCTCTCCATTTCCTAAACAGACTAAAGTGAGATGCGATCACAGTCCAGCACGTGCTGTCTATGTATCTGCTGGCGATAACCTTAAGTGACATTAATACCTCATTTTTGGGACATAGAATTTTGGCCAGTGCCCATATTCCCTTACATTGATAAAGCAACTTAAGAGCAAAAGTCACTTTAGAATTCTGCTTTGGCCTTCATGCCCCAATATCTCAACAGCCCCAATTTGGTCAAATGGACTGAAAATGCCTGAATGAGGAGGCCCCGTCAATGTCAATTCCTAGAGGGGTCAAGCAATGAATACCTCTAGCCAAGAGCTGGGACCACCACCAAACTGGAATCACCAAGCATACATTAATCACCTATTTGGTTGTTAAATATTGTTCTTAGGATAACCCCTTACACAGAAGACAAATCACTTATGTATGTAATTTAATGGTGGCCATCGTAGTAGTCATCTAGCTTGTGGCACGGCTGGTCGCAGATGCCACAATCGCCCCCGTGTCAGGGTTGTAGGGGATGGAGCATCGGTGTTGAGAGATATGAGTTGCTTCTGAGGTGGCTGATAGTATCCTGCTAAATGCAATGGTATTTGTAAGAGGCCAAATTCGGTGAGTTTTTTCTATATATATTCTATGTACCAATTCGGTGATTTTTGCTTAAAGCTAAATTATACATGTGTTATACATGTGGCTAGGTACTCGTAGGCGTGAGGGTCCGTGACGGGGGCTACGAGCTTACGCTATTTTGGTCCAAAATATCAAACTAACTCCTCACTGTCATCTATAGAGTTATATTGCATTTTTTTATCCATCTGCAGTCTACAGCTGTGTCCTCTACGGGGCGTCAGTCACTTGTGTTGCATATTTTGTTGCAGAGCGGCCCGCCTTGTCTAACAGCTGGGCGTCATTAATAGGATGCTTTCTGACTTTATGCTTCACTCTTGGAGTGGCTGCCGCCCTGTAGTGATCTCATGTCCAGTGATACCACGTCTCCTCCTTGTGGCACGGCTGGTCGCAGATGCCACAATCGCCCCCGGTTCAGGGTTGTAGGGGATGGAGCATTGGTGTTGAGAGATATGGGTTGCTTCTGAGGTGGCTGATAGTATCCTGCTAAATGCAATGGTATTTGTAAGAGGCCAAATTCGGTGAGTTTTTTCTATATATTTTCTATGTACCAATTTGGTGATTTTTGCTTAAATGTATTAGTTATCAGATATATATCATTTGTGCCCAGATTGGATGAACCCCAGATACTTACTTTAATTTCAGCTCTCTGGTGAGCTCGTTCTGCGTCTGTTCCAGCTCCTGACGCTCCTTAATGTGTTCTTCTTGTAAGTCATGGATCTCGGCTTTCACAGCTTGTAGCTTAGAGAAGAGCTGGAAGACAAACGGGCAGTGAAGTCTTTCATTGATGCTGGTGTACCATGGTTCCACAATCCATGTTGGTCCTGCCAGACAAATAGTCAAATGCACATGACCCTCACCTTTTTGAGCTTCTTAGTTTTGATGTCGACCTCTTGCTGTAAGGAGCTGTACGTTTCCTTGAGTTCCAGTGTCTCCTCATCACGATTATCCATCTCTTGCTGCATCTCTCGTTCTCGACGTTTCTAATAAATATGGACATAACTTAGACATTTGTGCCCCCTAGAGAAGTCAAAATATGGCCTTGTACAAGAAGATTTATGACTTGCCTGCTCTGCGATCTCATGTCTCTTCTGCTCCAGGATCTTCTGCTGCTCATTGGTATGGTCAACAATGTTCTTTCCACCAACGAGAAGTTTACTCTCCATAGCCTGAGAGACAGTCTGAATATTAGTGTGGGTTATGACGAGGGGCCACCAGATAAAGCACTGGGGGACCCTTCGTTTCAGATCTTCTAACCATGCAAGTGCTGCCACCATTAGGAATAGGAACTTTTATTGGACCCAAAAGATCCTTGGTCGGTGAAGACCATTGAGTTCAGATGGATACAAGGCAGCGTGCTGAATAATGATTGGAAAGGGGATGATATTTGTAATATGGCTTTGGATATCTAGGTCATACAACTAGACAGTTTAATGAACGTCATCTATGGGCAAAGACATATCAATTAAATCTTTTTCAAAAAGTGAGAGAGGAATAGTCATCGTTCATTAGAAAACCTCCACTATTGGCCAGAAATTCTGCAGAGGTCCGGTACGGACTTCTGAACCCCAGTGTTGGTGTTTAGGTTTTTCGTCTACACTATGTTAACAGTGGTGGTGACAATAATGTCGATCAGTAAATAAGTGATGAACTCTTCCAACTACTCATGCAGTATTACTGTTTCAACAACAGGAGAATTCTCCACAATGGAGATCTCTATGACACCTACAGTTGTGGCCAAAAGTATTGACACCCCTGCAATTCTGTCAGATAATACTCAGTTTCTTCCTGAAAATGATTGCAATCACAAAGTCTTTGGTATTATTATCTTCATTTAATTTGTCTTCAATGGAAAAACACAAAAAGAATTGTGCTAAAGCCAAATTGGATATAATTCCACACCAAACATAAAAAGGGGGGGGGGAACAAAAGTATTGGCACTGTTAGAAAAATCATGTGATGCTTCTCTAATTTGTGTAATTAACAGCACCTGTAACTTACCTGTGGCACCTAACAGGTGTTGGCAATAAATAAATCACACTTGCAGCCAGTTGACATGGATTAAAGTTGACTCAACCTCTGTCCTGTGTCCTTGTGTGTACAACATTGAGCATGGAGAAAAGAAAGAAGACCAAAGAACTGTCTGAGGACTTGAGAAACCAAATTGTGAGGAAGCATGAGCAATCTCAAGGCTACAAGTCCATCTCCAAAGACCTAAATGTTCCTGTGTCTACCGTGTGCAGTGCCAACAAGAAGTTTAAAGCCCATGGCACTGTGGCTAACCTCCCTAGATGTGGACGGAAAAGAAAAATTGACGAGAGATTTCAATGCAAGACTGTGCGGATGGTGGATAAAAAACCTAGACTAACATCCAAACAAGTTCAAGCTGCCCTGCAGTCCGAGGGTACAACAGTGTCAACCCGTACTATCCGTCGGCGTCTGAATGAAAAAGGGACTGTATGGTAGGAGACCCAGGAAGACCCCACTTCTTACCCCCGAGACATAAAAAAGCCAGGCTGGAGTTTGCCAAAACTTACCTGAGAAAGCCTAAAATGTTTTGGAAGAATGTTCTCTGGTCAGATGAGACAAAAGTAGAGCTTTTAGGGCAAAGGCATCAACACAGAGTTTACAGGAGAAAAAAAAGTTATTCAAAGAAAAAAACACGGTCCCTACAGTCAAACATGGCGGAGGTTCCCTGATGTTTTGGGGTTGCTTTGCTGCCTCTGGCACTGGACTGCTTGACCGTGTGCATGGCATTATGAAGTCTGAAGACTACCAACAAATTTTGCAGCATAATGTAGGGCCGAGTGTGAGAAAGCTGGACCTCCCTCAGAGGTCATGGGTCTTCCAGCAGGACAATGACCCAAAACACACTTCAAAAAGCACTAGAAAATGGTTTGAGAGAAAGCACTGGAGACTTCTAAGGTGGCCAGCAATGAGTCCAGACCTGAATCCCATAGAACACCTGTGGAGAGATCTAAAAATGGCAGTTTGGAGAAGGCACCCTTCAAATATCAGGGACCTGGAGCAGTTTGTCAAAGAAGAATGGTCTAAAATTCCAGCAGAGCATTGTAAGAAACTCATTGATGGTTACCGGAAGCGGTTGACCGCAGTTATTTTGGCTAAAGGTTGTGCAACCAAGTATTAGGCTGAGGGTGCCAATACTTTTGTCTGGCCCATTTTTGGAGTTTTGTGTGAAATGATCAATGTTTTGCTTTTTGCTTCATTCTCTTTTGTGTTTTTTTCATTGAAGACAAATTAAATGAAGATCATAATACCAAAGAATTTGTGATTGCAATCATTTTCAGGAAGATACTGAGCATTATCTGACAGAATTGCAGGGGTGTCAATACTTTTGGCCACAACTGTATGACACATCAGGAAGTGAATTACAAAAAAACAGTCCTTTTACCTTTACTTTAGCGGTCAGCATTTCCATAGCTTCTTTTTCTCTTCTTAGGTCGCCCATTTTCTTTTCCTTCTCCTGTAAAAGTTTCGATTTTTCCTCTGCTACTAAACTGTGATCTTCTATGATGGCCTTCTTCTCAATTTCCAGCTTCTCCTGCTGCTCTCGCCAATAGTCATCTTTGTCCTCCACCTCATCTTCTCCCTCACCAGAGTCTCCATTTTCATCGTCCTCTCCAGCTCCGTCTACGCCAAATCTTCTTTTTCCCCTTTTGTGCCTTTTACCCACAACCCTTTTCTCCAGCTGGGCCTTGAGCCGTGCGATCTCTTCTTGGAATTCCCTTAATAATGCATCTTTAGGGTCTTCATTCACTCTGGGCTTGTTCTTGATATTTTTGGCACGGTTGGAGTAACGTAGAGTGGTAAGGGTCTCCTCGACGTTATATGAGGCAGGGCCAATATTTGCGACCATGACCGTCTTGGCATTGCCGCCCAAGGAGTCCTGCAACAACCTGGTAAGTTTGGAATCCCTGTAAGGTATGTGGGTGCTCTTACCGTCTACAAGAGCTGATATCACATTTCCTAGAGCGGACAGGGACAGGTTAATCTTGGTAGCCTCTTTGAGCCTTTCACCTTGGGCTCCGGTTTTGGTTTGCCGTTCACTTCCGGCCAAGTCTACCAGATTTAACTTTCCTACGCGGATATGGTTTTCACCGTCCAACCCGAGCTCGCTGCACTCAATGGTAATCATGAAGATGGCGTGTGAACGAGAACTGTGCTCATTCATATTCGTTGCCCCAACTGAACGGTTCTGGTTCCCCACGTTCATGACGTGTTCGATCTCTTTCACGCTCTTGGTGACAAACGAGGACAGATCCTTCACGTAGACACCGGTGTCGGGTCTTTCTTTCAGTTCCAATCGCCTAGACTGGTCTTTAGAGAGAAGATCTCGGATCTCCTCCTGATAGATCTCTAGATATGAAGCTCTCACCAGGTACTGTTGGTTCTGGGACCTTGAAATGTGTGTGAAGACGTGATCAAATGAGTTTGGTATGACCCCCCTCTTCTCAGGGTCGCCTCTTAACCCTTCCATCGTGTACGTCTTCCCGGTTCCCGTCTGGCCATAGGCAAAAATGGTTCCATTGAAGCCGAGTAAGACTGAATCCACAAGAGGCCTGAATGTCTCATCGTAAAGCTCCACCTGTTTAGAGTTACCGTCGTAGACAGCATCAAAGGTGAACGTTTTCGGCAGCTCGTTGGAGGCTCCTTTCTGAATTCTTACCGCCACTTGACCAAGCTTTACGTCCACATCTACTACTTTATCAAACCCAGCCGCTATCTCTTTGCTATTCATCGGCCGAGATCGCACCACAACTCGCACAGACTCGGAGCTCTTTGACTTTGACATCATGTATAGTTTGGTGGGTCTGAAGCGCCAGGACACTGTGCCAGTCTTCCAACTACCACCCTAAAGGCAAGAAAGAGAACACATGAAAAAATAAAATGGATTACATTGTGAACGTAAATCAAGAGAATCTAGAAGTGGAGGTGTCTGCTGGGAATCTCACGTTCCTCCATGTGATCTGGCATGTCATGTATTACGCTGCGGCTCTGCACAACATCTGTCATCTCTGTGGGGAGCGCCTGTTCAAGGTCAGTGTGCCAGCAAAGTGGGTCACAGGAGAGGAATAGACAACATTTCTGCTGTTACTATATACAGAGCCTCCCAGATACAGCTAGATACAGGTGTAATCGCAACAGCTTAAAGCATTAGAAAAGCAGTGGATATGTATGACCCCTATGATTGTGAACGTCCCTGTAGGTTCCCAGCACTGAACATGTGTGACAGAATGTAGTGATCATTTAGTCAGGGAGATTCTATCCATGATCCATGGCTGGATCCTACCGACCAAGAGCAACACTGCCCCTGTCATCTGGTAAAGGTGCCTCATTAGCATATAGGACGGTGCAAACAAGCCAATCAGAAAAAGCCAAAGAGATCACATGTCTGCACCTTCAGCCTATCATTATGGCTAAGATAAGAATACAAGAGTGTCAATGTGAGATACTGATTGACCCAGAATGTGGACAGAAGATCAGTACAGGATAAGTAATGTAATGTATGTACACAGTGACTGCACCAGCAGAATAGTGAGTGCAGCTCTGGAGTATAATACAGGATGTAACTCAGGATCAGTACAGGATAAGTAATGTAATGTATGTACACAGTGACTCCACCAGCAGACTAGTGAGTGCAGCTCTGGAGTATAATGCAGGAGGTAACTCAGGATCAGTACAGGATAAGTAATGTAATGTATATACAGTGACTGCACCAGCAGAATAGTGAGGGCAGCTCTGGAGTATAATACAGGAGGTAACTCAGGATCAGTACAGGATAAGTAATGTAATGTATGTACACAGTGACTCCACCAGCAGAATAGTGAGTGCAGCTCTGAAGTATAATACAGGATGTAACTCAGGATCAGTACAGGATAAGTAATGTAATGTATGTACACAGTGACTGCACCAGCAGAATAGTGAGTGCAGCTCTGGAGTATAATACAGGATGTAACTCAGGATCAGTACAGGATAAGTAATGTAATGTATGTACACAGTGACTCCACCAGCAGAATAGTGAGTGCAGCTCTGGAGTATAATGCAGGAGGTAACTCAGGATCAGTACAGGATTAGTAATGTAATGTATGTACACAGTGACTGCACCAGCAGAATAGTGAGTGCAGCTCTGGAGTATAATACAGGATGTAACTCAGGATCAGTACAGGATAAGTAATGTAATGTATGTACACAGTGACTCCACCAGCAGAATAGTGAGTGCAGCTCTGGAGTATAATACAGGATGTAACTCGAGATCAGTACAGGATAAGTAATGTAATGTATGTCCACAGTGACTGTACCAGCAGAACAGTGAGTGCAGCTCTGGAGTATAATACAGGATGTAACTCAGGGTCAGTACAGGATAAGTAATGTATGTACACAGTAACTGCACCAGCAGAATAGTGAATGCAGCTCTGGAGTATAATACAGGATGTAACTCAGGATCAGTACAGGATAAGTAATGTAATGTATGTACACAGTGACTCCACCAGCAGAATAGTGAGTGCAGCTCTGGAGTATAATACAGGATGTAACTCAGGATCAGTACAGGATAAGTAATGTAATGTATGTATACACAGTGACTCCACCAGCACAATAGTGAGTGCAGCTCTGGAGTATAATACAGAATGTAACTAAGGATCAGTACAGGATAAGTAATGTAATGTATGTACACAGTGACTTCACCAGCAGAATAGTGAGTGCAGCTCTGGAGTATAATACAGGATGTTACTCAGGATCAGTACAGGATAAGTAATGTAATGTATGCACACAGTGACTGCACGAGCAGAATAGTGAGTGCAGCTCTGGAGTATAATACAGGATGTTACTCAGGATCAGTACAGGATAAGTAATGTAATGTATGCACACAGTGACTGCAAGAGCAGAATAGGGAGTGCAGCTCTGGAGTATAATACAGGATGTAACTCAGGATCAGTACAGGATAAGTAATGTAATGTATGTACACAGTGACTGCACCAGCAGAATAGTGAGTGCAGCTCTGGAGTATAATACAGGATGTAACTCAGGATCAGTACAGGATAAGTAATGTAATGTATGTACACAGTGACTCCACCAGCAGAATAGTGAGTGCAGCTCTGGAGTATAATACAGGATGTTACTCAGGATCAGTATAGGATAAGTAATGTAATGTATGCACACAGTGACTGCACGAGCAGAATAGGGAGTGCAGCTCTGGATTATAATACAAGATGTAACTCAGGATCAGTACAGGATAAGTAATGTAATGTATGTACACAGTGACTGCACCAGCAGAATACTGAGTGCAGCTCTGGAGTATAATACAGGATATAACTCAGGATCAGTACAGGATAAGTAATGTAATGTATGTACACAGTGACTGCACCAGCAGAATAGTGAGTGCAGCTCTGGAGTATAATACAAGATGTATCTCAGGATCAGTACAGGATAAGTAATGTATGTACACAGTGACTGCACCTGCAGAATAGTGAGTGCAGCTCTGGAGTATAATACAGAATGTAACTCAGGATTAGTACAGGATAAGTAATGTAATGTATGTACACAGTGACTCCACCAGCAGAATAGTGATTTCACCTCTGGAATATAGTACAGGATGAATTATGCGTTATATGAACACACAGATATTTTTAGTAATAACAACTAAACAGGCAAGCAGTCATCATTTTCAGAACCTGATCCCCCATTTTATCTTTATACCTATTTGCTATCCTCATTATTTTCCAGGTAATAAAGAGTGTGCATCATATTCCTCAATATTCAAAGTACATACTTCATGATGTTACCGCTGACACGATGTATTGATCAGAGCAGCCGATGTATAATTACTATAGTGTAATAAATCTACATTTGCATTATGGTGTCCTGCTTCCCCTCTTGGATTACGTGGTGTCTCGCCGCCCAGCCTTGGAGAAATCATCAGGCACAGAATACTTTACCTTTTAAGCTTGTGTTAGTAGTAATGGCCTTTAGGGAGTTCAGAAAACAAAGCTGTGCAGCATGTGATGTACTGAGCACCGGACGGAGCTGTGACCAGAGATCATGATGATTCTGCAAGGACGCCAGTGATTGGACTGCGACAGCATCGCTAGAATCCTCATCTGCTGATCGCAGGACCAATACCGTCCGGGCTCTTAAAGGGCCAGTAATGCACATCTGGAATTTTGTGACTTTTTTTTTAAAAAGTTGTGAATTAAGAATTACAATTTGTTGAAGGTAGAAAAGAAATCTGTTCTTTCATGGAAACTATCAGTAAGCAGTGTATCTGCTACATCAAATACAATGTGTTTGTCTAATGGGGACGTTACACACATCATTGTTGCCAGCGATCTCATCGCTGGCGACATTGAAGGCTGATCACTGGTGAGCTGTCACACAGGCAGACTCACCAGCGATCAGTACCAGCGAGAACGCTGGTAACCATGTAAACAAGCGGGTAACTAAGCGCTGTGCAGCGATTAGTTACCCGCTGTTTACCATGGATACCAGCTCCCAGCGCTTGCTGAGAGGCGCTGGGAGCTGGCTTCTCGCTCATCTCTCGGTGTCACACACAGTGATGCTGCGTGTTCACCGGGCGACCATCACCAGGTTTTAGAGCAGGTTCTAAAACCTGGCGACCACCAACCAGCGATTTATTGCTTTGCTGGTTGATCCGCCCTGTCACACACGTCAATATCGCTGCAACGTCATGTGCAGTAGCGATATTGCAAGCAATATTGACGTGTGTGACGTCCCTATTAATAAGCCATTTAGCATGGGTGTTAAAGTGTTAATAAGCTAATCAGACCATATCAGTTCGCACTGTTGGGGATGTCATCATAAGCCCACACTTGGTGCATTTTTTGGCCACGATTCTTCATGATGGTTTCAAAAGTAAATTAGAAAACCATAGTGAAAAGTCACATCAAGAACATCATAGTAGCAAATGGGACTATCTGGAATTCTGCAGCAACAGATTTAGCATTAAACGCACGAGGCCGAACCTCCGTGATTAACGACAATTTCACACATCCATGAAACGCTGACAGTGCTCCAATCAAAAGACCCGCCTGAGCGCCAGGCCTCCCGAGCCCAGAGAGCGGCGAACCCAAACCCCCCCCTCCCCGAGCCCGGAGAGCGCCAGGCCGCCCCGAGCCCGCAGAGCGCCAGGCCTCCCCGAGCCCGCAGAGCGCCAGGCCTCCCCGAGCCCGCAGAGCGCCAGGCCTCCCCGAGCCCGCAGAGCGCCAGGCCTCCCACGAGCCCGCAGAGCGCCAGGCCTCCCACGAGCCCGCAGAGCGCCAGGCCTCCCACGAGCCCGCAGAGCGCCAGGCCTCCCACGAGCCCGCAGAGCGCCAGGCCTCCCACGAGCCCGCAGAGCGCCAGGCCTCCCACGAGCCCGCAGAGCGCCAGGCCCCCCCCTGAGAACGCAACGCGCACGGCCACACCGAGACCACAGAGTGCACGGCCACACCGAGCCCACAGAACGCACAGCTCCCCGAGCCCACAGAACGCACAGCTCCCCGAGCCCACAGAACGCACAGCTCCCCGAGCCCACAGAACGCACAGTTCCCCGAGCCCACAGAACGCACAGCTCCCCGAGCCCACAGAACGCACAGCTCCCCGAGCCCACAGAACGCACAGCTCCCCGAGCCCACAGAACGCACAGCCCCCCGAGCCCACAGAGCGCCAGGCCCCCCGAGCCCACAGAGCGCCAGGCCTCCCGAGCCCACAGAGCGCCAGGCCTCCCGAGCCCACAGAGCGCCAGGCCTCCCGAGCCCACAGAGCGCCAGGCCTCCCGAGCCCACAGAGCGCCAGGCCTCCCGAGCCCACAGAGCGCCAGGCCTCCCGAGCCCACAGAGCGCCAGGCCTCCCGAGCCCACAGAGCGCCAGGCCTCCCGAGCCCACAGAGCGCCAGGCCTCCCCCGAGCCCACAGAGCGGCCGGCCCCCCGAAACCACAGAGCGGCCAACCCCCCCCGAGCACGCTGTCTCATAGGTAAATATGAAGCAGTTAGCAGGGTCCAGGAATCCTGTCCTTCTGGCCAGATCTTCCTATTGAAGCATGATTCATAAACACAGAGCATTCAATGCCGGCCTTACTGACATACACTGAGTGGTCCACTCTACGGGACACCTCTCATGATCTGTATTCCTACGTACAGAAATTAGACATATGACCCCTGAATGCTGAATAAAATCAAGTGATCAGTTTCCTGTTGGCCATTTTCAGTGCGACTCCATTAGTGATCAGCAAGAAGTTCATTATTCAGGCTTGGATAAGTCTAACCCAATACTTAATATTATTCAGATATTTCTTCAGAATAGTGAACATAATGCAAGTCAACGGGGAACTCGGAGATTTGTCTGAGGAATTGTTTACACATACGGTATATACTGTATGTGAATCTTGACGGGTCATAATATATCTATATATCATACAGGATTACATAAACGACCATTAGGCGATGATCTACAAACAAAAATAATGAAGATTCAAATTGCAAAAATAGTTACAATAGATAAATACATGGGGAGACTCGACAGATGAGAGATCAACCAGTGACCAGAGCAGATTGTGAATCAGGCAGAGATTATAGTATAGTCTGGTATACATGACACGTACAAGGTGTGACATCATTACAATGTAAGCATGACATCATCAGATCAGGATCTAAATGTGACATCAGACAGTAGATTCCAGGTAAGGTGTGACATCATAGATAGAACGCCATTTGTTCAGAAACTTGTAGGACATCATATCAGCCAATTAGACGATATTGTATTATGTAACATCATAGTAATTGTGTCAGATACAGACTGACAATATAGATGTCATTAATGTGTATACAACATGTGACATGACTATATAATGCTATGTATGACATCATCACATCAGCCTCTAAGATGTCATTACTTATTATAGCAGATGACATCATATTAACTGCGTCGAGTCCTGGGCACAACCTCACCCCCTAGAGGTCCTAGGTGTGACTTCGCCACCTCTGGTCCCGGGCGTGACATCGCCACCTCTGGTCCCGGGCGTGACTTCACCACCTCTGGTCCCGGGCGTGACATCGCCACCTCTGGTCCCGGGCGTGACATCACCACCTCAGGGCCCGGCTGTGACATCGCCACCTCAGGTCCCGGGCGTGACATCACCACCTCAGGTCCCGGCTGTGACATCACCACCTCAGGGCCCGGCTGTGACATCGCCACCTCAGGGCCCGGCTGTGACATCGCCACCTCAGGGCCCGGCTGTGACATCGCCACCTCAGGTCCCGGGCGTGACATCACCACCTCTGGTCCCGGGCGTGACATCACCACCTCAGGGCCCGGCTGTGACATCGCCACCTCAGGGCCCGGCTGTGACATCACCACCTCAGGGCCCGGCTGTGACATCACCACCTCAGGTCCCGGCTGTGACATCACCACCTCAGGTCCCGGCTGTGACATCACCACCTCAGGGCCCGGCTGTGACATCACCACCTCTGGTCCCGGGCGTGACTTCACCACCTCAGGGCCCGGCTGTGACATCACCACCTCAGGTCCCGGGCGTGACATCACCACCTCAGGTCCCGGGCGTGACATCACCACCTCTGGTCCCGGCTGTGACATCACCACCTCTGGTCCCGGGCGTGACATCACCACCTCTGGTCCCGGGCGTGACATCACCACCTCTGGTCCCGGCTGTGACATCACCACCTCTGGTCCCGGGCGTGACATCACCACCTCTGGTCCCGGCTGTGACATCACCACCTCAGGTCCCGGCTGTGACATCACCACCTCTGGTCCCGGCTGTGACATCACCACCTCTGGTCCCGGCTGTGACATCACCACCTCTGGTCCCGGCTGTGACATCACCACCTCTGGTCCCGGCTGTGACATCACCACCTCAGGTCCCGGCTGTGACATCACCACCTCAGGTCCCGGCTGTGACATCACCACCTCAGGTCCCGGGTGTGACATCACCACCTCTGGTCCCGGGTGTGACATCACCACCTCTGGTCCCGGCTGTGACATCACCACCTCTGGTCCCGGCTGTGACATCACCACCTCAGGTCCCGGCTGTGACATCACCACCTCAGGTCTCGGGTGTGACATCACCACCTCAGGTCCCGGGTGTGACATCACAACCTCAGGTCAGGGGTGTGACATCACCACCTCTGGTCCCGGCTGTGACATCACCACCTCAGGTCCGGGGCGTGACATCACCACCTCTGGTCCCGGGTGTGACATCACCACCTCTGGTCCCGGGTGTGACATCACTACCTCGGCAGGGCTCAGGCTGGAATTTAGAGGGCATATCCCGGGTCGCTCGTGTGCACTGTATGTATCCCGGATGTCGCTATGGACGGTCCTGATCCCCCCTCAGTGAGCCCTGGTTTCTGCAGTGCACCCAGCCCCCAGGCCATGCTGCAGCCTGCTGGGCCCTGCCCTGTGCCCGGCCGCCGCCTCGCCATGGGTAAATGCCCCCACATAGCTGCCCCCGTGATCTCACGGTCTGCCCCTCACCTGCCATGTCCCAGCCGCCGGTCATTCCGTCCCTCTGTCCGGTCGCCGGATGCCGCCAGACCGCCGGCTCTCACTTCCTTAGCAACAGGCCCGGCGACGACGCGCTCACTTCCTTAGCAACGGTCAACAGGCCGCGGCTTGTACTTCCTTAGCAACAGCAGCGTAACCACGCCCACAAGTGGCACTGGGGCAGTTAAAGCACGAGGATCTGGACTACTACTCCCAGCAGCCCCTGCTCCTGGTGTGTTCCGGCCCTTAGATGGCATGTGCAGCACCAGGGTCTATTGATGATTGTACAGCACCAGGGTCTATTGATGGTTGTACAGCACCAGGGTCTATTGATGATTGTACAGCACCAGGGTCTATTGATGATTGTACAGCACCAGCGTCTATTGATGACTGTGCAGCACCAGGGTCTATTGATGATTGTGCAGCTCCTACCAGGTTTTATTGATGATTGCACAGCTCCTATTGATGATTGTACAGCTCCTACCAGGGTTTATTGATGATTGTGCAGCTCCTACCAGGGTCTATTGATGATTGTGCAGCTCCTACCAGGGTCTATTGATGATTGTGCAGCTCCTACCAGGGTCTATTGATGATTGTGCAGCTCCTACCAGGGTTTATTGATGATTGCACAGCTCCTATTGATGATTGTGCAGCTCCTACCAGGGTTTATTGATGATTGTACAGCACCAGCGTCTATTGATGATTGTACAGCTCCTACCAGGGTCTATTGATGATTGTACAGCACCAGCGTCTATTGATGATTGTACAGCTCCTACCAGGGTCTATTGATGATTGCACAGCTCCTACCAGGGTCTATTGATGATTGTGCAGCTCCTACCAGGGTCTATTGATGATTGTGCAGCTCCTACCAGGGTCTATTGATGATTGTGCAGCTCCTACCAGGGTTTATTGATGATTGCACAGCTCCTATTGATGATTGTGCAGCTCCTACCAGGTCTATTGATGTTGTGCAGCTCCTACCAGGTCTATTGATGATTGTGCAGCTCCTACCAGGGTTTATTGATGATTGTACAGCACCAGCGTCTATTGATGATTGTACAGCACCAGCGTCTATTGATGATTGTACAGCTCCTACCAGGGTCTATTGATGATTGTACAGCTCCTACCAGGGTCTATTGATGATTGCACAGCTCCTACCAAGGTCTATTGATGATTGTGCAGCTCCTACCAGGGTCTATTGATGATTGTGCAGCTCTACCAGGGTCTATGATGATTGAACAGCTATTACCAGCGTCTATTGATGATTGTGCAGCTCCTACCAGGGTCTATTGATGATTGTACAGCTCCTACCAGGGTCTATTGATGATTGCACAGCTCCTACCAGGGTCTATTGATGATTGCACAGCTCCTACCAGGGTCTATTGATGATTGCACAGCTCCTACCAGGGTCTATTGATGATTGTACAGCTCTTACCAGCGTCTATTGATGATTGTGCAGCTCCTACCAGGGTCTATTGATGGTTGTGCAGCTCCTACCAGGGTCTATTGATGGTTGTGCAGCTCCTACCAGCGTCTATTGATGATTGTGCAGCTCCTACCAGGGTCTATTGATGATTGTACAGCTCCTGCCAGCGTCTATTGATGATTGTGCAGCTCCTACCAGGGTCCATTAATGATTGTGCAGCTCATATCAGGGTCTATTGATGGTTATGCAGCCCGTACCAGGGTCTATTGATTATTGTACAGCTCCTACCAGGTCTGTTGATGGTTATGCAGCCCTACCAGGGTCTGTAATGATTGTGCCAGTGCACAAATTTAAAGGCAATTCGGGTACCACTCACTGTGTTCTGGAAGGTGAGAGGAGCTGTAGATGTTGCGTAGATGGACGCTCACTAGGCCTTAGGGCACCGTTACACGCCACAACCGTGGGAGACATTTTTGGCGGTGATATTTCTCGCTGGAAGTATTGCCGCCAAATTGCCTCCTTATTGCGGCGTGTAAATCGGGAATTTGGCGGCGATAAAAGCAATGTCCCCCTGGTTTCGATTTCAGATCACTGAAGGAGGCGATACTTCCAGTGAGAAATATCACCGCCAAAAATGTCTCCTGCGGTTGTGGTGTGTAAAGGTACCCTCATGCATCTTATTCTATTGAAGAGAACAAGTTCACAATGCAGCGTCATGCTGAAGTGATGAGTCGCTGGATAAGCTCTTTAACCTTTACACCCCCAAGAGTAAATCTTAAACCTTATATTTTATTTCTCAATACCCCATTATTTTTTATTTCATTTTTAAAGAGTACATGTCCTTTTAATTTTTCATAATTCAATAGTTCACAAAAAAGTAGGTAACTTTGTAATATATCTTATCAGGAAAGTCTACTTCATTTTCCTCCTGGACTGATCATTCATTCATTCTACAACCTACAACCTGCAGTGAGCCTCAGTCCACTATACCACTGGACGACCAGCTCTACCCTCTCCTACTGTATCCTCACCCATGCCTTGTAGACTGCGTGTCCTCATGGGCAGGGTCCCCTCTCCTCTTCTACAGTATCCTCACCCATCCCTTGTAGACTGTGAGCCCTTGCAGGCAGGGTCCTCTCTCCTCACCTACTGTATCCTCACCCATCCCTTGTAGACTGTGAGCCCTCACAGGCAGGGTCCCCTCTCCTCATCTACTGTATCCTCCCCCATCCTATGTAGACTGTGAGCCCTCACAGGCAGGGTCCTCTCTCTTCACCTACTGTATCCTCATCCATTCCCTTGTAGAATGTGAGCCCTCACAGGCAGGGTCCTCTCTCCTCGCCTACTGTATCCTCACCCATCCCTTGTAGATTGTGAGCCTTCACAGGCAGGGTCCCCTCCCCACCTCTATCCTACTCTTGTAAATCCCTCACAGCCATTCATCCTTGAAGACTGGACCCTTCATGGGCAGGGTCCTCTTCTCATCTACTTATCCTCATCATCCCTTGTAGACGTGACCCTGTGGGCAGGGTCCCTTCTCACCTACTGTATCCTCACCATTCCTTGTAGACAGTGATCCCTTGTGGGCAGGGTCCCTTCTCACCTACTGTATCCTCACCCATTCCTTGTAGACTGAGCTTGTGGCAGGTCCCTTCTCACTACGTACCTCACCATCTTTGTAGACTGAGCCCTCGTGGCGGTCTTCTCTACTCACCTACTGTATCCTCACCCATTCCTTTAGACTGTGAGCCCTTGGTGGCAGGGTCCTCTCTCCACCTGTACAGTGTGTGCCTTGTATTGCTTATATTTATTGTACTTGTCTATATATTCCCCTTTTCACACGTAAAGTACATTTTATTTCTATAGCGCCAACATATTCTGAGCACTTTACAGTTTGGAGGGGACATATACAGACAACATCAGACATTCTGCTTACATCAAGATTCTGCAGAAAGGGAAGAAAAGCTCCTCTCCCTGCAGACTCTGCGATCACACGGAGTGCCGCAATGTTCACTGAGTCACTCGGGGCTCCCTTGGCAGCCAATCACAGACGCCCACTCTCAGTGACCGCGTCTGTGATTGGCTTTTGCATCCCTTACCAGTGAATAATCTGGAAGTTAATGAGTGGCCCCTGCAGTACAAGCGGGTGGATGTCGGTAAGTACGGTATGAGATGATGTTTAATCACTATTTTCTTTCTTTTTACAGCCCCCATCTCATAACTTTGAAGTCTAAATTCAGGGTTCAGACTAAAGTTCAGACTGAGTCGCTCGGGGGGGGGACATATGCATCATGGGTCGGGAACGCACCTGTTTCACGGCGCATACGCTGTGTCAAAGGGTCGGAAGGGTTAAATAGTGAAAAGTATTCACTGTGCTGTTTGGCCTCATAGTGTGTACCGTACTGAAAATCAAAGCTATAAGGCATCTCCAAACAGCTAGTTCTGTTTACTTTTTCCTATTGATATCCGAGATCGTACTCTCCACCTGAGTGGAGCCAAGAACAGGGAGTTTGGCAGGGGTGAGGCTGCTGCTCCAGTGCTCACCCTGCATGCCAGCCCAACTCTATGCTAGCTGTATGGTCACATCACAATGCTCGGTACCCTCCTGAGCTGACAGTGACAGCTGCACAGACATACACACCATCACTCTCAGCTCAAAGTGCTCATTAAATAAGATTGACCAAACAAGCAAACCTTTATTGTTCAGCCACTCCATATACCAGACCTCTGCCCTTCCTCATTAACTCCCTCTCCAACATCACTGAAGGGAGAGCCTACTCTCTCCTGTCCAAATCACACCTCACCACCTGTGCACTTGACCCCATCCCTTCCCACCTCCTCCCAACCTCACTAACTCGCTCATCCAGCCCTAACCCACCTCTTCAATCTATCGCTATCTTTCGGGACTGCCCTCGGTTTTCAAACATGCCACCATCACGACCATCCTCAAAAAGCCACCATCTTCCCTCACAATCTTCCATCCTCTCAAGACCACCTCCTCTCCTCCTCACTTATCTGTTCCTCACACAACCGCCTCCAAGATTTCTCCTGAATATCCCCATCCTCTGGAATTCTACACCCCAACACGTCAGATTATCACCACACTCGGATCCTTCAGACGAACCTGAAAACCCATCTCTTCAGGAAAGCTTACAGCCTGCAATGACCGAGCTGCACCCCACTGCCATAGAAGCTGCTGCCCTCGCCACCAGAGCTGCCACCTTACCACCACCAGATCTGCTGCACCTCTGACCTACAGTCTCCCCCCATTATCCTGTAGAATGTAAGCCTGCAAGGGCAGGGTCCTCTCCCCCTGTACCAGTCTTGTCATTGTTAATTTGTTTACTGTAAACTTATCTATAACTTTGTATGCAACCCCTTCTCATGTACAGCACTATGGAATTAATGGTGCTATATAAATAATAATAATAATAATTAAGTGCCTGAATTACCTCTTCATACCCCACATAATTCCAGTCCACTGGTGCAGATCCTGCAAGGGGTGCCCGCTCTGTATGCTGCTGTATTATCCGTACTGCCAGCACGAGGATTGCATCGCAAGGCGACTTTCTTAAGCTCAGAGTAACAGCTGCATAGATATAAACACTGTCAACTCATCTCAGGAGGTACTGAGAATAGCGATGTGATTCTCAGTCATTGATACATACATCAGGCACAGAGTGTGGGCTGTCATGTAAGATGAGCATTGGAGCCAACAGCCTCACCCCCACCACACACCCCTGTTCTCGGCTGCAGCATGGAGCTTACACCGCTCTGTGACATATTGTCCCATATGGAAGGGTGAGGAACAAATACCATTTTATTGATTTATAATGATCTAAAGATCCTAGAACTGCAGTGTCCAGCTCAGATTCATAGTGTATAAGGGCAGGGACAGTACAACACTTTTTTCTTATCTCCCAGAGTTTCCCTTTAAGATGGAATGTCACCCCAGTATGGGCATCCCAGTCTCAGAAGTAAGATACACAGGTTTCCTTTTATTGAAGAAAAAAAAAAGTCCCAGTAGCAGCGCAATAGCATCATCTATGCAAGAAGAAGACAAATAGTAAAATACTTGGATTTATTATTTATTATAGAAACATGTATAAAATAGGATCATGTTAATTATGTGCCTGTGACTCAGTAAGTGACCCCTATGTACGCCGATCAAGGATCACTATTGGAATGGTTGTAGCTTTCATTCACGTCCAGCTTACTGTGGGCCGATGACAGGCAGAGATCTCATGGCACAGGGTCCACTGACTGCACCTGATGAGTAACTAGTACGAGAGTTTACTCATTGATGGAAAGTTCATAAGAGAATAGAACCATCGGATCTTCTCCAGGATGGGAAGGAGTCAAGCTGAGGAGCCTTAAATGCTGATTAGAAGAGGGGGCATGAGGTGCCACATCCCTTACTGTGCCTTCAGAAGTGACAAGAAGGCCGATGACAGAGGTTATTTTTTGCAAATAGGCAAACTAAAAAATATTTAAATAATTATATATAATATTTTTGGGGAGCTTTGCAGTCATTTCCAAATCATTAACATTTATGGTGGAAAGCCCCTTGAAGGGTTGTCCCCATGTCGCTAAGCTATGCCATTACTGTAAGATCAGTAAAAGTTACTCCCTGAACAGTGGTGCTTTCAGGCACTTGCTATTAAAAGGAATTCCAAGTGGCACAATTCACTTTAAGGTTGGACCCCTTCCAATCAAAGTGACGCATATCCTAAAACTTATACAAATATTCTGCAAAATGGGAAGACCTTTTGTAACTAATCTTTGGACCAAATCTCTTGTGAGCTACAGATGAGGATTAGAATTGGCCCCTGTACGGTTTGTCTTGTGCTTCATCACTCTGACCATAAGCAAGAAACCGTCGGACAATGTCCGCCCCACGACACGCTTCCTCATAGCTCATCTGGCTTCCTAACCACTGAATCCATCCCAAAGAAGGAGGAGGGCGTCCCCTGAATATCACGCTCCCTCTTCACAAACGCTGTGAATGACGACACACAGTTCCCAATGAAATGGTCCGACTGACCCAGAATATACAGATCTATTTGTGCCACTTCTGGTTGTAAACTCACAACTTTCACCTACAAGGAGAGAAAGAAAGAAACAATTAAGACATAGGAACTGTAGTGAACAGCTGCATTCACAATTCCGTTGCTTTCCTGCAACCTTTCAATTTCCAAAACATACATCTAACTGCTGATTAATTAAGTCACCAACAAGTACAGTGAAATGTAGTTAGTTTACCCTGGCAGCAATGATATATATCCATATGGACATGTATTTGGTGGTAGTCCTATATCTATATCTATATAACTATCTGCTCTTCCTCTTTTTGCTGCTGCTTCTGTCAGGTGATATCTCCCCCAACCCTGGTCCACCCTCTAACTTCAACCCCTCTCCCACCACACATAGAAACCCCACTAACCTTATTACCATCACTTGCACTCCTTCATCTTCCTCTTTTAATTGTGCTCTCTGGAATCCACGATCTGTATGCAACAAAACTTCCCTTCATTCACAATTACTTCCTTACCAACTCTCTTAACCTGCTGGCCCTCACAGAAACCTGGATCCAGGACTCAGACACTGCTTCCCCAGCTGCTATTTCTCATGGCGGCCTACACTTCTCTCACTTCCCTAGACCTGGGAACAGACGTGGCGGTGGAGTTGGCCTCCTCCTGTCCTCACATTGCACTTTCCAGGTCATTCCTCCAGCCCCATCACTCTCATTCCCTTCTTTTGAGGTCCATACCATTAGGCTATTCCATCCCCTCCACCTCAAAGTAGCAGTGGTATACCGCCCCCCAGGGTCACCCACCCAGTTCCTCGACCATTTCTCCGCTTGGCTCCCGCATTTCATGTCCTCAGATTTACCAACCCTTATTCTGGGAGACTTTAACATTCCTATAAACAGCCCCATCTCCCCATCTGCATCCCAGCTCCTATCTCTAACATCCTCTCTCGGCCTATCACAGCTCTCAACCCCTGAGACGCACGAAAACGGTAACACCCTTGACCTGGTCTTTACCCGGCTCTGCTCATCCTCCCCCTTGGATAACTCACCTTACTCTCTGACCACAACATTCTCTCCTTCTCACTCACTAACCCTCGCACACACAGCCCAATCCTACATATCACACATCCAGAAATCTACAGGCCATTAACCCTCAAGCACTCACAGACTCCCTCATCTCATCTCTGTCCCCAATCTCTTCAATCTCCTGTCCAGATCAGGCAGTAAATCACTACAATGACCTCTCAGAAGCTCCCTGGACCAAGTAGCACCCCTCACCCTCAGAACCTCCAAACAGAGAACAAAACAGCCCTGGCTCACACCACAAACTCGATTCCTCCAGCGATGCTCCAGGAGTGCTGAACGTTTATGGAGGAAAACTCGCTCACCAGGAGACTTTATCCACTATAAATACATGCTCAAAACCTACAACTCTGCCCTTCACCTTGCCAAACAGACCTACTTCACCACCCTGGTCTCCTCACTATCCAACAATCCAAAAAAATTCTTTGACACCTTTCACTCTCTCCTCAGTCCTAAAGTGCAGGCCCCCATCACTGACCTCTGTGCTGATGACCTGGCTTCCTACTTCATGGAGAAAATAGACAACATCCGCCAGGAAATCAGCTCTCAGCCTCCAAGCACTGCCACCCCCATTCTTCCCCACATCTCCTCCGGCTCACTCTCCACATTTGACCCAGTCACAGAAGAAGAAGTCTCCAGGCTCCTTTCTTCCTCTCGTCCCACCACATGCACTACTGACCCCATTCCCTCACACCTGCTCCAGTCCCTCTCCCCTGTCGTCACCACCCACTTAACCACAATCTTCAATCTCTCCCTCTCTTCTGGCATCTTCCCCTCCTCCTTCAAACACTCGATCATTACTCCATTATTAAAGAAAACCACTCTCGACCCAACCTGCACAAATAACTACAGACCAGTCTCCAATCTCCCCTTCATCTCTAAACTCTTGGAGCGCCTGGTCTATTCCCGCCTCACCCGTTACCTCTCCACTCACTCTCTTCTAGATCCATTACAGTCTGGTTTCCGCCCCCTTCACTCTACAGAAACCGCCCTCATCAAAGTGACCAATGACCTTCTGACAGCAAAACGTAATGGTGACCACTCTCTGCTTATTCTCCTTGATCTCTCTGCAGCTTTTGACACTGTCGACCATCAGCTCCTACTCTCTATGCTGCACTCCATTGGCATAAAGGACACTGCTCTCTCCTGGCTCTCCTCCTATCTTTCTGACCGCTCTTTCAGTGTATCCTTTGCTGGCTCCACCTCTTCCCCTCACTATTGGGGTCCCTCAGGGTTCAGTCCTTGGCCCTCTCCTCTTCTCTCTCTACACAGCCCCGATTGACAGACCATCAGCAGATTTGGCTTTCAGTACCATCTTTATGCTGATGACACACAATTATACACTTCAGCCCCTGACCTTACCCCTGCGGTATTAAAGAACACCAATAACTGTCTAGCTGCAGTTTCCAATATCATGTCCGCTCTCTATTTGAAACTAAACCTTTCCAAAACTGAACTTCTTCTGCTCCCCCTATCCACCACTAACCTCCCTAAATCGGACATCTCTCTCTCAGTTTGTGGCACCACGATAACGCCTAGGCAGCAGGCTCGCTGTCTGGGTGTTATGTTTGACACCGATCTCTCCTTCTCCTCCCACACACAATGTCTCGTCCGCTCCTGTCGCTTACACCTGAAGAATATCTCTAGAGTCCGCCCCTTTCTCACCCTGGAAACAACAAAAACCCTCACCGTGGCCCTAATCCATTCCCGCCTTGACTATTGCAATTCTCTATTAAGCGGCCTCCCCTTCACCAGACTTTCTCCTCTCCAGTCCATCCTTAATGCAGCAGCCAGGATCACCCATCTGGCCAATCGTTACTCAGATGTCACTGCTCTTTGCCAGTCATTACACTGGCTGCCCGTATACTACAGGATCAAATTCAAATTGCTTCTCTCACCCACAAAGCTCTTCACAGTGCAGCACCCCCCTACATCTCCTCCCTCATCTCGGTCTATCACCCCACCCGCTCTCTACGTTCCTCAAATGACCTTCGACTGACATCTGTACTAATCCGATCCTCCCACCCCCGGCTCCAAGACTTCTCCAGAGCTGCACCAAACCTCTGGAATGCTTTACCCCAAGAAATCAGGACTATCCACAACTTGCATGGCTTCAGACGATCCCTAAAAACGCATCGTTTTAAGGCGGCCTATCATACTCCCTAATAGAAGTCCTTTGTACTGTAGACAGTGAATGGGCTATCCCTCTGGACATTACTCTTCTATAAACTCCACCAAACCAAAAAAGCTCTACACAGACTGTATAATGACCATCCATGTAAGCTTAGTTCTATGCCCCATTTCCTCAAGATGCCTGGACCATCAGTGCAATAAGCCCCTGTACCTTGTGCAACCCCTATCCCTTTGTAGATTGTAAGCTCTTTTGAGCAGGGTCACCTTCATTTCTTGCTTTATTTATTGTATTTTCTTTTTTACATTGATTCTATGCCTATTGTTTTGTATCCAATTATTGTATTGTATTTGTTCTCTACTGTAATTACTTACTGTATTATATTTTCTGTACTCTAACCCTACATTGTAAAGCGCTGCGGAATATGTTGGCGCTATATAAATAAAGCTTTATTGTTATTATTATTATTATTATAACAGAGACAAAAACCTATACATCATTGTATATAGCAAAATTTAAAGGGTAAGCTCTGCACCACTTAGTTGGGTACACTCTCTTCATACTGTATACACTTTGATAGGGATACTAGGATTTGACCAGTATCCAACAGCAACACATATAGGGGAGACATAGGTATATGTAGGAGGTAAACCCTGAGTAGAGATAGGGATACTAGGATGAGCGGGGACTGTTTAAAACTCCGTTGACAGGCAGGATAAAAGACCTGGTGAACGCAGGGAAACTATCCCCTCCCCTGTGTGGATTTATGGATACTAGGTGTGAGGGTCACACACGATTGAAATTAATTTTAATTAAATTATTAAAGGTTACATTTTAAGAAGTGCACTCTGTGGAGATTGAAGATCTAACCTGCTAGATCCTGTGTGGTCTGTGGCTTAATACACATATGCCTTCTAATCAGTTCAGTAGTTCCGTGAGGACAAAGACTAAGATCGAATATTGGGCATTCTTTATACAAAAAATTATGTTTTTATTTTAGGAATGCTTTTTAATTTTTTGATGTTTAATAATTGGTGCTTGTTGGGATTGTTTCTATGTGAATATTTTTATATTAATACAGGCGAAGTATAATCTGCACTAGAACTAATCCAACTGTCCAAAGGGAATTCTTTAGTCTGACAGTTATGTGAACCTTGTATATGTGTATACATACTTTTTAATATGTCACCACTGTATATATGTGATTTTATTTTATATGTTTATAGCTTGATAGATTTTATTGATGTTAAGTTTTGTTACTGGTATTTTAGAGAATGATCTATATCACCTTGATGACGTAATGTGTTTCCTCATATCCGGACAGTTTTTTTTACATGTAGTGTGAGTTTGTCCTGAGACTGTAACGTGATTCTTATTCCTGAGGAAGAGTGCTGAAGCTCACAAAACGCGTCAAGGTTGGGTTATCCAAATAAAGAATCCATGGATGATCGTAACAACGTTTGATTATCCTCCTTGTGTTAACATAGAGCAGGGCGGGGAAAGGCGGTGATGTCAGAGCAGGAGGCCGACCGCCCCGCCTCCTGCAGTGACGTCACCGCTTATACCCGTCCTGCTCTATGTTAACCATGGAGCAGGGCGAGTAAAAGCGGTGACATCACTGCAGGAGGCGGGGCAAAGTGGCCATCACTGCAATAAGCTCTGTGTTATGCTGCAGGCGAGGGAGACAATGATTGGCATCAGGGAGGCGGCGGTGGGCAGATTAAACATGCAGGGGGTGTGAATCTGCCCTTCGGCTCCAGCCACAAGCCGCCACCTATTTGGCTCCACAATGCAAGTTTTCAAAGTGTATTATCTCGGGGTACAGGTGGGCTCAAGGGCAGGGGGACCCCTTGCCTGGATGCAGCAGACATGCTGCATTCAGTGCTGTAATTAGATCACCATGTGTGGTTGGTGACAGGTCCTCTTTAACGACATCGTTATCGCTGTGTCACACACAACGATACAGCAGGTTGGCTGAACAAGGATCATCTGATGTGAGAACATGTTCTCAAATCTGTGATCAGCGATCCAACGATTTATCGTAGGCGTATTTTGGTGTCACATGCAACGACGACGTAACGATGTCGTTTGAACGACTCCAAACCCGTGACGTTTGAGCGATATCGTACCATGTAATGGTACCTTAAGCAAGATGCTAAGGATCACTGATGTCTGCTCACCTTCTCCCCCAGAGCCTTCTGTAGCTCGGCAGTGTAAGACATGGAGTCAGTAGCTATATATACGGATCTCGCTTTGGTCTTCTTCACCCAGTAGGTCAGGCCCGTTTAATTTCTTTTAAGTCGGGGAGACACATGTTCATGGTGAGCGGCTTTGCCTTCTGACGGTTATACCCAACGCACTGAGGTGAAGCCATGAAATGCGGGCCAGCCGTGCCATCCTTTAGCATCTTGCAAGCGTTAACCTGTAAGGAAGAGGAGAAACAACATGAAAGACAGTGTAAGGCTGATACATTACACTGTTAATTAAAATAAGTGCCATATTTATCACCATGTGGAGCCATTTCCCCCACTGGGAACTGCAATATAACAGCACAAACATTATACAAAGCAGACTTTCCACTCAGCTTTTCCACTGTCCGGCACAGAAACCAACCATCATTAAGAGTGAATTCTCACCCAGTCGGAGCCAATTCGCAAATGCACCCCCACATAGGGTCTGACGAGTAGGGACACAATTTGCTTTTCTCCTTCCTGAACCACCTTTTCGGACCAGACCATGTAGTTCTGTAAACTTCTGTGTTCTTCCAGCACTGGGAACTGTGCTGGTGCCCCTGGGAGGGGAGGACAGGGTGCGTGGAAGCGGGGTACCTGGCAAAATCAGATAAACACACCTTAGTGTGGGAAACATTTGTACTTAAGATCTCAATTGCCATGGGTAAAAAAAAGTCTTGGTTTTGATTAAAACAGGTCATAGCCTTACTAAGGTGTGTGTGTTTTGGAGTCTGGCAACAAATTTCCCCATTACTCACCGGGTCTGCCAAACATCTTTGTAATGAGCACTGAAGTTAATGCCGTCGAATAGCTCTGAGCGGGCAAAGTCCACATGGAAATGATCCCAGAAAGGGCCAAATGGATTTCCATCCTGGAAGGAGTATATAATAGTAATGAAAGGGGGTTGCTAAAGGACACAAAACAGAACCCCGAACATATTGCTGATACTCAACAGGTTAGGTGAGTGTTATAATACATAAATATTAAAGAAAACAGCAGGGGGCGCAATAACATGTTACTGCAATATCTGGTCCACAACTGCTAAATGTGACAGCACAACAATCAATTACCCTGTTTACATGGAGCGATGGCAGACAATGTGACTATCTATGGGACCGCCGAAAATTGCAAAGGACAACCATTTCCAGCAATCCCATACATCCCGAATTGAGTGGAGGTGTGCATGCTCAGACATCACTGTTCAAATGCAGCACATCAGACCCTAATTCTCAGGAACAGTAGGGGCTCCAACTGCAAGACCCCAAGCAATTTATCACTCGTTTTGTGGATAAGTAATGACTCTTTGAAAGGAGTTTTCCCAATATTGCAAGTTATTCCCTAGCCATAGTGTGGGGGAGAACTTGATGATGACTAGGGCTTCAACTGCTGGACCTCCACCAATCTCAATACCAGGGCTCTGCAGAGCGCCGCCTGGGATGGAGCGGAGGTGAATACAGCGGATGAAATAAGTATGGAACACATCACCAATTTTCTTAGAAAATATATTTCTAAAAGGTGGTTTTGACATGAATTTCTCACCAGATGTCAGTAACAACCCATCCAATCAACACAGGCAAAGACATAAAACCACAGATGTCCATAACTTAAGTTATGTGCAATAATGAGAAATATACTATGATTATGGGTGCACACCTCTAGTGTTGGGTGCTAGCATGAAAATATATAAGAATACTTACTAAAAGGAGATCTGCTGCACACCAGCACTTCATGCCTTTAAAGGAAAAACCAAAATGGCTGACATGTACTATTTCATTATGTGAACAGGGACCAAGAACATATTGGAAAGCTAATGAAAGCTATCTAGGATAAATGTAAAAAATTGGTTGATATGATGGCCATAATATCGCAAGCCCAGTAACCGCCAACAAGGTTTTTTCACACTACTGGGTCCTATCTAAAACCTCATGTCTGCAGTCTGGATATATATATGGGATAATGCCCTGTGTGCAATTAAAATCCTGCTTATAAAGGAAATATCCAGGACTATGTGTAGGTTCTCACAGCAGCTACTGGGTGGGGGAGGGTGCTGCATCCAAAAAAACTATATATACTATGATTATGGGCGCCCTCCCCCACCCAGTAGCGGCTGTGAGAACCTACACATAGTCCTGGACATTTCCTTTATAAGCAGGATTTTAATTGCACACAGGGCATTATCCCATATATATATCCAGACTGCAGACATGAGGTTTTAGATAGGACCCAGTAGTGTAAAAAAAAACCTTGTCGGTGGTTACTGGGCTTACGATATTATGGCCATCATATCAACCACTTTTTCACATTTATCCTAGATAGCTTTCATTAGCTTTCCAATATGTTCTTCGTCCCTGTTCACATAATGAAATAGTACATGTCAGCCATTTTGGTTTTTCCTTTAAAGGCATGAAGTGCTGGTGTGCAGCAGATCTCCTTTTAGTAATAATGAGAAATGACACAGGGAATAAATTTATTGAACACGCTTAATGAAATTTATTACTTCATAAAAAAGCATTTGTTGGCGATGACAGCTTCAAGACGCCTTCTGTATGGAGAAAGACTAGTGGCATGCATTGCTCAGATGCGATTTTGGTCCAGTCTTCCAAATAAGCACTCTTGACATCCTGAAGGTCCTGTAGGCTCCTTCTATAATCTCTGAGCTTTAGTTCCTTCCATACATTTTCTATTGGGTTCAGGTCTGGTGATCGGCTCGGCCATTCTAGCAGCTTTATTTCTTTCTCTGAAAACAATTGAGAATTTCCTTGGCTGTGTGTTTAGGATCGTGTTTAGGATCTTTGCCTTGCTGAAATGTCCACCCTCGTTTCATCTTGATCATCCTGGTAGATGGCAGCAGATTTTTATCAATGTCTCGGTACATTTGTCTATTCATTCTTCCTTCAACAATATAAAGTTTGCCAATGCTGTATGCTGAAAAACAGCCCCTCACCATGATGTTCTCACCTCCAAACTTCACTATTGGTATGGTGTTTTTGAGGTGATATGCAGGTGTCTTTTGACCTCCAAACATGGTGTGCATTATGGCATCCAAAGAGTTCAAAGTTTGGTCTCGTCTGACCAGACTATATGCTCCCAGTATTTCTGTCTTGTCTAAATGTTGCTGAGCAAACTTTAAACATGCTTGATCATGCTTTTCTTGCTCAGCAATGTAACTTGCATAGTGAACGTGCATACAGGCCACGGGAGGTCGAGTGCATTACTTACAATTATTTTCAAAGAAAATTATATGTGCTGAATCCAGGTATGTCTGTAGCTCTCCACAGATGGTTGTTGGCTCTTAGACACCTCTGTCTGATATTGTGAGGGAAGCACCTGGTCAATGCCAGTTTATGGTGAAATTATGTTTTTCCCATTTATGGATTAAGACCCCAACAGTGCTTCAGAAGTTTAGGAATTCTTCTGTAACCAATGCCAGCAGTATCTTTTGCAACAATGTTATGAAAGTCTTGAGGCAGCTCACTGGTTTTACCCATAATGAGAGGTTTCTTGTGTGGCACCTTGGTAATGAGACACCTTTTTATAGGCCACCAGTGGAATCGGTTGACATTTTTCACTAAGTGGCTGAATTGCTTCCTAATTAGTTATACTTTTCAGTTGTGCAATGACTTTACCATGGCTTTTTGCGCCTCTCTTTCGTAGGCTGGGTTCACACTGCGGCAGCGTCCGGTCCGGGGCTGTCAGGGGTGACAGCCTGGACCGGAGTTTTGCTGCATAGAATACTATCGGGCTGCACGGAGCTGGATCGCGCGGGTGGCAATTATCTGCCATCCGGCTGCTAGCTCGCCGGATGTATCCTGCAGAAGTGGGGAATTGTCTGCCGACTCCAAAAACGTTGCATGCACCGTTTTTGGAGTCGGCAGACAAATCCCCACTTCTGCAGGATTCATCCGGCGAGCTAGCAGCCGGATGGCAGATAATTGCCACCCGGCGCGATCCAGCTCCGTGCAGCCCGATAGTATTCTATGCAGCAAAACTCCGGTCCAGGCTGTCACCCCTGACAGCCCCGGACCGGACGCTGCCGCAGTGTGAAGGCACCCTTAGTGTTCCCTGTGTAATTTCTTGTAATTTATGGACATCTATGGTTTGATTTCTTTGGCTGTGTGGATTGGATGGGTTATTACTGACAGCTGATGAGAAATTCATGTCAATGGCACCTTTAGAAATATATGAAACTAGAAAATGGGCGACGTGCAATACTTATTTCACCCAATGGGCCTTTGCTACATTGTCAATGGGACCGTTGAAAATAATGGAACAATGTGCACACCTATCTCCATCAATCCCAAAGAAAACTGATGGAGGGGAGGTCAAGCATGTGTAACTAGGCTCCACTTTGACGTCTTCCTATGCAAAGCCTCATTTTGGTGGGTATAAAAGAAAGCAGGATATAACAGCGTATAACCCTGTATGGAAGGATTAGGAGACAATTTACGAAATTGTGAAAACCCCTTTAAGGTGACCAGAATGCTTGGTACTCAATACAAAGAAAGATCGATAATATCAAAACAGCAACATTCATCACTAGACCCGCAATCACCTTCATGGGGCAGCTCTTCTTATCAGGGCTCCTCTGAGCCGCCGCAGTGAAGCAGTAAGCCACGCGCTTCTCCACCGGCCAGTACTTGGCAGCAAATGTCTCCATGAAGCCCTCCATACTGATCACTCTGTGATACTGGCTGAGGGGGGCCAGCTGGAAATACTCTTCAAAGGACACATGTACCTGCAGAAAAGCCCAAGGACACCAATTAGTGTGAAGCTACAGGGATCTTCTGACCCCCCACCCCAATCATTAAAGAAACATCCACAGCACAAATGCCTAAATAGATGTCTGAGACATTGAAGGATTGATTTCTAACACTTACATTGGTGTATGGAGGACGATGATGGTTGTAAACAATCCACGGAGGGACAACCAGGGTCCGATTCACCATCTTGGCAAAGGCCAAAGAGCCGAGGAAGTGATCCGCCTGATTGCCAAATCGCCCTGCACAATGAAATGCAACCAATGAGTGAAGATTATCATTTCTACACTCCGCACGCGAACATTTCCCCACCCGCTTAAATGCAAATGCTGAAACACTCTGTGCTGCTTAGCTGTGCACTGCTCAAACATCTCTCCTGCTCCTTTGTACAGCGAACACACCGTAGACTCTGTAACATAGAGAATAGCAGATTTGAAATCTGTTTCTTTTAGAGCAAGCCAAAGATTGGCAGATGAGCAAATGCAGTACTGGGTGGAGATGCCCCTGGGGTAAGAAAAGACCAGGAGGAGGAGGCGGATGACTAAACATCACAGCTGAATAAAACTTCTTGGAGAGGGGACAATATGATGTTACAGAAAAGCTGACCCCACCCAAGAAAGAAGTGTAGAGAGAGAGACCCCTTCTGAATACGGGGCTCGGTGCATGGGGTCTCCCCCTCCTCCCGTATGTGGGGCTTAGAGTACAAGGTGCCCCCCCCCTCTTCCGTATGGGATTCAGAGGACAGTTTGTGCCCCCTCCTCCTGTATACAGAGCTCAGAATACAGGGTGCCTCCCATCCTCCTGTATACGAAGCTCAGAATACAGCGTGCCCCCCCCTCCTCCTGTATACGAAGCTCAAATACAGCGTGCCCCCCTCCTCCTCCTGTATACGGGGCCAGAATACAGGTGCCCCCCCTCCTCCTCCTGTATACGGGGCTCAGAATACAGGGTGCCCCCCCTCCTCCTCCTGTATACGGGGCTCAGAATACAGGGTGCCCCCCTCCTCCCGTATACGGGGCTCAGAATACAGGGTGCCTCCCATCCTCCTGTTATGGGGCTCAGAATACAGGTGTCCCCCTCCTCCTGTATACAGGACTCAGAATACAGGGTGTTCCCCCTCCTCCTGTATACAGGACTCAGAATACAGGGTGTTCCCCCTCCTCCTGTATACAGGACTCAGAATACAGGGTGTTCCCCCTCCTCCTGTATACAGGACTCAGAATACAGGGTGTTCCCCCTCCTCCTGTATACAGGACTCAGAATACAGGGTGTTCCCCCTACTCCTGTATACAGGACTCAGAATACAGGGTGTTCCCCCTCCTCCTGTATACAGGGCTCAGAATACAGGGTGCCTCCCATCCTCCTGTATACGGGGCTCAGAATACAGGGTGTTCCCCCTCCTCCTGTATACAGGGCTCAGAATACAGGGTGCCCCCTTCCTCCTGTATACAGGGCTCAGAATACAAGGTGTGCCCCCCTCTTCCTGTATACAGGGCTCAGAATACAGGGTGTCCCCCCTCTTCCTGTATACAGGGCTCAGAATACAGGGTGTCCCCCCTCCTCCTGTATACAGGGCGTCCCCCCTCCTCCTGTATACAGGGCTCAGAATACAAGGTGTCCCCCTCCTCCTGTATACAGGGCTCAGAGTACAGGGTGTCCCCCTCCGGTATACGGGGCTCGGGGTCTCCCCCACACTCACCCATGCAGGGGCAGTACAGCAGATACCCTGCTGGGTCCCATTCCTCCTCCGCCCGGTGCAGTCCCGGGAGCACAAGGAGCAGGAGGAAGCTCAGCGGCTCCATGACGGCCGGAAGCAATCCCCCGGGCGCCGCCATGTTAGCGGTGGCAGAGTAGCGGCCGGGCGGGAGGAGCCGCCATGTTGGTGGTGGCAGGTGGGTGACGGGAGGCCCTGACACGCAGAGACCCGGGCCCAGCCTCAGGCAGCTCCATTACGGCAGTGTCAGCTCTCCCGCCCGCGGTGTCCCGCTCCCCGGAGCCTCCGCTCAGCCCCGCTCCCTTCCACGCCGCGGAGTCACGTCTCTCCCAGAATCCTCCGCGGTCAGCTCCGTCCTGCGGCCTCGGGGGATAACGGAACCGGCGGGAAGCGGAATAACGGGGTATGTAGAGCCCGAGGCGGCCATCATTGCCTGAACCCCAAGATCACCGCCCCCCGGGGCAGCACAGCCTCCGCCATACTGGGGACACAGCCCCCCACGTGTGCACAGACAGCACCCCAACAACAGCACTATATCCGGCAATCATGAGACCCCTAATACCCCAAAATCACACAGGACCCCTATAGAGCCATAACACAGATGATCTGCACCTCCATAAAAGTAGACCAGTCCCCCAGATCACCTGCCATGTGCACCCCCTACCCCTCATTTACTCTACTCCCATCACCCATATACACCCCCTATCCCTCATATATACCCTAAACCCCATCACCCATGTGCACCCCCTACCCCTCATATATACCTCACACCCCATCACCCATATACACCCCCTATCCCTCATATATACCCTAAACCCCATCACCCATGTGCACTCCCTACCCCTCATATATACCCTACACCCCATCACCCATGTGCACCCCCTACCCCTCATATACCATACACCCCATCACCCATATACACCCCCTACCCCTCATATATACCCTACACCCCATCACCCATGTGCACCCCCTACCCCTCATATACCATACACCCCATCACCCATATACACCCCCTACCCCTCATATATACCTCACACTCCATCACCCATATACACTCCCTACCCCTCATATACCATATACCCCCATCACCCATATACATCCATTACCCCTCGTATATACCTAACACTCCATCACCCATATACACCCCCTACCACTCATATGTATCCTACACCCATCACCCATGTGCACCCCTCATATACCATACACCCCCATCACCATATACACCCCCTACCCCTAATATATACCTCACACTGCATCACCCATCTGCACCCCTACCCCTCATATATACCCATCACCCATATACACCCCTATCCCTCATATATACCCTACACCCCATCACCCATATACACCCCTACCCCTCATATATACCCTACACCCCATCACCCATGTGCACCCCCTACCCCTCATACAGTCATATGAAAAAGTTTGGGCACCCCTCTTAATCTTACTTTTTTTTTTGTTGTTTAAAGCGAACCTGTCACCCCCCCGGGCATCAAAAGCTATAATAGCCACCTTCTGCAGCACTAAGGCTGCATTCAGAGAAGGTGGCTATAGGCTTTTGATGCCCTTTATACTATGAAATATGTAGTTAGGTAAATGCTCACACTTCTGAAGACCAAAGACCGGGAGGCGGGGTTTCACGCTCCTCTGACCCGCCCCCTCTTGTCAGTCATGGTGCTCCCCTTGCTGCTGCCTCCCCTCACTGTGTAAAATGAACGCGCGTCTCCGTTCTCCTGTATGGAGCCGTGCATGCGCTGTGCGCCCGGTGTCCAGGAAGTCGTCGGCAGCGCGCACAGCGCATGCGCGGCTCCATACAGGAGAACGGAGACGCGCGTTCATTTTACACAGTGAGGGGAGGCAGCAGCAGGCGAGCACCATGACTGACAAGAGGGTGGGTCGGAGGAGCGTGAAACCCCGCCTCCCAGTCTTTGGTCTTCAGAAGTGTGAGCATTTACCTAACTACATATTTCATAGTATAAAGGGCATCAAAAGCCCATAGCCACCTTCTCAGAATGCAGCCTTAGTGCTGCAGAAGGTGGCTATTTAGCTTTTGATGCCCGGGGGGGGGGGGGGGGGTGACAGGTTCGCTTTAAAATTGTTTTTTTTGCAACAGCTATTTCAGTGTGATATATGTAATAATTGATGGACACAGTAATATTTCAGGATTGAAATGAGGTTTATTGTACTAACCAAAAATGTGAAATATGCATTATTTCAAAAATTGACAGGTGCAAAAGTATGGGCACCCTTCTGATTTTCATGATTTGAATACTCCTAACTACTTTTTACTGACTTACTGAAGCACTAAATTGGTTTGGTAACCTCATTGAGCTTTGTACTTCATAGCCCGGTGTATCCAATCATGAGAAAAGTATTTCAGGTGTCCACTTGCAATTGTTCTCCTAGTTGCATCTTCTCTGAGGAGTGGCATCATGGGCTCCTCAAAACAGCTCTCAAATGATCTGAAAAAAAAGATTGTTCAACATAGTTGTTCAGGGGAAGGATACAAAAAGTTGTCTCAGAGATTTAATCTGTCAGTTTCCACTGTGAGGAACACAGTAAGGAAATGGAAGACCACAGGGACAGTTCTTGTAAAGGCCAGAAGTGGCAGGCCAGCAAAAATATCAGAAAGGCAGAGAAGAAGAATGGTGAGAACAGTCAAGAACAATCCACAGACCACCTCCAAAGACCTGTGGCATCGGTCAACAATACAGCGCACACTGCACAAGGAGAAGCTGTATGGGAGAGTGATGCAAAAGAAGCATTTCTGCATGCACGCCACAAACGGAGTCGCCTGAAGTATGCAAAAGCACATTTGGACAAGCCAGTTTCATTTTGGAAGAAGGTCCTGTGGACTGATGAAACGAAGATTGAGTTGTTTGGTCATACAACAAGGCGTTATGCATGGCGCCACAAAAACACAGCATTCCAAGAAAAACACTTGCTACCCACTGTCAAATTTGGGGGAGGGTCCATCATGTTTTGTGGCTGTGTGGCCAATGACGGCACTGGGAATCTTGTTAAAGTTAGGGTCGCATGGATTCCACTCAGTATCAGCAGATTCTTGAGAATAATGTTCAAGAATCAGTGTCAAAGTTGAAGTTACGCCGGGGATGGATCTTTCAGCAAGACAATGATCCAAAACACGCTCCAAATCTACTCAGGCATTCATGCAGAGGAACAATTACAATGTTCTGGAATGGCCATCCCAGTCCCCAGACCTGAATATCATTGAACATCTGTGGGATGTTTTGAAGCGGGCTGTCCATGCTCGGCGACCATCAAACTTAACTGAACTGGAATTGTTTTGTAAAGAGGAATGGTCAAAAATCCTTCATCCAGGATCCAGGAACTCATTAACAGCTACAGGAAGCGACTAGAGGCTGTTATATTTGGAAAAGGTGGATCTACTAAATATTAATGTCACTTTTCTGTTGAGGTGCCCATACTTTTGCACCTGTCAATTTTTGAAATAATGCATATTTCACATTTTCAGTTAGTACCATAAACCTCATTTCAATCCTGAAATATTACTGTGTCCATCAGTTATTACATATATCACACTGAAATAGCTGTTGCAAAAAAACAATTTTAAACAAAAAAAAAAAAAAAGAGTAAGATTAAGAGGGGTGCCCAAACTTTTTATATGCCTGTATACAGTATATACTATACACCTTATTACCCATGTGCACCCCCTACCCCTCCTATATACCATACACCCCATCACCCATATACACCCCCTACCCCTCATATATATCCTACACCCTTATCACCTGTATATATTCTACACCCTACCACCCATTTACACCCCCTACCCCTCATATATACCCTAAACCCCATCACCTGTGTGCACCCCCTACCCCTCATATGTACCCTACACCCCTTCACCCATGTGCACCCCCTACCCCTCATATATATATACCATACACCCCATTACCCATGTGCACCCCCTACCCCTCCTATATACCATACACCCCCTACCCCTCATATATATCCTACACCCTTATCACCCATGTGCACTCCCTATCCCTCATATATACCCTACACCCCCATCACCCATGTGCACCACTTACCTCTCGTATATATTCTACACCCCCATCACCCATATACACCCCCTACCCCTCGTATATATCCTACACCCCCATCACCCATGTGCACTCCCTATCCCTCATATATACCCTACACCCCCATCACCCATGTGCACCACCTACCCCTCATATATATCCTACACCCCATCACCCATGTGCATCCCCCTACCCCTCATATATACCCTACACCCCCATCGCCCATGTGAACCCCCCCTACCACTCATATATATATACCCTACACCCCATCACCCATCTGCTTCCCCCTACCCCTCATATATACCCTACACCCCCATCGCCCATGTGAACCCCCCTACCACTCATATATATATATTACCCTACACCCCATCACCCATGTGCACCCCCCTACCCCTGATATATACCCTACACACACCATCACCCTGTACACACCCCTTTAAAAGAGAGGGGTTCTTCTGTGAGGCGCTCCCCTCACCCCTGTGTTATCAGAGACTGACATTGTGCCTCCTATACAAACTGTCTCCTTAGGCTATGTTCACATGCAGCGATTTTTGCATTAACAAAAAAAAACCGCAAATAAGCTGCATTTTACTGTAGCAGTAAAAGCCGTAAGATGTCAGAAGTCTCATGTATACAACTTGTTTTTTTCTTTTTCCAGACTGAATTTGTGAACTGCAGCTTTTTTAAAATCTGCATCATTTGAATTCTTCCAGCTTTTTTTTCACCTATGGAAAAGAATGGGAAAGTGGCAAAAACGCAGCAGCAGGTTTTGCCATGTTTTTGGTGAATAGGACTAATTTTATCAAACGTACTGTGGACAAAACACATGTAATCCTCACCAGAAAAACAAAGCAAAACCTTTGATTAGAATGCAATGTTGGAGTACATCACTCCTTAACCTTCCTAGCGTTATTCCCGAGCCTGACTCGGGGTTAACATTCACTACCAGAAGCGTTAACCCCGAGTCAGGCTCGGGCTTACCCGCGTTCGCGGCAGATGCGGTGAGAAAACCGCATCTGCGCATCTACCGCATCTGCCGCACTTGTGCCGCACTTGTCGCACTTGCGGCGCGGTTGCGGTAATCTGCATAGGAACCAACCACCTCGGATGACCCTCACACACTGTTAATATGTGCCCCTGCAGCCTAGTAAACCATTAGCAGCACTGTTGTTGTGTGCAAAGTGGCTGCAGTAGAAGTGCGATAATGATTTTAGACACTTACATGCCTGGTACTTGAGGCCGTCTCCCTGTGTGTGCTGGGACGTGTGGGCGGTGCTCATCATGTCTGCTCGCCCCCTCCCTTATGCACGCCCCCTCTCAGCCTGCTATAGTGCTGTGAGGCTGATTGCGTCATAAAGGGGCGGGGCTAAATCGCGGCATCCCGATAGCCCCGCCCCTTTATGCCGCAATCAGCCTCACAGCACTATAGCAGGCTGAGAGGGGGCGTGCATAAGGGAGGGGGCGAGCAGACATGATGAGCACGCCCACACGTCCCAGCACACACAGGGAGACGCCCTCAAGTACCAGGCATGTAAGTGTCTAAAATCATTATCGCACTTCTACTGCAGCCACTTTGCACACAACAACAGTGCTGCTAATGGGTTACTAGGCTGCAGGGGCACATATGAACAATGTATGAGGGTCATCAGAGGTGGTTGGTTCCTATGCAGATTACCGCAACCGCGCCGCAAGTGCGGCACAAGTGCGGCAGATGCGGTAGATGCGGTTTTTTAACCGCATCTACCGCGAACGCGGGTAGCCCGCTTTTAGCAACAAATTCCAGAACTAAACAGACCGCCAGGGAGGTTAAAGCCCCATCCTGCAGTACATCACTCCTCACAGCCCCATCCTGCAGTACATCACTCCTCACAGCCCCATCCTGCAGTACATCACTCCTCACAGCCCCATCCTGCAGTACATCACTCCTCACAGCCCCATCCTGCAGTACATCACTCCCCACAGCCCATCCAGCAGTACATTACTCCTCACAGCCCCATCCTGCAGTACATCACTCCTCACAGCCCCATCCTGCAGTACATTACTCCTCACAGACCCATCCTGCAGTACATCACTCCTCACAGCCCCATCCTGCAATACATTACTCCTCACAGCCCCATCCTCCAGTACATCACTCCTCACAGCCCCATCCAGCAGTACATCACTCCTCACAGCCCCATCTAGCAGTACATCACTCCTCACAGCCCCATCCTGCAGTACATCACTCCTCACAGCCCCATCCAGCAGTACATCACTCCTCACAGCCCCATCCTGCAGTACATCACTCCTCACAGCCCCATCCTGCAGTACATCACTCCTCACATCCCCATCAGCAGTACATCACTCCTCACAGCCCCATCCTGCAGTACATCACTCCTCACAGCCCCATCCTGCAGTACATCACTCCTCACAGCCCCATCCTGCAGTACATCACTCCTCACAGCCCCATCCTGCAGTACATCACTCCTCACAGCCCCATCCTGCAGTACATCACTCCTCACATCCCCATCCAGCAGTACATCACTCCTCACAGCCCCATCCTGCAGTACATCACTCCTCACAGCCCCATCCTGCAGTACATCACTCCTCACAGCCCCATCCTGCAGTACATCACTCCTCACAGCCCCATCCTGCAGTACATCACTCCTCACAGCCCCATCCTGCAGTACATCACTCCTCACAGCCCCATCCTGCAGTACATCACTCCTCACAGCCCCATCCTGCAGTACTTTACTCCTCTGACATACATGAATGAGTGAGAAGCATAGTTCCTGCTCTGTCCTGCCGTACACAGGATCAGGAGAGAGCCAGGACCAGCAATCACTTTTTGCACTCAAGTACAATCCCGCAACAATGACTGAGACAGAGTGAGGATACCTTGGAAATTGAGCATGTGCGATCCAAGTACGTCTGTGCTGCTGAGAGTGCAGGAGAGGATTCTGGGATAGCACATGCACATTCTTACAACTTCAGCAATGCCCATATACTAATGTCAGCAGCAACGTTTAAGTATACTGGGCAGAGCAGTTGGGTGAACCATGTGGGCTGTATAAACATCACCTAATTGATGTCTGATGTCACTAATCACAGATCCTTAGGGCCTGGTTTATTTATATACATATATCTATATTCTAATATATAAAGCTGAGTTGTATGTATGTGTGTTTGTGTATGTATGTATCAAGCCACACCCACTCCACATAGTCACACCCCTAAAGACATGGGTATATAGTATAATGCAGATTTATAGTCCTTCAGATAGCATAATGCAGCCTTATAGCCCTCCATATGGCATAATGCAGTCTCATAGCCCTCCATGTAGCTGAATGGAGCCTTATAACTCCCCATATATCATAATACAGCCTCATATCCTTCCAATATAAAGCTGAGTGTATGTATGTGTATGTCACAATAGAATGAATCAAATGCAAATTCACAAGTAGAACTCAGGAGCCACAAATACGCACAAACACAGTGACATGACTCGGAATGTTATAGGCTAACATTCTATTGTGACCTCAATGGTTTGTTCTATAACTAAGAACAGTTAGTTACTATGCCTGGGCAATGCCGGGCAATACCTTGGATAACCCTTTTAAGGTTGATTTATATATCTTATGTTTGCAGGTTGGAAGATGGTGAGGGGTCCCCTGCGCTGTCTCCCAGAGGGGTGATCCTAGATCTTCAGCGGCAGGTACGAGCTATCCATAACATCATCAAGCCATTTATTTCTGTTGTTGGAAAGCTGGGTGACTAGCAATAAGACAGCCATTAAAGGGTAATCCCATAATGGTAGGATCAGCTCACTTGCTGATTGCAGGGTTACTGCCTATTGTAGTCCCCGTCAATTCCCACGTATACAGTCTCGTTCTTAGGATTGGTGATGATCCTAGTGAATTGGCACCCATGTTTCAGTAAGTTAGCCTCATCCATTGAATATAACATACAGATGCATCTCAATTAATTAGAATATCATCAAAAAGTTAATTTATTTCAGTAATTCAATACATAAAGTGAATTAAATGTAGTCATTACAAACAGACAAGTTTGCAAGTGTTTATTTCTGTTAATGTTGATAATTATGACTTACAGCCAATGAAAACCTAAAGGTTTTTAAAGTAGGGAGGTTTAAAGTAGGGAGGATGAAGGGTTAAAAACCGCACATCAAAAGGTGAATATAATATTAATCTATTAGTCAATGTGTTTCAGGCTCCCTGGCCCCTTCCTCAGGACAAATCAATATCACATTGCCATGTTTCAGGGAGCCCTGACCTGTTCACAATAACAGTCATTTTGACCAGAGGAGCCCAAACCTTTGCCGGCCACAGACAGTACATAGTTTGCTCATCCTGTCGATCAGAAGTTTAGAAAAGTTGGGTAAAGCTGTAATGGTGGCTATATTGATTGACACCAGGTGTTAAAGAAATAGTTTTGCAAATTTGACATTGTTGCTTTTTGGCTGTATGTGTGTCTAGGAAAGTTAGGTGAAAAGCAATATGGCCACCAATACAGGGCATGTCACCCAGCTTTCTCAGATCCTTCACAATATACATTAATCATCATAATGCTTTATTCTAACTGTAGTCCATTCACCAGGACGGGCATTGTACTGGCACCGATGGGGAAATGACCGCACACGCGGCCGAGTCACCACTGGTTCTGCGATGAAGACGCTTTTCTTTAATGCTGCAAACAACAATCACAGCACTGATTGGAAAGCGGAGGCCAAACCCCAGGAGGAGGGAGACGCGGCCGTGAGCAAGCTCCTGCATGACGCCACCAGACTTGATGCCCCTTGTAGCAGTGAGCAGGAGAGCCCACCTCTCCCCCGCCGATTTACCTGCCCCCAGCTGCTCTGCGACAAGACGTTTGCATCCAAATACAAGCTGTGCAGGTACAGATAGATACTCAAAATTGACTAGAAATGATATTAGATGGGCGAGTGATGGGAATGTTGTGTGTGACTATGGCTTCTCTTCTCCAACGCAGGCATATGGCCACTCACTCTATGCAGAAATCCCACCAATGTTCACACTGCGGCAAAATGTTTCACCGTAAAGACCATCTGAAGAATCACCTGCAGACCCACAACCCTAACAGAGTGGCCCTGCAGTGCCCGGAGTGCAGCAAGAACTACAGCACGAAATACGGACACCGCCGCCATCTTGCCTTACATGCCATTGCCAGGGGCGACCTCAGCTGTGCCATATGTTTCAGGTTTTCCGAGACCGCCAGTCAGTGCTTGAGCACCTGAAGAGCCACAACCATCGTCCATCCATGGGCAATCGAGAGAAGAAATACCCGTGTGAGCACTGTGACCGCTGCTTCTACACCCGCAAGGATGTCCGGCGCCACCTGGTGGTGCACACTGGCCGCAAGGACTTCCAGTGTCACTGCTGCGCCCAGATGTTCGGACGCAAGGACCACCTAACGCGGCACATGAAGAAGAGCCATTGTGAGGATGCCCCTCGAATCAAAACAGAACCTCAAGACGACTTAAGCCTCATGAGCTGCCAATCGACAGTGGTGAAGGAGGAGTGGGGATCCATCATGTGCATGCAGCCAAGAGACATGATATCCACGGGCATGTACACTACGCCATTTCAGCCTATGCCCAGTGCTGGCATTCCCCAATCCTTAGTGCCAACCTCATTGTCTTTAGGACTTAGTTACCCCTCCGAAAGTGTGCCCACCTTCTCAATGGACCCATCTAGCAGGTTCCAGTTCACCTCTACCTCATACCTTCCCAAAAGTGAAATGGATCCTTTCATACCTGATGGGTCTGGGGGGCTGTCCCTCACTTCACCCGAGCTGGCGACATGTACGCCACAGGCCGCGTTGGATGAGTCTTATCTCTCAGCCCTGTGCGATCCCCTATCATCGGGCATAGACTTTAACCATTTCCTCAGCTTCTTGCCTGTCAATCTCCCTCCTTGTAACCTCCCTTTGCCCAACACTGAGATATCTATGGGAGAAAATCAACAGTTCCTGGCATCAGGCAGCAGCGATCTGCCCCTGCCTCATTATACCTCAGACATTAACCCTACAACATTGCCTCAGTTTCACCAAGCCTTCAAGTAAACCCGGTGAAACCATTTCTTATCTTACCTCATATGATACCCGGAGAGAACACTTGGTGCCATCTTGGTGCCTTTTATTTTTTTATCTTGTTACTCGAGACCTCGCAGTTCTTTTTATTTGTCCGGTTTTTTTGAAGCTAACCTCTTCCATTTGTCCGGCAACAGCACATCATACCTCAGGATCAGAGACTACGGCGTTCCACACCCCGGTGGAAACCAGAACGATCCCCCCCTTCCCCCTAAAAATGTGAAGATGGCGGGTCAGAGGGCAGCATGGAACAAGATGGTGGACGGCATGCATCGACCAGTAAGATCTTTACGATCGCCACCCCTTCACCCAGCCACCTCGTCAGAATGGACTTCTGAACCAAGAACCCGTACCAGTGCCAAGTCTCATCTACCTCTTTCAGATCTGTGCCCACATAGACAATTCCTCTCTGAGGAGACCAGTCGGAGTCATTTCCAACGGGTTTGTTTACTAACCTTGGTGGCATTGCCCGCTCGTATTACCTCACTACACCGTTTACAGTGTGAACCATGACATAAGCTACCCAACAGAGCTCTGTTGCCCCCAGTTGGAACCTTAGGAAGTTGCATCCATAGCGGATTTTTTTGTTTTTAGCAGCTTGTCAACTAATTTCTTCCCAAGTTAGTTAGTTGCTTTATATCGGCCAGTCGTAGGAGCAAAGGCAAATCTGTCTTCAGTCCTGCCATCCCTTTCTGCCGTTCATCTGCCTTAAGTTATTGAAACACGCTGGTTGCTTGGGACATTGTAGATTGGTTTTTAGGCAATGTCCTCAGCAAACAGATTGTCAGCCATGTCTGGACTGGGTTTTCATCATTCTCAGAGTGCCTTTAGGGTCAGGTAAGCCCAGTGACTACTTGGGAGTGGGGTTGGAGACCTATACATAGTATTGACCATGGAATATATGGGGAGGGATGTTGCTCCAGTCCTATATAGTGTTATCATTCACTGACGGGAAGCAGTAGTCTTGAAAACGGCAATCAGTTAACTTTATTTATTAGACAATGTAACGTTACACTCTTTCTGATTCATAGGATCAAACATTAAATTAACGGTGTATGCTATTATTCTCTGTTAGCTGCTAGGTACCTTGGGGGGGTCATACATTAGTCACATTCCTCCAACAGCCTGCTTCTTTATCCTAATTTTCTATGGGGCAGGTTGGGAGTTTTGCCAAATCTTTTCCATTATGTACAACATGTCTCCCGCTGACTCGCTGGCGTCTGAGCGCTCTCAGTTCGCTAGGTGAGCCCATGATGCCGTATATATATGGCCGTATGTCATCTATAGAATTGCACCTGCCTCCTACAGTACACAGCGCTAAGGGAGCCATATTGGAGCCCCAACCTCATTGCTAACACTCTTAAGTTCAACAGCAAACACCACATCTAGCGTACTAAATGGCAGCTTCGATCTTATATATGGCTGCCATGTTATATTTCTCCAATATTAACCTCTTCGCATCCTATAATGTACTATGACATCACAGGAGCAAGTTAGCAAATGCAAACCTCAGTAATAAGTCACAACAAAGGTGTAGGCACAAAAGCCACTCTAATCTGTGGGATCAAAGGGCTCTGCAACCTCGCCCATCTATCTCCTTACATGCCAGCGGTCAGCACCCAGTGCTTCACCAAATGGATACAATAAAAAGCAAAGGAAGCTTTTGTATGTCCATCAGCTGCTTCTCCAGGACGTAATTATTGTGGGTATAATAGTAGTCTGGCTTCTGCTTAATGGATGTCCTGCCAGGCAGAACAGTATTAGTATATGCCAGGTAAATGGGGAGAGCTGCAATGGACAGAGCTGTGCCAGTTCTGATGCCCAGGGATCCTTGTAATCAGTGGGGTTGCTAGGAGTCAGATCCCTACCAATTTGATATTGATTACCTAAGGATAATCCGAAAATGAACAGGCTACTGTGTGGCTGGGCCATACACGTTATACGGCTGTCAGATGAACACTACTTTGGCTGACAACTATCTAATCTGATTCTTCCATAAATAGGAGCGCTCCTGTGCTCACTATGAGGATAACATTGACTGATTCATTGGCAGGCGTATTTCCATGATAAGCAGGCGTAAATGGACATGGTCCATCGTCATCTCCTGACCAAGAGTCACATTAGACCATTGGTTGATTTATTGGTAGGTTTAGCCTACTTTAGTCCAGTGTGTATGGGGGTTTACAATACAGGCCATACAGATTAGCTAAATGTTGACCCTATGATAAACAGCTGACCACTATCTTCCACCACACACGAGTGCTCCAGCGTTCTCTATAAGACAGCTGCTGACTTCAATGGAAGTGTTCACACAGAGGCTGGACAGACATCTATCAGGGAGTATTTAGTGAATGCTGCTTTAGTATGGGGGTTGGACCAGAGGACCCTTCTAACTACCATTCTATGATTCTATGAAAATTATCTGCTGGTATCTCCTTTCCAAATACCAAGATTCTTGTGTCCCTCAGCATCATATGGGGGGACAATTGGGAGGCTACCATACACAGTAGATAGCTATGTCAATGGGTGCAGCAGGCTAACATGGGGCTTATAGGTGTGTTGGAAGCGTGATAGACCATGCTGACGTTTGACAAGCCCTGCTACCGCCGCCACCGGAGCCAATTTACTAAAGCTAACTTTTACAGTCGTAAAAAGTGCCAAATTTACAATTAACACTGACTGTCACTGTTTGATATACATGGCACGACTTTAGACAGTCTAGTCTAAAATCCCCCAATATACATTACACCAGGGGTCCCCGACCTGCACCTCGTGAGCCACGTGGCTCGCAGGCCTATGATTTTTGGCTTGTGACCGTTTTCCATCTTGGTGCCTTAGCACCAGAAACGGCTATGAACAGCAGGTTTCTAGGTTATGACTTTCGTGAGTCACCCCACATAGAAGAGCAGATCTGGATGGAGGTAAGGTAGGAGCCCTGAATCTCGGTATACTGCCTTTGGGATTTCTGTGGAAAAGTTTGGCTGCCATTATACCGGTAATGGGGTCTCTTGGTGTCACTACTGTAAGGGGGCAGGAGCTGGATGTGGCTGGCGGTCCTCTCTTGGAGCAGAATGTGGCTCTCAAGGACAGAAAGGTTGGGGAGCACTGCATTAGACCAATATCAACAGGTCCAGCCAGCAGTCTAATGTGTAAGGTGTTAAACATACTGACTTAGGTTATGGAGAGTTTTCAACCCAATGATTTAGAGCACACGTTTAACTGCTTTTTCATAAAGATGCTTTTATTAATTCATCAAAAGATAAAATTGCAGATACAAAGTGCTCAGACATATAAAAGATAGGTTAGATATGGATCTGGATTACAGAGGACACTAAGGGGTAAGGGTCTTCTTGTCTCCAACTACATGACCTGTTCATGGTAGCAGTTTCCAACAATAACCATTGTGCCGTCCTAGTTTAAATAGGGTCATATACTACAGCTTCTAGTGTATACGGGGTACAGAGGGTTAAATACCATGTTACCTGCTAACACAATTACTGACTATTAACGCTAACCCATTAAACATTATACTTAGCTATATGGTGATTGAGTCCAGCTTACCCATGTCAGTACCAGATGTGGAGATGACCACTGGGGGACGGCACAATGGTTATTGTTGGAAACTGCTACCATGAACAGGTCATGTAGTTGGAGACAAGAAGACCCTTACCCCTTAGTGTCCTCTGTAATCCAGATCCATATCTAACCTATCTTTTATATGTCTGAGCACTTTGTATCTGCAATTTTATCTTTTGATGAATTAATAAAAGCATCTTTATGAAAAAGCAGTTAAACTTGTGCTCTAAATCATTGGGTTGAAAACTCTCCATAACCTAAGTCAGTATGTTTAATGTAATATGTGGGAGAGACCTAAAATCTTGCAAATATCATTCATGTTTATCCTGGATATATAAATAATGTGTAAGGTGGTCCCAAACAGCAGATGTCAGGGGAGATTAGGATTGGGCTTGTCAAATTTTGGATTGCCGCCTTCCGTTCACAAGAAATGTCTGGTAGCGGCTCCCTCATAACACGGGCACTCAGGCGAGTAATCACATGTTCAAGCAAGAACCCGCTCCTGTGGATGAGAAAGTTGGGCAAGATACCTGCCGGCTGAATGATAGTCCATCTGACAGCCATCCAATGGGTACAGTATAGGGGGCTTACATTTTCACCATTATCTTTGTGCCACAATTTGGTGCAACAATGAACCAACAATGTAGGCTATGCCTTTTCCCAGACACTTACCGATACGCCATGCTCCTCTTGCCAAGCATGTTCCAAAGCATGAAACACAGAATCCTACCATGCTCTGTGACAGTGAGCTTTATACAGATTGGTTACAGAGAAGTTTCTGCTTCTACTTTGCTGTGTTATGCCATGGAGCAGACTGGCTTTTTGGCGTTTGATGCCAAAGCAAACCATAGGCGACGATGCCATCTGTGCCTACCTCCTGTGGAGTCCTTAGCTGAGAACACTAATAGTGATGTTTTGGAGATGTACAACTTGTAGCTGGCCTTGATTGTCACGGTCTCTGTGACTGCTGGGAGCTGTAGTTCTACAGCAGGAGAGTCATAGATTGCAGACCATGACTATAGCTATTTAGGACCAGATTCATAAAGATGTTTTGGGCATAATACTAGTGTAAAGCACTTTCAAAGCTGCTTTGTGCAACACACAGTTGGGGGAAAAAAGGTGTCTTGGTGTTTTCATAGGATGTGGCAAAACCTACCCGATATATTCATAAAATATGGCCAAATTCATTAAGACTGGCATTTGAGGCTGTGTGCTCACTATCTGGAGGGGCAGCGTCTTGCCTCCGAACCTGAAGGAAGCCATTGGAACCCGCAGGTGAGCGCAGGGAGACTGCCACCACCCTGTACTTGTGATCTGTGTTTGGTACAAGGTGGCTTCTTCCTGCATTCACCCACTAGAAATCCTTTCCGACTGTACAACACAGCAGCAAAATGCAATGTTCCCTGACCATGAGTATGCACCCTAAGGCAGGAAACACACTGGCGTGTAAAAAAAACGGTCCGATTGACGTATTTGAGAGTCAGACGAGTGTCATCCGATTTGTTCTCTGTTTTGCATCCAACTGTTATGCGAGTGTCCGACATTTTCTTGGGTCACATCAGAGTGCTGTTCGTGTGTAATGTGATTTTAACATTCCATCTCTCATACTGTATAAAGTGAGAAAAGAGTAGACAGAATAGAGTGATTGAATACCATAAATAGATAGATGCTATAATAGCTAGATCAGGTTCACCTGCATCCAATTTTTCCTTGGCTGGCAAAAAAAAAAAGTGTGGGCTTCACCCTATTTTTAAAGGGATCCTGTCACCCCCAAATCACCTCTAAACCTATTAAAACCTGTCCCTAGAGCATATTAACACTGTCCCTACACTCCTTTTAGCTCCTAAATGGCATTAGTCAAAGTGAATATAAACGTTTTATAAGTACCTGATTAGTCATGATAATGAGTGACTATGCTATTCATAGTCACTCATCAAGGCAGCCCCTCTTCTTCATATCACGCCTATTCAGGCGTGCTCGTCAGTCTATGTTCAAAATCGCGCCTCCCTGCGCGCCTCCCCTCTCTCTCATAGCGTCCGGGCTTCACTGTAAGCTGTATGACGCGATTCGTGTCATTCCCGGCGCCGGATGACGTATTTGCAGCCGCGACGCGCTGTCAGCTTCAAAATACGCACTGCGCATGCCCATGCGCATGCGCAGTGCGGGACTTGAAGCTGACAGCGCGGCGCGGCTGCAAATACGTCATCTGGCACCGGGAATGACGCGAATCGCGTCATACAGCTTACAGTGAAGCCCGGACGCTATGAGAGAGAGGGGAGGCGCGCAGGGAGGCGCGATTTTGAACATAGACTGACGAGCACGCCTGAATAGGCGTGATATGAAGAAGAGGGGCTGCCTTGATGAGTGACTATGAATAGCATAGTCACTCATTATCATGACTAATCAGGTACTTATAAAACGTTTATATTCACTTTGACTAATGCCATTTAGGAGCTAAAAGGAGTGTAGGGACAGTGTTAATATGCTCTAGGGACAGGTTTTAATAGGTTTAGAGGTGATTTGGGGGTGACAGGATCCCTTTAATTGCCAGCCAAGGTGAAACTAGGCAGCTGAGCGCTGCCCATTGTTATAGGGCCCTCCCACGTTAAAGAACAGCCCACAGCCACCCCTGAAAATGGTACATTAATAATAAGCACCATTTCCAGGTGCCTTACCAGGCTCTTCCAGCAGCCCTGGTGGCGGTGGCACGCTGGGTAATAAAGAGGTTAATACCAGCTTTGTTATACAAGCTGGTATTAAGCCCAAGATTCTTAATGTCAGGCCAAGTTTGACCTGGCCTTTAAGAATCTCCAATGAAGGGTTAAAAAGATGCACCACACAGAGAAAAAAAGTATTTATTAGAACTAAAAACACAGACACCCTTAGGGACTCCATCTTTATTACTCCCCTCTACAGCCCTCCAGGATCCCGATCGTATTTCTTCTCTCTTTTACAAATGTTCAGCTCTGCTACATCACAAAGCAGGAGGAGAAAGAACACTTCCACCCCCTGTGCTGTGATGACTGAATGAGCAGAGGCAGTGGCGTGTAAGCAGTGACGTCAACGCTGACACCGTTGCCATAGTAACCAAATAATCGGTTACTATAGCAATGATGCCCGTGGTGAGAGAAGAGTGGCTCCTGAATGAGCAGCTCATACAGGAGCCGCAGGAGTGAAGGCCCTGCTTACCGATAACTCCCTGCTTGCCGTCACTGCTGCTCCAGTATGAGTGGCACATAGAGAAGCAGCGGTGACAGCAGAGTTAACTCCCTGCTTGCCGGCGCTGCTGTTATTAGTGAGCAGGGCCTTAACTCCTGCGGCTACTGTATGAGCTGCTCATTCAGGAGCCGCTGTGATCTCGCCGCAGGCATCATTGCTATAATAACCGCTTATTTGCTTACTATGGCGACGGTGCCAGCAATGATGTCACTGCTTATCTGCCACTGCCTCTGCTCATTCAATTATCACAGAGCATGGGTGGAAGCGTTCTTCCTTCTGCTTTGTGATGTAGCAGAGCTGAGCATTTGTAGAAGAAAGACCAGGATCCTGGAGGGCTGTAAAGGGGAGTAATAAAGATGGAGTCTGTGTCTTTATTTCTAATAATTAATTTTTTTCTCTGTGTGGGGTCTTTTTTTTTTTTAACCCTTTATTGGAGATTCTTAATGGCAGAGTCAAACTTGGCCTGACATTAAGAATCTCGGGCTTAATACCAGCTTGTATAACAAAGCTGGTATTAACCCCTTTATTACCCAGAGTGCCACCGCTGGAAGAGCCTGATAAGGGGCCTGGAAATGGCGCTTATTAATGCACCATTTTCAGGGGCGGCTGTGGGTTGTTGTTCTTTAGCGTGGGGGGCCCTATAACAATGGGCCCTCACCCTGCTGGGAATAGCAGTCCTCAGCTACCTAGTTTTACCTTGGCTGGCAATGAAAAATAGGGCTTCTCTTTTTTTTTTGCCAGCCAAGGGAAAATTAGGCAGCTCACAGCTGTCTGCTTTCATCAGGCTAGACTTTTTTTTTTTTTTTTCTTTTTTTTAATATTTCACACCCTATAACGCCAGGTTCGTTGCCCCTACACTAATGTGTATGGTAACCAAGCAGAATCACTGTCCAGATTGAGGAAAAGCACTCTTACTACAACAGCCAATCACAGATGCTTTCAAACAGTGTGAGCTTCTCAGATTGGCTGTTTGTCTGACAATGCAGTGAATGTAATTAGCTTAATGGACTGCCCCGGAAGTAGCAGTGGGAGACAGGTGAACCCGATCAATCCTATCTATTCTTTTCCCAGCGAAAAACACCATGTTAAAATGGATCTCCCTACGCTGTCCCTGTGCGGTCTATGAGTTTTGTCGGACCCATAGACTTGCATTGGCGTGAAACGCATACTGGCGCAGCATGTTGTAACTGCTTTCTCGTCCGTAAAGCAGACGAGAAAAAAACGCCCGACACTTAAACAGTGTTCTCGGACATTGAATAACATTGGTCCGACTGCAATGTGAGAAAAACTTGCATTGCAGTCGTCCGACTTTCACACCAGTGTGTCCGTACCTTAATGCTACAGATTCATGATGGGTGAGCAGGAATCAATATGTCAAATTCATCAAGAGGTGTACGTCATTTACTGACTTCATCACACCTTACTCCTATCCACCCATCATTGACAGTGGGGCCCAAAACGCCAGTCTTAAAGAATTGGGCCCTTTGTATTTTGGTGGCTACCCCCTTATTCATTTGTACAATCCGCCCCCCGGACAATTAAAGCCTTAGTGCCCACACATTATTTCTTTTATTTACATTGGGTTTCCTCATATCAGCACTTAAAGCCTTTAAGAAAAATTGACTTTTTATATTTTTCCAACTTACAAGAATATAAATATATATATGTGTGTATATACTTATGAGCTCTTTATTTTTTAAAAAACTGTTAAAATGCTTCATTCCCCTGAAGATCTGGCCGTAGGGTCTGTAACTGCAAAGTGACATAAGGTGAAAATATATATAATATATATATTGGTTCAGACTACCCCTAAAGGTGTCAATTATAAAGACATCTTGCTATTGTAGTTAAAAAGTATTAAAGAAGATGTGCACCTTCACCTAAGGGTAATTTATCGGGGATACCCTGTACCTTTATAGGGGTTATATTAAACATTTCAACATGGCAATATCTACAGCCTATGACCGAGCTGCCCATACTGTCCCCTGGTAGTCATTACAAAGGTTGGGTGTCCTGTATCTAATGACTGTGTTAAATCAGAGGTAATGCCTATCCTTTCCTCTCTTTCTATATATAATATATACTAGTCCATTCATTTTACGAGTGTTCCCCTTTAATTTGTATTAGGCATCATTACCTATATACTATGAAAGCACTTTGGGACACAGAGCTCTGTTCTTGGGTGGGAGGGGACTATAAACTTCAATATCACCTTTGATAGTGTTCAGTAATTATATGCCAGATCCCACGGGTGGGACTGATTTTGCAATTTACAGGTCCTGCAACTTTGTGAAGTGCCATAGGCATACTGGGGAGGGAGGCATTTCCCTAAATAAATTATACTGGATGATAAAAATCAATGTCTTATCCTTGATAACCAATCTGCTTTTTATCATCTATTTTTGTCCACTAGGGGGAGTAAATTCTTACTTATAGGGAATCGGTCTGCAGGCTTTTGCTATGATGGCATGCTGTAAGGGTTAAAAAACAAACAAAAAGTAAATGCTTCTCAGTGTGTGCCATTGTTTAAACTAAAGGCTTTGTCACATGGAGACTATCATTACAGGACTCCAAAGACGCATGCATAGCAGTCCGACACACCCCCTGCTATGCATGACACCTCGCTGTCAATGCACACTCTATATTGAGAGCAGATGTGGATCTACTATAGTTGCAAGGGTTGCAATCACACCCAGGCCCTGGAGCCTTTGGCCTATAGAAAAAGACTAATTAAAGATTTGCAATAATTAGAGGCTCTATCAGAGATTTTGCATCGGGGTCCAGGATGAGAGCCTGGCAAGGATGGGGGCAGCTCTGCTGTGTTTCTAAAACTTAATTCTTTGTGTACAAACAGCTTCAGCCAGTAATATACGTGACATATTTCATTCAGGATCTCTTTGCCTCCATTATTTTGCTGTCAGATAAGGTAGCAATAGCCTGCTGATAAGATTCCTTTTACATAAGAACGTGATATGCAGAGCTCCCCCTAGTGGCCGCTGCAGGCAGCCAGAATGTAACTAGCTCTATGGATATGGAGTGCTGTATCAGAAAATATAAAGCTCAATCTGCTATCTATAAAAAAAATATATATATATGAAGAAATGTATGCCAAAGTTGGACAGAAAAGGACAATGATAAAAAGCAGAGAGTCACATTATTAAAACATATATTTTTAGAAATGATAAAACTGCCAGCTAAACCATCCGTCAAGGGGCATTTTAACCGAGGCAGTCTTCTGCCAGACATGGCAAATTCACATTAGTTCTTGCTGCAGCTTCATGAATAATCCAGCATTAAAGGAGCAGCACCTCCGCAGAAGGGAAGGGCTGCCCCCACGATGACTCTTTACTATGCACCCCTGTTCATTCACGGGAAGGGAAGGGGGGGCCTGGCCTTGCCCACTGATGTGGCAGACCATACGCCAAGGTCGTGTTCCCCTTCAGTTGAGCCATCTTGTCATACTTCTCTACTCGTGTGTTACTCTATTGTGCCCAGGTGGAGCATTGTATCCAGAAAACCGGTCTAACTGTGCCGCCGACACTCGATGGTATCATCACGCTTTAATAGAAAGCTCAAATATTTGCAATAGAGAGAAAAAGAAACTTCAGCCGTAACACTTTTTTTTTTTGCATGATGTAGCTGTAGAGTTCTGGAAATGCCCCTCCATGTTCTCCTGTATGTAGAATATACCAACCTGCGTCACCCCAAAGGGAGGGGGTATATTTTATATAACAGGACGGGCGCCGGTAGCATCGTCCTCGCACTGCGGACCAATCACTGACATTGTAGCACTTTGATATAAATAGTTTTTGGTTAAATAGCAAAAAAAAATAAATCATTCAAATTTGTTTTGTAATACAGGGGAGCGAAAAAAGTAATGTTCTATTTTTTTGGTTTAAAGAGTGAAGTTTGCTAAATAAACATTTACTAGAGGACACAAAGTGTGGAGTCATTTATCTATAAGAAGATGGCAGCCTACCCCCAAAAATATATAATCAACAATGACATTGGATACGTGGTGTGAGGAAACAGAACAAGACTGGGGTGGGCAGCACTAAACCCTACAGCCCACCAGGACCAATATAGTACTGGTGAACTAACCATACACTTTTCTTTCTATATACAGGTGCATCTTACCAAAAAGTTTATGAATTGAAGTACTGAAATAAATTAAGTGAAACCATATTATACAGAGTGATCTATTTCAAGTGTGTCTGTTAATGTTGATGATTATGGCTTACAGCCAATAAAAACCTAAAGGTCATTATCTCAGAAAATGAAAGTAGGGAGGATGAAGGGTCTGAAAGATAAAAGAGTCACTACCACTATACAAGCATATCACCAGCTGCAGATCCCAACGTGCTGCATATAGAGTAAGGAGGATGCAGGGTTAAAAACCGCACTGCCGTATTCCACAAGACATCAAATTGTGAATATAATATTGGATGTACTAGTCAACACGTTTCAGTGTTCCCTGGCCCCTTCCTCAAACCAAATCCCTATCATATTGCCGGGTTTTCAGGGCGTTGATTAATAAACCAGTATTCTATTCACCATTTGATGGCTTGTGGAATATGGCAGCATGGTTTTTAACCCTTCATCCTCCCTACTTTAATTTTCTGAGATAACCTTTGAGTTTTCATTGGCTATAGGCCATAATCATCAACATTATTAACATAAATAAACACTTGAAATAGATCACTCTGTTTGTAATGAATCTATATAATATGTTTCACATATTGTATTACTGGCAAAAAACTTTTTGATGATATTTTAATTCATTGAGATGCTCCTGTGTGTGTCATATATATATATATATATATATTTATATTTCTCTCACACATATACATATATTTCATTGCCTCTTAACCACCCTCTACCTTGGAGTGGCTGTGGGTCTCCGTGCTGCCTACTGATCACGCATGCACACTGGTATAACGCCACCATCTACTTACTATTGAACCTGTTCATCATTGCACTGCTGCAGGAATCCAGCAACTCTGCTCAGTCAAGAGCTCAAAGACCAGATTAGAACAAAGAAATCTTAAATAGTAGAGCGGAGGAGACAGTAAAAACTGTGCTAACAAAACTATTAGTGTCAAAAACCATATCTATCTCTGGGTGCAGGGCAGTAGGTACTGAAATGGACATGGACAAGAATTTATCATTGCCCTTAAGCCAGTGTGTTTTTGTTTTGTTTTTTTATACAAGGTTACTATAATTTACAGCTTTTAATTTTTTTGTTCCTTGGTTAACATCATTTTCTAAAAAGTGGTCGATATCACACACAGGATGACAAATTTCCATCAGTGCTGTAAATAGTTGTGCAAGTATATGCCCTGCCAAAGCTGGCACATACAGGAAACATGGCACTGACTTCAGGAAGAGGGCTCCTCCTAATAAAGTAGATGCACCTTTAAAAGGAACCAGTTAGTGATAACTGGGGGGGACATAAACCACCTATCTGTACCTGCAGCTTCCTTCTTAATACTATTCTAATCATCCTTGTCTGATCACATGGTGTAATGTGAAAAAAAAAGCATTTATACACGTCCTGCCAGACAGTCTCCCTCCTCCAAGGTGGGGACTGAAGTATAATAGTTAACTCACTTTTAACTTGGATGGCTAAAGGACCTGTGTGATGTAACGATCATGTGACCATAGTGGGCGGAGCCAATTAGCAAACGTATTATGTTCTGAGAACTTAGCTCCGCCTATTGTAGTCACATTGTTGTGACATCACATCAGGTCTCCCAACATGTTCTAGCACAAGGCTGAAATGTTAACTATTAACCTGCCAAATAGTCCCCGTCCTCCAAGCTGGGGATTGACTGCCTCATTACATAAGGAAATGTAAGTGTATAAATGCTATTCTTTCACATTACACTATGAGCTTAGACAGGGATGATTAGAATAGGATTATAAAGCTACAGGTACAGACAGTGATAACTGGAGGGGCATAAACAGTCTGACAGGTTCCCTTTAAGGCCTGTTTCACACATCCGTGCAAGCCACAGACATGTGAGACGAGGCCGTTTTTGGGCGCTCAGTGAAGTGATATTCATGAGACTAATGAGCAGCAGCAGAAGTGAGAGGAACAGATAGTGCTGGAGGGAGGAGAGTATAAAATTCTGTAAGTTTTTAACTTTTGTCCGTGCACACAGATGTCACAGTATGAACATCTGTGTGCAGGACGTTTTGGCCCAAAACCGCTCCGTGGTGCCAGTAAAAAAACAGACATGTCGCCATGTGGAGCACACAGACAGTCCACGCAGTACCACAGACATGTGAAGGGGGCCATACAAAATAATGAGCCTCTGGAATGGGGTGGCACGGATGTGTGAAAGAGGTGTAAGTTAAAATGGGTGTTATCGGATAGCTTTTAAAAGTTAACTAGTTGTTAAATTCTTTGATTCCCAACACTTCCACAATGGCAGGGTTACATTCAAAGCATGTGAGGATTAGAAAGGTTCATGAGAAACATATTTCCAGGATGAGGGGTCATCTCGGACCTCTTCCACCTCACTCCCCTTTAAATACAGCTTTGTGTCAAACCTACGGTACATGCCCAGCTGCAGGGAGCCATCCTGCCAATACCATTCTACAAAGGAGGTCGGCCCACCAGCATGAAACACCTGAAGGGGCATTTATTTACAAAAGGACATAAAGATGGACAACAGTAAAAATAAAAAAAGACAAATCAGCAATATCAAGAGAATATTCATTAAAAACTTGAAAATAATTTAAAGTGAACTCATCACCCAAACAGAGAGGAGGTGATGGCAGCACAAAGTCATCGCAGCTCTGATAATGATGACGTCTGTCACAAAGTGATCACCGTATGAGCGGATTCTCCATCGGCTGATCCGTTAATCATCAGAACACATAAAAGATCTGCGATATTGAATTCCCACCAACTCCTTCCCATAACACACTAATCTTCAGACAATACATTTTGGTAGATTCTCATCTGTATTTCACATTGTTGTGATTACTGATTTTTGGATAAGATGTGGCTATCTAACATGTTGGCCTCCTCTGTGCCAGGGACAGTTCACTTTGAAAGGGGTATTCCTGCTTTATGTGAATATACAATGTAAAGGTTTTGTACAGCACTTCTCGTCTGTGCAGTAGTGGAGTGGCTTCTCGTTGGCGATTATAGCAGGCAAGGCGGGATACCGGTGCCAAGCGATACCGCTCACATGTCCTATTCAGCCACCAGGTTTATCAGATAACATGAAATCAAGAGCCGCTGCACAACCCTCTAGTCATTGTATACAAAGACTCAACTTTCTAATATACTTTGCATTTCAATTCCTCACATTTTCAGCATCTCCGCTTGCTCTCAGGGATATAGTTACATCCAAAGACGGAAAGCCTAGACTGGCTTAAGACTGTGTACACACAGCTGTCACTTTAAAATAAAAAAAAAATTAAAAAAGGAACTTATGTCTTTTTTCTGTTTTTAAAACACTCCCAATGTTATTTAGATAATCACCAAAAAAAAAATAAATGAGAAAAACCCATGTATTTATCATTAAAAAAAACAAGCACTTCCGATGCTTCTATGTTTGCATTGGGAAACTGCAGTCAGTCTTCGGGGTGGCAATCAGTCACATTAATCCACTGCAGTCACGCCCCCCCTGCATTGTAATATACTAACATCAGTGAAGGCCTTTCAGAACTTCACCTACGCTGTAGCAGGACCTGTGATGTCACGACCAAGTGACCATAATGTGAAAAGCGTGAAGAAAATGTGGGCCTTGCCCATTACAGTCACATGGTCATGACATCACCATGGGTCCTGCTACAGCATTAGCAAATTTCTGAAGGTCCTTAAGAGACGTTAATTATTGCATGCAGGGGGTTGTGCCTACATTTAAAAAAACAGCATGACAATGTGGATTGATGTGACTGTTACCAGCTGAAGTATCCATCTTGATGACTGTTCATGCAGGTACCAAAAGCAAACAATCATCTAAAGTGACTTTTTTTATGATAAATACATGGATTATTAGGTTTTTTTTTTTTTTAAACCAGGTTAGTGATGCACAGTGCATAACATTGGGAGTGGCTTAAAAACAAAAAAGGACATGACAGGTTCCCTTTTCCAAAATTGACTATAACGCAGCTGAATGAGCAATTCCATAATACAGAAGGAAATGAAGCAGTCAAATTACCTGGTTTACTGCTGCCTGCTTTTGGCCTATAGGCAAAACTGCCTTATTACGGACATTACTCCAATAGAGGTTAATGTAGGAATTGCAGTTTATACAATTGGCTACGGATGTGTTCACACTTATCTCCATTCTGCTGCCAAAAAAAAAACAAAAAAACCCAATCCCTTGTAATTTTACTACAAATTAAACCTCAACATGTGAATGTAGTTCAATACTTCTGGTAGCTGAGATTTAACTTACAACTGTATCCAGTCTGTGAGCTAAGTGTTCTGGACTCCCAATACATCTAAGGCTACTTTCACATAACGATTTTTAGGGAGCCGATGCTGTCCGATATAAATCGGACAGCATCGGCTCCCTTCTGATGCCTGGTATCAGATGCCAAATAGGCATCCGTTTCCGGCATTAAATCGTAGCCTCCGGGCTGAAAAAAAAAAAAAAAAAAAAAGTTTATGCTCACTCCCCCCGAGCCCCGCCGTCTTCCTGCAGGCTCCCGGTGGCTCCGCAGGCTGCAGAGGTCTTCTTCATGTGTACAGGACCTGTGGTGATGTCACAATCACGTGACCGCGGGTTCCACCATGGTAACCCGCGGTCACATGACTGACATCACCGCAGGTCCTGAACAGCAGAAGGTCTCCTTCTGCTTCTGCTGACATCGGGAGCCTCCAGGAAGACAGCGGGAGACGGCGGGGGCTCGGGGGGGGGGGAGGTGAGCATAAACTTTTTTTTTTTTTAACCCTTGTGCTCCCAGTTAGGAGCAGTTTTACTGTACTGAGCATGCTCAGTACAGTAAAATCGGGTCCGAGGAGACATCAGATGTTTCCTCGGACCCTTCTCCATAGGGCCCCATGTTATAGGGATCGGGTCAGATCGAATGTGCACTAAATACCATCCGATTTGGTCCGATCCGATTCTGTCAGATTTTATTTTCGGTGCAAAAATCGGAGCAGGCTCCGATTTTTGCACCGATAAAATCGGACAGAATCGGAGCAGACCAAATCGGATGGCATTTAGTGCACATCCGATTCGGTCCGATGCCCATAGGGCTGCATGGGGCCAAATTCGGATCCGATGCTGTCCGATTTTGATCGGACAGCATCGATCTGAAAAATCCGTAGTGTGAAACCAGCCTAACCTGCACTGGTACACTGTAGCAAACTATCACGGCCAGTGGCAGATTAGTGCTCATGCATTGAGTCTCTGATTGTCTAGAGTAGGCCCATCGAGCTTTTCGTCTTCCGAGGCCTCATCAGATAGACCAGGATGGTGCCTGGGCCTCACCCTTAGCAGTGCAAGGTTATACAAAAATGAAATACAGCTTAATTTCCTTTAAAAATTGAAGTAGAAAGTTACTCAGGTTGCCAAACTAGAGATTCCTGCAGCCAGAAAAGGCATTTGAAAGCTAATTCTCATCAACAGCTAGGGGGCGCTATGCTGCTTGAGAAGCACTGGTCTAGATCCATTGTAACAAACATTCAGCAGTGAGAAGTATGATAAATGTTTCCATATGCCAACAGCAATCCCCGAGATCTTGAGAAAGGTAAGGAATTGAAGCAAGGTAGGAGAAAGGGGCAGAACTAGTCATCATACAACAATTGCACTTTACTTAAATCTGATTGCCCCCTTTAAGTCTGTGTTATGTGCTTGAATACATCCAGGTTGATTCTTTCCATTGTAAGAAATAAAAATAAAGTGAGAAAATACCCTCCCCCTTGTCTGCAGCACGAGTCTTGTGAGGACTAAACTTTTCTCTGTAACAAAAGTTCATTCTCGAGCCTGTGACCTGATCGGTGCCATCAAGAATATCAACAAAGAATCTCCCAACCAAACCCAATAGGTAAAGGATCCGGCCATCTCCTCCCCACAGAAAACATGCTTCATTATGTATTCACAGTCCTTGGCAAATGTTTCCTCTCCTAGTTGGCGATCATTACTGGTTGGCAGCACTGGACGGTACCCGCCCTCATGTAACCAGGAGAACCATCGAAGCCTTGCTGTCCTTGTTGGACAGTCCAGTTCGTTCCTCACCTTCCTGAGTGCCCAACCACCAAGAAGTCCAAGTGTGCCCATCTCCCACACCTTGTCCCCAAAATCACGCAGGAATAATAATTTAAAACAAAAAAAAAAAAAATAGGAAGAAAAAGAGCGGACAGAATGGTAAAGATGGGAATGATCCGGCTAAAAAGTAAGAACCCGCACTGGAAAATGGGAATACCAAAAAGGTTAAAATGCAGTTTTAGGATACGACGCCTCGGCCTATCCATGGACATAGTACCAAAAAATACATTCTGGATCATGATGATGATGATGATTGTGATTACTGTCCTCTGATTGAGGCGTCTTGGCGAAGGAGTCCGGCTCTGCCTTGTGCTGGAAGTGCTGTGCGGGAGCTCGGAATCAGTCTATTTTCACCGCCGCGTAGATTTTCCGGATGAACATGTAGGCGGCGTAGAAACCAATGGTTCCAGTAAGGAGCCAGAAGGAGAGAACCATGAGGGTAGTGTAACCGAAATACAGGAGAGAAGGGATGAATTCTACAATATCCAACTGTGAGACATAAGGGGGAGGATGAGATTCCGGCATAATAACGGCAGAGTAACCAATGGCGGGATAGACACTTACCTTATTCACAAAATAGAAGATTGCGTAAATCAGTACGTAGAAAGCAGACCCTCCAGACACCAGAAACGTCCTCCACCACCAGCGGTAATCCTGTAGACCACAGCCCCATATAAATCACTGTCTTAATTATGAATAATACTCCACGCTAAATAACTACTGGAGTCAACACAAAACTCCAAATTCCCACCATACAAATGTTCACTGCCTGCAGCCACCACTAGGGGGAGCTCACTGCATACATATAAACATAGCACCCAAAGAATTGAAACCTGCACAGGAGGGGGAGGGGGGGGGGGGGCTGGCTGCTCACCTCTGCACATAGCTGAAAGTAGACCATGACTATGCTGATCTGGGAGCAGGACACCACGAGGATGATGAACACCAGGAACAGGAACCCAAACAAGTAGTAGAACTGATTCTCCCAGATGGCCTACAATAAAAGATAGACATGAGGAGGGGCCATTTCTGCACCATGAAATATGGTCCCAAATTATTGGCAGGAGGTGCTGTATACACAACGGTAACATTTTTATGATTGATATTTGTAAAGTGGAAGCTTTTCTTAACATAGTAGAATAAAACTGAAAGGGATCCTGTCACCCCCAAAACACCTCTAAAGCTATTAAAAGCTGTCCCTAGAGCATAGTAACACTTACCCTACACTCCTTTTAGCTCCTAAATGCACCAAGTGAAATTGAAGATAAATGTTATTATAGTACCTCATTAGGGATGATGAGTGACTATGCTATTCATAGTCACCCTGGCAGGCTCTCCCACTTCATGATATCACGCCTCCATAAGCGTGATCTTGTAATCAGATTAAAATGCGCGCCTCCCCGCCGCTCTGTGCTGTCTCGACCGGCCTGTAGTGGGGCTGGGGCCGAGACACAGCACAGAGCGGGGAGGAGCGCATTGTAATCTGATTAGAAGATCACGCCTATGGACGCGTGATATCATGAAGTGGGAGAGCCTGCCAGGGTGACTATGAATAGCATAGTCACTCATTATCATCCCTAATGAGGTACTGTAATAACATTTATCTTCAATTTCACTTGGTGCATTTAGGAGCTAAAAGGAGTGTAGGGTAAGTGTTACTATGCTGTAGGGACAGCTTTTAATAGCTTTAGAGGTGTTTTGGGGGTGACAGGATCCCTTTAATAAAGATTACTTGCAAAATTATACACCACCTTCTTAGAGGACATTAAATAGTTTCCCAAGTAAAAGGTCTCAGATCCCTGCAATCATCATCTATGTAATATCCTGAATCAGATCCAGAAGAGATTTTTAACCAGATCTCAGTCGCCCCTGATCATTAGAGTTATCACTCATTATCGACTTTCATAAACATTCAGACGTATAAGGCAAAGAACACTTACACTGAAGATGAAGAACAGCTCAATGAACATGGCTCCGAACGGTAAAATTCCGGCCATCAGGATTCTGGAAAAAGAGAATAATATGATGAGTGAGACGCCAGCCAGGCACATATCGAGCATACCACGTAGGGTGCCTGCCATCTGTACTTATCTATACATTTTGAATAACAGTTGAAGACAAATCCATTCCCTTCCCCCCCTGTAGGAACATTTTCAGATTTTTAGTATGTGCAGTTTAAAGATCTATAACTTTTCTCGTTAGGATATTCATGTAATTTATGTGCTTTATTTTGGGATGCATGGGTCTTCATTTTTAAGTCACTGCCATATTCTATTTTTGCTGTGATAACGGGCAATATCAGTGGAATAAGAAAAAAAGTTGATTGACATTAGAATTTTTCATAGTGGCTACTGGGTGGTTATGTATATGGCTATATTTATATGCCACTTGTCTCATGTTTTTGCATGTTTCATGATTGCATAGCTTAGTATTTAGAGTGCGGCTGTTTTTTTTACAAGGTGTCATGTAAGGCTTGCTACCTGTACACATTACTTACAGGGGAGTGCTGCAGTTCTTCTCTCGTTTACTAAACTAAATGATCACATGACTGCTGCTTACGGCGCCTTCTATTACTGTGTACAGTGATAAAGCACAGGAGTGAACGCATTTTGCAGATTATAAAACTCACCCCAAATTTTGAAGAAATTAGGCCCCTGTGAGCTGCAGGATCATTCTACATTCCAGCCCCCTCACACTTCTTTATGGGGAGGGAGGGACGTGTCCACCAGCAGGAGCAGAGACAAATCATTACATTAATCGATTCAGCTCTGCATGGTCTTTCCTCCCCCATAGGAACATAGTATTTTCCTATCCCTCCAACTTTCAATGGATCATCATCACTGGAATGTAGGATGATACTTCAGCCTCCAGCATCCACACCCGACACACCTCCTGCTTTTTGCTCCTACATGAAGCTGCCAGGCTGAAGATTCTGGGTCCATGAGGTGGGGGTCAGAGCTGAGGAGCAGGTATGATTTTATTGAATTATAAGTGATCTATAGATCCTAGAACTGCAGTGCACGGCTCTGCTTCATCATGTAGCAGGGCAGGAACTGTACTAAAGTTTTCTCTCACTAGAGTTCCCCTTTAATCTGTGCATGCCCAGCCTCCGCAGCCATTTTTATTTCGCCCATTGCATCAAATTAATGGTGCTCGGTGATAATCTATTGCGACACTCCCTCACAGTCTAGGGCCCCCTGCAGCACTGCCCTATCGCGCAAATGCTGACCCCCACCACCATGATCCTGCCTCCGGTAGCTAAAAGCCTAAGCCTTCGCTATGGGAACTCTGGCTTTCTCTGACAGCTAAAAGTTAATATATAGCTGCAGTCCTACACTGATGTTTTAGATCATCACTGCAAAGTAGATGCTAGACCGCCCGGACATTTGGGTGGTCTGGAAATAGTTATAAAACGGAAACAGAGTTCTGGCTCCTAAAAACCCTGACCAGTACCTACAAGGATTTTCAGTAACACAAGTGACCTATTTACACTGTAATGAGAAACTTACCCCACAAACCTCTTCATATACCAGCGCTGCTCTGGAATCTGCCGGGGAATTTGGTTGGTCCGGACAGGGTTGTCGTATGGCTGCTTACGGAAACCAAAGTAGTATCCAAGGTAGACGAGCGGGAGAGAGATGCCAAACCACATACAAAGCAGAGCAAGCATGGTGGGGAAGGGGACCTGCAGAACAGACACAGGGGTTATACAACTCAAAGGGCCAATTATGAACATTTAGGTCCAGGAATAAGACTCACCGCGCCAGAGGAATGCTTGCCCCAGATGAAGCAGTTCAGCACAAAGCAGATGCTAAACACCACCCCTGGGTACAAAGTCGCTGTCTGCGGAGACAGAACCACAGATCAGACTGTGCAAAATGCTGCATTTACCCAAGACTATGGCATCAGATTGCTACTGTAAGATGTAAAAAGTATTCTCCAAGCAAATCTATCAACCTGTCTGGGAACTGTGAATGCAGCTATGGATGTAACACCGAATGCAACAGGACAAAACCCCATAGACATGACATGCTTACACAAAAGGCTCCTTTGCGCCACCTATGGCCCTTCAGAGTACGGTACAGACGGCCAGCGAAGAATCCTCCGAAGACTCTGAGAAAATCCCAAAATAGAGGACACTGGGATTAGACATGATAAAGGTAGATTCATTTCTTGTCCAAAACAGGTACAGGTAAGGTGTATGCTTATCAATGGCTAGAAGTTATAGGATCGTCATACCCCATGAACATGAAAAGGAAGCAGGCGGTGGTCATCAGGGCTCCTCTGCTTGACGGAGACAACATTCCCAGCATAGCCACAACTACAGGGGACAAAAAAACACCACTGTGTAAATGACAGGGTGTTCTCTAGTCTTAGTTTTTACCATAGCCTCTGCCATCACTACACACTCACAGATCACTATCAAGACCATGCAGAAGAGCTGGATCCCAGATCCAAGCAGGGAGCTAAGGATCATGGGGTACTGAGGAGGTCTAAAGACGTCACCGTGTACCAGCTTCCAGCCAGACTCCTCCATTGTGTCTTCCTGTGAGAAGAAGTAAAGAGATGCATCAGAGAACACCAAGGTCACCAGGCTCGATTAGCGACTGTCAGAAAACGAAACCCACAATATCATCCTCCTTGTTGTAGTTTGCGATATCCTTCCTCAGGGTGCGGATGATGATCATGCTGAGGATACCTGGGGACCAAACAAAGAGGACTGAGTACACAGTTCCATCTAATAGTTTACATCTTACCGCAATCTACATACAACTTTGCTTCATTTATCTGATTACTGATCCTATACTCCAGTAACATCCAGAGCTGCAATCACAATTCAGCTGACTTCTACTACAGCTCCTGTAGTATGCACAAACAAGAGGAGACCTAAAAACCCTAAAAAGCTTACATATACTCAATTCTGTATGCAGCTTCAGATGCGACTGGAGTATAAGGTGAGAATTACTAGAGAAAACGAATACCATAGCAAGAGGAGCTCACCTGACAGGAAGAAGACGACCACCACAGAGTTGATAATGGAGAACCAGTGAATCTGCACGTCGCTCATGGTCAGGTACGTGTCCCAGCGAGAAGCCCACTTGATATCACTCTCCTAAAAGAAGAAATCTCTTACTGCAAGATGTTCTCCAACCTTACACTCCACAAGATCAGTAAGAAAATCCTCCTACCTGCCAAAGCACAGAGTATGTAAACTGCAGCTTGTTCTCCTTGGAGGGATCGATCTCCTGGGCGGCAGAATTGGAGCCTTCGGGGACGGTGCAGCTTCCTTCCTGTGTTACTTTCAAATCTGTAGCATTGAGGGAAATCGCAAAATCTGGAAAATTGAGTTCCAACATGCATGTGCCATTCTTAACACTACGGTCTTATGTGGAAGTGAAATCTTTTGGCTCCCCGAGGGTCAAAGGCCAATTTTCAACTGGTGTCTCTGCATTCCCATAGCTACAGTACAACTGCCATAGGTCACTTTCTTTTTTTATTATTATTATTTATTTATATAGCGTCATTATATTCCATGGCACTTTACATGCTAAAAGGGGCAGACTAGGACAAGTAACACAGTAACAATACAAGTAACAATAAATGTGGACAATTCGGTCGTACAGATACAAGAGGGGAGAAATCCTGTCTGCGAGGGCTCACAGTCTACAAGGGACGGGTGGGGATACAGTGGGAGGGGGAAGTTCCAGTCGTGAGGCGGTGTGGGTGGGCCGGGTCTTATTGCAGGAGGTATGCTTGGCGGAAGATGTGGGTTTTCAGGCTTCTTTTGAAGGTTCCCAGGGTAGGAGAATGTCTGATGTGTTGGGGCAGAGAGTTCCAGAGTATGGGTGAAGCACGAGAGAAATCCTGCATGCGGTTGTGCGAAGAGGAGATGAGGGGGGAGTAGAGGAGGAGCTCTTGGGAGGATTGCAGGTTGCGTCAGGGTAGGTATCGGGAGACCATGTCAGAGATGTATGGAGGGGACAGGTTGTGAATGGCTTTGTATGTCATGTTAGTGTTCTAAACCGGGATCTCTGGAAAGTAGGGAGCCAGTGAAGGGCTTGGCAGAGGGGGGGGGTTGAGAAAGACAGATGAATTAGGCGGGCAGCGGAGTTCAGGATAGATTGGAAAGGTGCAAGGTAGGTATTGGGGAGGCCGGTGAGCAGGAGGTTGCAGTAGTCGAGGTGGGAGATGTTGAGAGCGTGAAAAAGTGTTTTAGCAATGTCATGGTCAGGGAAAGTGCGGATCCTATAGATGTTTTTGAGCTCGAGTTGGCAGGTGGTGGCGAGGGCCTGGATGTGGGGTTTTGAAAAAGAGGGAAGAGTCAAGGATAACCCGAGGCACTTGCCGTGGGGGACTGGGGAGAGAGCAATCGTTGACGACAATGGATAGGTCAGGTAGTGAGGGGGGAGCATCTTGGGGTCTTGGGGGGGGGGGGGGGGGGGCAGGACGGACGACGACTATGAACTCTGTTTTGTCCATGTTCAGCTTAAGGAAGCGAGCTGAGAAGAAGGATGAGATAGCGGATAGGCAGTGTGTAATTTTGGATAGAAGGGAGGCAATGTCAGGACCAGACAGGTAGATTTGGGTGTCGTCGGCGTAGAGGTGGTACTGGAGGCCATGGGACTCAATGAGTTCCCCTTTTATAAAAGATCTATCCTACTTTCCTTACCATCCAATTTGATGCTCTGAGGGATGACTTCGAACCTCACGACCCTAAATGTGGGGTCTTTGTTTTCTTCCACTTCTTCTCGATGGAAGTACAAGTAGAACGACAGATGATTGTGAATATAAAACTGCAAGAAGTGGTGGCATTGTTATAAAACAGATAACCTTGGACTGTCTAAACTTTTTCAATTAATAGCTTTAAGCACTATTTGACGTTCATAGGTCCAGTGCGGATAGTCTCTACAGGCTTACTGGCTAAATGCCGTTTCTTTGTGCAGTCTGGTCCCGCAGTCAATTCTTTAACCTTTGTGACATTCACTCACTGTAATAATGGGGTTATTCACTCACTTGCTGGTCTTCAAGGTAGCGATAGGAATCACTCTCATTTATAAGATTGTTTATTTACATCTTAATAAACCTCCACAAGATAACAGAATATGAGATTTCCTTCAGCTTTACAGCAACATAAACATAGTCTGTTTAAACTGCGAGATTGCCTACACAGTTTCCACTGACCCCTGTCAGTATTTGGGCATGGATTTCAAGTCCGTTTACCTTTAAAGGAGAGGTATGGTAGCGTCCACACTAACTCCCAAGTTTACATGCAGGGCCTCTTTCAGAGGCTCCTTTTCACGACACAGTATTCTTCATACTGGCTGCAGCCTCTCCTAACATGTCAGACTCCATCTTAAGTTCTGAGACACACCCATGGGTGGAGGCATGAGTAAAAGTCATGCACACCCCTGTCTTAAGCCTTCTATTAACCTGGCTTAAATGCCTTAAAGCCTTGTGACACTACAAGTCCCAAAGAAAAACCATCTCTGATATATACTGGCCATTTACAATGCAGCCGGTCCCACATTATACCTTCCTACTATTTCACTACATTATTAATATAAGAACTGCAGGATCACACTATGCAGCGTTAAGTTGTAGTGTGTAACCACAGACACCTTGTTCAGCACAGAAGCTGCAGACCAAAAAGCTAATAAAATCAAAGTCACCTTGTTGTTGTCGGTGAAGCCAAGTCTGTAGCCGTGCTCAAACTGAATATCTCGATCCTTCTTCTTATCATCATCATCATGACCAAGATGGACGTCCAGCCTGGTGGCCACTGGCAAATTGTCTGCTATTCTGTATCCAGGTACCCAGAAATTCTATATTAATTATCTGCTCCATTCAATAAAGAACATAAATGATCCCCCACACACAAACATGCAAAAAATATGCAATAACTGTCCACAGTCTTTAAGCTCCATGCTTTAATATGATTCACCTGGATAGGAAACTTACAAGTGCACATAGTAATCTTCCTTGATCCGTTCTGCTATCAGTTTGCTCTCGTCAGCTTTAAGCACCCGGGGGCTGCTGGGATTGTAGCATAAAATCTCACATTTCTTGTTATTATTCATTGACACCTTGAAGGGAGTGTTAACGATTCGGTCACCTCGCAGGACTTCACCTAGAGATGAGAAAACACATCATTGTCTCAAGTAGTCTGGACTAGAAGACAGCTGGGAACCCTGCCCGGTGTAACGGTCACAAATCCTGACCATAACTTTATACGTGGACCCTGCCATCATTAGTATGAATATGTTTAAAAGTAGACCATATGGAGTTTATAAATGGAGACAAATGTGACCATCACATAATGGGGTTGCCCCATTATCAGTCAGAGCTGCAGTATACAGAGTCTCATTGTAGAGAACATTACATCAATGTTTCTTTATTTGACTGGGTGCAAAAGTCCAAAAAAGGCAAGTCACAGGGGTCTTAGCAGCAGGACCCCAACAATTGAGATCTTAAAATAAGAAGTGATGTGACATTTCCTCAAGAAGGCCTGTTCATGTCACCAGACCAATCTCCAGCTAGCAGTGCTTCAAAGATAAAAGCGGTTAGGGTATGTGCACATCGGACGTTTTGTGGGCTGTTTTTTAGCGTTTTCCGTCGGCGGTTTCCGCTGAGTTTTATGTTAATTTATGTTAATCCTAGCCCCCGGATTAACATGCTAGTCAATGGAGTTTAGAAAACGCTGTGTACATTAAAACGTTTTTTTTTTGTCTCCTTTCCAGTTTCTTCACCGGTTTTCCACCGGTTTTCAAAGATAGAGCAAGTGACTTCTTTTGAGCGTTTTTCCAGCGGATCTAGCTTACAAGTGCACCAAAAACCAGTCTGGAAAACGCCAAGAACACGCTGTACAAACGCTAATAAACCGATCGCAAAACACTAACAAAACGAGGGACACTGCTGAGCTCAGAAAACTCAGTTTCTGCTATTCTACACCGGTTTTAGGACGGTCTGCAAAGATGCAGAACCGTCCGATGTGCACATACCCTTACTTATCAATTAAACAGCATAGATCTCCATTCCACAGTCTGGTCATCAACTGGAGACAACGTAGACGTCAAGAAGAGGCCTTCACAATACAACGTCACCCCAATGCTACTCCCGGGATAATGGGGTGGGTGACAATGTACAGTTGTCCTCATTCCAGATACACTGACAACCCAGAGTTACACTCATTTGGTCTTGGAGCCATTTCTACAAAATGTCCCGGAGACATTTTTTCAACACACCACCAGGCTGAACGCTACTTATGCTACTCTAAGCAGCCTTTAGGACCTACACATGCAAAATCGAGGTAAAAACTGAGCTCAAGAATGCAGTAAAAACACCCTGTGTGAACTTAGCCTTAGGGGACTTGAACCTGAAATCTGCTCGATTACCGCAATATTGCTGCATTTAGATGAAAGAAAAAAAAAAAAAAAAAACCACTATCCTTTGAAGCTCAGGGACAGGCTGGGTTTCAAGTAAGTTCTGTGATAACCGGCTTGGAGGTTTTCAACAAAGAGCTGGCTGTCAAAGCAAACCATTAGCACCCCGCGATCCCATCAGGGTGGCACTGGTTGGTAAATAGAGCGAGGTACCCCCATAACGTTCCTGCCACTGTCAGTTTGACAGGTTGACAGTCACAGCTCCGTTTCATACATGGCTATTAGAGGCAGGTCCTGGCTGTGTGCTGTAGCATTATCTGCTGGGTATGGGGCTGCCTCAACCAGTGTGCACTCTCCACATAACCACTACCAACCTGTGCTGTACATGTACGCGGGATGTCACTAAGGAGTTAATAACCTCAATGATCGGAGCCAAGACATGTAAGTGCGGGGATTTCTATATGCGTTGCTCATACTTGATACTGAATGAATCAAGAGGTTTTGAAAATGTTGTATCCGTTCCTTCATCAATTGCATCACATTAACACGTCTATCCGTCCTGTGATTTCAAGAATTCCACTACATTTCCTGTTGGTGTTGCAAACTTCAATATTGAGGAGCGTTTTAGCGAGCTATACATGCAGTTTATTCATATACAAGCATAGGACCCTATGAAATAACCTACCAGAAAGCAGCCAAGCATTGTACCATAAAACCCACAATCACCCACTGTGATCCTTACCCAGATTTTCTGCTTTGTAGGTGACCTCTGTTGGTCGGCAGAATGGCAGGGAGTAATATTCATAAGGCAGCTGAGTCCGGGAGCTGGTCAACTTCACCGCCTGTAGACAGACCATAGGTATCATCCATGAGGGTCCAGTGTTTTATCAATCTTATCACCAGAAGTCAACTTACCTTTATTTCTACAGGGTCACTTTTTTTAAAATCCATTGGCGCCACGCCTGGCACGTAAAACGCAGCGGTTTCATGAAGGAGGGAGATGCCGAGCAGCAGCCACGCACTCCTCACCTGGAAAACACAAGCCTAGACACATGAAGCATACACATAGCCCAATACATGGGCTCAGGAGCCCTTCAGCGGTTTACACAACAAATCCAGGACTAGTTCATCATTATCTTCAGATCCACAGTGTTCAATTTAGTAGACACTGTAGCTCATGTAAAAAGTTTTTATTTGACACAAAATGGTAATTATATCATTATAAATGCAGATTTCTTAAAGATAAAAACCAGATTGTAGCAAGTTAAATGTGGTACAAGGGTCACTGCGGGAAAGCAGATTATAGGGGGGGACAAAGGTCGGATTACACAATGTCATATGTGGCTGCACCTGAACTACAAGGAAAGCAATGGGAGCCGTCACATAAGCACTAATCAGGAAACAGACCAAAAAGACTAGACTAAAAAAAAACACAACTAGGAAGACATAGAAAACTCAGCAATCATAATGCTATGTTCCCACGATCCAGAGACGCTGTCTACCTGGACGCAGTGTCTCCTCTTCCGTGGGTAAGCTGGGGATTTCCGAAGGTGAATGCAGCAGCCCTGTGCCCATGGTCAGTGTTCGGGTTATGGCAGCCTGCAATCACCTGCCGAGATCGCCTCCAACTCCGCAGCGCTAAATTGACATGCAGCGGACAAGCAGCGGCACAAAAAGCCGCCTCGAAGGTCATTTTACGCTGTGGAGAAAAGAAGCTCAGTGGGCACAGGATTTCTGCACAACGCAGCGCACACACTGATCGTGGGACACAGCCTTAATGTTCTCTTCTGATCTTAGCTGCTTCCTAACAACATCTCAGAACAGAAGTCAAAATGCCCCATTAAAGCCGCTTCACTGAAGACATATATAGTTCCCAGGACTCCCAACCCTACAATGATATTTTCACTGGTATGCTGAGAATCAGCATCTATACCACTCCCCAATGTTTAGTGAAATGTATTCTCTGTAAATGAGAACAGGTGGATAGCAGGACCTTCATAAAGCCTCTTCTACTGGAATCCATGATCAACTACAGCACAGTGTATGCTGTCCCTATGTACAAAAATATAACTACTATAATACTGCCCCCTATGTACAAGAATATAACTACTATAATACTGCCCCCTATGTACAAGAATAAAAACTACTATAATACTGCCCCCTATGTACAAGAATATAACTACTATAATACTGCCCCCTATGTACAAGAATATAACTACTATAATACTGCCCCTATGTACAAGAATATAACTACTATAATACTGCCCCCTATGTACAAGAATATAACTACTATAATACTGCCCCCTATGTACAAGAATATAACTACTATAATACTGCCCCTATGTACAAGAATATAACTACTATAATACTGCCCCTATGTACAAGAATATATCTACTATAATACTGCCCCTATGTACAAGAATATATCTACTATAATACTGCCCCTATGTACAAGAATATATCTACTATAATACTGCCCCTATGTACAAGAATATAACTACTATAATACTGCCCCCTATGTATAAGAATATATCTACTATAATACTACCCCTATGTACAAGAATATAACTACTATAATACTGCCCCTATGTACAAGAATATAATAACTACTATAATACTGCCTTTATGTACAAGAATAACTACTATAATACTGCCGTCTATGCACAAGAAAATATAATTACTATAATACCGCCCCTATGTACAAGAATATAATTACTATAATACTGCCCCCTATGTACAAAGAATATATCTACTATAATACTACTCCTAGGTACAAAAATATAACTGATATAATACATTTGAGTGATATTACTGACAAGCAGAAATGGTTAGAAACCAAGACAATTCAATATCAAGATGACACAGTTACAGTGTAAAAGCTGGTTTTAACATCAGCACAAAAACTGTGCGCCAGGACATTCATGGCCAAACAAATTCATACAAGCCATATACCACCAAGCACAATGCCAAGAGCTGGATGGATCGGAGTAAAGCAGACGCCATCACTGGACTCTGGAGCAGAGGAAACATGTTCTGTGCAGTGACGGGCCTCAACTCCATGTAACACCTTTGTGATTAACTAGAAAAAGAGATTGTGAGCTGGCCCTCATCCAATATCCGTGTCTGACCTCACAAATTCTCTTATGGACGAATGATCAAAAATTCCCAAAGAAACCTCCAAAATCTTGTAGAAACTGTTCCCAGAAGAGTGGAAGGTATCAAAGAGGCAAAGGGAGGAACAACTCCATATTCTTCTGATATGATAGCATATGGGATAACTTATTGATTGGTGGGAAGTCGCCCATTGGGATCATAACAGATCCTGAAAATGGGGTTTGCAATCTGGACAGAGTCATTAAGCAAGTTCTGACGTTTAAAGATTTGAGAGTCTCCATGCAGCTGAACACAACTCTCTATTCACCCGCCAGTTGACCATAGTCTTTTAATCCCTGTTATCAGCTACTTGAAGTCCAATGTGCATCTAAAAAAAGTAGGAAACTCTCTGCTCCCTCCATGATCACACTTTATACCTATTACATATCACCAGCCCCGAGATCCCAAGAGACATTTGTATCCATGTATGTGACATGTGAGCAGCTCCTCTGACTTTTAGGGTCAGTTTCTTACACAAAGGATGCAGGTTTGTTACAGTGTGTCAGTGCGGACATCTAGTGGGTTACTATCTAATGGTGGTGTTACACGGAAGGATATCCTTAACGATATCCTTACAAAAGTCACGTGACAGACATCGTACAAATGACATGTATATATTGTTCGTGCGTTGTCACACACAAGGATATCGGTAACAATATCCATTTTGGCATTGTGCCAGTATCGGAGGGAGATTTTTCCATCCAATGCTGAACAATGCCGTTACAATAATGTGCCAGCGCTGTCACAGCAGCACTGGCACATTATAGTAAAATTAGTTTTGAAACTTTAATTTATTAAATTTGTGTGCGATTTTACTTGTTAAAGCTGCTTCTGCAGCTGTGTGGTACATGTCGCCACAGAGCTGTAGAAGCAGCTATGATTCCGGAGATTAAAGGGTTAATAAAATTGTGCCACATGGCCCCAGAGTGTGGCCACACTCCCTGGAGCCATGTATCCCATTACCTTATAACCACAGGGGTTAAATCATTCAGGTAGCAGAGGCCTCACACTGTCGCTCTGCTACTTCCATTCATAAAAAGCCGGCGGGTACTGTAAGGTTACAGTGCGCCGTGAGAAATTGAATAGGGAGGGCTCTCCGATGTACTTAGGCAAAATGTGTACAGTATCCGTCCCTGTCCAGGGTGCTGATCTCCTCAGCAATAACTATGGACTGCAGACATTGAAACTCTGGTGCGCGGCCCATAATTATGAATGCTTAAGCGATCAGCACCCTGGACAGGGACGGGTACTGTACGCATTATGCCTAAGTACCTTGTAGACCTCCCTATTCTGGAAGCATTTTAGCAATGTTTCACGGCGCACTGTAATATGACAGTAGCCGCCGGCTTTTTATGAATGGAAATAGCAGAGCCAACAGTGTGCGGCTTCGTTTACTCACTGCTTTAACCCCTGCGGTGCAAATGTCATGGGTTACATGGCTCCAGGGAGTGTGGGCACTCCCTGCGGCCATGTGGCACAATGTTATTAACCCCTACAACACCGGCTTCATAGCCGCTCCTGCACCTGTGTGCCGACATGTACTACAGAGCTGCAGGAGCGGCTTTTAAATGTAAAATCACTACAATAAATTGCTTTTTTAACATCTAGACAAAAATTACTGCGGCAGGAATTGAAGTCTTTTGAACGATGTCGTTGAAAAGGCTTCACACTGAACGATGTGCCACATCGTTCAGTGCTTAATTGGACGACGAACGATAGATTTGAGGTCAGGATCTCTAATCTAGGATGAACGATCTAACGATCTATTCATCCTATATCGTTGGTTTACACACAAGGATGTACAAACGATATAGTTCCAACGATCTCAAATCTGTGATGTTGCAACGATATCGTTCAGGATATCCTTGCGTGTAACACCACCATAACACTAATCTCATAACCACATTTTTCAAATCACTGTATAATTTTTGTTTTTTGATACTTCCTTGTCTTTGACAAAACTTTATTGATATACTTACGTGCGGATTACATGCATTTCTGCAGCGGCAATGCCGTAAAAACTCGTGCATTTTTCTTTTACCTGCGGATGTCCCGCATTTAAAGGCAACCTGTCAAGTCATTTAGTCAGTCTGCATGTTCTCCACGGCTCCATTCCGCAAACCCCCCCCCTTCCTCCCGGTGGGCGCGATCATTCACTCTGAAGTGCTGTCCCGATTCAAAATTCATTGTCCTCCTTCTGGGTATGATGTGCCGGCCATGCGTCATTTCCGATCTGGTGCATTGTGGGTGATTATCGGGTGTGCGGGCCGGCTTTGGAATGCACATTGAGCATGCTCCAGAGCTGGCCACTACACCAATACACCCCTACACTGCACTGGACTGGACCGGAAATTATGTGTGGCCGACACGTCATACCCAGAAGGAGGACAATGAATTTTGAATGAGGACCGCGCTTCAGAATAATCACGGCCACCGGGGAGTGATACCAGCAGTGAGAGGGAGAGATGGAACCCTGGAGAATGCCCAGCGCGACTACATACTGTGGTCAAGATGACTAATTACCATATGGACGCAAACGCAGCCATACTAATGTGAATGCAGCGGAGAATCTCCACATGCGTTCACATTAGTATGCACCCCGGCCAGCCAATCAGCTGTCTTGGGGGTGGCCGGGAGGCGGAGATCAGCGGTGGAGATCTCCTCCTCCCGGCCACAGCTAATCTCCTGCTGGTGTCAGTGCGGGAGATTTGAATTAACAGCTGATCTGACAGCTGTTTAAATCTCCCGCGCTGACACCGAATAGGTGAAGTCGGCGCGAGATTTAAACAGCTGTCAGATCAGCTGTTTCTTCAAATCTCCCGTCCCAACACCGGCGGGAGATCAGTGGAGAGATTTCAATGAGATCCGCAGCGTTCTCCTGCGTTGTCATGTGGAGGAAACTGTGGATCCATTGACTTCAATGCATTTTTTGTGCACTTGCTTGCAGATAAAACAAGCGCTCGCGAACGCACAAAAAATGCAACATGCTGCGTTCGGAGGGCGCACAAATTGTGCGCATCCGAGTGCAAACGCAACCGAACACAGGCACATGCGTTCCCATGTTAAACATAGGAACGCATGTGCGCAAGCGTTTGGTGCGCGGCGTTCCAAACGAAATGTGAAGGCACCCTTACACTCATTTTTCACAACCATTATAGGACAGTTATCTCACAAAGGAATGGTTAGGGATTAATAGGAGGCTGCAGGGACAGGTAGTGACAGCTTTGGGGGCAAAAATATCCTGACAGGTTCCCTTTAAGGCAAGTTTATGCGAAATATCTGCCCAGAAAATTCAGCGTCTCCCCAAGAGAAAATTACATGTTGTGGATCTGAAGTACACACTGCAGGTCAGCTTAGGCTGAGTAAAAAAGACGCTCAGTGCAGGACATTCTGTAAATCCCATACACTTTGCTGGAACTGTAAGACGTTGCATTTTTTAACAGTGAAAACACACAGCTCATGGTGGAAACATAGCCAAAGGGGTTTTTGCAACAAGTCAATAACAGTAATGTAGTACAGTATCTGACTGCTAAACCCCCTCCTCCCTCTCTCCAAATATCAGTAATAATGGGGACCCCAAACCGATGTACGTTTAGTAAGGGTGAGAGTTAAAGGGAACCAACCAGCAGGATTTAGGGCTATAACATGATGCCAGTGCCTTACTGAGTGCAATCTTACCTTCAATGATTACATGTATGATTGCAGAAAAAATGTTACCCAAACACCGGGAAAACAGTGCAGCACATTAGCATAAGTGCAGCACAGCGTCACTATGTGGGGAAGGGTTTCTTTTTATTATCCCCTGTGGGCTCTAAGCCAAACTCTCCATCTGCCCCCCCCTTCCTCCCCACCAGTATATACCAGCAGTGGCACAGGATGTCGGACATTGTGCATGGTAATAGCACAATGCAGGCTCCTATGTGCTCATCACTCCCTCCCGCTTTTGTCTCTGGCTTATCACAGCTTCTCTTGCCGACAGAGCTCGTCCTCCAGTCTGTGCGCATCCCGTCTCCTCTCACAGAGAGCGGAAAAATGCAGGATAGGAGACCGGGACAGATCGCCACTACCGTGACTGTGATGACAATAGCGGCAATCTGTCCTCGGTCTCCTATCATGCACCTTCCCGCACAAGGGAAAGAGGGTGGGAGAGGGAAAAAGCAGGGTTTAGCTTAGAGCCCAGAGGAGTAATAAAAATAACCCAACTCCACATAGTGACACTGTGCTGCACTTCGCTAATGTGCTGTACTGTTTTCCCAGTGCTTGATAACACTTTTCTCTGCAATCGTACATGTAATCATTGAAGTAAAGGCATGACTGCACTCCGTATCTCAGAGCTGTAAGGCACTGGCTTCACTTTATAGCCCTAATCCTGCTGGTTGGTTCTCTTTAGTGCTCGATCCACTTTAGGTTTTTTTAGATTCTGGGGGCTCAGTAAGACAAGACTATCTTCAGCTACTGGGACCCAACACTTCTCTGTAAATACTGTAAGGACTGCCAACAACTAAAATGTCACATCGATGGCCGACAAAGTAATTAATGGGGAAGAATCAGGTCTCCCCAAATCCACCTGCAGGCTGTCACTTCATGGGGGAGAATACACCTGTAGGTAGAGGGAACAGAGGCCTCGTGGTCACTATACAAGAGGGTCTCTACTATATAACAGAGGGACGGAAAGAGTACGATAATCCAGGCAGGGCTCGTTTGTGATGTCCATTACATGTGGAAGGTGAGGGCTCTCACTAAAAGAATAACCAAACAGGGGCTGAGTAGTCACCAATAGTCTCTGCAATATAATCATTAGGGTATGGGGCTGTTGTCTATAATAAAGGTGGTTTCTCCCAAGCCTTGGTCTGGATAAATAACACTACCAATACAGGTGGTTTCGTACAGAGTAACTATATGGTGGACTTCAATAGAAATGAGTGGGGGTTAAGCTGTCAATGAAAAATGGGGTCATTCCTATGTAGCAATATGTGGGAGGTCTGGAGCGGTCGGCAATGCAGGAATGGCTCTCATCAATGTAATATCTATGGGTAGGGGTCTGGAGCAGTCAATAATACAGGTCACGCCTATACAATATTTATAGCACTGAGATTTGGTATCTATGGGTGGAAGTCTCAATGTATCTGGATGCATCATTAATACAGGGGGCTTACAATAAATGTCTGGTCTACAAATCATTATTATTAGAGGCGTCTGGAGCAGTCATTAATACAGGGGGTGTCTCCTATATAACTATATGGGTGGGTCTCCTATATAATCATACGGATGGCTGGGGGTCCTTCTTATATAACAATGTGTGCGGTCTCAACCAATATAACAATACAGGTGAGAGCGGGTTGGTGTCTGACCTGCAATACACTATGGTCGGGGTGGTCTTCTATATAACAATACAGCCCAATACAGGGGGACGGGGGGGGTCAGGTCTCTAATATAACAATACAGGTGGGGTGGTCTCCCATACAACAATACAGAGGAGGGGGGGGGGGGGTTCTCCTATACAACAATACAGGAGGAGTGTGTGTGTGTGTGGGGGGGGGGGTCTCCTATACAACAATGCAGGAGGGGGGGGGAGTGTCTCCTATACAACAATACAGGAGGGGGGGGGGTCTCCTATACAACAATACAGGAGGGGGGGGGGGGGTGTCTCCTATACAACAATACAGGAGGAGGGGGGGGGGGTGTCTCCATACAACAATACAGGAGGAGGGGGGGGGGGGTGTCTCCAATACAACAATACAGGAGAGGGGGGGGGGTGTCTCCTATACATCAATACAGGAGAGGGGGGGGGGTGTCTCCTATACAACAATACAGGAGGAGGGGGGGGGTGTCTCCTATACAACAATACAGGAGGAGGGGGGGGGGGTGTCTCCTATACAACAATACAGGAGGAGGGGGGGGGGTGTCTCCTATACAACAATACAGGAGGAGAGGGGGGGGGGTCTCCTATACAACAATACAGGAGGAGAGGGGGGGGGGGGGTCTCCTATACAACAATACAGGAGGAGAGGGGGGGGGTGTCTCCTAAACAACAATACAGGAGGAGAGGGGGGGGTCTCCTATACAACAATACAGGAGGAGGGGGGGTCTCCCATATAACAATACAGGAGGAGGGGGGTCTCCCATATAACAATACAGGAGGAAGGGGGTGGGGTCTGCTTTATATAACAATACAGGAGGAAGGGGGGGGGTCTCGTCTTTCATATAACAATACAAGTAGGGTGGTCTCCTATAAACTAATACAGGGGAGGGGGGGTAGGTGTCGCCATGTAACAATACAGGTGGGGGGTCCCCTATAACAATACAGGTAGGTGGTGTGTGTGTGTGTGGGGGGGTCCCCTATAACAATACAGGTGTGTGTGTGTGGGGGGTCTCCAATAACAACATTGAGGACCTCGCCTATACAACAATACGGATGGGGTGGAGGAGTCTCTCCTATATAACAATGAGGGTGGTATCTCCTACACAATATTATGTTGAGGGGGTCTCTCCTATTCAATATAGGGGAGGGCTGATGATATACCCCAGATAATAACATTATATAAGATGAGGGGACCAGGAGTTCCCCACTTCCGGGACTCCAGGCCCCTCCGCTGTATTTCCGGTTCCGCTCCCGCCTCCATTCCCCTCCGCCGGGCCCGGGGTCGTCTCCTCGTCCCCCTCCTTCCCGTCCGTTCATCTTTATTCTTTCCCCTGATCGCTGAACCCGCCGGACACACCGACTCCGGCACTTACCGCAACGGCCGCCATCTTGGATCCACGTGTCCCTGGTGACGTAGGCGGAAGTGACCCGACCCTGACTACCGCAGCTTATTGCCATGGGAACCGCAGGCTTGTGGCGCTGCCCCTTAAATGTGCTCTGGCCTCAGTGTGAGGCTCCGCACTGGGTTATGTCATACTGACTGCCGTCCACTGCCAACCACACCGGGACCTGTGACCCCTGGCCTCGCCGTCACATGACCTCTCAGCACACACTGTACAAGGGCCTAAGGCTCCGCTGACATTGGGGAAGAACCGTACTATGGCTGATATTATAATGTCTGATACAATGGTGGCCGCAAAAATGGGACAAACTAGTGGGCACCTGCCAGTGGTGTGGCGACTGTGTGTGGGGTCCGGGGCGGACGAAAAATATGCCGCGGCTGCCGCCCCTTTGGTCGTTGATGATCCGGAAGAATCTGAAGAGCCCACACTACACTCATAGATCTGCTACTAACTCTGCTGTTATTATTCCTACATTTCTACACTTTCATCTTCTTGCAGTTCTCTATATATATATATCCCTAATATATGAGAATATAACTACTATACTAAAACAGAGAGAAGGGGCGTAATTGGGGGGTAAGTATTGGGCCATATGTCCTCTCACCTATTGGGGTTGTCACTGTGCACCGCCACCTCTGCACAACCCCAGTGTATGGCAACAAGCAGGACTCAAGGAGGGCCCGGGGCCGGAGCAATTTTCGCTGCCGGACTCCGGAGGTGTCTTCCCTTCCGTCTTCCGGCCGGGTAGCGGTCACGTGTTGCGATCACGTGACTCAGGATCTCCGAGTCTTGACGTCACCACAGGTCCTATCACCGATCACCACGGTGGAGACAGGTCCTGCAGTGCCTCCCGCTCAGGGCCGTATATGGAGTTCCTGTCACCTTAGGCACCTTCAGCGGTCGCACCTCCCCCTACCTCCCCCCCCCCCCCCCCCCCCCGATCAGTCAGGCTAAGCGCATGTAGACACAGTATGTTATTTTTCAGGCAGATCACTTTGGTATTCCGCCTGGTCAAGCAATGGATAAATGCTAAAAGGAATGAATAAAAGATCTGCTGTTCAGATGTTCAGTCTTTTGAGGTTTTCCTTTGTAAAGCCCTGTCTCACATAACGATATCGTTAGAGAGATTGTTAAACTGTGATGTTACAACGATCTCTCCAGCGATGTCGTTCTGTGTGACACTTAGCAGCGATCAGGCCCTGCTGTGAGGTCGCTGATCACTGCAAAGTGCTGCGGGTCATTTTTTGATCGTTGGTTTCCCGCTGGTCAGCACGCATCGCTGCATGTGATAGCGTGAAACCAGCGATCAGTGACCTCACTGGCTGGTAACCATGGTAAACACCCTGTATCTAGGCAGCACGCGCTGCCTAGATACCCCGTGTTTACCATGGTTACCAGCGTCCTCCCTGCTTAGCACTGCCTGTAAGCAGGGAGGATGCTGGTAACTATGATAAATAGCGGGTATCCAGGCATTTTCCCTTCTAAGCAGGGAGGACGCTGACAACGCCTTCAGCGATGTGGGAGGTGGCTCCCATGGCCCTGATCGCTGGGGGAGATCTGCCTGTTTGACAGCTCCCCAGTGATCAGGTAACGACGCTCCAGCGATCCCGGCAGGTCAGGATAGCTGGAGCGGTCGTTATGTGTGACTGGGCTTTTACTGTGTGTCCTATCTTTTATCTGCATTCCAGCACTCCGGGGGTTCACAGACGTCAGTGCTCCTAGTCTTCAGATAGTAGTGAAGACCTTCATACACATGAGACTAAAGTTTGCCAAACCTGCAAGGACAGTCTAATGTGTATGGGGGCTCTAACTGATGATTTTGTCTAGGGAAATAAGGATCCAGCATGTCCGATTACAGGCTGTAGATCCTTTTGTTCTCTAAGGGTACCTTTACACACGGCTACATTTGTAGCTTGTCACCAGGTAACTTACTGGTTGCAGTGAAATCATGGATACATGATTCCATTTGTACACAGCAACAAGATAGAACCATGTATCCATGATTTCACTGCAACCAGTAAGTTACCTGGTGACAAGCTACAAATGTAGCTGTGTGTTAAACATGTGGCTAGGTACTCGTAGGTGTGAGGTCCCGTGACGGGGGCTACGAGCTTACGCTATTTTGGTCCAAAATATCAAACTAAACCCTCACTGTCATCTGTAGTGATATATTGCATTTTTTTTTTATCTGCAATTTGCATTTTTTATCTGCAGTTTACATCAGTGTCCTCTAGGGGGCGACAGTCACTTGTGTTGCATTTTTTGTTGCAGAGCGGCCCGCCCTATTTAACAGCTGGGCGTCATTAATAGGCTGCCTTCTGACACTATGCTTCACTATTGGAGTGGCTGCCGCCCCGTGGTGACCTCATGCCCAGCGATGCCACCTGTCTCTTCCTTGTGGCATGGTGGTCGCAGATGCTACAATCGCCCCCATTGTCAGAGTTGTAGGAGATGGTGCACCGGTATTGAGAGGTATGGGTTGCCTCTGAGGTAGCTAATGGCGTCCTGCAAAATGCAAAGGTATTTGTAAGTGGCCCTTTTTTTCTTTTCCTGTGTGTAAAGGTACCCTGAGTGATTATCTGCAGCCAGAGACATCTAAGGCTGTGTTCACACTGGGCGTTTTTGGGCTGTTTTTGCTCATCAGTTTTTGTAGCCAAAACCAGGAGTAGAGCAATCAGAGGAAAAGTCTAATAGAAACACGTCACCACTTCTGGATTTAATCACCCACTGCTGGTTTTGACTACAAAAACTGTTGAGCAAAAACAGCCCAAAAACAGCCCAAAAACGCCCAGTGTGAACACAGCCTTATGGTACCTTCACACGCCGCAATCTCGGCTGGGAATCCTAAAGGCGATATGTCGCCCCGGAGCATTCGCCATGAAATTGCCTCACAGTTGAGGCGTCTGATTGGGGAATTTCGCGGCGATAAATCGCCTGTCGCCTGATTCCTGAGCACTGCTCTGCAATCAGCCTCAATCATGAAGGCGAGATTTCCGGGTTGTGGCGTGGATAGGGCGATAGTGATGGAATCTGCCTCGCCTATGATTTCCCGTAGGCGTGCCACAGCGTGCTGTAGTCCGCGCCCCATGTGAACTGATTGGTGTGGGCTACTGTGTTCCCATTGGCTGTTAATTGACACCGCGCCATATTTGAAGAGCTGTCCGTCCACCACCACACAATGGCAATGGCGTCATGTATTAGCCAGCCTTCCAGAGCAGGCTGATCAATTATAATGCTGTTGCGATGTCCAATGAGCGCGTATAGGGCGTGGTGTAAACCACTGTGGCACGCCTATCCCTTCGCCGTGCTGAACATGTACGCCCAACAAAAAGTGAGGAGAGCAGCGGCACTCAGGAGATCTTTTTTACAAACCGGCTTTATTGTGCTTTTTCAGGTTACATCTTAGGTGCAAGGCAGGGTGGTGCAGAGGGAGCAACGGTCCGTTTCGCGGACTTCCGCTTCAACAGGCTAGCCTGTTGAAGCGGAAGTCCGTGAAATGGACCGTTGCTCCCCCTGCACCTCCCTGCCCTGCACCTAAGATGTAACCTGAAAAAGCACAATAAAGCCGGTATGTAAAAAAGATGTCCTGAGTGCCGCTGCTCTCCTCACTTTTTGTTTGCAAGATTAACCCTTCAGCTGAGCAACAGGATTTCACTAACGCCGCTGTACGACACGAGAGACTCTAAGCAGGTCAGTGCCCGGTTCCTTCTCCACTTACCATATTTGAACATGTACGCCCAAATTGCCTTTGGGATTGCGGCATGTGAAGTAGCGAGGGAATTCCACCGGATTGGTTCTGCTGTGGGTGAGGCGATTTCTGGGGCGACACATCGCCTTTCTTTCAGCGCGAGATTGCAGCGTGTAATAGCGCCAGCAGCGATCTGAGGCGAGCATGAAAAACGTGCACGCACACGTTAGATCGCCTCATATCGCCAGCTGATATTGCGGTGTGTGAAGGTACTTTTAGGCTCCATTCACATAAGCGGTTCTATCCGAATCTGGCAGATTTACCACATCTGCCGCCTAACGGACGACTTGCGGTACACTTGTGGCAAGCCCCCATTCATTCTCTATGGGGCTTGCGGCAATTGCGGTTTTGCCGCAATCTGGCAAATCCAACAGTTGTGGCCGCAAAAAAAACGCGATTAGCAGCAGGTTTTTTTTGCCGCAGCAAATGCGATATGTGCTGGATCTAGCAGATCCGCACTTGCCCCACCCGACCGCAAGCCCCATAGACAAGGCATGGGGCTTGCCGGATCGGTGCCGCAAGTCAGCCGTTAGGCGGCAGATCAGGCGCCATCTGCTGGATCAGCCGGAAACATCAGCAAACTGCTGATGTGAAAGTGGCCTAACAGCAGCTTTCATACAGTAAACAGGAATACTGGGAAGAATGAGCGCTCCTGTGTATAGGAGACCCGAGCAAGCTCGCTGCCGGCTGAGCAATCGGACTCCTATCTATAGTACTTGGGGGCTTTAGTCAATTGTTTGGCTGACATTCAGCTGTATTTTTAGTCAAGCACACTTGCGCTATAATGTTTTAGGATCAAGTCTGTTAAGTTAATGAGTACAACATCCACGTGACTACATCACCAGAACCACCAGCAATACAATAAAACATTACTAGAACCCCTGTCAGTATATTGCCAGAACCACTGTCAATACAGTAATACATCACCAAAACCAGTCAATACATCACCAGAACCCCATCAATACAATAATACATCATCACTATAACCCCTGTCAGTACATGACCAAAACCTCCAGCAATACAATAATACATAATCAGAACCACGATCAATACATCACCAGGACAGTACGTTCCCTATATAAATGTGTATGCCATACTGCTCATCCTCCTTCCACATATCCCATACTGTTCACCCCCCATATGTCCCATGCAGCTCATTCTCCATCCATATGTTTGTAGCGCCCCGCAACGAGTGCGTCACAAGAGGGTATTGCAGCCATAAATGCAACCGCAATATTCTCTGACACAGCAGTGACCCAGTTAACTTTGAGATCCAACCCTGCATGCATCACCTAGAACAGAGGACCAATCCAGGGTCCTGGTGGGCGGAGTGCTAGGGAAGTGTGTAGGGAGAACAGACACTTAGTCTGCAGTATAGTCTAGAACAGACGAAGACAGAGTCTAGAACTTGAACTTGGAGTAGGAGCGGGGGCTCCGCACCCCGTGCAGCCCCCGGGCCGTCACCGGTCGGGTGTCAGCACCTGAGGCCTTACCAACCGGGAATGGGCATCATCCCACGGGTTCCTAAAAACACCCGTGCCCCAACTCACAGCCGGTTCACTGGTACCGAAGCTGGCAGCAGTTCACCTCTGCTACGCGAACCAGAAGCGTGGAGGAGCAGCTTCACAGGAGCACCCCACCACCAGCCAACTTCCAGTCGTCTAACCAGCGGTGTACCCACTGAGGGATCCAAGGCTCCCCAAAACATCCACAACGTACATCTTGGATAGGGCATTGAAGCAGCCTCCCCGTACCCGATCTGGTATTCCTGGGCGACAATGGCGAAACACTTAGCTAGAATGGAGGAACACTTGCGGATCTCTGAGGGACACTATCACTGCTGAGTCCACCCGGTCCACTACCCGTAACTGTATACCATGTACTGCCTGCTGGTTACAGTAAAGACCCGTTGCAGAGACTTTCTGTGTCCGTGCTTCCTTATGAACTGTCCGTCCGCACTACAAGGTAACCGCAGCTGCCGCACAACATCTTAAGCAGCTCCAGCCTCCGGGGATCACCGCTCAGCCTGTGGGGAGCGTTCCATCTCGCTGCTGTCCATCCCCCGGAGGTTCCGCAGCGTCGGTAACGATTACCGAAACTACTCATAGGTGGCGTCACGAATAAATTAAAAACCCCTTACAAGACGTCTTTAACTTTTGATCTGCACTCCACCAGGCCCCACTACCGGCAGGCGCGGCCCACCCGTGACAAGGAGGAAGGAGCTACAGCCTGTCTAAACCGGAGTCCCGGCCATGGTGAGTCATGTTCCATGCAGTTCATCCTTCCCCCCCATACCCCTCCAATGTTCCATGCAGCTTCTTCCCTCCCATGTTCCACGCAGCCTCTCCCTCATCCATGTAGCTTCTCCCCTACGTTCCATGTACCTTCTCACCCATCCATCTTCTGCCCCCATTTCCATGCCCCCCTCCTCCATCCATCTTCTGCCCCCTTTTCCAAGCCGCCCCGTCCATCCATTAATCCATCCCATTCTGCCCCCTTTTCCAGGCAGTATAATAAATAAATAATAATAATAACAACTGACATGGGGAGAGGAACTGCCCCTTTTAAAGCCTGGAGGTTCCCTGTCCTTGGAGGGCAGATCCCGCTCTCGTTCTGGGTGCTGTCATGGACTCCTAGAAAACACATTATGGTACATTTACACGTGGCCACAGGAAGGTAGGAACAGGCAGGCATCGGACACAAATTGTGCCTGTTGCCTTGAAAAGACCTCAATGTGGCTGCGTGTAATTCAGGACTTTCCTTCCTGTGTCTTCCATGAAGGAAGGAAAGTCCTGAATTACACGCAGCCACATTGAGGTCTTTTCAAGGCAACAGGCACAATTTGAGTCCGATGCCTGTCTGTTCCTACCTTCCTGTGGCCGCATGTAAATGTACCATAACCGGTAAGTAATTACGTGTCTTCTGTTAATGTTGATGGTTACAGTTACAGCCAATTATTTAAAAAAAATTAAAGTAGGGAGAATGAAAGGTTAAAAACCACACTGTTGTATTCTACGAGACATCAAAGGGTGAATATAATATTGATTTATTAGTCAACATGTTGCAAGGCTTCCAGAAACACCCTGAAACATGGCAATATGATGTGATTTTTGATGATATATTAATTCATTGAGATGCACTAGTATGTGGGAATCTGTGATTCTAACTAATATGGGAGCATCTGTGATTCTCACACTAATAAGGGGACATCTGGGATTCACACTTATATGGGAGCATTTATGATTCTCACACTAATAGGTGTGTGCCCACATAGTGGTTTAGTGACGTTCAAATCGTCAGTAAACCACTGGAAAATTCAAGGAGCCTAAACTTCTGAGCTCAGAAGTCACCAGCGATTTTCCAGCGGTTTCCCAGCGGTTTTTTCAGCGTGTGCACAGCGTTTTTCAGTCGGTTTTTCCAGCGGTTTTTCCGGCGGTTTTCTATGGAGGATTTTGTCCATGGAAACGCTCAAAAACCGCTGAGAAGAATTGACATGCTGTATGCAGCTAAACCACTGGGAAACCGCTCAACCGCTGGCAGATCTGCTCACATAAACCCACTATGTGTGCACAGCGTTTTCTAAATTACATAGGGTTACTTGTAAGTCCTAAAGCTGCTAATGATTTACATAAATTTAAATAAAACCTATGCTAAACCGCCGGCGGTTTTCGCTGCTAAACCGACACTAAACCACTATGTGGGCACACACCCTAAAGGTACCGTCACACAGGGACATATCGCCGGCGATGTTGCCGGCGATCGCGGGAGTGCGCATCCCTGACAACATCGCCGGTGAGATGTCACACTGAGCAACTTACCGGCGATGTCGCCGGCTAGTTGCCGCGGCTATCGCTCGCTGAGTTGCCCAGCAACCCAGCGAGCGATAACCCGCAATGTTGTAGATAGGCGGAATCGCCTGTAACATTGCGGGTTGCCGCGTTACACAGGGCGATCAGGCAGGATCGCCTGAGCAACATCGCCAGGTTTCCCAACATTGTTGGGAAACCTGGCGATGTGACTCAGGCGATTCATCGCCTGATTATCGCCCTGTCACACGCGGCAATTCGCCGGCGATGTCGCCGCAACCTGGCCACGCCCCTCGGTTGCCGGCAACATCGCCGGAGATATCTCCCTGTGTGACGGGCCCTTAAAGGTACCGTCACACAGGGAGATATCGCCGGCGATGTTGCCGGCAACCGAGGGGCGTGGCCAGGTTGCGGCGACATCGCCGGCGAATTGCCGCGTGTGACAGGGCGATAATCAGGCGATGAATCGCCTGAGTCACATCGCCAGGTTTCCCAACAATGTTGGGAATCCTGGCGATGTTGCTGAGGCGATCATGCCTGATCGCCCTGTGTAACGCGGCAACCTGCAATGTTGCGGGCGATTCCGCCTATATGCAACATTGTGAGTGATCGCTTGCTGGGTTGCTGGGCAACTCAGCGAGCGATAGCCGCGGCATCTAGCCGGCGACATCGCCGGTAAGTTGCTCAGTGTGACATCTCACCGGCGATGTTGTCAGGGATGCGCGCTCCCGCGATCCCCGGCAACATCGCCGGCGATATGTCTCTGTGTGACGGTACCTTAAGGGATTTCTGTGATTCACACTAATATGGGGCATCTGTTACTAATGCAGTAATATGGGGCATCTGTTACTAGTGCACTAATATGGGGCATCTGTTACTAGTGCACTAATATGGGGCATCTGTTACTAGTGCACTAATATGGGGCATCTGTTACTAGTGCACTAATATGGGGCATCTGTTACTAGTGCACTAATATGGGGCATCTGTTACTAGTGCACTAATATGGGGCATCTGTTACTAGTGCACTAATATGGGGCATCTGTTACTAGTGCACTAATATGGGGCATCTGTTACTAGCACACTAATATGGGGCATCTGTTACTACTGCACTAATATGGGGCATCTGTTACTAGTGCACTAATATGGGGCATCTGTGACTAGTGCACTAATATGGGGCATTTGTGACTAGTGCACTAATATGGGGCATCTGTGACTAGTGCACTAATATGGGGCATCTGTTACTAGTGCACTAATATGGGGCATCTGTGACTAGTGAACTAATATGGGGCATTTGTGACTAGTGCACAAATATGGGGCATCTGTTACTAGTGCACTAATATGGGGCATCTGTTACTAGTGCACTAATATGGGGCATCTGTGACTAGTGCACTAATATGGGGCATCTGTTACTAGTGCACTAATATGGGGCATCTGTGACTAGTGCACTAATATGGGGCATCAGTGACTAGCACACTAATATGGGGCATCTGTTACTAGTGCACTAATATGGGACATCTGTTACTAGTGCACTAATATGGGGCATCTGTTACTAGTGCACTAATATGGGGCTTCTGTTACTAGTGCACTAATATGGGGCTTCTGTTACTAGTGCACTAATATGGGGCATCTGTTACTAGTGCACTAATAAGGGGAATCTGTGACTATCAGACTAATATGGGGCATCTGTGACAAGTGCACTAATATGGGGCATCTGTTACTAGTGCACTAATATGGGACATCTGTTACTAGTGCACTAATATGGGGGATCTGTTACTAGTGCACTAATATGGGGCATCTGTTACTAGTGCACTAATAGGGGGCATCTGACTAGTGCACTAATAGGGGGCATCTGACTAGTGCACTAATATGGGGCATCTGTTACTAGTGCACTAATATGGGGCATCTGTTACTAGTGGACTAATATGGGGCATCTGTTACTAGCACACTAATATGGGGCATCTGTTACTAGTGCACTAATATGGGGCATCTGTTACTAGTGCACTAATATGGGGCATCTGTTACTAGTGCACTAATATGGGGCATCTGTTACTAGTGCACTAATATGGGGCATCTGTTACTAGCACACTAATATGGGGCATCTGTTACTACTGCACTAATATGGGGCATCTGTTACTAGTGCACTAATATGGGGCATCTGTGACTAGTGCACTAATATGGGGCATTTGTGACTAGTGCACTAATATGGGGCATCTGTTACTAGTGCACTAATATGGGGCATCTGTGACTAGTGAACTAATATGGGCATTTGTGACTAGTGCACAAATATGGGGCATCTGTTACTAGTGCACTAATATGGGGCATCTGTTACTAGTGCACTAATATGGGGCATCTGTAACTAGTGCACTAATATGGGGCATCTGTTACTAGTGCACTAATATGGGACATCTGTTACTAGTGCACTAATATGGGGCATCTGTTACTAGTGCACTAATATGGGGCATCTGTTACTAGTGCACTAATATGGGACATCTGTTACTAGTGCACTAATATGGGGCATCTGTAACTAGTGCACTAATATGGGGCTTCTGTTACTAGTGCACTAATATGGGGCTTCTGTTACTAGTGCACTAATAAGGGGAATCTGTGACTAGTGCACTAATATGGGGCATCTGTTACTAGTGCACTAATAGGGGGCATCTGACTAGTGCACTAATATGGGGCATCTGTTACTAGTGCACTAATATGGGGCATCTGTTACTAGTGCACTAATATGGGGCATCTGTTACTAGTGGACTAATATGGGGCATCTGTTACTAGTGGACTAATATGGGGCTTCTGTTACTAGTGCACTAATATGGGGCATGTGTGACTAGTGCACTAATATGAGGCATCTGTTACTAGTGGACTAATATGGGGCTTCTGTTACTAGTGCACTAATATGGGGCATTTGTGACTAGGGCACTAATATGGGGCATTTGTGACTAGGGCACTAATATGGGACATCTGTTACTAGTGCACTAATAAGGGTAATCTGTGACTAGTGCACTAATATGGGACATCTGTGACTAGGGCACTAATATGGGGCATCTGTGACTAGGGCACTAATATGGGGCATCTGTGACTAGGGCACTAATATGGGGCATCTGTTACTAGTGCACTAATATGGGGCATCTGTTACTAGTGCACTAATAAGGGTAATCTGTGACTATCAGACTAATATGAGGTGACTAGTGCACTAATATGGGCATTTGTGACTAGGGCACTAATATGGGGCATCTGTTACTAGTGCACTAATATGGGGCATCTGTTACTAGTGGACTAATATGGGGCTTCTGTTACTAGTGCACTAATATGGGTCACCTGTGACTAGTGCACTAATATGGGGCATCTGTTACTAGTGCACTAATATGGGTCACCTGTGACTAGTGCACTAATATGGGACATCTGTTACTAGTGCACTAATATGGGGCATCTGTGACTAGTGCACTAATATGAGACATCTGTTACTAGTGCACTAATATGGGTCACCTGTGACTAGTGCACTAATATGGGACATCTGTTACTAGTGCACTAATATGGGGCATCTGTGACTAAGGCACTAATATGGGGCATCTGTGACTAGAAGAGTAATATCAGGGCGAGTGTGACTAGCACACTAATATCAGGGCGTGTGTGACTAGCACACTAATATAAGTAATGCTGTGGTGGTATTCTTTTCATTTGGTTGCATTGCAAGCTTATGGGCAACTTCAACCTCTGCAGCCCCTATTGTACCAAGTGTGGAGTAGCTCCCAGTGCAAAATCTGTGCTAGGGACTCCCATCTACCTTGTATTATTTATAATATTGGTGATTTAAGCAGCAGAGACTCCTTTAGACCCACATACCACTACCACCTCTCTACATCTTGTAGCTATGCTCCAGGTAGTATGGATGTGCTGCATCACATGACAACACCCAGCATCCGGCAAGGACTCGGCAATACCTGGAGAAGTCACAGTTGTCTCGGGGAGCGTTCATAAAGATCATACTATGAGCCCGAAGTAGTGAACAGCGATGGTGCACATGTAACGCCTCCTATGAGTAGCCACAGTGAGAACTTGTGGCCCCGCAGGTCATGTTCACAATGTACACATGTCCTCTGTGGGCATCAGCCCCTAACATGATATTCTGCAAAAAGCACTTATCATGTGCAACATATCTCCAGAAATGTCTGAAATAGTCTCTGGCTGATAGTGATCTCTGCCCTGACAGCTCACTGTGCACCTCAGATCAGAGCGTCAGCACTAAAAGTGATACAATCTCTTACATCAAAATTTGTGTTCTTAATACCATCAAAGTTGGGGTAAACCAGAACAACTGCTTACCAGCCTGACACCCCGCTGTCCTGTACCTCTGAGAGCCATAGCTTCCAACTCCTGCACGTAACCTGCGATCCTCATAAGATCTCCTTCTCTCCTTCCCTCTTATTCCCACTTTCCACAATCGCATACAAGATTTCTCCCGTGCATCCCCTACACTCTGGAACTCAGTACCCCAACACATCAGACTCTCGGCTGCCCTAGAAACCTTCAAAAAGAACCTGAAGACCCAACTTTTCCAACAAGCCTACAACCTCCTTTGAGCCTCAGTCCACCAAACTGCCTCACAATCAGCTTTACCCTCACCTACTGTATCCTCACCCGTCCCTTGTAGACTGTGAGCCCTCACAGGTAGGGTCCTCTCTCCTCACCTACTGTATCCTCACCCATCTCTTGTAGACTGTGAGCCCTCACAGGTAGGGTCCTCTCTCCTCACCTACTATCTCTTGTAGACTGTGAGCCCTCATGGGCAGAGTCCTATCTCCTCACCTACTGTAACCTCACCCATCCCTTGTAGACTGTGACCCCTTGCAGGCAGGATCCTCTCTCCTCACCTACTGTATCCTCACCCATCCTTGTAGACTGTGACCCCTTGCAGGCAGGATCCTCTCTCCTCACCTACTGTATCCTCACCCATCTCTTGTAGACTGTGAGCCCTCATGGGCAGAGTCCTATCTCCTCACCTACTGTAACCTCACCCATCCCTTGTAGACTGTGACCCCTTGCAGGCAGGATCCTCTCTCCTCACCTACTGTATCCTCACCCATCCCTTATAGACTGTGACCCCTTGCAGGCAGGATCCTCTCCTCACCTACTGTATCCTCACCCATCTCTTGTAGACTGTGAGCCCTCATGGGCAGAGTCCTATCTCCTCACCTACTGTAACCTCACCCATCCCTTGTAGACTGTGAGCCCTCATGGGCAGAGTCCTATCTCCTCACCTACTGTATCCTCACCCTTCCCTTGTAGACTGTGACCCCTTGCAGGCAGGATCCTCTCTCCTCACCTACTGTATCCTCACCCATCCCTTGTAGACTGTGAGTCCTCATGGGCAGGGTCCTCTCTCCTCACCTACTGTAACCTCACCCATCCCTTGTAGACTGTGATCCCTCACCCATTCCATATAGACTGTGAGCTCTGGCAGGCAGGGTCCTCTCTCCTCACCTACTGTATCTTCGCTTATCCCTTGTAGACTGTGAGCCTTTGCAGGCAGGGTCCCCTCTCCTCACTTACTGTATCCTCTCCCCTCCTTTGTAGGCTGTGAGCCCTCGTGAGCAGGGTCCTCTCTCCTCACTTACTGTATCCTCACCCATCCCTTGTAGACTGTGAGCCCTTGCGGGCAGGGTCCTCTGATTCCTGTACCTGTCTGTGCCTTGCAGTGTTCATGACCATTGTACTTGTCTGTATTATGTACACCCCTTTTTACATATAAAGCGCCATGGAATAAATGGTGCTATAATAATAAATAATAATTATACCAACCTATGAGGATGCTGATAGGTTTCATTGCACAGATGGACATCGGTTATGATACTACGAAAGTAGTGTGGCATCTTCTCTGGGAATTGTAATGATGAAGGAGACACAGGTTAGATAATGGAAATAACGTTTTGACTGTGACAATGATCAACGAGGAGAACAGGCGGCCAGGAAAGGTGGTGAGTTCTCCTTCCATGGAAGGCTTCAGAGGCTGGACAGACATCTGTCTGGGAGGATTTGGTAAATCCTGCTTTGAGCACTGGGTTGGAGCAGATGACCCAGGAGGTCCCTTCCAACTCTACCCGCTCTATGATTCAAAGAATTTCATCCATTCATTTCTGAAAATCAGATACACCATTGGCTGTGTACAGTTTTTTTGATTCATTCCTATGTGCCCCCATAATGTATGATGTAGAATGGGGGTAAATAGAGGAGCTGTCCAGATCTACATAATCAAATGTTAGCATTATTTGGGCATTGTTATATAGTGTCCTTATAGAGTAGTATCATATAGGTACCATATGATGGTATGCTTACCATAGAGCAATATTATGTAGGCACTATATGATGGTATGCTTACCATAGAGCAGTATTATGTAGGCACTTTATGATTATTACCGTAGTTAACATAGCAGTATTACAACCCCTGGCAAAAACTATGGAATCACCTGGGTCGGAGGATGTTGTTTAATTTTGTAGAAAAAAAGCAGATCACAGACATGGCACAAAACTAAAGTCATTTCAAATGGCAACTCTCTGCCTTGAAGACACACTAAAAGAAATCAAGATAAAAAATGTGCTAGCCAGTAATTATGGAATCACTCAATTCTAAAGAAAAAATTATGGAATCATGACAAACAAACAAAACAGCACTCCAATACATCACTAGTATTTTGTTGCACCACCTCTGGCTTTTATAACAGCTTGCAGTCTCTGAGGCATGGACCTAATGAGTGACAAACAGTACTCATCAATCTGGCTCCAACTTTCTCTGATTGTTGGTGGCAGATCAGCTTTGCAGGTTGGAGCCTTGTCATGGACCATTTTCTTCATCTTCCACCAAAGATTTTCAATTGGATTGAGATCTGGACTATTCACAGGCCATGACATTGACCTTATGTGTCTTCTTTCAAGGAATGTTTTCACAGTTTTCACTCTATGGCAGGATGCATTATCATCTTGATAAATGATTTCATCATCCCCAAACATCCTTTCAATTCATGGGATAAGAAAAGTGTCCAAAATATCAACGTAAATTTGGGCATTTATTGAAGATGTAATGACAGTCATCTCCCCAGTGCCTTTACCCGACATGCATCCCAATATCATTAATGACTGTGGAAATTTGCATGTTCTCTTCAGACAGTCATCTTTATAATTCTCATTGGAACAACACCAAACAAAAGTTCCAGCATCATCATCTTGCCCAATGCAGATTCGTGATTCATCACTGAATATCATTTTCATCCAGTCATCCACAGTCCACTATTGCTTTTCCTCAGCCCATTGTAACCTTGTTTTTTTCTGTTAAGGTATTAATGATCAGGTATTTTGGACGAAGTACCTTAATGTCCGCGCTGCTGCCAGAGAGGAACATACACCAACGACACTGGGACGTCTGAGTACTGGTAGTAGAGGTTTATTTCCAACGCGTTTCGGAGCCACGTACCGAGCTCCTTCCTCAGGGAACATCCCTGAGGAAGGAGCTCGGTACGTGGCTCCGAAACGCGTTGGAAATAAACCTCTACTACCAGTACTCAGACGTCCCAGTGTCGTTGGTGTATGTTCCTCTCTGGCAGCAGCGCGGACATTAAGGTACTTCGTCCAAAATACCTGATCACAGCACCGCACCTCGTGGAAGTACAGTCCCTGCAGCAGCTGCATTGTTCGAGCGATTACGCTGGTTGTGTGCTACACAACCTGACCAGGTGAGCAAATCTGATTTTTCACATTTACCTGCCTATAAAGGATAAGACCCTATGTGCGCATTCTCAACCCTCAAGGTATTAATGATGGCTTTTGTTTAGCTTTTCTGTATGTAAATCCCATTTCCTTTATGCTGTTTCTTACAGTTAGGGTCACGGACATTGACTCCAATTTCCTCCCATTCGTTCCTCATTTGCTTTGTTGTGCATTTCTTATTTTGGAGACATATTGCTTTAAGTTTCCGGACTTGACGCTTTGATGTCTTCCTTGGTCTACCAGTATGTTTCCCTTTAACAACCTTCCCATGTTGTTTGTATTTGGACCACATTTTAGACACAGCTGACTGTGAACAACTAACATCTTTTGCAACATTGTGTGTTGATTTACCCTCTTTTAAGAGTTTGATAATCCTCTCCTTTGTTTCAATTGACATCTCTCATATTGGAGCCATGATTCATGTCAGTCCACTTGGTGCAACAGCTCTCCAAGGTGTGATCACTCCTTTTTAGATGCAGACTAACGAGCAGATCTTATTTGATGCAGGTGGTAATTGTGGGAATGACAATTTACAGGGTGATTCCATAATTTTTCCTCAGAATTGAGTGATTCCATAATTTTTTCCCCCGTTTGGTCTACATAAGTAACTGTTACTAGCTAGCACATTTTTTATCTTGATTTCTTTTAGTGTTTCTTCAAGGCAGAGAGTTGCCATTTGAAATGACTTTAGTTTTGTGCCATGTCTGTGATCTGCGTTTTTTCAACAAAACAAAGGATATCCTCCGAGCCAGGTGATTCCATAATTTTGTCCAGGGGTTGTATAAAGGCACTGTATGACGATGAGCTGCCATGGAGCAGTATTATGAAGGCACTGTATGACGGTATTCTTAGCTAGAGCAATATTATATAGGCCTTGTATGACAGTGGGATTACCATAGAGCAGTATTATATAGGCCCTGTATGATGGTATTCTTACCATAGAGCAATATTATGTAGGCACTCTGACAGTGTGCTTACCACAGAGCAGTGATATGTATGCTTACCATAGAGCAGTACAGTGGGTATGGAAAGTATTCAGACCGCTATACATTTTTCACTCTTTGTTTCATTTCAGCTACCGTATTTTTCGCTTTATAAGACGCACCTGATTATAAGACGCACCCCCAAATTTGGTGAAGGAAAAGAGAAAAAAAAAATGTTTAATGTTATGTGTGGTCCGTCTTATAATACCAGTGTCCACCTTATAATCAGCATATATGTCCCCCATCCTCGTACACGAACCCCCCCATGCTGGTATGTATGTCCCCCATGCTGGCATACTGTCCTTCCCATGCGGATGCACTGTTCCCCACCCTGGCACACAGGACCCCAATGCTGGCATACAGAGCCCCCATCCTGCGCACTGCCTCCCATGCTGGCATAAAGGGCCCCCATGCTGGCACAAAGGACCCCCATGCTGGCATATAGAGCCCCCACCCTGGCACATTATTCCCCCATAGAACAGACAGCCCCCACCCTGGCACATTATCCCCCCATAGAACAGACAGCCCCCACCCTGGCACATTATCCCCCCATAGAACAGACAGCCCGCACCCTGACACAATTTTCCCTCCCAATGGCACTGACAGCCCCCACCCTTGCACACTTTCTCCAATGCTGCACTCTGTAAAAATAACAAACGATCTCATACTCACCTCTCTCCACCGCTCCCTGCAGCCTCCATCCCCGCTGCCTGCTTATACCGGAATCCAGTCCTGTGAGCGGCGCGCGGTGATGATGTCACAATGAGCGACGCTCACATGACCGGAGGCCGGCACAGCTGAGCGGAGACAGCGGGAATAGCGCGGGCTGCAGGAAACGATATGAAGAGAGGTGAGTATGAAATTCTTTGGGTAATCAGTGCTTTCCATGCAATGAAAGCATGGAAAGCACTGACTGTTCACATGGGGCTGCGGACCGCTCCTGTCATATGCGCTGCTCCCGCTGTGATTGACAGCGGGATGCAGTGCATATTAGAGGAGATAATGAGCGGCCCCACGTGATCAGGGACCGCCGCTGCCGCCTCCTCCAGCCTCTCCACAGCCCCCGGACACCGCTCCACAGCCCCCCCCACCAATCCTCCTACTCCACAGCTACTAGGTTCGCTTTATAAGACGCACCCCCACTTTCCCCCAAAATTTGGGGGAACAAAAGTGCGTCTTATAAAGCGAAAAATACGGTATTTGGTAAATTCAAAAAAGTTTATTTTTTTCTCATTACTGTACACTCTGCACTCCATCTTGACTGAAAAAACCCCAGAAATGTAGAAATTTATGCAAATGTAGTAAAAAAAGAAAAACTGAAATATCACATGGTCATAAGTATTCAGACCCTTTGCTCTGACACTCATATTAAGGGTAAGGACACACTGGCGAGAAAGTCGTATGACTGCAATACAAGTTTTTCTCACATTGCAGTCGGACCAATATTATTCAATGTCCGAATGCACATTTGCGAGTGTCAGGCATTTTTTTCTCATCCGATAGATGGACGAGAAAACAGTCGCAACATGCTGCAACAGTATGCGATTCATGCGCGAGACTCGTCAATGCAAGTCTATGGGTCGGACAGAATCACAGCACACGGACCATCCGAGTTGGACACGTTTTTTTCACTGATACATTATCATTGTGCAGCTGAGAACACTGTAAAATGATCCTGTAAATTATTCTACAGTAAATGGCTGCTGAGAAAAAAATAGATTGCACACGGATGTCACACAGATGTGATCTGAGAAAAATGTTGGACAGTCACATAGCAGTTGGATGCAAAACAGAGCAAAAAACGGGCGTCACTCGTAAGACTCTAGGGAACAACAATCGGACCACATTTGTTCACACCAGTGTGTTGCCACCCTAAGGCTGCAAACACACTGTCCGTGTGATGTACGAGTCACTTGGACGAGTGTCGGATCATTAACCCTGAACGACCTCTCCCTGTCAGGACGGGAGTGTGGAGTTGCTGACAGAGAGAGGTCGTTCAGGGTTAATGAACTGATCCTCGTCTGAGTGACTCATATATCACACGGACAGTGTGTTTCCAGCCTAAGTCATATGCTGTCCATTTCCTTGTGATCCTCCTTGAGATGATTCTACTCCTTCATTGGAGTCCAGCTGTGTTTAATTAAACTGATGGGACTTGATTTGGAAAGGCACACACCTGTCTATATAAGACCTCACTGCTCACAGTGCATGTCAGACCAAATGAGAATTATGAGGTCAAAGGAACTACCCAGGGAGCTCAGAGACAGAATTGTGGCAAGGCACAAATCTGGCCAAGGTTACAAAAGAATTTCTGAAGTACTCAAGGTTCATAAGAGCACAGCGGCCTCCATAATCCTTAAATGGCAGAAGTTTGGGACCACCAGAAGTCTTCCTAGACCTTGTCATCCAGCCAAACTGAGCAATCGTGGGAGAAGAGTCTTGGTGAGAAAGGTAAAGAAGAACCCCAAGATCACTGTGGCTGAGCTCCAGAGATGTAGTAGGGAGATGGGAGAAAGTTCCACAAAGTCAACTATCACTGCAGCCCCCCACCAGTTGAGCCTTTGTGGCAGAGTCGGCTGACGGTGGCCTCTCCTCAGTGCAAGACATATGGAAGTCCGCATACAGTATGCAAAAAAACACATAAAGGACTCCCAGACTATGAGAAATAAGATTTACTGCTCTGATGAGACGAAGATAGAACTTTTTGGTGATAATGCTAAGCGGTATGTGTGGAGCAAACCAGGCACTGCTCATCACCTGCCCAATACAATCCAACAGTGAAACATGGTGGCAGCATGATGCTATGGGGGTGTTTGTCAGCTGCAGGGACAAGATGGCTGGTTGCAATTGAAGGAAACATGAATGTGGCCAAATACAGAGATTTCCTGGATGAAAACCTCTCCCAGATTGACCTGGACCTCAGATTTGGCCAAAGGTTCACCTTTCATCAAGACAATGACCCTAAGCACACAGCTAAAATAACAAAGGAGTGGCTTCAGAACAACTCTGTGACCATTCCTGACTGGCCCAGCAAGAGACCTGAGCTAAACCCAATTGAGCATCTCTGGAGAGACCTGAAAATGGCTGTCCACTGTGAGGTAGCGGCGGCGGCACGGTAGAGACAAGGGATCCGGGCACCACGGGTCACTGCACACGGGTTTATTCAGCCAACAGAAGAGAGGAAAAAAAACAATAGTCCAAAAGAACATTCCGGTTCCCTTCCTTCAGGGGCCGCTCCTCACTACTTTCCCAGTAGTATACCAGCCACCAGGTCTGCGGCCTGGCTCAGAATTGCTTCACCACCAGAAGCCCAGGGAGGTGTGCTCACTCCCAACTCAAGGAACCACACCCCGTGTTCCTGCTTCCTCTTAACCCCTTCTGCTCTGAGAAGAGGAATCTCGTCTAATACCTGGTATGGAGTACATCCTGCGGAACTGGAGGACGCACCCAGGGAGGCACATACCGGTCGCAGCATACCGACCCGGCCGGTGCCTCACACCACCAACATTCACCATCCAACCTGACGGAACTGGATAGGATCTGCAAGGAAGAATGGCAGAGTCAATGCTGGATCATGTAGCAATTTTAGATATCCAGTGGCATTGAGGTTTCCATTGATGTAGAATGTCTCCACTATCTTTGTACCCCATATACCACACCATATCATCAATATTTGTGTTCCAGCAGTCTTGGAGGGATCTATCCACTGTGGGTTAGTGCCAGAACAATAGCGGTGGTTTTTTTTTTTGTTAACTTCACCATTCACAAAAAAGTTTGCCTCATCACTTATCTGAAGGCAATTGTCTATGCTGTGAAGATACGAGATGTGCAGCATCTGAAACAGCGGATACTGCCTGTGCAGCATTTCTTCTGCGGTGTTGCTTTCAGTGTGTCAAGAGTGGGAGAAGAGGGTTGCATTGACAATACAACACAATGGGCAGCACTTTGGACACATTTTCTAAGTGGTCATAAACTCATGAAAGAATAAAGTTACGTTAAAACCAAGCACACCATTGTTTTTCTTATGAAATTCTCAATACGTTTGATGTGTCACATCACCCTGTTCCCATTGAAAAAAATAAAGTTGGATCCAAAATGGCCGCAATGGTCACCACCCATCTGGAAAAGTTTCCCCTCTCCCATATATTAATGTGCCACAAACAGGAAGTTGATATCACCAACCATTCCCATTTTATTTAGGTGCATCCATATAAATGGCCCACCCTGTATAATGCTGAGCCGCCTACTACACTTGTTTAATGCTTAGAGCACTCCTAAATCACTTATTCACTGGCTGTTCCTTATCCATCACACTTGACTGTGCTGTTCCTCCACCCACCCACCCCGCCGCATTAGGCATAAGCATGTCCTATAACAGATGCTTCTTCATTCCCATCACGTGGGAATGACATCACAGAACGTCCTGTTATGTCAGCCAGTCTCTGATATCTGCTTCTGTGCAGAGAGCATCAGGCGTGGCTACCAGGGCTGTGGAGTCGGAGTTGTGGAGTCGATGACCACTTTGGATGGAATCAGATACATTAGGAGTCAAAGTCGGATGTGTGGCTTACTGACTTCACAGTCATGGAGTCGGTGTCCATTTTGTTGGAGTTGGATTCAAGGAAACTGAAGAGTCAGAATCGGATGTTTGGCTTACCACTGCCCTGGTGGCTACACCTACTCTCATCCGACTGACTGCGCGGGAAGCAGATATAAGAGATTATCTGTCATAGCAGGACCTTCTGTGATGTCACGCCCACGTGATTAAATGAGGAAGCATCTGTTATCGAACTCACTAATGCTTGAAGTCCACATGGGAGTGGTGACGGGTTAGGAGCAGATAATGAATTTACAAGTGTTCTAGACATAATACAAGTGTAGTAGGCAGCTCCACATTATAATATAGCAGTGCAGGGACAATACATATTTTTTTATCTCCTCTGAGTTTTAACTTTCAGGTTCCACTGTAACTCCCCATCCATTCCAGCCGTTGTCTGCATCGCTGGAGCTATTGGTACTTTATTTGTTCTTAATATTTCAATCTCAGTTAAGTTTATTAATATTTTTTATCATTTGGATTCCTATACTTAGTCCTGGCAGACATTTATTCTTTTCAGTTCTATATGTTGCAGCAGAATTCCATGGACCCTGTATAGGTATTATATGGGCAGGGTGTAAGAGCATTACATGGTGACCTCTGTACACTTGGTGGCCTTAGCTGTGCTATAGTTAAGGTACCTTTACACGCCGCTACAGCCGGGTGGAAACAACCGGGTTACGGAGACAAGCTCCTGCGTTGCGATTGGTCGTCTCTGCATAAGGCGGCATATTTAATGAGCTGACCAGTCACACTACACATTTGCTATAGCGTCATGTATTAGCCAGCCTCCTGCGCTGGCTGTTCAATCATGATGCTATTGCATTGTCCAATCATCGTACGAGCGTCTCGTAATCCACAACTCTGGCACGCCTATGTGTTGTCCCTGCTGCCCAGGTCCTCCCATATTACCTTCTGTAGCGGCGTGTAAATGAGGGACGGTGCTCTACAGAAGGTAACTTGTGGCACCCGGCGGTGCCTCCAGGGATAGATTAAACCTTCTGTAGTGCACCTTGTAGCGGCGTGTAAAGGCGCTATCGGGTACCGTTTGTAACCGTTCGTGCGTGCTCGTGCACGTGAAGCATCCGGTTGTTTCCACCTTGTTGTAGCGGCGTGTAAAGGTACCTTTAGGGATACACAGGGAGCTGCACGGACTATGTGCTGTATCCAATTGCAGCTTACAGATATGTTGAGAAACCAAGAATAATTAATATTGACTTACAAAAAAATGAAACCCTTAAAAATACTTTATTAGAATATAATTAAAAATGATCCCACCCAAAGGTGAAACACACATTGTAAAATATGTGAATAGACATCGACTCATGTCAGTGGATTATTGATGCTGATCTATGAACGCAAGGTTATGGAAAATTAGGGTAAAGATGACACCTTCTATCTCTTATTTTCCCCAGTTCTTTCTCTGCCTTGCCGCAGAGGTTGGCACCCTAAAGATACGTAGCGATGCCCCTGCTTCACAATGGTTCTCCCTAACTTTACCTAAACGGCCCTATTGGGTGTATAAGTGATACAGAATTAGGGCAGAGGTACAATATGTGAGCTGCATGTGGGTATCTCGCATGCATCTCGCATGACTCACCTGGCCCAGCCACCGACTCTCTCAACAGGAGCATGGAGCTGCAGAGAAACACAATCAGCTCCACACGCCCACTCAGAGAGCCATCAGCCAGGCTGGGTGAGTCGTGTGAGATGCATGTGGGATAGTCACAGGCAGCTCGTATAAGTGTGTCTCTGCTGGGTCTAAGGTGTAACTGAGAGTTTAATAAAGATAATTCTGCGAGTGCTGTACAAAAGAGCATATTAGGTGCAAAAATCCAGCATTAATAAAATGTAAAAGCTAGAATAAAAAGGTGGGGGAATTAGAGCACCAGGTATGAATGCACATTAGGTTGTTGGGATAAGATAGTACATCATACTGTCAGCACCTAATGACAATAGCAACCATCATACAAGTAGATTTGATGACGAATGACAGGACGTTGATGACGAATCAATGAGTTCCGTTTACTTATCTGAACCCATTTCCTACTTTGATGGGTTTCCCCTAAATCAAGCTTCATCTGAGGCTTAGTAAAGAGACGTGGTAATACGATATCTTACATGTCCAAGACCCAGGTTGTTTGGATCACAATGTGCCGTATCCCCAGCAGGACAAACGGATTTAGTAAATGTATAAAAGGACACAATTAGATGAATACAATATGAAAGTGATGAAGTGCTATAAGCCTCGCTCAGTGATTACACACAAACGGTTGAACACCATTGTACTCAGTGACAGTCACCCATATACCAGGTGTGCAGGGTTCAGGTGTACTCAGTGATGCAGAAAATATCCAGGGTACACAGTGGTGTAACAAAATCTCCATTGTACATACTGCTGGCACAAAGTCTCAGGTGCACATACATCTTCTGTGTAACTCCTGCTGGTTCAGGGTCTCTGGTGTACTCAGTGCTTGTTCAGTTCCCATTGTACGCAGTGCTGGTACTCAGTGATTCCTCACTGTCTCCACTCTGCTTGTTCAGGATCTGCAGTGTAGAGAGTGTTGGTTCACAGTCTCCAGTGTGTGCTCACAGTCTGTGCTCTGCTTGTTCAAGGATTGCAGTATACAGAGTGTTGGTTCACAGTCTCCAGTGTGTGCTCACAGTCTGTGCTCTGCTTGTTCAAGGATTGCAGTATACAGTGTTGGTTCACAGTCTCCAGTGTGTGCTCACAGTCTGTGCTCTGCTTGTTCAAGGATTGCAGTATACAGAGTGTTGGTTCACAGTCTTCAGTGTGTGCTCACTGTCTGTGCTCTGCTTGTTCAAGGATTGCAGTATACAGAGTGTTGGTTCACAGTCTTCAGTGTGTGCTCACTGTCTGTGCTCTGCTTGTTCAGGGTCTGCAATATACACAGTGCTGGTGTACAGTCTCCAGTGTTTGCTCACAGTCTGTGCTCAGCTTGTTCAGGGTCTGCAATATACACAGTGTTGGTGTACAGTCTCCAGTGTTTGCTCACAGTCTGTGCTCAGCTTGTTCAGGGTCTGCAATATACACAGTGTTGGTGTACAGTCTCCAGTGTGTGCTCACTGTTTGTGCTCTGCTTGTTCAGGGTCTGCAATATACACAGTGCTGGTTTACAGTCTCCAGTGTTTGCTCACAGTCTGTGCTCTGCTTGTTCAGGGTCTGCAGTATACACAGTACACACTGTGTCTGCAGGTGTACACTCTGATGGCTCAGGCTGGTTCACTCACCAGTCTACATACAGCAGGCTTCACTTTCTTGTACCTAATGTCACTGGGAGAGTTCAGAATCTATAATAACAACCCAGTAAGACCAGCGTATCCAGTGTATACCGTGCCAAGTAGTTTTGTGTCACCTGGCTTTTAAGTGCCAAGTTCTCTATACCAGTACCTTCAGTGTCAGGACAATACAAAATACAGTTCCTACTCTAATATTATACAGTTATTTATAAAAATCTCAAATTCTGGGCTTTTATCCTATAGGTATAGATGTAACTGTTCATCAGTGTTCTCTGTTAATGAATTAGTTTGCAGACACTGATTGATCTGCTGCCATCTGATTGGCATAAATCTACATAAGGCAACGCAGAGGTGTTAATAGGCAATATCTTACAATATCTTATAAAGGGTGGGCAGCAATTATACACATAGCATCTGCAACTGTATATTGCGCCACTGATGGTTTGCAATGATACGATTGAGCGACATAGTCTGATAGTCAGTGGAGATAGGGCACGAGCGGGTGCTCATTATGGCTGCTGCTGGTACTGGCTTTCTGTGGCAGTGAAGAAATCCTCCAGGACACCTTGCAGATACTCAAAGGTTGGTCGTTGCTCGGAGTTTTGTTGCCAGCACTGCAGCATGATGCCATAGAGCTCCTGAGGGCAATTAGCGGGGCACGGCATGCGATACCCGCGCTCCAGAGCGGTGATTACTTCAAGATTGGACATTCCTAAAAGAAAAGAAAATCATTTTTATTCAATTCATCAGCACAAGCCAGGCCATTAGCACATCTCCTGTCCGTCTGTGCCACATAGTTTTCTCCAATTCCTTATTTTACATGGTTCAGCCCAAAAATTACCCACAAAAAAGTACCTTGAAAATATGATGCTCTCACCTGGATATGGGGTCCTTCCATATGTGATAATTTCAGTCATTAAGATGCCAAATGACCAGACGTCAGATTTGATGGTGAATGACCCATAGTTTGCTGCCTCGGGCGATGTCCATTTAATGGGAAATTTGGCACCTAAAATATCAATAACATAGCTGTAGGGATGCCACCTGGCTTTACCAGCCATAGTGCTTATTTACAGTGATCTCCTCAGTGGCAGTCAATGTGCACCGATTCAGTGCCGCTTTCAATGCCAGCTACTGTCCTGACAGACAGTACCTCTCTTACAGTGCCAGCCACTGGGCACCCCTTACAGTGCCAGTCACTGGGCACCCCTTACAGTGCCAGTCACTGGGCACCCATTACAAAACCATTTGCTTGTCACCCCTTGCAGTGCCAGTCACTGGGCACCCCTTACAGTGTCAACCACTGGGAAACCCTTACAGTGCCAACCATTGGACATCCCTTACAGTGCCAACCATTGGACCCCTCTTATAGTGCCAGCCACTGGAAACCCATTACAGAGCCAACCACTGTGCAACCCTTACAAAGCCAGCTACTGGGCACCCCTTACAAAGCCAGCCACTGGGCACCCCTTACAGTGCCAGCCACTAGGCACCCTTTACAGTGCCAGCCACTGGGCACCCTTTACAGTGCCAGCCACTGGGCACCCTTTACAGTGCCAGCCACTGGGCACCCATTACAGTGCCAGCCACTGGGCACCCCTTACAGTGCCAGCCACTGGGCACCCATTACAGTGCCAGCCACTGGGCACCCATTACAGTGCCAGCCACTGAGCACCCTTTACAGTGCCAGCCACTGGGCACCCCTTACAGTGCCAGCCACTGGGCACCCCTTACAGTGCCAGCCACTGGGCACCCATTACAGTGCCAGCCACTGGGCACCCATTACAGTGCCAGCCACTGGGCACCCCTTACAGTGCTTGGGATTTTGCTTTCATTTCATTGCTGCCACTGTCACAGAAATCATTATCCCCTTGACAATACCACCAGGTGTGTAACTACAACAGGTGCAAGGGTTGCAATTGCATCGGAGCCCTGGACCCTAGGGGGGCCCCAAAAATCCCTTTGGCCTATAGTAAAAGACTACTGCTATTAAAGATTTGCAATAATTGGGGGCCCTGTTGGAGCTTTCTCATGGGGTCAAATGAGCTTTAAGTAACACCACTGAATACCAGCCATAATGCCATCCTCATAGGTCAGCCACTCTGTGCCCAAACAGTGAACCTAACGGTGTCTTCCAAGATAGTGCTGTTTAGGCACTGCAGCCAGGACTAAATGTGGGACCACAAGGTGCTGCACAGTGACATTAAGCACACAAAAAATCTGTCATTAGTGTGAAGAGGGATCTGCTACGCCGTAAGCTAAAAGAAAAAAGTGCCCAATGAGCCCTCAATGCAAATTTGGGTAGATTTTAGTGATGGGCGAATCCTAAATTACTCGGAATCGCTTGACTCTAGCGAGTCCGAGCCCAGGACTCGCTACTCGTTGCGAGTCTAGCGAGTCCAATGTTAATGAATGGGGAAGCGAGTAATAGCGAGTAGTGTGAGATTTACAAATCGCAGATGTGTCTCGGAAGCTTCAGCCTGAAGCAATCCTAGTTTTGTCATTTATTTGCATTGGACTCGTTTACTTTGCAACTGTAATCGCTGGGAAACTCACACAGATAAGAGTCCTGTCTGCGCTGTGTGCTGGCTGCCACAGCTCCAGGGTCCTAGAGCCCGCCTGCTGCCTGATGCAGCAGAGCTGAGATTGTTCTCAGTCTGCTCATTCCCTGTGCATAGACATCTATATCTATGCACAGGGATGAGCAGAGAGGACATCGCGTTTTGGACTGCGTCGGACGGAAGAGGATTTTTTTAATTAAAGATGGAGTCCCTAATGGCTTTTTTTTTTTTATTTCTAATAAAAAATTTTCTCTGTGTTGTGTTTTTTTTTTAAAACAATTTAATAGAAATTCATGGCGGTCATGTCTAATATTGGCGTGACCGCCATAAATTTCGGGCTTAGGGCCAGCTGATAATACAAAGCTGGCCCTAACCTCTTTATTACCCAGCGTGCCACCGCCACCAGGGCCGCTGGAAGAGCGGGGTTCAGCGCCAGAGGATGGCGCTTCAATGAACGCGCCATCTTCTGGGGCGGCTGCGGGCTGCAATTTTCAAGTGGGGGGTGCCCAGAAAGCTTGGGCATCCCTGCGCTGCGGATTCCAGCCCCCAGCTGCTTAGCTGTACCTGGCTAGAAATAGAAATTGCGCGGAGCCCCACGCATTTTTTTTAAATTATTTAATGAAATTCTGAGACTCTGACTCTGAGACTCTGACTCTGAGACTCTGACTCTGAGACTCTGACTGGCTCTGAGGGTGAGACTCTGAATCTGAGACTCTGACTCTGAGACTCTGACTCTGACTCTGAGACTCTGACTCTGAGACTCTGACTCTGACTCTGAGACTCTGACTCTGACTCTGAGACTCTGACTCTGAGACTCTGACTCTGACTCTGAGGGTGAGACTCTGACTCTGAGACTCTGACTCTGAGACTCTGACTCTGAGACTCTGACTCTGAGACTCTGACTCTGAGACTCTGAGACTCTGACTCTGAGACTCTGAGACTCTGACTCTGAGACTCTGACTCTGAGATTCTGACTCTGAGACTCTGACTCTGAGACTCTGAAATTCACGAAATAATTAAAAAACAAATGCGTGGGGCTCCGCGCAATTTCTATGTCTAGCCAGGTACAGCTAAGCAGCTGGGGGCTGGAATCCGCAGCGCAGGGATGCCCAAGCTTTCTGGGCACCCCCCGCTGCAAATTGCAGCCCGCAGCCGCCCCAGAAGATGGCACATTCATTGAAGCGCCATCCTCTGGCGCTGAACCCCGCTCTTCCAGCGGCCCTGGTGGCAGTGGCACGCTGGGTAATAAAGGGGTTAATACCAGCTTTGTTATACAAGCTGGTATTAAGCCCGAGATTCTTAATGTCAGGCCACGTTTGACCCAGCCACTATGAATCTCCAATAAAGAGTTAAAAAAACACAGAGAAAAATTTTTATTTGAAATAAAAAAAAAAAGACATTAGGGACTCCATCTTTAATTAAAAAAATCCTCTTCCGTCCGACGTAGTCCAAAACGCGATGTCCTCTCTGCTACATCCCCTGTGCATAGCTATAGATGTCTATGCACAGGGAATGAGCAGACTGAGAACAATCTCAGCACTGCTACATCATCTCTGTGAGCAGGCGGGCTCTAGGACCCTGGAGCTGCACAGAGAAGACAGCTGGACTCGGCTCGCAATGTAACAGCAGTTACTTTGCGAGTTTCCCTGCTATCACTGGCACAGTAGCCGAGTCTAATGCAAACAATGGCAATCCTAGTTTTGTCAGCGTTTGCCATTCATTTGCATTGGACTCGTGCGAGTAAACGCTGGGAAACTCGCAGAGTACCGAGTCCTGCGAGTCCCTTACTACTCGCCGAGTAACGAGTCCTAGCGAGTAGATTCGCCCATCCCTAGTAGATTTTGATATTCCACAGCATGTGATGTGTCTAGGAGCAGATTATAATTGGGGTAGTCTGGGCTACTGCCCAGGGCCCAATACCCCAGGAGGGGCCCATGGTCAGAGTGCCTTCATTATGATCTGCACAAGAGGCCCACCGAGCTGCTGGGAAGAGGCTGGTCACCTTTTCTGATAATCAAATGTACTCGTGTCTCTTTACACTTTAGCACTGTGAGAGCTATGTGCCCCTTCCCTCACTTTGAGCATGGCGGGTATATGCCCAGAGAGCTCTGCTTGTGCCCATTACTGCTCTGATCCTTACCCTCTCGTGCTGTATACTCGCTGTCCTCGATCACTCGAGCTAATCCGAAGTCTGCGATTTTACATGCCAGGGTTGCGGACACCAGGCAGTTTGCGGCTCTCAGATCCCGGTGGATGTAATTCTTTTGTTCAATGAACCACATCCCCTCCGCAATCTGTGTGCGTGAAGAGCAAAAACATTGGAAATGATAAGGAAAAAGTAAAATCATAAAACACAATAAGGCGTGATCTGGGCGGTGACCCCAATACTGCCTGACTCTATGAGCCTCACCTGGGCAGAAAAGTCGATAAGCTGCGGCAGGGACAGGCAGTTCCCCTCCTGGCTCTTGAGGAAGTCTAGAAGGCTGCCCTTCTCCATGTACTCGGTGATGATATAGATGGGCTCTTCCTGGGTCACTACGGCATGAAGACGAACAAGGCGGTCATGCTGAAGGCTCTTCATAAGGTTGGCTTCTTCCAAAAAGGCCTCAGGAGACATACTGCCCTGCTTCATGGTTTTCACCGCCACCTGGGTGTGCCCATTGTATGTTGCTGAGGATGAGATGGCACAAAAGTGAATGAACTATAAGTATATGTAAGCCTTCATGTATCATATTGTCTGCTCACCAAGGGCGTAACTACAAGTGCAGGGGTTGCAATCGCACCTGGGCCCTGGAGCCTAGGGGGCCCCAAAAGTTCCTTTCACCCCCATACAAATAGACTAATGCTATTAAAGATTTGCAATCCTTGGGGGGCCCCGTTGGAGCATTCGCTTTGGCGTCTATGAGCTTCAAGTTACGCCACTGCTGCTCGGCCTGGTATCTAATGTATGAGAATGGAAACCTGTGTACACTAAGCTTATTGTGTGTAATAGGATTAGATACAGCATCTGAACACACACTATCATGAGTATACTGTCTGCTTATTTGGTGTATCTAATCCTATAATTTGTGATATGGTCCACTGAGGCACTGTCTAAGTATATTGTGTGTAATACCATCTGATAATTGATGAATCTAAGTCTATCATGTGTGATATCAGCTGGGTATCTAAGGCTATTATGTGTGATATCAGCTGGGTATCTAAGGCTATTATGTGTGATATCAGCTGGGTATCTAAGTCTATCATGTGTGATATCAGCTGGGCATCTAAGGCTATCATGTGTGATATCAGCACGGTATCTAAGGCTATTATGTGTGATATCAACAGGGTATCTAAGGCTATTATGTGTGATGTCAACAGGGTATCTAAGTCTATCATGTGTGGTATCAGCTGGGTATCTAAGGCTATCATGTGTGAAATCAGCTGGGAAACTAAGGCTATCATGTGTGATATCAACGGGGTATCTAAGTCTATTATGTGTGATATCAGCTGGGTATCTAAAGCTATTATGTGTGATATCAGCTGGGTATCTAAGTCTATCATGTGTGGTATCAGCTGGGTATCTAAGGCTATCATGTGTGAAATCAGCTGGGAAACTAAAGGGCCTGTCACACGCATCAATATCGCCTGCACGATCTCGGCTGCATGTGACGTTGCAGCGATATTGACGCGTGTGACATACTGAATCAACCAGCGATAAATCGCTGGTTGATGATCGCCAGGTTTTAGAATCTGTCCTAAAACCTGGCGATTGTCGCCCGGTGGACACGCAGCATCGCTGCGTGTGACACCGGGAGTAGCGATATTCCAGCTCCCAGCGCCTCTCACAAGCGCTGGGAGCTGGTATCCAAGGTAAACTGCGGGTATCTAGGCAGCGCGCGCTGCCTAGATACCTGACGTGTACCTTAGTTACCAGCCTCCTCCGCTCACTGGCTGGTATCTAAGGTACACAGCGGGTAACTAGGGTCCCTAGTTACCCGCTGTGTACCTTAGATACCAGCCGGTGAGCGGAGGAGGCTGGTAACTAAGGTACACGTCGGGTATCTAGGCAGCGCGAGCTGCCTAGATACCCGCAGTTTACCTTGGAGACCAGCCTGCTCCCGCTTCCAGCAGGCTGGCAGCGGGAGCAAGACATCGTGGAAACGATATTTAAATCGTTTCCACGATGTTTCTGGTCAATTGATCGCTGGTGAGTCTGTCTGTGTGACAGCTCACCAGCGATCAGCCGTCAATGTCGTCAGCGATCAGATCGCTGACGACATTGACACGTGTGACAGGCCCTTAAGGCTATCATGTGTGATATCAACAGGGTATCTAAGTCTATTATGTGTAATATCAGCTGGGTAGCTAAGTGTCACGATGGTCTCTCTTACTTTGGAGACTAGTGACAGTTTTGGGACCTGTGTCTCACTCCTGTATTGAGACTTCACATTAAATGTGTTTCTTACCTTTAGCATATGAGAAGTTAATGTCAGTTTCTGTTGCTAGCAAGCTAGCTAATGCTTTTCCAGGTGTGGCTACTCTGTGATCACTGTTATCCCCTTTATATAGTAACATGGTTCCAGCATCCTTTGCAGGTGACTGAACCTATTCCTGGCCAAGCTTCCTAAGGTGAAGGAGGGTCTCTGGAGAGCTGACTACTGCCAAGCTGTCTGCTGTCAAGGAGGGTGGCAGCAGGTGTGAAGTTGTTTGTTGTTCCCCTGTCTGTCTCCCTTCCCCTCTTATTGATTTTAGTACAACAGTTGGGACTAGTGCTCCTGCCAGCCATCTCCCTATTGAGGGCTAACATCAGGGCCAGCAAGGGACTAGGTATCCTGTTCGGCGACAGGTTGAAAGAACCCATATAGGGACGGTAGGGAGATCAGGGCACAGCCACAGGTGTATTTGTTCCTCCCTGGTGTCTCCCCGTCTGTTGTTTTGTCTAGTGCAACGGACATCGTTGGTCCATGCGTCCACTGTTATGCACAGTAGCCAGACACCCCTTAGTACAGTGTGACCTAAATCTATCATGTGTGATATCAGCTCGGGGTATCTAATTCTATTATGTGTGATATCAACTAGTATCTAAGTCTGTCATGTGTGATATCAGCTGCGTAGCTAAGTATACCATGTGTGATTCTGTCTGCTATGTTGGAAGATCTAAGCCCATCATGTGTCATCTGAGCTGCTTTATCTAAGTTTCTCATATCTGTCCCTGCTAATATTGTAAAAATAGGCTGTGAGGGTGGATGGAGATATCGCGCCGCCAAACAGAACCAGATGTCAGTCCGAGTAGAAGAAAGAGCCTTTATTCCTATGCGTTTCGGGTGGCACTTCACACTTCCTCAGGGAAAAGCTTTATCGCGATATCTCCATCCATCCTCATAACCTATTTTTACCTGATCCACGGATGGTTCGCTGCAGCCAAGGCGTGTGTAGTGGTTGTGTCTCACACAACCACATAAGGTGAGCTTACTTGCTAATATGCCAATATCTTTGTTTAATCGGTTAAGACTCTATGTGCGCTTTTCTTTCCTCTAGTTTCTCCACGGTTCTTTCTGCTAATATTGGGGAATCCAAGCCAATCATATAGGATACTGACTGTCAAGATGATGGTGTATCTAAGCCTTGAGCACTTACCCAACCAAACATCTCCAAACTGCCCAGCTCCAAGCTTCTTCTCCAGTTTCAGTGATTCCTCGAGACCTCCCAGGCGTCCTTCTCCCATGGCTTCTGAGGACGAGACGATTTACAGGCCTCGGTGAGATACTGGCACAGCCCGTCCATATTACCTGAGAAGGAAAATAAGAAAACATAATCCCTTAAACGGGTTTTCCATAAAAAAATTTTCTGCAATAAGATTTTAGTATAACAATAAGTTCCACATGTGGATTTCTTCTTTCAAAAAATGTACTGAGATAATCTTATATATGTCTCCCTGCTATGTACTGTGTAATGGCTGTGTCTGACCGTACAGGGACATGGTCTGATCATACCACATCTCCTGTGCTGAGATAATCTTATATATGTGTCCCTGCTATGTACTGTGTAATGGCTGTGTCTGACCGTCAGGGACATGGTGGATCATACCACATCTCCTGTGCTGAGATAATCTTATATATGTGTCCCTGCTATGTACTGTGTAATGGATGTGTCTGACCGTATAAGGGCATGGTCTGCTCATACCACATCTCCTGTGCTGAGATAATCTTATCTATGTGTCCCTGCTATGTACTGTGTAATGGATGTGTCTGACCATACAGGGACATGTTCTGATCATACCACATCACCTGTGCTGAGATAATCTTATATATGTGTCCCTGCTATGTACTGTGTAATGGATGTGTCTGACCGTACAGGGACATGGTCTGATCATACCACATCTCCTGTGCTGAGATAATCTTATATATGTGTCCCTGCTATGTACTGTGTAATGAATGTGTCTGACTGTACAGGGACATGGACTGTTCATACCACATCTCCTGTGCTGAGATAATCTTATCTATGTGTCCCTGCTATGTACTGTGTAATAGATGTGTCTGACTTCTTTCTTGGTTAGACACAACATTACACAGTACATAGCAGGGACACTATATAAGATTATTCAGCACAGGAGATGTGGTTGATCAGACCATGTCCCTGACGGTCAGACACATCCATTACACAGTACATAGCAGGACACATATATATAGATTATTTCAGCACAGGAACATTATTTAATCACATCCAATTGTGGGAATTATTATTATTCCAAGATCTATTGATAATAATCAACTTTAAAATGAACTTTGTTTGTGGTAAAACCCCTTTAAGCTATCGTCACCTCACTTAAAAAATTTTCCTCCTATCACAACTCTATTCTTGGTAAAACTACGTGAAATAAATAATAATTATTATTATTATATTGTAATGTAATTCAATTCCACGTCACATTCTTGTTTGAGGTTAAAAGATGAACATCTCTCCTGATCATGTGCTATTGGCACAGGGTTGTGACGTTCTACCCTACATAATATGGTGTAGTATTGTGAGCGGCACATGGTCAGGGCAGGTTCTTGGCATCTGGATATAATCAATGATTGTTTCCATTCAGTCCCTGCAAGCAGTGACTCCTTGCAACCACTGGATTGATACACACTGATACTTCCTCCATTAAGGTTCCCTTACATTAGGATTATTTTTCCCTTTAACCATTGCTTGTCTTACTTTTATAGTAGCTGACCAGCTCCTGCAGAGAGCTGAACGTCTTGCGAGGAGAGACGTAGAATCCTCCATTGTCCAGAGTGCGAATCTTGTAATGCTTCACTGTGTTCCCAGACTGAGAGTTGTAGTCTCTGACCGAAAGAGAGTAACAACCTGAAAAATATCACAAGACGGTGTCAGGAATGATATGAACCAACAGGTGGCAGCAGAGAGATGTTAAGATCTGAAGCCAAGGTAGAAAATGCAGCTTTGGCTGTGATTGGAGTATTGACTATCATGTTATAGAGGACAGGTGTATGCCACTTCACGCCATATGTTTTGTTTGGTCTCATGGTTCCCCCCATTATTCCCTTCCCCACGCTCTCATACTAATGAATCCAGAAAGTTTGTAGATTGACATTAGGAACCCTATGTACATTGTATCTACAGTGTACACACACACAAAGGTACATAAACACACAATACATAATAAACAACACAGTGGACACACCCATGCAAATGCATACATGCACACACACACAAGGTACATACACATGTGCACACACACACACAGAGTCAGGCCGGCAGGGAAGGGGTTACTCGGATACCGGGACGGTAGCTTCGGTGGGGATCACGCTGGTTGGTGGTCCCGCTTCCGTGTCCTGGGCACTCAATGGTTGATGGGGGTGGTGATTGGGGCAATATACGTGACCACCTGTGGTTCTGGTAATCGGTTACCAGCATGCTGCCGCGGCTGAGGTGATGTGTGGTGCAGCAGAGGTAGTACAGCTCCCCACAGGCGCTTTCTCAGCGTGGCGAGGTAGATGAGGGGGTTGTAGTCCCCACCCTCTGTGGTGTCGCAGAGACCTTTCGGCGACAGGTAAATGAAGCCAGACACCAATTCAGCTCAACAGTTCCTTTACTGGTACCAGTTGGATAAGGTACACGCACGGTACAGTCGGCTCACCGGGGATTATAGCCACAGGTTTCAGGGTTCACCACAGAGTCCAGTCAGAGTTGTCATTCAATTCTCCTTCTCAGTCTCTATGCACGATAGCTCTATGCCCTCCCACGCTGTAGTCTGTTACCAGTCCCCAGGTCTGTTGCCTTAAGTCTCTGTTACCTCTAGGCGTCTTGGACCTAGCTTTGGGACTGAGGTTAGGCTCCTTGGTGGGTGTCGTGGCTCCCTTGTGAAGGCCCACAATGGCTGGTCTGCGGTTTGGGATAACACCTGATCAAACCGCCTCGGCTCCAGTTTCGCCGGTGTGACCTGGGCACTCCAGACTGCTCCGACCAGACCTGCAGTGTCCCTTCTTGTCTGGGTCACCTCTGCTCACTAAAGGTGCCTCTCCTCAGGATAGCAGGGTCCCCTTGTCCGTCCGTTCCTTCTCTCTAGCACCGTCTGACTGACTTGTGTCAGTCACTCACATTTCTCGCTCTCCTAAGTTCCACCCCCCTAGGACCTACTGAATTACAGTCCCCTGTGCTAGGGGGTCTGTGGGTGTGGGTTCTGTGTCCCTCCACCGATGACCTTCTTTTTGGGGTGCAGTACCTCCCTGTGGCGTCCCGCAGGGGGGAGCTACACATACACAGGTGCATAACACTTAGACACGTACGCACACACACATGCACATGTACACACATGCATACACAGGACACCAATGGACACACAGGCACACACATGACAACAGGCAATACACAGGGACACATATAGACACACAGGTACATACATGGACACAGACACACACATGGACACACACATGCACACACATACACAGATGGACACATACATGAACGCACATGCACACACCATGGACACAAATGGACACACACATGGACACACATGCACACACATGGACACATATGAACACAATAACACACAGGCACACCATGGACACAACAGGCACACACATGACACAGAGACACACAGGACACACATGGACACACATGCACACACAAACACACAGGCACCACTAGGGACACAAATTGACACACATATGAACACACAGGTACACCCATGACACACAGGACTCACATGGACTCACGGCACACACATATGAACACACAGGTACACCCACGGACACACAGGCACAGACATGGAACACAGGCACACACATGACACAGGCACACACCACAAACACAGATGCACATGTATACACACATGCAAAACATTCCCACACATAGGCCTGCACACATACATACACACACAGGTAAGCACGCACATGTACACACATGGACACACAGGAAAACACATGGACACACAGGCACATGTTCTCACACATACAAGCACCCACATGCACATGTACACACACACAAACACACCTTTCATGGTCTCACTGTCCCGTATCATGAACGCTCCGGCCTGGTTCTCGGAGGACAGCAGCTGCCGCTCAGCCTCTTTTCTGCCAACACCCTTAAAATACCAGCTGCGGAAATAAAACAAAGATATCCTCCATTTACTAATTGGAAACGTGAAGATTTGCTTAAATTCATGACTATTTTAAAGGCCAGTGAGATATTACAAATAATTTTAACGTTTTTAAGCATGATGGATAAAATGTTGTGCTGATTTCATAAATATTTCTATAGGTTTGGTAGCAGCTCAAAAATCTCCAAATCCCCCACACTGTGCAAAGAAATGCATTATAGAATTATACATCATACAGCCACCACTAGGGGGAGCTCACTGAACACTGGACTCAATAATAACTGTGTATACACTGAGCTCATGAGCTCCCCCTACTGGAAGCTGCACACAGATTTTTATAATGTAACCGTACTTGGAGCTCTATATCAGAAAAATGGAGCTCTGGAGATATGTCATGAATTGAATCAACACAATTTGCTTTATGAGTCAACTATCGGATCAGTTTATTATTTCAGACAACACCTTCTTAAAGGGATACTCACTCTTCAGACTCCAGGGAGTTAACCCGTCCCACATAATTGCTGGGGATATAACCTTCTTGTCCTGTAAGGGTCAGACGGGCTTTCCACCATTCTCCAGCCCTAAACATGAAGAACCAGTTATGACGAACTGCCCCATATTTATTGATAGGAAAAATAGAGTCGCTCGCTGGGTTAAAGGAAAAGTACGGTAAAAAAGTAACTACATTTTGCACTTTATTCATTCCTAGAAGCGCTGCTCTTCCTGAGGCGAGAGGGAATTATTCTAGAAGATGCCTAGGGGACACCACAAGAAGAAGATGACAACCCCTGTCCTACTGTCTGGGGCAACTAATACAAAGGTCCACCAGGGGGCACCATAAGAAGATGATACAACCCCTGTCCTCCTGTTTTGGGCAACTAATACAAAGGTCCACCAGGGGGCATCATAAAAAGATGATACAACCCCTGTCCTCCTGTCTGGGGCAACACATACAAAGGTCCACCAGGGGGCACTGTTCCTACAGGTTCACACTATACAGTGAGGTGGGACACATCAGCACAGACTACCATTAATTTCTATTCAGTCTGTGGCTGTAATCCACAATTATTAGAATAATAATCATAATAATAATAATGATTATATATATAATCCACAAGCCTGTAGTATTCATACTTACTCCTCTAGCAGCAGTAAATGATCTCCTTTCTGAAATGTCAGGTCATCCGGGTGGACGCCATCGTAATCATATAAAGCCACGAGCATGACGGGATCATCGCCTGTGAAAAACACACGTGTGATATCCCCACCGTACAGCACTACAGATTCCCATATGTGATACTGTCTGTGTATCTAAACCCATCATGTATAATAATAACTGCTGAGCAGCTGTATCTAAGCTAGCCTATCATGTATGATGCTGTCTGCTGAGCATCTAAGGCTATCACATATGATACTGTCTACTTAGCAGTGTATGTAAGTCCATCATGAGTGATACTATCTGTAAAGCTGTGTATCTAAACCCATCATGTGTAACTTTGACAGCTGAGCTGTTTTATCTAAGCTTATCACATGTGATACTCTTTGCTTAGTTGTGTATCTAAGCCTATGATATGTAATTCTGTCTGCAGATCCTTTGTATCTAAACCTATCATGTGTGATACCGTCTACTCAGCTGTGTATCTAAACCTATCATGTGTGATACTGTCTACTCAGCTGTGTATCTAAACCTATCATGTGTGATACTGTCTACTCAGCTGTGTATCTAAGTTTACCATGTGTGATACCGTCTACTCAGCTGTGTATCTAACCCTATCATGTGTGATGCTGTCTACTCAGCTGTGTATCTAACCCTATCATGTGTGATGCTGTGTATCTAAACCTGTCATGCGTGATACCATCTAATCATCTATATATCTAAACCTATCATGTGTGATACTGTCTACTCACCTATGTATCTAACCCTATCATGTGTGATACTGTCTACTCACCTGTGTATCTAACCCTATCATGTGTGATACTGTATACTCAGCTTTAAATCTAAGCTTACCATGTGTGATACTGTCTACTCAGCTGTGCATCTAAATGTTTCGTGTCTCACACCATCTATTTAACTGTGTATCTAAACCTATCATGTGTATACTGTCTACTCAGCTGTGTATCTAAGCTTACCATGTGTGATACCGTCTACTCAGCTGTGTATCTAACCCTATCATGTGTGATGCTGTCTACTCAGCTGTGTATCTAACCCTATCATGTGTGATGCTGTCTACTCAGTTGTGTATCTAAACCTGTCATGCGTGATACCATCTAATCATCTATATATCTAAACCTATCATGTGTGATACTGTCTACTCACCTATGTATCTAACCCTATCATGTGTGATACTGTCTACTCACCTGTGTATCTAACCCTATCATGTGTGATACTGTCTACTCACCTGTGTATCTAACCCTATCATGTGTGATACTGTATACTCAGCTTTAAATCTAAGCTTACCATGTGTGATACTGTCTACTCAGCTGTGCATCTAAATGTTTCGTGTCTCACACCATCTATTCAACTGTGTATCTAAACCTATCATGTGTGATACTGTCTACTCAGCTGTGTATCTAAGCTTACCATGTGTGATACCATCTACTCAGCTGTGTATCTAACCCTATCATGTGTGATGCTGTCTTCTCAGCTGTGTATCTAACCCTATCATGTGTGATGCTGTCTACTCAGCTGTGTATCTAAACCTGTCATGCGTGATACCATCTAATCATCTATATATCTAAACCTATCATGTGTGATACTGTCTACTCAACTATGTATCTAACCCTATCGTGTGTGATACTGTCTACTCACCTGTGTATCTAACCCTATCATGTGTGATACTGTCTACTCACCTGTGTATCTAACCCTATCATGTATGATACTGTATACTCAGCTTTAAATCTAAGCTTACCATGTGTGATACTGTCTACTCAGCTGTGCGTCTAAATGTTTCTGTCTCACACCATCTATTCAACTGTGTATCTAAGCCTATCATGTGTGATACTGTCTACTCAGCTATTTATCTAAACCTGTCATGTATGATACCATCTAATCAGCTGTATATCTAAGCCTATCATGTGTGATAACAGCTGATCAGCTATGTAACTAAACCTGTCATGTGTGATACTATCTACTCAGCTGTGTATCTAAGCCTATAATGTATGATACTGACTACAAATTGTATATCTTAGCCTATCATATGTGATACCATCTACTCACCTGTGTATCCAACCCTATTATGTGTGATACCGTCTACTCACCTGTGTATCCAACCCTATTATGTGTGATACCGTCTACTCAGCTGTGTATCTAAGCCTACCATGTGCGATACCCCTGCTGTGTTAGTATCTTGGACCTCATGCCCCGTCCTGTGATGTTGGAGTTTCAGTCCATGTGATGTGATGTGACGCCTGACCCTCCATCTCTGCCCCGGTCACTCACCTCCAGAGCCGGACTGTTCTTTTGCTTTACTCTGTAAAGTAATGAATACACACATCAGAATGACATGGAATCATACCAGCACAAAGACCACTGACGACAGAGAGGGCTACATTTAAAGGATTGTCCAGGATTAGAAAAACATGACCCTTTTTTTTTTCCCAAAAAAACAGCGCCACCCCTATCTATAGGTTGTTTTTGAGATTGCAGCTCTACACCATTCACTTGAATGAAGCTGAGCTGCAATACCACACCCAACCCAAAGATGGACGGGGGCGCTATTTTTGAAGAAAAGCATGTTTCTTAAACTCTGGCAACATCTTTAAGAGTTTATCAGGTCAAGGAGTAAGAAAACCCCAACAAGTATTGTTTTAATTACCGTTGTTACCCACCGAGCCCACACTAGTGAGACGGAACGGTTCTGATACCACTTTATTATGGAACTGCTAGTTAAGTGATTAAGGAAGGGGGGGTGTAGATCACTTTAAGATGTAGAGGCCATTTACATAAGAGTTTGGGGAAGTGTCAGCTCTTCCGTTTACAGCTCGGATGAAGCAATTGGGGTTTATTGCAATCGCTTCCCATATACTTGGTGCAATCTCACAAAGATGAAGTGTGTATGTCGCCTGTGATTAGGGGATTTCTCCGTTTCCCAGCAGACCTTTACATAAAATCTCCACTTATTGTAAGACGTGAATATTTTGCAAATAGGAAGAATGAGGAAACAGGCCCCGCCGTGTATAGAGATGATCGCCGCCTGTAGCATTGCTCGTCATTGCCCGGACAGCGATGAGCGATTGTCATGGTTCTTCCTGGATCATGGAAAGTCCTCCTGACACTTTAACATTATTATGTCTCGCAATGGAGACTTCCCCGTATGAGATCTGTAGGATGAATGACAGCCGCTCCTTCAGCTACAAGGAAACGGACAGGTAGTCAGATGTACCCAGTGTGATTGTACAATGATATCAGCCAGATGACAGACGCTCCTTAGCAGGGGCGAAACTGCAATACGTCCAGGGGCTGCAATCACACCGGGGCCCTGGAGCCTAGGGGAGCCCAAAAATCCCTTTAGCTTACAGTGGGGGAAATAAGTATTTGATCCCTTGCTGATTTTGTGAGTTCGCCCACTGACAGTCTGTAATTTTAAGGGTCGGTTAATTTTAATAGTTAGAATATCAAAAATAAAATCCAGAAAATCACATTGTCTGAATTCTATAAATGTATTTACATTTTGATGAGGGAAATAAGTATTTGATCCCTCTGGCAAACAAGACTTAATACTTGGTGGCAAAGCCCTTGTTGGCAAGCACAGCAGTCAGATGTTTTTTGTAGTTGATGATGAGGTTTGCACATGTCAGGAGGAATTTTGGTCCTCTCCTCTTTGCAGATCATCTCTAAATTATTAAGATTTTGAGGCTGTCACTTGGATACTCGAAGCTTCAGCTCCCTCCATAAATTTTCTATGGGATTAAGGTATGGGAACTGGTTAGGGCACTCCATGGCCTTAGTGTGCTTCTTTTTGAGCCACTCCTTTGCTGTCTTGGCTGCATGTTTTGGGTCATTGTCGTACTAGAAGACCCAGCCATGACTAATTTTTAATGTCCTGGTGGAGGGAAGGATGTTGTCACTCAGGATTTTCTGGTACATGGCTTCATCCATTGTCTCATTGATGCAGTGACGTTGTCCTGTGCCCTTAGCATAGAAACACTCCCAAAACATAATGTTTCTACCACCTTGCCTGATTGTTGGGACGGTGTTCTTTGGGTCATAGGCAGCATTTCTCGTCATCCAAACACGGCGATTTTAGTTAATCCCAAAGAGCTCAATTTTTGTCTCATTTAATCACAGCACCTTCTCCCGATCACTCTCCCAATCACCAAGGTGTTCACTGACAATCTTCAGACAGGCCTGCACATGTCCCTTCTTCAGCAGTGAGACTTTGTGGACTCTGCTGGATTTTAATCCATTACAGTGTAATGTGTTACCAGTGGTTTTCTTGGTGACAGTGGCCCAGCTGCCTTGAGATCATTAATAAGTTTCCCCCAGTGTAGTTTTAGGCTGATCTCTCACCTTCTTCTTGATCCTGGATACCCCACAAGGTGAGATTTTGCACGGAGCCCCAGGATCGATGTGGATTTACCTCATTTTGTATTTCTTCCATCTTCTTACTATTTCACTAACAGTTGTTTTCTTCTCATCCAGCATCTTACTTATGGTTTTGTAGTCCATTCCAGCTTTGTGCAGGTCTAGGATCTTTTCCCTGACATCCATAGAAAGCTCTACGGCCTTGCCCATGTTGGAGTCTTTATACAGGTGACAATGTAACACTGCCATCTTTAATGCAGGTAATGAGTGGATTAGGAGCGTCTAACTGGTCTGTAGGAGCCAGAACGCCTAATGGTTGGTAGGGGATCAAATACTTATTTCCCTCATCAAAATGCAAATACATTTCTATGATTTAGACAGTGATTTTCTGGATTTTATTTTTGATTTTCTATCTCTCACTGTTAAAATGAACCTACCCTTAAAATTATAGACTGTTCATGTCTTTGTCAGTGAGCAAACTTACAAAATCAGCAAGGGATCAAATATTTATTTCCATCACTGTATAGAAAGACCAAAGCTGTTAAAGATTTGCCATAATTGGGGGCCCCAGTTGGAGCTTTTGCATTGGGCCCCATATGCTTCTAGTTACACCTCTGGCCATTAGGAATGACCCTGCCCAGTGTAATCGCCAGGAGCTCACAACTACAGACACATTGGATACCCTTTGTAACTACAGGTACATCTCAATGAATTAGAACATCATCAAAGAGTTAATTTATTTCAGTAATTCAATACATAAAGTGAAACACATATTATACAGAGTCATTACAGAGTGATCTATTTAAAGTATTTGTTTCTGTTAATGTTGATGATTATGACTTACCGCCAATGAAACTCCAAAGGTCATTATCTCAGAAAATTAAAGTAGGTCTGAGAGATAAAATATGAGAGTCACAACCACTATAAAAGCATATCATGGCCTCTGCAGTCTGCAGCGTGGTGCATAAGAGTAGGGAGGATGAAGGGTTAAAAACAGCGCTGCCTTATTCCTCAAGATATCAAGGGTGAATATAATATTGGTTTATTAGTCAACACGTTTCAGGGCTCCTTGGCTCCTTCCTCAGAAAGAATCAATGTCATATTGCCATGTTTAATTTTCTGAGATAACGACCTTTGGGTTTTCATTGGCTGTAAGCCATAATCATCAACATTAACAGAAATAAACACTTGATATAGATCTCTCTGTGTGTAATAACTCCTATATAATATATACATTTCACTTTATGTATTGAATTACTGAAACAAATTAACTTTTTGATGATATTCAAATGTATTGAAATGCACTAGTATATTGTTTCCAGCTATTGATCTTAGATGACACATGGGAGCCGCTCCTTCTACTATTAAAGGTTAGAGAAGCTCCGAAATATGATTGTCAGATGTTCCTACACAGAGCTCTGACCTTACAAAATACCTTAATTAATTAGATTCATTAGTTTAGGGTATGATCCAATGGAAACCAAGATGCGAAACACCAGATGAAGACACACTAATTCACTGGACATCAGTACTGAGACACTAAGCCACTGAACATCAGTACTGGGACACTAAGCACTGGACATCAGTACTGGGACACTAATCCACTGGACATCAGTACTGGGACACTAAGCCACTGGACATCAGTACTGGGACACTAATCCACTGGACATCAGTACTGGGACACTAAGCCACTGGACATCAGTACTGGGGCACTAATCCACTGGACATCAGTACTGGGGCACTAAGCCACTGACATCAGTACTGGGACACTAAGCCACTGGACATCAGTACTGGGACACTAAGCCACTGGACATCAGTACTGGGACACTAAGCCACTGGATATCAGTACTGGGACACTAAGCCACTGAACATCAGTACTGGGGACACTAAGCCACTGGACATCAGAACTGGGGCACTAAGCCACTGACATCAGTACTGGGACACTAAGCCACTGGACATCAGTACTGGGACACTAAGCCACTGGACATCAGAACTGGGGACACTAAGCCACTGGACATCAGTACTGGGACACTAAGCCACTGAACATCAGTACTGGGACACTAAGCCACTGGACATCAGTACTGGGACACTAAGCCACTGGATATCAGTACTGGGACACTAAGCCACTGAACATCAGTACTGGGACACTAAGCCACTGGACATCAGTACTGGGGCACTAAGCCACTGAACATCAGTACTGGGCACTAAGCCACTGGACATCAGTACTGGGACACTAAGCCACTGGATATCAGTACTGGGACACTAAGCCACTGAACATCAGTACTGGGACACTAAGCCACTGGACATCAGAACTGGGCACTAACCACTGGACATCAGTACTGGGACACTAAGCCACTGGACATCAGTACTGGGACACTAAGCCACTGGACATCAGAACTGGGCACTAAGCCACTGGACATCAGTACTGGGGACACTAAGCCACTGGACATCAGTACTGAGACACTAAGCCACTGAACATCAGTACTGGGACACTAAGCCACTGGACATCAGTACTGGGGCACTAAGCCACTGGACATCAGTACTGGGGCACTAAGCCAGCTGGACATCAGTACTGGGGCACTAAGCCGCTGGACATCAGTACTGGGGCACTAAGCCACTGGACATCAGTACTGAGACACTAAGCCACTGAACATCAGTACTGGGACACTAAAGCCACTGGACATCAGAACTGGGGCACTAAGCCACTGGACATCAGTACTGGGACACTAAGCCACTGGACATCAGTACTGGGACACTAAGCCACTGGACATCAGAACTGGGGCACTAAGCCACTGGACATCAGTACTGGGACACTAATCCACTGGACATCAGTACTGGGGCACTAAGCCACTGGTCATCAGTACTGGGCACTAAGCCACTGGACATCAGTACTGGGACACTAAGCCACTGGATATCAGTACTGGGCACTAAGCCACTGGACATCAGTACTGGGACATAAGCCACTGGACATCAGTACTGGGACACTAACCACTGGACATCAGTACTGGGACACTAAGCCACTGGACATCAGTACTGGGCACTAAGCCACTGGACATCAGTACTGGGACACTAAGCCACTGGACATCAGTACTGGGGCACTAAGCCACTGGACATCAGTACTGGGCACTAAGCGCTGGGACATCAGTACTGGGACACTAAGCCACTGGACATCAGTACTGGGACACTAATCCACTGGATATCAGTACTGGGGCACTAAGCCACTGGACATCAGTACTGGGCACTAAGCCACTGGTGTCAAATCAGTATCATACTGGGACACTAAGCCACTGGCATCAGTACTGGGACACTAAGCCACTGGTCATCAGTACTGGGACACTAATCTACTGGACATCAGTACTGGGACACTAAGCCACTGGACATCAGTACTGGGACACTAATCTACTGGACATCAGTACTGGGACACTAAGCCACTGGACATCAGTACTGGGCACTAAGCCACTGGACATCAGTACTGGGACACTAAGCCACTGGTCATCAGTACTGGGGACACTAAGCCACTGGACATCAGTACTGGGACACATTTAAGCCACTGGACATCAGTACTGGGGCACTAAGCCACTGGACATCAGTACTGGGACACTAATCTACTGGACATCAGTACAGAGACACTAAGCCACTGGTCATCAGTACTAGGGCACTAAGCCACTGGACTTCAGTACTGGGACACTAAGCCACTGGACATCAGTACTGGGACACTAAGCAACTGGACATCAGTACTGGGACACTAAGCCACTGAACATCAGTACTGGGACACTAAGCCACTGGACATCAGTACTGGGACACTAAACCACTGGACATCAGTACTGGGGCACTAAGCCACTGGACATCAGTACTGGGACACTAAGCAACTGGACATCAGTACTGGGACACTAAGCCACTGGACATCAGTACTGGACACTAAGCCACTGGACATCAGTACTGGGACACTAAACCACTGGACATCAGTACTGGGGCACTAAGCCACTGGACATCAGTACTGGTACCTTTACACGCCGCCACTGTGCCTAGCAACAGGTATCCACCGCACGTGCACATTCACGTTTTTGACGGTGGATACCGATCGCCGATGCCGCATGTACACGCCGCTATTGCGTTATCAACTGAAGGTATCTTTGCTGCCCGGATGTTCCGACAATACCTGCGGATAACTTCCTGTGGAATACCTTCGCTGCTTCACACATCGCTATCCGCGTAGGAATATGGGCGTACATCTTTTGCGCTGCAAGTACATAGGCGTGACAGAGTTGTTTATTCCGTGACGCTAATACGCTGATTGGACAACGCAATAGCATCATCAGGGGCGGACCGTCACCCCCGGGGGCCCTGGTGCAGGAGATGACCGGGGGTGCGGGGCTACTGGCCGTCGGCGCGGCCCGGGGGGGAGGGGTGCCGCTGGCCGTCGGCGCGGCCCGGAAAGGGGGGGGGGGGTGCCGCTGGAAGCCGCAGGGAGCCGCAGGGAGTCGCAGGCACGATGCTCTCCTACCTGGGAGCCGCTCCGGATGTGTGCTAGGGGCCGGAGGTGCAGAGGAGAGGAGAGGCGGGATCAGGCAAGGGAAGCAGGAAGCTCTCTGCTTCCTTTGCCTGACCCTCCTCTCCTCTGGCGGCGGCTTGCGGGGGTCGGCTGGGGTCCTCCCTCCAGGCTTGAAGGGGCCCCCAACCGGTCGGGGCCCTGGTGCAGCTGCACAGGCTGCACCAGTGTAGTTCCGCCCCTGAGCATCATGATTGGCTAGCCTGCACAGGAAGGCTGGCTAATACATGACGCCATTGCAAATGTGTATTTTGAATGGACAGCTCTTTAAATATGGCGCCCTGTGAAGAGACAGTCAATGGTTACACAGTAGCCCCCACCAATGATCGCTGATGGGGCGCGTTATCCATCACGCTGTGGCACGCCCCAGGGAAATCACTAGGCAATGCAAATTTCATGCCTGTGCCCCGTTTAGATGCCACTAACATGGCAATTGTGCCTTTGTGTTGCCTTCGGTTTTTGAGCACGGCTCAGCAACAGGTATCTGAGTCAACTGCAGGACACTGGAGGAAATTTCCCTATTTACATGCCGCCATTTCATAGAAATTTCATGGCAACAGGCACAATTATCCCCATTGCCAGGCAGTTGCTACCACGCAGTGGCGGCGTGTGAAGGGGCCCTACTGGGACACTAAGCCACTGGACATCAGAACTGGGGCACTAAACCACTGGACATCAGTACTGAGACAGTAAGCCACTGGACATCAGTACTGGGACAGTAAGCCACTGAACATCAGTACTGGGACACTAAGCCACTGGACAACAATACTGGGGCACTAAACCACTGGATATCAGTACTGGGGCACTAAGCCACTGGGCATCAGTACTGGGACACTAAGCCACTGGACAACAATACTGGGGCACTAAACCACTGGATATCAGTACTGGGACACTAATCCACTGGACATCAGTACTGGGACACTAAACCACTGCATATCAGTACTGGGACAGTAAGCCACTGGATATCAGTACTGGGGCACTAAGCCACTGAACATCAGTACTGGGACACTAAGCCACTGGATATCAGTACTGGGGCACTAAGCCACTGAACATCAGTACTGGGACACTAAGCCACTGGACATCAGTACTGGGACACTAATCTACTTGGACATCAGTACATGGGGCACTAAACCACTGGAACATCAGTACTGAGACACTAAGCCACTGGACATTAGTACTGGGACACTAAGCCACTGGATATCAGTACTGAGGCACTAAGCCACTGAACATCAGTACTGGGACACTAAGCCACTGGACAACAATACTGGGGCACTAAACCACTGGATATCAGTACTGGGACACTAATCTACTGGACATCAGTACTGGGACACTAATCTACTGGACATCAGTACTGGGGCACTAATCTACTGGACATCAGTACTGGGACACTAAGCCACGGGACAACAATACTGGGGCACTAAGCCACTGGACATCATTACTGGGACACTAAGCCACTGGACATCAGTACAGGGACACTAAGCCACTGGACATCAGAACTGGGGCACTAAGCCACTGGACATCAGAACTGGGGCACTAAGCCACTGGACAACAGTACTGGACATTAAGCAACTGGATATCAGTACTGGGACACTAATCCACTGGACATCAGTACTGGGACACTAATCTACTGGACATCAGTACTGGGGCACTAAGCCACTGGACATCAGTACTGGGACACTAAGCCACGGGACAACAATACTGGGGCACTAAGCCACTGGACATCATTACTGGGACACTAAGCCTCTGGATATCAGTACTGGGACACTAAGCCACTGGACATCATTACTGGGACACTAAGCCACTGGACATCAGTACAGGGACACTAAGCCACTGGACATCAGAACTGGGGCACTAAGCCACTGGACATCAGAACTGGGGCACTAAGCCACTGGACAACAGTACTGGGACATTAAGCAACTGGATATCAGTACTGGGACACTAATCTACTGGACATCAGTACTGGGGCACTAAGCCACTGGACATCAGTACTGGGACACTAAGCCACGGGACAACAATACTGGGGCACTAAGCCACTGGACATCATTACTGGGACACTAAGCCACTGGATATCAGTACTGGGACACTAAACCACTGGACATCATTACTGGGACACTAAGCCACTGGACATCAGTACAGGGACACTAAGCCACTGGACATCAGAACTGGGGCACTAAGCCAGTGGACATCAGTACTGGGACACTAAGCCACTGGACATCAGTACTGGGACACTAAGCCACTGGACATCAGTACTGGGACACTAAGCCACTGGACATCAGTACTGGGACACTAAGCCACTGGACATCAGAACTGGGGCACTAAGCCACTGGACAACAGTACTGGGACATTAAGCAACTGGACATCAGTACTGGGACACTAAACCACTGGACATCAGTACTGGGGCACTAAGCCACTGGACATCAGTACTGGGACACTAAGCCACTGGACATCAGTACTGGGACACTAATCTACTGGACATCAGTACTGGACACTAAGCCACTGGACATCAGTACTGGGACACTAAGCCACTTGACATCAGTACTGGGGCACTGAGCCACTGGACATCAGTACTGGGACATTAAGCAACTGGACATCAGTACTGGGACACTAAACCACTGGATATCAATACTAGGACACTAAACCACTGGACATTAATGCTGGAACACTAAACTATGGGACAGCAATACACCACTGGACACTTAGGGCCACACTACACATTAGACTAAAGTTGGGCGAACCTACCAAAATCAACGGGTTCATCAGACGGTCCATGGGGCTGATTGCATTGTTCTCCCTGAGATGCATTTTCTCATAGAGGACTGAAGGAGTATGGGAGATCAGCTCAGATGTGTGAAGCACTGTTCAGCTGAGGGGTAATCTGATGTGGATGACCAGCCTTAGACTGGGACCTCTGACTACTAGGCACCAGGCAAAAAGACTGGACCATTAGACACAGGTCAGATGTCCTAAGTCCACACCAGGAATTGGAGAAATGATCTCCTGGAAGACATGAACAGTTAGGAAACTATTGGATAGCTGTAAACCAGATAAAATAGCAATGAATTATCAAATTGGATCTACTGTACAATGAGAAAATAGGAAATGTGTTGATTGTGGTTTCTGCAAAGCATCCAAAAATAGATGATATCAGCTGAAGGTCCATTATATCAAGTTTTACATAAGGGAAGTTGAAGAACAGCACTTGTAGTTTGATAGTCCCACACCTCTTCTGAGAAACTAAACACTGACCGCAATGTCCTGACTAAATGCTGGGGCATTAATAAGCAGTAATCTGACTAATGATGATGGATGGGGGCAACATGATGGTCACACAAAGGATGGCATTCAACACATGCAAAACCAATGAGGCAGAATGCAAAGTGTTTCTTGGTGTTAACTTGCCACAGTAGCTATTGATGTCTACATTTGTAACTGATGCCAAAAAAGATTGTGGTGCCAGTGACATGGTTTAGAAAGTAGAATATAGATGTGATACAAACATTTCAGGAGCCATGTAGTGGTCTACATGACAGGTCACATTTGGGGTCTTGGTTGCCATTTCAAAGTTTATTTTATTCTGGCGGCCGGATGGGACCCAATCCCCCTGTGCCCCGGGGAGGGGTCCCGCTGGCCACAGGGGTTACACCATATAGGTATATGGTCTGATCATACCACATCTCCTAGGCAGGGAAGGACACAAAAGACTATAAAGACATTGCAGCACAGGGATCATAAATAATTGTTTCTTTGAGATGAAGCATTTGAAAAACAGGCAGGGAAATGTTTTACTTTATAGAAAGAATCAGCTGTGATCCTGTACTGTATTGTCTTTATAGTCTTTTACGTCTTCCCCCTGCCCAGGAGATGTGGCATGATCAGGCCATGTCCCTGTACGGTCAGACACATCCAGTACACAGTACATAGCAGGGACACATTTATGCGATTATCTCAGCACAGGAGATGTGGTATGATCAGACCATGTCCCTGTACGGTCAGACACATCCATTACACAGTATATAGCAGGGACACATATATAAGATTATCTCAGCACAGGAGATGTGGTATGATCAGGCCATGTCCCTGTACGGTCAGACACATCCATTACACAGTACATAGCAGGGACACATATATAAGATTATCTCAGCACAGGAGATGTGGTATGATCAGGCCATGTTCCTGTATGGTCAAAAGGAAAAAAAGGTTTGGTACCGTGTTAGGGCCACGTCACACACACAGATATCTGTGCAGATATTGCTCGCAGATCTCTGGTTGCAGTGAAATCATGGACTCATTGTTCCATTTATACACGGCCACAAAATGTAACAATGTGTCCATGATTTCACTGCAATCAGAGACCTGCGAGCAATCTCTGCACAATTATCTGTGTGTGTGACGTGGTCCTAAGTCAGATGAAAAAAGATTGATTGCAATGTGATAATCTTGTATCTTGTAGTTGTGATACCTTTTAAGATACCTTTACACGCGGCAACTTTTCTAGGAATTTCACTGGCAATTTGCTGGTTGCAGTGAAATCATAGAGACATTGTTCCATTTGTACACAGCAACAAAATATAACAATGTGTTCATGATTTCACTGCAACCAGTAAGTTACCAGTGAAATTCCTAGAAAAGTTACCATGTGTAAAGGTACCTTAAATGGTTAACAAATATAAAATAAATAATGTTACAAAGCAGCAAGCTTGCAAGATTGTTACAATTCTTCATCAGGCATAGCAAAACAAAGTATCTGAAGAAACACAAATATACGTATATACACAAACAGAGCTGCTGACCGCGTTTTTTTTCGTGGCCGCAACTGCCGCAAGCCCTATAGACAATGCATGGGGCGTGCCGCAAGTCTGCCGCATGTGCGACCATTAGGCGGCAGATACGGTCAATCTGCCACAATCAGCGAAAAACACTGATGTGAAAGGGGCCTAAGATTAGTGGTGGGAAAGTTTTATGGTCCCAACATCCATGTAGGATCAGAGGCCTGGTGCCCTCACTGTCTCTGGAGCAGATTGCTCAAATTATGTAGTTAATAATTAATCATCCTGACAGATTTAGTCCTGTGATGAGAGAATCACAGATTGTAGTGAACTTGTATTCCCAGAGCCATTCATGTACTTGTGAGTTGAAGTTTCCTTTCCTATTGTCTATGTTGTGTCCTGAACCACAGAAATGTTTGTATATGTATGTGTGTGTTTCTTCAGATATTTTGTTATACCATGCCTGATAAGGAGACGTAGACAGTCTAGAAAGATTGCTTTATAACATCATTAATTATATTCTTGATAACCCTTAAAAGGTATCACAATTACAAAGTTAATATTTTGTGTCTTTCATGGAGAGCAATCAACCCTGTATGGCCAGACACAGCCATTACACAGTACATAGCAGGGACACATATATCAGATTATCTCAGCACAGGAGATGTGGTATGATCAGACCATGTCCCTGTACAGTCAGACACATCCATTACACAGTACATAGCAGGGACACATATATAAGATAATCTCAGCACAGGAAGTGTGGTATGATCAGACCATGTCCCTGTATGGTCAGACACAGCCATTACACAGTACATAGCAGGGACACACATATACAGTTAGGGCCAGAAATATTTGGACAGTGACACAATTTTCGCGAGTTGGGCTCTGCATGCCACCACATTGGATTTGAAATGAAACCTCTACAACAGAATTCAAGTGCAGATTGTAACATTTAATTTGAAGGGTTGAACAAAAATATCTGATAGAAAATGTAGGAATTGTACACATTTCTTTACAAACACGCCACATTTTAGGAGGTCAAAAGTAATTGGACAAATAAACATAACCCAAACAAATTATTTTTATTTTCAATATTTTGTTGCGAATCCTTTGGAGGTAATCACTGCCTTAAGTCTGGAACCCATGGACATCACCAAACGCTGGGTTTCCTCCTTCTTAATGCTTTGCCAGGCCTTTACAGCCGCAGCCTTCAGGTCTTGCTTGTTTGTGGGTCTTTCCGTCTTAAGTCTGGATTTGAGCAAGTGAAATGCATGCTCAATTGGGTTAAGATCTGGTGATTGACTTGGCCATTGCAGAATGTTCCACTTTTTTGCACTCATGAACTCCTGGGTAGCTTTGGCTGTATGCTTGGGGTCATTGTCCATCTGTACTATGAAGCGCCGTCCAATCAACTTTGCAGCATTTGGCTGAATCTGGGCTGAAAGTATATCCCGGTACACTTCAGAATTCATTCGGCTACTCTTGTCTGCTGTTATGTCATCAATAAACACAAGTGACCCAGTGCCATTGAAAGCCATGCATGCCCATGCCATCACGTTGCCTCCACCATGTTTTACAGAGGATGTGGTGTGCCTTGGATCATGTGCCGTTCCCTTTCTTCTCCAAACTTTTTTCTTCCCATCATTCTGCTACAGGTTGATTTTTGTCTCATCTGTCCATAGAATACTTTTCCAGAACTGAGCTGGCTTCTTGAGGTGTTTTTCAGCAAATTTAACTCTGGCCTGTCTATTTTTGGAATTGATGAATGGTTTGCATCTAGATGTGAACCCTTTGTATTTACTGTCATGGAGTCTTCTCTTTACTGTTGACTTAGAGACAGATACACCTACTTCACTGAGAGTGTTCTGGACTTCAGTTGATGTTGTGAATGGGTTCTTCTTCACCAAATAAAGTATGCGGCGATCATCCACCACTGTTGTCATCCGTGGACGCCCAGGCCTTTTTGAGTTCCCAAGCTCACCAGTCAATTCCTTTTTTCTCAGAATGTACCCAACTGTTGATTTTGCTACTCCAAGCATGTCTGCTATCTCTCTGATGGATTTTTTCTTTTTTTTCAGCCTCAGGATGTTCTGCTTCACCTCAATTGAGAGTTCCTTTGACCGCATGTTGTCTGGTCACAGCAACAGCTTCCAAATGCAAAACCACACACCTGGAATCCACCCTGACCTTTTAACTACTTCATTGATTACAGGCTAACGAGGGAGACGCCTTTAGAGTTAATTGCAGCCCTTAGAGTCCATTGTCCAATTACTTTTGGTCCCTTGAAAAAGAGGAGGCTATGCATTACAGAGCTATGATTCCTAAAACCTCTCTCCGATTTGGATGTGGAAACTCTCATATTGCAGCTGGGAGTGTGCACTTTCAGCCCATATTATATATATAATTGTATTTCTGAATATGTTTTTGTAAACAGCTAAAATAACAAAACTTGTGTCACTGTCCAAATATTTCTGGCCCTAACTGTATATGATTATCTCAGCCCAGGAAGATTGTTTTTAAACGCATGCAATCTTTTATGTATGTTTTATTACTTTTATATAATAAATACTCTGTTTGCAAAAAAAAAAAAATAATTTTTATGCCGCCAAGTTCTGAGAGTCATATGTGTAACATTTTCTGATGATGGAGCTTGGAGGGTGCTTATTTTTGGCATGACCAGATGTGGTTTTAATTTGTACCATTTTTGGAAATGTGTCACTTTTTGATCACATTTTATTCATAGTTTTCTATAGGGGAAAATTAACAAACAGAATACAATTCTGGCACTTTGCTTTGCGTTCTTCATTCAGAATAAATAATTATATATATTGATAGTGCAGATCGCTATGGTTGTAATACCTAATTTCAAAACTTCCTTTTTTGTTTTACTGCATTTGCACATAAAAAACAATTTTTTTAAAAAATCCTTTTTTTTTTCATTTTGCATCATGTTCTGAGAGGCGTAATATTTTCATTTTTTTGCATGACGAGACGGTTTTTATTGGTTTTGGGATGCATATGACTTTTTATCTTATATATTTCTTTTTATGTGAATTGACATGAACAAAAATGACAACTGTATCGTAGATTTTTTTTTTCACAAGGCAGAATAAGCAATGACATTGTATTGGTTGTAACAGACGGGATTATACCAGATGTGGGTTTTTTTTTGTTGACCTTTGTTTTTTATCAAATTAAAAAAAATATAAAAGCAAAATAATTTTTAAACATTAAAATTTTTTTGCACAATATGTATTAGCCCCACAAGGAGACCTGAACATGCAATCCTTTGATCGCACTGATAATACCCTGCACTACTTATGTTGCACAGAGCATTATCTAAACCTATTAGTGTATCAGGCATGGTCTGTATACACTGTCATGTGTAGACAGCTTCGTAGTCTATATGAACTGCTCCGCAGTAGTTTAAATAGGAGTATGTTTCCTTTTGTACATTAAGGGTTAACGTTGTTGCTGCGGTTCTGTAGTATGAGTTGCAATTGCTGTGTGTATCAGGTGATGTGGTTCACCACTCCTCTAACCTTTAAATTGTCCCATGACCAATCAACTGATATTGCTGATAGACTTCATTCTCTGTTTGACCTTAAACTGTTTGGATGCTGTGAGCTGTTTCTGCTGAAGCTTTTGAGAAGCTGCCTTATCCTTCGGAGTTCAACATTGTTTATGGGGTTTGCTGTTCCTCTGTGCCCCTGAATGGAGGTGAGGGGGAATTAGACTAGGGCTGGCCAGGAGCAGGGCAAGGGTGGTGGCCCAGACATCCTCACCTTCAGTGGTATCTCTGAGAATAGGCTCAGCTAGGGCTCCCTAGTTTGAGGGTTAGACTAGTTTCCTGGTTACCTCTGTCCGTCACTATCACCCCATGACATACACAATAATGTGCAATATAATGGGGACAGGGTTTTTAATACACCTAAATCTAAAACAATCAGTAAATGGTTCTAGTTTAGGGTGTCTCGCAAGGTTTTGAGCCAGTAATGAAAAGGTCCCCCCACCCTTCTAGATGTTGACATGGGACAAAAAATAGTAAAGCCAAGTGTCTGGGACAGCTAAGCCTCTGTCCTCCAGTATCGGGTCATTCCATGTCAAGTAAACCAATGATTATTACCTCTATATTTTTAATTCTTTTGAGATTTTGTTATTTGATAATAGCATGTCAGACAATGCAAAATGTGAAGAGAAAATTTTTTTAAAAAATTAATTTTTAAAAAAAATGATTTTCAAAGTTCGGAAAAAGTGTGAATTTCGCTGTTGCCTGCCTTTACGTTTCTCCTCATAACTAAGGCTAGGAATAAGATAGAGAGACAAAATAAACACCATTCTACTCAGAACTATACAGGCTTTCACCAGATATGTCACAAGAGGATCTTTGTTAATATTTTACCCATGTGATCGCAAGCGCAAAACTTTAAAACGCATTTCCGAAAAATCGGCGTGCTTTAAATATTTCAGAAACTTCCCATTTGTCTGCTTTGCTCTTAGCCACATCTGTACCAAATTTCAAGTTGGGATCGCGATGGGATCATATTTTAAAATATTTTAATATTAATAGCGTCAATGAGTCATTCCATATCAAGTGATCTAAATATGAATATTTTTTTTTACCTGACGTCTTTAGATTTTTTTTATTTTTTTTCCTTTATGAAGTACTACTTTAGTTAATTACAAATTAAAAGTTTAGAATTTTCTTCTTCATCAGTTAATTTTTTACAGATTTTTAAAGTTTAAAAAAAGTGTGAATTTTGGCCTGGTATGACTTTACATTTTTTTATCTTGGGCTAGAAATAAGCTAGAGAAACAAAATAAACACCATTCTACTCAGAACTGTCCAGGCTTTCACCAGATATGTCACAAGAGTATATTTGTTAATTTTAATTTTTTACCCATGCGAACGCAAAACAACATTTTGAAATGCATTTCTGAAAAAACGTTTTAATAAAAATTTTCCAAAACTGCCCATGTGTCTTTTATGCTCTTAGCCACATCTGTACCAAATTTCAAGTTGGGATCGTGATGGGATCATATTTTAAAATATTTAACTATTATACTGTCAATTCAAAAATCTTGAATTCAGATCTGTTCAACCTGTGGTCTAAAAGCGTGGGGTCTATATTTATCAAATCCATTATTTTTAGACATTACTGTATTATTTTGATATGTTACAGCTTAGAAGCAGGAGAGGACATATAGGAAAAAGCTTTGTTAGGGCTCAACCTGAGAAAGCACAGGGATAGACAGTGAATGCAGAGCAGATGATAGGCTAGCAGCTCTGTCAATCATGTTAAGTGTCTACCACTGCATTCAGGAAGTAAGACAGCTCGTTCAGACCTTTCATGTCCTGACATGTCTGGACATCTTCACTCCTGAACAAACAATAGTCTGTACAAAGCCATCAAGGCTGTGTACTAAAATATGGGTGAGTAAATATATTAATAGTTTAATGCTTTTATTATTAAGGGCCAATACACACAGTGTTATTCTTAGGGATCATCATTCAGAAAAACAGCCGAATTGATTTCTATGGGGTTCACCACATGCAGTGTTTTTGGAAACACTTAAGAGTGAGTAAATCACTGCTTGAACTACTTTTTAATTGCTGCAATAAACGCAGCATTTATATAAAAAAAGCTGCCATTTTTTTCACTAGCGATTAAAAAAACTAACGCATATGTGGTAAAAATTTGGTAGAAAAACAAGCTGCCAAAACTGCAGCGTGTATCTGCAGACAGAAAAAACTGTGCGCGCTAGCCCTAAAACTCACTTTATAGTAATACAGTTCTATCTCAAGTGTACTGTAAATCTTTATTTTTATTACCCATCTTCCTTACTTAATATTAACTGTATTTTTCCCACACAGCAATGGCTGCTACTTCTCAAGAAACAGCATTTTATCATAGACACTGTTGCAATCCTTTTGAAAAATATGAATATGATTGGCGCTGGTGGCTGGCTACTGTACTCTCCAAAGATTGTGAAAATGAAGAAGTAGAATTGACTTTATTGCATCCCTCTGGTCCAGCGACATCCTTTGTGTATCCAAGAAAGCCAGACATTTTAAAAGTGCACAAAAATCAGATATTAACTCAGGCGGAGCCTAACACCGTGACAGGCCGGACATACTCTTTGACACACAAGGAAATGGCGATTGCTAGTAAGCGTTTATGGACAAGATTACATTTCACCCACTAGAAGGGACAAATTGATAAAATGCCACTTTAAAAACATACTATTAATTGTTTGATTAGTTCATAATTTATAGAACGATGATTTAACTACTGTACTATTCTTATTAAACACTTCATAAATCACATGTTTAGTGATAGAATAGAAAACAAATTTATATGTATAAATAGGGGTTAACATTTTTGGTTCTTTTAATCTTGTTTAATCAAACTTGAGGATATGATCACCTTTCTTCTTTTGGTTTGTTCAATACATTCAAGTTGAAAATGCTGAGTGTTTTGTTCTGATGATTAAGATGTATTTATCCTGGCACTTATGGGATTTGTTTTTTGTGTTTCTTTTTTGTTGCATATAAATGTTTTATTCAATAAGTTGTGATAACTCATACAACCATAAAATAAAAAATATATAAATTTGACAGGTCCCAAGTTGAATCTCTGCACAAATATAACCAAGAACACAATCAGTCATTTTTTCACAATTGCCCGTCAATAGTTTGAATTTGATATAAAGAAACATAGTCTTGTAACATATCAAATGAAAGCTGTTACCGTTCTGAGTAAAATGATGCCTCTCCCACTTCATTATCTTATTTCTAGCCTGAGATAAAAAAATGTAAAGTCATACCAGGCCAAAATTCACCCTTTTTTTAAACCTTAAAAATCTGTAAAAAATTAACTGATGAAGAAAAAAATTCTAAACTTTTAATTTGTAATTAACTAAAGTTGTACTTCATAAAGAAAAATAATTAAAAAAATCTAAAGACGTCAGGTAAAAAAAAATATTCATATTTAGATCACTTGATATAGAATGACCCATTGACGCTATTAATATTAAAATATTTTAAAATATGATCCCATCGCGATCCCAACTTGAAATTTGGTACAGATGTGGCTAAGAGCATAGCAGACACATGGGCAGTTTTTGAAATATTTAAAGCGCGCCAATTTTTCGGAAATGCGTTTTAAAGTTTTGCGCTTGCGATCACATGGGTAAAATATTAACAAAGATCCTCTTGTGACATATCTGGTGAAAGCCTGCACAGTTCTGAGTAGATTGGTGTTTATTTTGTTTCTCTATCTTATTTCTAGCCCGAGATATGATAGAAAATGTAAAGCCATACCAGGCCAAAATTCGCACTTTTTTAAAACTTTAAAAATCTGTAAAAAATTAACTGATAAAGAAAAAAATTCAAAACTTTTTTTTTGTAATTAACTAAAGTTGTTCTTCATATAAAAAAATTTTTTAAAAAAATCTGAGGACGTCAGGGAAAAAAAATATTCATTTTTGGATCACTTGACATGGAATGACCCTATCTACTTAATCCTTGGTAGTTATTTATTGCCAGATTAAGTCCCTCATTGTACAAAAAATATGGAGGGGCAACCACAGCGGGGTATTATATAGTAAATAAAGGGCATGTGGTATAAAGATCGCTGTGATCAAATTGGTACTCCTTATAACTGATAAGAGGAACTGATACCGTGCCATCATTTTCTGCAGAAATTGTGACAGCAAGAAGCAATATAAAAGGTTTGTTCCCTCTCAAGAAATTGTATTCCCCTGGTAGTTTTGTATATATAAAAAAATAATTAATTTTAAAAATGTGCCATTTTTGGTGGTCTGGGGTAATCACCATACCCCAGACCACCGGTGAGTCTCCGCCACTGCACCCAGTGTCCAGTATTGACGTCAGCCAGTAGGTGAGCTCAGCAGCTCTGAGCGGGGCCCTGTCTACACTTGTGGAGCCGCTGAGCTGGTCGTGCTGATGACATTATGTTAGTGCCATAGCCAATGTCAGGCCCCGGGAGCGGTTTACTTTTTTATGCAAACTGCACTATGATTTGTTGGAAAGGACAAACCATTAAAATATACATAATCTATACTTTTCTCATTGATTCCCCAGCTGGTTGAGCTAGGTGACGGAATGTATGTCCCTCCGTCATAAGAGAGGATTCATTCCAATAAATTATGAGGCCTGATGACATGCCAAAATTATGAAAAATGAACATGTCTTCTCTCAATAAATATGGCCAACCCCTAGGAAGAACAGAATATCATCTGCAGTGCAGTTTTTTCTTGCAGGGTCCCCTATTGAGACCTATAGACAGTACAGGACCAGTGGCTGAATTGCATTCACAAACAGCGGTGGGGGAAGGGGTGCACCCCTGCCGAGAGGCTCTATGGAGATGGATACTGCCCAATAAATAGTAGGTACCAAAGGGCCCCATCCCCACTATTAAATCAATAGAGGTATAACTTGTAAAATAGCCGTCATAATCGCTTACTGTTACAATGGAAATACATTTGGTGTGATGTCATCAAACATGGTGTGACATCATTCATATCTGGATATAGTCTAGTGTACCTAGTTATAGTGTATATAGTGTAATAATATACTATATAACTAGTTATAGTGTATACGGTGTAATAATAATATACTATGTATCTAGTTATAGTGTATACAGTATATTAATATACAATATATCTAGTTATTTTGTATACAGTGTAATAATATACAATATATCTAGTTATTTTGTATACAGTGTATTAATATACAATAGATCTAGTTATAGTGTATACAGTGTAATAATATACATTATATCTACTTATAGTGTATAAGTGTATTAATATACAATATATCTAATTATAGTGTATACAGTGTAATAATATACAATATATGTACTTATAGTGTATACAGCTTAATAATGTACAATAGATCTAGTTATAGTGTATACAGTGTAATAATATACCTAGTTATAGTGTATACAGTGTAATAAAATACAATATATCTAGTTATAGTGTATACAGTGTGATAATGTACAACGTATCTAGTTATAGTGTTTACAGGGTAATAATATACAATATATCTAGTTATAGTGTATACAGTGTAATAATATACAATGTATCTAGTTATAGTGTATACAGTGTAATAATATACTATATATTTATTAATATATGATATATCTAGTTATAGTGTATACAGTATAATAATATATGATATATCTAGCTATAGTGTATACAGTGTAATAATATATGATATATCTAGTTATAGTGTATAGATACACTATACACCATATTTTTGGACTATATGACGCATCCAAGTTTGGACAACAGAAAACAGGAGAAAAATACTATTATTAAAACTACCCATGTGATATAAAGAGGTGGAGAGGCAATGTTGGTGGTCTACTTTTGTGCGCCTTACTGGGTGCCCTAGGGTAGAAGACGGAAGGGGGGTAATTATTTCTTCTAAAGTAGTAAAAGTATATTAGGAGGGTTGTACCAAAAAATGAAGGGCTTTATATACTGTCCCCAACAGTAACATGACAAGGTCTCATTACGGTTTCCTTTGATTGTTGTGTACCTATCTTCATAAAGAACACAAGTCCATTCGTTGTGGACCCCCCTATGTGTCTGGTGTTTTACATATGTAATGTTTTCATTGATGCCACTTAAACTCTTTATACACAATGTAGCCGGTGTACACTCCACTTTAGCAGAAGTTATTCTAACATCCACACTATAAAGGATGCCTGTTTATATCAATCAGTCCTGTGTTACACTGACCTGTGCCCTTCATGACCACACACAAACGTGGGAAGACAAGGACATCACAAATATGGAGCATAACAGCAACAAGTGGAAATGCAGGAGATCAGATCGACTTATCTGGGAGACTGAGACTCTTTTACAAATGTTTTTACCTTACCAAATACCGACACAGGAACTGTGTCAATATTTTTTGTGAATCAGCACATCCAAAATTTTATGGCAAAAAAATCTCTTTATTGTTAAAATTAATTCATATTAAAATTAAAATTACCATACATAACATGTCTTAAGCGGGAACGCAGTCCCTCTCATGCACAAAATCATAGGGTGGGCTATATAGAATACACAAGTAGCAGCATAAATTAGCAAGGGAACAAAGTGGAGCACTATCACATTTGTATTTATCTTAATCCCTCTCTTAACTCAAAGGAATGCTCCTACAGGCCTAAATGGTCATTGACTGATCGTCCGTTAGATGTTAAAGTATTCGAAATACCTGGTGCCAAGATGGTTCTCACAGACGATCACTCCTTGTACCCCTGCTGCCGCAGTGCTCTCGCCACAACCCCACAGCCGACGCACGTTTCAAAGTTGATGTTTTTCCTCAGGGCGTGCACGCCCTGAGGAAAAACATCAACTTTGAAACGTGCGTCGGCTGTGGGGTTGTGGCGAGAGCACTGCGGCAGCAGGGGTACAAGGAGTGATCGTCTGTGAGAACCATCTTGGCACCAGGTATTTCGAATACTTTAACATCTAACGGACGATCAGTCAATGACCATTTAGGCCTGTAGGAGCATTCCTTTGAGTTAAGAGAGGGATTAAGATAAATACAAATGTGATAGTGCTCCACTTTGTTCCCTTGCTAATTTATGCTGCTACTTGTGTATTCTATATAGCCCACCCTATGATTTTGTGCATGAGAGGGACTGCGTTCCCGCTTAAGACATGTTATGTATGGTAATTTTAATTTTAATATGAATTAATTTTAACAATAAAGAGATTTTTTTGCCATAAAATTTTGGATGTGCTGATTCACAAAAAATATTGACACAGTTCCTGTGTCGGTATTTGGTAAGGTAAAAACGTATATAGGTGAAGCACTTATTTTTAAGGGGACCCTTTTATGTGTATCTTTTACAAATGTAAATCAACTTTTCTACTCATGTGACAGTTTTATTCTTTCAGCCTGGGCACCAAAGAGCCCTCATGTGTTACCTCAACCCTCATGTGTTACCTCACCAGCAAGCTCAGGTTAGTCTCTCCTGCTCAACATTAATTAGAGAGAAAACTATATAGCTCCCTAATTGTCTTAGTATAATACACTATATACTGTACCTTGTTATACCATATACTATATACTATATAACTATTTATTCTGTATACAGTATACTTATTGACAATATAGCTAGTTATACTGTATACAGTGTAATAATATTCTATATACTAGTTCTAGTGCATACAGTGAAATAAATATATTATATATGTAGCTGTTCTGCATACTGTGTAATAATTTACTGCATATGTACAGTACAGACCAAAAGTTTGGACACACCTTCTCATTCAAAGAGTTTTCATTATTTTCATGACTATGAAAATTGTAGATTCACACTGAAGGCATCAAAACTATGAATTAACACATGTGCAATTATATACTTAACAAAAAAGTGTGAAACAACTGAAAATATGTCTTATATATATTCTAGGTTTCTTCAAAGTAGCCACCTTTTGCTTTGATTACTGCTTGGCACCCTCTTGGCATTCTCTTGATGAGCTTCAAGAGGTAGTCACCGGAAATGGTCTTCCAACAGTCTTGAAGGAGTTCCCAGAGATGCTTAGCTCCTTTTGCCTTCACTCTGAGATCCTGCTCATCTCGATTGCGTTCAGGTCTGGTGACTGTGGAGGCCAGGTCATCTGGCGTAGCACCCCATCACCTTCACACCTCCTCCTCCATGCTTTACAGTGGAAACCAGGCATTTAGAGTCCATCCGTTCACCTTTTCTGCATCACACAAAGACACGGTGGTTGTAACCAAAGATCTCAAATTTGGACTCATCAGACCAAGCACAGATTTCCACTGGTCTAATGTGCATTCCTTGTGTTCTGTAGCCCAAACAAGTCTCTTCTGCTTGTTGCCTGTCCTTAGCAGTGGTTTCCTAGCTGCTATTTTACCATGAAGGCCTGCTGCACAAAGTCTCCTCTTAACAGTTGTTGTAGAGATGTGTCTGGTGCTAGAACTCTGTGTGGCATTGAGCTGGTGTCTAATCTGAGCTGCTGTTAACCTGCGATTTCTGAGGCTGGGGACTCGGATGAACTTATCCTCCGCAGCAGAGGTGACTCTTCGTCTTCCTTTCCTGGGGCGGTCCTCATGTGAGACAGTTTCTTTGTAGAGCTTGATGGTTTTTGCAACTGCACTTGGGGACACTTTCAAAGTTTTCCCAATTTTTCGAACTGAGTGACCTTCATTTCTTAAAGTAATGATGGCCACTCGTTTTTCTTTACTTAGCTGCTTTTTTCTCGCCATAATACAAATTCTAACAGTCTATTCAGTGGGACTATCAGCTGTGCATCCACCAGAGTTCTGCACAACACAACTGATTGTCCCAACCCCATTTATAAGGCAAGAAATCCCACTTATTAAACCTGACAGGGCACACCTGTGAAGTGAAAACCATTTCCGGTGACTACCTCTTGAAGCTCATCAAGAGAATGCCAAGAGTGTGCAAAGGAGTAATCAAAGCAAAAGGTGGCTACTTTGAAGAACCTAGAATATAAGACATACTTTCAGTTGTTTCACACTTTTTTGTTAAGTATACAATTTGTCATGTGTTAATTCATAGTTTTGATGCCTTCAGTGTGAATCTAGAATTTTCATAGTCATAAAAATACAGAAAACTCTTTGAATGAGAAGGTGTGTCCAAACGTTTGGTCTGTACTGTAGTTATAGTGTATTTGGTGTAATAGTGTACTATATATGTAGTTATGGTGTATGTAGTGTAATTATTTACAATATATCTAGTTATACTGTACTAGCTGGGTGCCCGATGCAGATGCATCGGGATTCTAGCAGAGCGAGACTCTGACTCGCAATGGCCGCTTCGCGGCCAATGCTTCGCGCTGCTAAGGCGACTCGCCATGCCCGCTGCGCGGGCATAGCGAGTCGCCTTAGAACTGCTCGCAATGGCCGCTGCGCGCTAATGCTTCGGGCGTATCCACATGACGACATTGACTCGCAGCGTGAGTGGACTCAAAAGGGGCAAAAAACCCATTCGTGATTATATAATAGATACGCTATAATAATATAGTATATGTCTAGATATAGTATATATGGTGCAATAATATACTATATCTCTAGTTATACTGTATACAGTGTAATAATATATTATATATCTATAGCGATATGGTGTAATAATATACTATATATCAAGTTACTCTGTATACAGTGTACTAATATACTATATATGTAGTTATACCATATACAGTATAATAATATACTATATATCTAGTTAAACTGTACGGTGAAAAATATACTATATATCTAGTAATACTGTATACAGTGTAATAATATACTATATATCTAGTAATACTGTATACAGTGTAATAATATACTATATATCTGGTAATACTGGATATGGTGTAATAATATACTATATATTTAGTTATAGTGTATACAGTGTAATAATATATATCTAGTAATACTGTATACGGTGTAATAATATACTATGTATCTAGTTATAGTGTATACAGTGTAATAATATACAATGTATCTAGTTATAGTGTATACAGTGTAATAATATACGATATATCTAGTAATACTGTATATGGCGTAATAAAATACTATATATTTAGTAATACTTTATACAGTGTAATAATATACTATATATTTAGTAATACTTTATACAGTGTAATAATATACTATATATTTAGTAATACTGTATACAGTGTAATAATATACTATATATTTACTGTATACAGTGTAATAATATACTATATATTTAGTAATACTGTATACGGTTAATAATATACTACGGTATATATTTACTGTATACAGTGTAATAATATATGATATATTTAGTAATATTGTATACGGTGTAATAATATATGATATATCTAGCAATACTGTGTATGGGGTAATATACTATGTATCTATCAATACTGTGTATGGTGTAATAATATACTATATATCTAGTTCAGCTGTATACGGTGTAGTAATATATTATGGAGTATACAATATTTTATACTCACCGCTCCAGTGGGGGATGTGGGATCTTTCACATAATGCCCGGGTTCGGTCCTGGGAGCGGGGTCCCACGTCTTGACTGGCACGTTAGTATCTGGCTTGGACTTTATGCAGCCCATGCTGATGGCACTATTGTAGGGTAGAGGTAATGTGGGTGCAGGGAGAGGGTGACAGCGCTGGAGACGTGCTACTGGTGTCTCATCCTCATCTTTTCTAGACAGAGAGCGGCGTTTCCTAGAAGCAATGGAGGTGACATTACTGGACGGTGCAGGTTATGTGACAACTTCTCTGGCCGGCTGAATGCTGAATGTCACAAGTCACTTCACTTTTCAAGAGCTGAATTTACATAACATGAACTTCCTTCTAAAAATGCAGAACTGGCGGAGTGGAGACAAACCCCAGAGAGCGAGAGAAAGATAGCCCTTAAAGGGACACATCCCCAAAGGCAAAGACATTCGAGCTTCATGTCAAATATTCAACCCTTCTATGCCACTACTTACCGGTTATACAGTGGTGTGAAAACGTGTTTGACGCCTTCCGGAATTCTTATTCTTTTGCATGTTTGTCGCACTGAAATATTTCAGATCACCAAACAAATGTAAATATTTAACAAAGATAACACAGGTAAACACTAAATGCAGTTTATAAATGAAGGTCATTATTATTAAGGGAAAAGGAGATCCAAACCTACAGGACTGTGTGAAAAAGTGATTGCCCCCTAAACCCAATAACTGGTTGGGCCACCTTTTATAGCAATAACTGCTGTCAAGCATTTGTGATAACTGGCAATGAGTCTTTTACATTGCTCTGGAGGAATTTTGGTTACTCATCTTTGCAGAATTGTTGTAATTCAGCCACATTAAGGGGTTTCCGAGCGTGAACCACCTTTTTAAGGTCTGACCACATTATCTTATTTGGATTAAGGTCAGGACTTTGATTTGACCACTGCAAAGTCTTGATTTTGTTTTTCTAAAGCCATTCAGAGGTGACTTGCTGGTGTGTTTGGGATCATTGTTCTGCTGCATAACCCAAGTGCTCTTTGTCTTGAGGTCATAAACAGATGGCCGGACATTCTCCTTCAGGATTTATTTGGTAGACAGCAGAATTCATGGTTCCATTTACTACAGAAAGTCTTCCAGGTGCTGAAGAAGCAAAACAGACCCAGACCATCACATGACACCACCATATTTTACTGTTGGTATGATGTTCCTTTACTGAAATGCTGTGTTATTTCTACACCAATGTAATGGGACATACACCTTCCAAAAAGTTCAACTTTTGTTTTGTCAGTCCACAGAGTCTTCTCTCAAAAGTCTTTGGAATCATCAAGATGTTTTCTGGAAAGACTGAGATGAGACTTTATGTCCTTTTTGCTAAGCAGTGGTTTTTGTCATGGAACCCGGCCATGCAGACATTTTTGCCCCTTCTCTTTCTTATGGTGGAGTCATGAACACTGACTTTAACTGAAACAAGTGAGGCTGCAGGTCTTTAGATGTACTGTCAGGTCTTTTGTGACCTCTTGGATGAATGTCGCTACACTCTTGGGGCAAATTTGTCGGCGGGCCGCTTCTGGGAAGGTTCACCACTGTTCCGTTTTTTCAACATTTGTGAATAATGGCTCTCACTGTGGTTCGCTGGATCCCCAAAGCTTTCAAAATGGCTTTATAACCTTTTCCAGATTAATAGATCTCAATTACTTTGTTTCCTATTTGCTTCTGAGCTTCTTTGTATCACAGCATGATGTCTAGCTTTTAAGGATCCTTTGGTCTGCTTCACTTTGTCACGCAGGTCCTATTTTAGTGATTTTTTGATTAAGAACAGGTGTGGAAGTAATCAGGCCTGGGTGTGACTATTGAAATTGAGCTCAGCTTCCCAAAGATATGATAAAACACAGTGAATTTATGTTTTAAAGGAGGAAATCACTTTTTCACACAGGGCCCTATACGTTTGGATTTCTTTTTTCATTAATAAAAAAAGACCTTCATTTAAAGATTGCATTTTGTGTTTACTTGTGTTATCTTTGTATAATATTTACATTTGTTTGGTGGCCTGAAACATTGAAGTGTGAAGAACATGCAAATGAATACAAATTAGGAAGGGGATAACACTTTTTCACACCACTGTATATCTGATCCTGAGAAAGCTTTGATGATTACAAGCAATGTCAACCAATACAGCAACCATAGGATGTGTCACCAGGCTTATCCAGGGTCCTGAACAGCAATAACTACCAGGGCTGTGGAGTCAGAGTCATGGAGTTGGAATTGGTGTCCAGTTTTGGTGGAGTTGGAGTTGGATTTAGGGTAATTGAGGAGTCGGAGGAGTCGACTCCTCAATTACCCTAAATCCAACTCCAATCCAGCCAGAGCTGTGGAGTAAGAGTTGTGGAGTCAGTGTCCATTTTGGTGAAGTTGGATCGGAGTCAAAGTTGAAGTTTAGGGAAGTTGAGGAGTCGGAGGTTTGGCTTACAGACTCCACAGCCCTGATAACCACTAATAAACCTATCCTAGAGTGTGTCGTAAGAACAAGGTTACTGTACAGTCATCCAGTTTATCCATGAACCTGAACAGCAATGGCTACCAATGGAACTTTCATATAGAGCGTGACCCAGCTTCTCCAGGTCCTCAATGTCAAACCCCAACAAGTCAAGCAGTGAGACAGTACCATGATATCAATACTCATACTGTAGGGAATCTCACCTGTGGGAGCCATAATGGCCTCCATATTGCTTTTCACCGCTCTTTACAGATACAGATATGAGATATAACGAGCCACGGACCTTTTAATATCTTTTTTCCACCATAGGACGGAAATGTTCTATAAATGATGTGGACGAAACCAGTTTACCCCACATGTGACCTCATGTCATCTGCTTCAATTGAAGCTCCACACCTCAATAATGATAGCTCAAAGTCAACAAGCCTTTTATTTCTTCTGCTTTTACTTAGTTTTCAGTCTGTTTTTACCCTATGCAGAGCAGTAAATCATGTATTGATTGTGGAAACCATCAGCAAGTTGCTGCTTTTACATCTTGTGTACTTTTTTCTGTGTGATAATTTTATTTTTAGTGTATAATGGTTTCTTGCAGACTCAGGGCAATGCATGTGGCCGAAACACCAAGCACCGGGATGGACAATTGCGGCATGATCTTCTTTTAGAATTGGCCCAATAGGGGATAGGTGGAACGTCACCATGTGACCAGGCACAACGTTTAGCCGCATCCGTTAGGGATCTCACAGAACCACTTAATACACTCCTTTAACCACAATAACGCCAGACTACCCAAAGAATATACAAGGAAATCCAATCTCTCTTAAAGGGTATATCTGGGACTTAACAACTAACTGCCTTTTAAATTTTTAACTACCTGCCTACTGTGCCTGGCACTGTTCTCAGCCGTCACAGAATGTTCCTGCAGGTGATTCAGCTGCTTCCCCTGACGTCCCGTCAACACAGCGGAGGCTTCTCATCCTCTCTGTTCTGTAGACAGGGTGGACAACCATTGTCATGCTGACTGACAGCTGACTCCCCCAGGTAGGCAGCCGGCAGTCAATCAGCATGACTTTGCATCCGCCTCGTACAGAGTAGAGTGGTAAAAGAGTCTCGCTCTGTTGACAAAGCCACTATATCTTTCTGTGCCAGGGACGAATGGCGACGGGCACAACTGACTGGCAGTTAGCAACTACCTGCCTGTTAGTGCTTAGGCACATTTTTTTTTGTTTTAAAGTCCCGGATATACCCTTTCAGGCCGTCATACATTAGTTCAGCCAATGGTTTGGCTAGCGACACTCATTCGGCCGAGCACTCATGAGAAAGCCAACGCCAAACATGTCCCTGGCAACAGTTTATCTCCGAAAGGCAAAACAATTTAGTCTGAAATTGGACACGTCAGATCTAGTACAGATTGTTCAGAGCACATTGTTTGCCATGATCTGTTGATCGGCTGTTGTATTGTGCCGCTGGTCAGTCCATGTAAATGGACCCTTAGTCTAGTTGTAGATTTATGCAAATCACTCGCTCAGTATACTGGATTGTTATAGATATGGACACAATGCAATTCAAGATAAGATAACGCTGTAATAAAAATATGATTAGGCTGCTTGTCAATGGTTTCCATATTTTTTAATGGCAGCAAAACAAATAAAGATATATGACATCCATACAGAGATTTACAGACTACGGAGGCTTTGGTAGAACGTCATACTCAGCTGCACAGTCTGTATAGATAGTTGGTCATTCATAGACCATAACTGATGGTGGTCTGTAAATTCACCCATTCCTGACTCTTCGCTGACCAAGCCTCCCAACCAATACACTTATATCTACAGGCAAATACAATGTCTTGCTGTAATAGAGAGGAGAACGCAGACCAATCCAAGTAAAGAAGACACTCGGAGTAAATATACTTGGCCCAGGAGCTGACTGCTCAGTGACAAAGCAAGACGGGGAAGCTAACAGAAGACTTACTGTAAAACACAAATGTGGTATAACATCTCTGGCCATACACAAGACTGCGACGGGGAAAGAGGAACCAAAAATGAGATATCAGCAGGAAACACAAAAGCTGCAAATACATAACCACTGAACCCTATACACTCAGCTCCCTGGAGCTCTGCACATGTCATGGTTAGTGGTCCTCCTAAAGACCTGCCATTATTATTATATCATACCATACTATAATACTGTCCCCTGTGTGCAAGAATATAACTACAATAATAGTGCCCCTATGTACAAGAATATAACTACCATAATACTGCCCCTATGTACAAGAATATAACTACTATAATACTGCTCCTATGTACAATAATATAACTACTATAATACTGCCTCCTATGTACAAGAATATAACTACTATAATACTGCCCCTATGTACAAGAATATAACTACTATAATACTGCCCCCTATGTACAAGGATATAACTACTATAATACTGCCTCTATATACAAGAATATAACTACTATAATACTGCCCCTATGTACAAGATTATAACTACTATAATAGTGCCCCATGTACAAGATTATAACTACTATAATAGTGCCCCATGTACAAGATTATAACTACTATAATACTGCCACTATGTACAAGAATATAACTACTATAATACTGTCCCCTGTGTTCAAGAATATAACTACTATAATACTGCTCCTATGTACAAGAATATAACTACTATAATACTGCCCCATGTACAAGAATATAACTACTATAATACTGTCCCCTGTGTTCAAGAATATAACTACTATAATACTGCTCCTATGTACAAGAATATAACTACTATAATACTGCTCCTATATACCAGAATATAACTATTATAATACTGCTCCTATATACAAGAATATAACTACTATAATACTACCCCTATATACAAGAATATAACTACTATAATACTGCCTCCTATGTACAAGAATATAACTACTATAATACTGCCCCTATGTACAAGAATATAACTACTATAATACTGTCCCTATGTACAAGAATATAACTACTATAACACTGCCCCTATGTACAAGAATATAACTACTATAATACTGCCTTTATGTACAAGAATATAACTACTATAATACTGTCCCTATGTACAAGAATATAACTACTATAATACTGCCTCCTATGTACAAGAATATAACTACTATAATACTACCCCTATATACAAGAATATAACTACTATAATACTGTCCCTATGTACAAGAATATAACTACTATAACACTGCCCCCTATGTACAAGAATATAACTACTATAATACTGCCTCTATGTACAAGAATATAACTACTATAACACTGCCCCTATGTACAAGAATATAACTACTATAATACTGTCCCTATGTACAAGAATATAACTACTATAATACTGCCCCCTATGTACAAGAATATAACTACTATAATACTGTCCCCTGTGTACAAGAATATAACTACTATAATACTGCCCTATATACAAGAATATAACTACTATAATACTGCACCCTATGTACAAGAATATAACTACTATAATACTGCTCCTATATACAAGAATATAACTACTATAATACTGCCCCTATATACAAGAATATAACTATTATAATACTGCTCCTATATACAAGAATATAACTACTATAATACTGCACCCTATGTACAAGAATATAACTACTATAATACTGTCCCTATGTACAAGAATATAACTACTATAATACTGCCCCTATGTACAAGAATATAACTATTATAATACTGCCTCCTATGTACAAGAATATAACTACTATAATACTGACCCCTATGTACAAGAATATAACTACTATAATACTGCTCCTATGTACAAGAACAAAACTACTATAATACTGTCCCATATGCAAGAATATAACTACTATAATACTGCCCCTATATACAAGAATATAACTAATATAATACTGTCCCTATGTACAAGAATAAAACTACTATAATACTGCTCCTTATGTACAAGAATATAACTACTATAATACTGTCCCTATGTACAAGAATATAACTACTATAATACTGCCCCTATGTACAAGAATATAACTATTATAATACTGCCTCCTATGTACAAATATAACTACTATAATACTGACCCTATGTACAAGAATATAACTACTATAATACTGCTCCTATGTACAAGAACAAAACTACTATAATACTGTCCCATATGCAAGAAATAACTACTATAATACTGCCCCTATATACAAGAATATAACTAATATAATACTGTCCCTATGTACAAGAATAAAACTACTATAATACTGCTCCTTATGTACAAGAATATAACTACTATAATACTGCCCTATGTACAAGAATATATCTACTATCATACTGCTCCCTATGTACTTTATTTATTTATCATGCTTTGCCTATATAGTGCCATGATATTCTGCAGTGCTTTACATACATTATCATCACTATCCCTATGGGGTTCACAATTCTCTATCTATGCCTGTATACAGGGTGCATCAAACCCCCCTACCGCGTGCGCCCACAGTGTGGAGCGGGGGGGATGTGTTGGGAGGTGCTGTCAGTAGCTAGCACCGCCGCCCCTGCAGCCGCCAGTGAGGATCGGGGGGGTTCTGTCAGTAGCTGCCCCTGCAGCCGCAAGTGAGGACAGAGGGGGGAAAGTGTTTCTGTCAGTAGGACGTGTCGGTGGCTGGGATTACAGCCGCACCCAAAATTAACCTGGTTTGTTGGATGCTCTGCCATCACATTCAGGAAATATAGAGTCCTATATTTTTCTGTGTTAAAAGTGCGTGTAAAGTTAAGTTTATTATTTGTTATTGTATACTCAGTTTTACACTTTTATAATGTTTGTAGGTGAAAGATCCAATAGGATTCTTTTCTAATGAGTTTCTGAATCCTGTTGGATTAGAAATGTGGCACCCCTACAGTTCGGTTGCTACAGTAACAACTGGGGCGGGGAGGGATGTCCACATCAGGTAAACTTACACACGGCACCTTCTACCTCAGACCTGAAGGGGCCCGTGCCAGAGGGAAGCCTAGCCAGTGTGAAGGACCCAAGAGTGTGGTCGGAGGCAAGGCGAGCCAGAGAGGGGGCAGAGGAACCATACCGGTTCACCCCAGAGAAACAGTAGAAGCAATCCAGACGCCGGAGTCCGAGTCTGCAAGAGTCCAGTCAGCCCAGCAGAAAAGACCAGAGGGCCGGGGAGACTTCAGTCTCCTGGCGTAGCACTTGTAGCACAGTCACCAACAGAGCCAGGGACCACAGAGGAGTTAGTGACTCGCCCAGGGGTTTGGGGTACTCGGATCCCAGGTGTTATTGATTGATCCTGTCACCGGTGGTCGGTGCCCGGGACTGTGGCCCTGGTGGTCGATGAAAAGTGTTGAAATGAATATAATAAAAGTGTAATTGTTTGTGACGCCACCTGCAGTTTGTGATGATAACACCAGCGCAGCTTCAGACCTCTGGGGATGGTGTTATTGCAGCCGGTTGGTCTTGCTCCCTGCAGGTAGAGCAGTGTCCCCAGGGCAGTGATGCTGTATTAACTGGAAGGAGGCTCTGCAGGTGTGAAGCTGTCTGATCCATCACAGCGGGAAAGAACAACAAACCACACATAGCTGAGTCTCTGTATGGATTTACTGGTCACGTTCAAGTTGAACAACAGGTCTACAGTCACGGGTAGCTGGCCTGGGTAGTGACCAGTGAATGGGTTGTTCGTCTGTGGCTCCAAGATGTTCCTCTTGGCTTTGCCCTCTGTCCTTCCTAGTGTTGAAGTCTGGCCTGCGTGGAGCTAGACCTGACCTTCTGCTCTCTCCTCTGTAACTCTACGCTCATGTAGGAACCTTCTCCAGATGGCCGCACCTCTGGAGATTTTCCGCGGGTCCTGGCTCCTTGTTTGGCTACTGTTACAGGTGACCGGGTAAGGCTGAAGACTCCTCGGTCTGACCAGTGTTGGCGGCTCAGAGTTAGACTTGCCTGCACCACTCCCGAAGCCGGTACTCCGTTCCGTGGACTGGGGTCCTCCCAGACCGGTAGGTAGACGACCTGACGACGGGTGTTAGAACACACCCTCAGGCTCCCCTTTTCTCGTCTGGGTCACCGCTATTTCTGAGTGCCCTCCCTGTATGTCCCCTGAAGGGTCCTCCTCGATCTCTCTTCTACGCCTCGTTCTACACACTCCTACTACTTCCCGCCCTCCAATACCCACCTATATAACCTCCGACTGGGACTGGTTACCCTGGTAACGGTTTAACCAATTGGCCCCCTGAGCTAGGTGTGTGGATGCAGGATGTAAGCCACAGACGAACCTCCCCCTTCACTGGCCACAGGGATACCGCACACGCTGGTCTGGATGCTGTACCCCTTCGTGGCACACCCACCAGTAGGGTGCCACGTTAGCGGTGCCCAGCAGAAGACTCTCATTGCCTGCTATACAAGTGAGGGACACAGTAGAGGTCAGGGCCAGGTTTCAGACACGCCAGGGCTAGAGCACACACACACAGAACAAAGAGGCCTCATAACTCATCGGGTGTGGAAATCCTGAACTGCCACCCGACCACCTGGACTGCATCTGGACGATACCTTGCAATACCATCAGTAAAAGGTATGGAAACAAACCCCCGGTGTGTGGGTGTGTCTGTTATTGCGGCCCCTGATTCTGCCCTCGTCATAAACTGTCTGCCAGCATCTCTACCTGATGAGCCGCCTCCTTGTGTGCATTCCTATTCTTCCACAAATGCCCCGGGGATCAATCTACGGGGAGCGTTACCAACTAGCTGCATCATCACCAACCCGGAGGTCTGCAAGCAGCACCGGTATCATTACCGGGAACCGTAGGTGGCGTCACAAATACTTTTTATTTTTACTTTTATTTTTGTTTTTCCCCTTTTTCAGTGACCACCTGGGCCACGGGTCTGGGCACAGGCTGCCAGTGACATCCCCAGTAAATCAATGCCCGTAACCGGGTACCCCACGGCCATGGGGTGGGTCAGAAACATACTTTTATATAGGACTCTATATTTCCTGAATGGGATGGCAGAGCAAACAATAAACCAGGTTCATTTAGGGTGCGGCTGTAATCCCAGCCATTGACACGCCATAGTGATGTAGTAGTAACAGTTAGTTTCTAAAGACATTTCATCCAAAAGTTTTATATGTTGCATATTTTACCTGAGGAAGGCCGTGCAGGCTGAAACGCGTTGTATGTTCATTATAATAGATTTATATCTTGATTAAATCCATATCTCCTACCATCTCTACCCTCCAGGAGCACCATATAGCGTGAAACCTACTTTTACTCCATACAGAAGTTGTACTTGGATACATTTGAACTCATGACCCCAGCACTGCAAAGCAACAATGCTAACCACTGATCAACCATGCTACCCTACTATAACACTGCCCCTACGTCCAAGCATATAATACTTCGCCCTTATACTGTATAAAATAATATATATACTAAAATACTACTCCCTATGTACAAGAAATAACTTTTATAATACCAACTTTATATACAAGAATATAATTACTATAATACTGCATCTTATGTACAAGAATATCATTACTATAATGCTGCCCCCTATGTACAAGAATATAACTACTAAAATATAGAATATATGTACTATAATACTACCACTATGGACATGAATATAACCAGGGCCGCACCGTCCATTGGACAGTGTGAGCCCTTATGCTCAGGCGGCAAGATGGCAGGGGGAGCGGCTGTGCAGAGGGGGGCGGCGCCAGCACCACACAGTGGCTTCCTGTGTGACGGGCGCCGCCGGCTGCGGTAAGAGACAGCCTCTCCCCCTGCTGCCGCTAGTGAAAGAACATACTCCCCGCCCGCCCGCTCTCCACGTGCGGCGGGAGCTTCTAGCAACTAACCCCCCCTGCTCTTCACTGCGGCCGGGAGCTGCTAGCACCATCCCCCCCCTGCTCTTCACCTGCGGCCGGGAGCTGCTAGTACCCCCCTGCTCCTCAATATTAGGGCTCAGGCGGCAGGGGGGCTTGATGTACCTCTGAATATAACTACTATAATACTGCCTCCTAAGTACAAGAATACAACTACCATAATACTGTTCTCTGTGTACAAGAATATAACTACTATAATACTGCCCCCTATGTACAAGAATATAACTACTATAATACTGCTCCTATGTACAAGAATATAACTACTATAATACTGCTCCTGTGTACAGGAATATAACTACTATAATACTGACCCAATATACAAGAATATAGCTACTACAGTACTGCTCCCCTATGTACAAGAATATAACTACTATAATACTGCCCCCCATGTACAAGGATATAACTACTATAATACTGCTCCTATGTACAAGAATATAACTACTATAATACTGCTCCTATATACAAGAATATAGCTACTATAATACTGCCCCTATGTACAAGAGTATAACTACTATAATACTGCTCCCTATGTACAAGAATATAACTACTATAATACTGCCCCTATGTACAAGAATATAACTACTATAATACTGCACCTATGTACAAGAATATAACTACTATACTACTGCTCCTATATACAAGAATATAACTACTATAATACTGCTCCTATGTACAAGAATATAACTACTATAATACTGCTCCATGTACAAGAATATAACTACTATAATACTGTTCTCTGTGTACAAGAATTCCAATTTAATCCATTCAGTTGTGTCCGACTATTAGATACCATATGAACCATTTTCCTCCAAGCTTCTCTATCACAGCATCCTTCAGTCCTCTGTTCATTCCTAGGTCTGCCATGATGGTGTCCAGCCAACGGTCTTAGGTCTTCCGCCACCTCTACTGCCACTGACCATACCAAGCATTATGTCCTTCTCGAGGGAATTTGCTCTCATCATATGACTGAAGTAAGATAGTTTCTGTTTTAAGACTTTTCCTACCAGGTGCGTCTGTGGATGGACATGTTCCAGAAGAGACCTATTTGTGATCTTGGCTGTCCACAGGATTTCTACGAGTCTCCTCCAGCATCACAGTTCAGAGCAATCGATCTCTCTTTGATCACCCTTTGTCAAGATCCACGTACAACGCGATTAGGAATGCAATGACTGTGACCAATCATCATTTGGTGGTGTTCGAGATCTCCTTACAGTTCCATGGTTGCTCCATGTTCGTCATTGTCACACGACCCGTTGCAAGCCGCTACTTGATTTTAGCTGTAGAGCCGCTATTGGTCTAACATTTCTACTTCTTCACTGTCGATCTTCAAATTCACCTTCTCGCTGGTGGTAGTCATTATCTTGGTCTTCTTCACATTCACATACAAACCTGATTTCTTGCTTTTTTTCAGTCAGCTTTAAGGTCAGCTTCCTCAGATCTTTCCCACTTTGGGCCATAAGGGTGGTGTCATCTGCAAATCTCAGGCTGTTAATGAACCTTCCGCCTATCCTCACGCCAACTGATGATTCTTTCAAGTTGAGCTTCCTCATGATCACTTCCGCATAGAGGTTGAAGGGTAAAGGTAGAGGATGCAGCATTGTCTTGTGCTCTTTTTGATCTTAAAATACTCTGTGTCCTCAAATCTGTACTGTAGTTTCCTGGTTGTCGTAGAGTGATTTGATCAATTTGATCAGGTTTGCTGGTACTTCTAGCTCATACAACCGATTTCCAGAGCTTGTAATGTTCGACGAAGTCAAACACCTTGGTGTGATTAATGAAGCACAGATAAAGCTCCTTCTGATACTTCCTTGCCTTCTCTATGATCCATCATATGTTGGCAATGTGGTCTGAGATACCCCTGTCTCTGCGGAAGCCAACTTGAACGTCTGGAAGATCACAATCAAGGATGTTGCCAAGTCTCTGTTGGATGATTTTTGGAAGCACCTTGCTGGTGTGTGGGATCAGGGCAATGGTTCTGTAGTTGGCACAGTCTCTCAGGTCACCTTCCTTTGGCAACTGGATGAAGACGATTGTTTTCATTCCCATGGCTTCCATATCTTTTGACATAGTGCTGTTATCACTGCTCTCGGGATGGCTTTCAGCAGTTGTGCAGGTATTCCATCGATACCGGGTGCCTTGTTGTTTGCCAATTGTTTCATTGCTCATTCCAATTCAATATCTAGCAGGTCCGGCTCTGGGTTGTCTTGGACAGAGAGTTCAACCAAGAGGTCATTGCTAGCAGTGGCTTAGATTTCCTCTGTGCATTCTTTCCTAACTGACCTAAATGCCATGTTGGTCGCTGACCTTGATTCCATCACTGTTGTTGATGTTTCCTTGTTGGGCTGTGAATGACTTTCTCCCGTTTCACAAAAGCAAATAAATCCCTGGTATGGCCATTCTTGTATACATCTTTGTGCTTCATGCACCGCTCGTACAGAAAGGTGATCTTGTCTATCCTGGCCTCTCATTGGAAGTTGGCGTTCAGTTTAATCGCTTCATGTAGAAATCCTCTGGCTTTTGCCTCTCTTCTGTTGCTGGCAATCTGGAGGGTGGATGCAGTTACCCTGTTTCCCCGAAAATAAGACACTGTCTTATATAAATTTTTGTTCCGGAAGTTGCACCTTGTCCTATTTTCGGAGGGTGTCTTATCTCCATGAAGAAGAATTCACATTTATTGATGAGCATAAAAAATTAACATTTATTATATACTGTACAATGAACATCAAACGTCCAACTAATTTAAATTTCACTTTACAGCATATAAATCCCAGTCACCCGCAATCACTCCTAAGGGTACCTTTACACGCCGCTACTGGAGGATGGATACAACCCGCTACTTCACGTGCATGAGCACGCACAAACGGTTACAAACGGGAAACGCACCACCTTTACACGCCGCCACAAGGTGCGCTACGCTACGCTACATCTACAGCTAGATACATCGCCGGGTGTCTCAAGTAGCCATCTGTAGCCCATCTTAGCTCATTTACACACCGCTACAACCAGCTAATATGGGCGTACCTGGTGCAGCAGAGACAGCACATAGGCGTGCTACAATTGTGGATTACGAGACGTCCGTACGCTGATAGGACAAAGCAATAATACCTTGATTGGGCAGGCATCGCAGGAGGCTGATTAATACTTGACGCTCGAGCAATTGTGTAGTGTGACTGGTCAGCTCCTTAAATATGCCGCCCTGTGCGGCGACAACCAATCGCAACGCAGGAGCTTCCTCCAATGATCGCTGAAGGGGGCGCGGAAACCCGGAGCCTGTGTCACGCCCCGGCTACATAGCATGGTTAGAAACAACCCTTCTGTTCCTTCTTTACACGCCGATACAGCTCGCTACAATCGGCTTTGTAGCCATCTGTTTTCGAGCAGTGCTCGGAAACAGATGTATCTGTTGCCAGCTGTCTCGTCCCGTCTTCACACGCCACTACTACGGGCTATATTGACGCTACAAGCTACATTTGTAGCCTGTAGCGGGTTGAATCCATCCTCCAGTAGCGCGTGTAAAGGTACCATAACAGTACACAGATGACAAGTGAAACTGCATCATTTAATAATAATCAATTCTTTATTATTAAAATTATTATCTTTAAAAATACAATTATTCAGGTACCACACAACTGAATTATTACACCATAGTAAGGTGGGCCACTAGCATCTATAATTATCTATCTGCATACAACCCAATTCCTGAAGCACACTTCATATAATCCTCATTTATACAGGTAATCTAGTTCCAGTAAAAAGTCCCAAGTGTCAACTCAGACTATCCTATATCAATTAGGACTGGTCTATTAATTACCTTGTGCTACTATCGTTTCCAGGAAGGTGTATGCAGACTGGCCCCCACCTAATCCGCGGAATAATTTTTAAACAGTCTTGTTTACTGATGAGTGCTGAGCAATCCTGGATGGTCCAGATGGATGGAGTAGTGGATGATTGGTGCATGGCCACCATTTCCCAACAAGGCTGCGACATCAGCAAGGAGGTGGAGGTATCATGTTTTGGGCCGGAATCATTGAGAAACAGCTGGTAGGCCCCTTTAAGGTTCCTGAAGGTGTGAAAATGACCTCTGTAAAGTATATAGAGTTTCTGACTGAGAACTTTCTTCCATGGTACAAAAAGCAAAAACGTGCCTTCAGGAGCAAAATCATCTTCATGCATGACAATGCACCATCTCATGCTACAAAGAATACCCCTGTGTCATTGGCTGCTATGGGCATAAAAGGAGATAAACTCATGATGTGGCCACCATTTCCCCTGACCGCAATCCTATAGTGAACCTTTGGAGTATAATCAAGCAAACGATCTATGAGGGTGGGGGGCAGTTCACATCAAAACAGCAGCTCTGGGAGGCTATTCTGACATCATCCAAAGAAATACAAGCAGAAACTCTCCAGAAACTCACAAGTTCAATGGATGCAAGAATTGTGAAGGTGATATCAAGGAAGGGTTCCTGTGTTAACATGTAACTTGGCCTGTTAGGATGTTTTGGAGTTAAATAGCTTTTTATTTCAGTGAATGTGACCTCCTAATGCTGCAAATTCAACAAATGAGCATTTTCAGTTCTTTCAAACATAGGAAATGTTTAGAAACTCTACTGTGCCTAATAATTTGGGACAGTGTATTTCAAGTTATTTTAATTCTGAAGATTAGGCTGCTTTCACATCAGCGGTTTTCGCTGATCGCGGCAACTGCGGTGAAAAAAACGCAACTGCCGCGATGACCGCATAACGGCTGCACTTGCGGTTCACTTGCGGCAAGCCCCATACATGTCTATGGGGCTTGCGGTAAGTGTACTACAGGTGCGGCAAGTGCGGTTTTGGCACTTGCGGCAGGTACGGCCGCGAAAAAACCATGGTATGCCGCGGTAGATTACTGTATATACTAGTGTATAAGCCGAGTTTTTCAGCACAAAAAATGTGCTGAAAAGTCCCCCCTCGGCTTATACACGAGTATATACAGTAGCCCCAGCTGTATACAGCAGCCCCAGCTGTATACAGCCCCCAGTGGTATCCAGGGCCCCCCTTGCTGCACACCTGTAAAGGAAGATGTCAGTATACTTATCGCTGCCGCCGCCGCCGCTCCACTGCTCGGTCACCGCGCTGCTCCGGGTCTTCATGCTTCCTGTTCCTTCTCCGGCGCTCAGGAAATGACGTCATTGTTCGAGCGCCGGAGAAGGAACAGGAAGCATGAAGACCCGGAGCAGCGCGGTGACCGAGCAGCGGAGCGGCGGCGGCGGCGGCAGCGATAAGTATACTGACATCTTCCTTTACAGGTGTGCAGCAAGGGGGGCCCTGGATACCACGGGGGGGCTGTATACAGCTGGGGCTGCTGTATACAGCTGGGGCCCCTGTATACTACTTATGGGGGGGGGTCTGTATACCTCTGGGGCTGCTGCTGTATATACCCCCTGGGGCTGCTGCTGTATATACCCCCTGGGGCTGCTGCTGTATATACCCCCTGCTGCTGCTGTATATACCCCCTGGGGCTGCTGCTGTATATACCCCCTGGGGCTGCTGCTGTATATACCCCCTGAGGCTGCTGCTGTATATACCCCCTGGGGCTGCTGCTGTATATACCCCCTGGGGCTGCTGCTGTATATACCCCTGGGGCTGCTGTATACTACTACTGGGGCTGCTGTATACTACTACTGGGGCTGCTGTATACTACCACTGGGGCCTCTGTATACTACTACTGGGGCTGCTGCTGTATATACCACTGAGGCTGCTGTATACTACTACTGGGGCTGCTGTATACTACCACTGGGGCTGCTGTATATACCTCTGGGGCTGCTGTATACTACCACTGGGGATGCTGTATATATCTCTGGGGTTGCTGTATACTACCACTGGGGCTGCTGTATATATCTCTGGGGCTGCAGTATACTACCACTGGGGCTGCTGCTGTATATACCACTGGGGAGGCTGCTGTAACACTGCTGGGGCCTGTATGTACCACTGGGGAGGCTGCTGTATACCACACTTCTGGGGGCTGCATACTACCACTGGGGAGGCCTGTACACCACTGCGGGGGCCTGTATACCACACTGCTGGGGGCTGTATACCTGTGCTGGGGTCCACCCTCGGCTTATACACGAGTCAATAGGTTTTCCCAGATTTTGGGGGCAAAAGTAGGGGGGTCGGCTTATACACGGGTCGGCTTATACACGAGTATATACGGTATATATAATCTATATATATAACTACGTAGATTAGGCAGATTAATGAGCGGAGCATGTAGTAGCAGGTGTGTGTGTGTGAATGCTTAGGTATGCTGAGGGGTGTGTCTGGGCTGGTTGCTCCCCACCCCTTAAATGGATCAGCTCTCATCCAACTGTTGTCGCTGATTCAGTTCACTTCTGGACTGTGACCTGTCGTGAGCAAAAGCTGATCCTGAGCTGCTGTAATATTCTCCATTGGAAGTTGCTGGTTCCTTGTCCGTGGGTTAACATTTGTAAAAAGCAAATCAAGGCAGCAAAGATTGAAACAGAGAGACTCATTGCCAGAGAAAGTAAAAAGAATCCCAAAATATTTTTTAACTACATAAATAGTAAGAAACTAAAAAATGATGGTGTTGGCCCCTTTAAAAATAGTCTGGGTGAAATGGTGGATGAGGATGAGGAAAAAGCCAATATGCTAAATGACTTTTTTTCAACAGTATTTACACAAGAAAATCCCATGACAGACAATATGATCAGTGATAACAAAAAGTCTCAATTGAAATGTCACCTGCTTAACCCAAGAGGAAGTACGGCATCGTCTAAAAATCACTAAAATTGACAAATCACCGGGCCCGGATGGGATACACCCCAGAGTGCTGCAGGAATTAAGTACTGTCATAGATAGACCATTATTTTTAATATTTAAAGATTCCATAATAACAGGGTCTGTACCACAGGACTGGCGTATAGCAAATGTGGTGCCAATATTCAAAAAGGGGACAAAAACTGAACTTGGAAATTATAGGCCAGTAAGCTTAACCTCTACTGTGGGTAAAATCCTAGAGGGTTTTCTAAGAGATGCTATACTGAGTATCTGAACAAAAATAACCTCATGACCCATTATCAACATGGTTTTACGAGGGACCGTTCCTGTCAAACTAATCTGATAAGCTTCTATGAAGAAGTAAGTTCTGGACTGGACCAAGGAAATGCAGTGGATGTGGTGTATATGGACTTTTCAAAAGCTTTTGATACGGTGCCACACAAAAGGTTGATACATAAAATGAGGGCAATGGGGATAGGGGAAAATATGTGTAAGTGGGTTAAGAACTGGCTTAGTGATAGGAAACTAAGGGTGGTTATTAATGGAACACACTCAGAATGGGTCACAGTTAACAGTGGGGTACCACAGGGGTCAGTGTTGGGCCCGCTTCTATTTAATATATTTATTAATGACCTTGTAGGGGGCATACAGAGTAGAATCTCAATATTTGCAGATGACACTAAACTCTGCAGGGTAATCAATACAGACGAGGACAATTTTATATTACAGGAGGATTTATGTAAACTAGAAGCTTGGGCTGCTAAATGGCAAATGCGCTTTAATGGGTATAAATGTAAAGTCATGCACTTGGGCAGAGGAAACAAAAGGTATAATTATGTGCTTAATTGTAAAACACTGGGCAAAACCGTCACTGAAAAAGACCTGGGTGTATGGGTGTATGACAAACTCACATTTAGTGGCCAGTGTCAGGCAGCTGCTGCAACGGCAATTAAAACAATGGGATGCATTAAAAGAGGCATAGATCCTCATGAGGAGAACATAATTTTACCTCTATACAAGTCACTAGTGCGACCACACTTAGAATACTGTGTACAATTCTGGTCTCCGTTGTATAAGAAAGACATAGCTGAACTAGAGCGGGTCCAGAGAAGAGCGACACAAGTCATTAGAGGACTAAGGGGTCTGCAATACCAAGACAGGTTATTAAACTTGGGGTTATTTAGCTTGGAAAAACGAAGGCTTAGGGGTGATCTTATAATAATGTATAAATATATGAGGGGACAGTACAGAGACCTTTCTAATGATCTCTTTACTCTTAGGCCTGAGACTGGGACAAGGGGGCATCCTCTACGTCTGGAGGAAAGAAAGTTTAATCATAATCACAGACGCGGATTCTTTACTGTAAGAGCAGTGAGACTATGGAACTCTCTGCCACATGATGTAGTAATGAGTGAGTCACTACTAACATTTAAAAAGGGCCTGGATGCCTTTCTTGAAAACTATAATATTACCAGTTATATATACTAGATTCTTTGATAGGGCGTTGATCCAGGGAATTAGTCTGATTGCCGTATCTGGAGTCAGGAAGGAATTTTTTCCCCCAATGTGGAGATTAGTGTTGCCACATGGTTTTTTTTTTGCCTTCCTCTGGATCAACATGTTAGGCTATGGGTTGAACTAGATGGACTTAAAGTCTTCCTTCAACCTTAAAAACTATGTTACTATGTTACTATGTTAGGGGCTTATGCCTAGGGCTTCTTAGGAGTCAGGGATTTAGGTCAGTGGCTCGAACCTCCTCACCTTCAGATGTACCTTCGAGATCAGGGCGAGCCAGGGACCCCAGTATCAGAGCCAGAGTAGGCTCCCCTGACCCCCTACATCCCGCTCCTTGCTACCCTGGCCTCCACAATGTGTCAAACCCCATATATACCAGAATTGAGGCCATGTATAACAGGATGTGGAACATATATACTAGGAAGGGGACCATGTATACCAGGATGAGTGCCATAAATACCAGGATGGAGGACCTATATATCAGAATGTGGAACATGTATACCCTGATGAGGAACATATATACAAGGATGGGAGATATATATACCAGGAGAAGGACCATATATACCTAAAAGGGGATCATGCATACCAGATGGAGACATGGGGACATGTATGCCAGAATAGAGACCATATATACCTGGATGGAGGACATTTATAGCTGGATGGGGATCATATATAACACGATGGTGAACATTAATACATTATGAGGGGGGAGATGGGCAATATACAAGACTTAGGATATGTTCACACATAGCCCTTTTTTTCGTTTTTTGGCTTTTACTTGCGTTTTGCACCTGCGCAAAAATACGCAAAAAAAGAAGCAGTGCTTTTCACACAGCACACTTTTTTACGGCCTGGGGGAGAAGTGGTGTCACAGAAGGAGGAACAATCCTGTTCCTCTTCCCCTCTGTGACATGTCTGTCAGCCCCCATTTGATTTTGCAGTGTATTATTTTGCAGCGGGACCTATTGGACTCTAGTTACACCACTGATGACCCGTATATACAAGAATACAACTACAATAATACTGGCCCTATGTATTTAACTACTATAATCCTGCTCATATGTACAAGAATATAACTACTACAATACTGCCTCCTATGTACAAGAATATAACTACTATAATACTGCCCCCTATGTACAAGAATATACCGTAACTACTATAATACTGCCCCTAAGTACAAGAATATAACTACTATAATACTGCCCCTATGTACAAGAATATAACTACTATAATCCTGCTCATATGTACAAAAATATAACTACTACAATACTGCCTCCTATGTACAAGAATATATCTACTATAATACTGCCCCCTATGTACAAGAATATAACTACTATAATACTGCCCCCTATGTACAAGAATATACCGTAACTACTATAATACTGCCCCTAAGTACAAGAATATAACTACTATAATACTGCCCCTATGTACAAGAATATAACTACTATAATCCTGCTCATATGTACAAAAATATAACTACTACAATACTGCCTCCTATGTACAAGAATATATCTACTATAATACTGCCCCCTATGTACAAGAATATAACTACTATAATACTGCCCCCTATGTACAAGAATATACCGTAACTACTATAATACTGCCCCTAAGTACAAGAATATAACTACTATAATACTGCCCCTATGTACAAGAATATAACTACTATAATCCTGCTCATATGTACAAAAATATAACTACTACAATACTGCCTCCTATGTACAAGAATATATCTACTATAATACTGCCTCCTATGTACAAGAATATAACTACTATAATACTGTTCCAATGTACAAGAATATAACTACTATAATACTGCCTCCTATGTACAAGATTATAACTACTATAATACTGCTCCTATGTACAAGAATATAACTACTATAATACTGTCCCTATGTACAAGAATATAACTACTATAATACTGTCCCATATATAACTACTATAATACAGCCCCCATGTACAAAAATATAACTACTATAATACTGCCTCTAAGTACAAGAATATAACTACTATAATACTGCCCCTATGTACAAGAATATAACTACTATAATTCTGCCCACTATGTACAAGAATATAACTACTATAATACTGCTCCTATGTACAAGAATATAACTGCTATAATACTGCCCCTATGAGCAAAAATATAGCTACTATAATACTGCCCACTATGTACAAGAATATAACTACTATCATACTTCCCCCTATGTACAAGAATATAACTACTATAATACTGCCCCCTATGTACAAGAATATAACTACTATAATACTGCCCCTGTGTACAGGAATATAACTACTATAATACTGCTCCTATGTACAAGAATATAACTGCTATAATACTGCCCCTATTAGCAAAAATATAGCTACTATAATACTGCCCACTATGTACAAGAATATAACTACTATAATACTGCCCCTGTGTACAGGAATATAACTACTATAATACTGCCCCCTATGTACAAGAAAATAACTACTATAATATTGCCCCCTATGTACAAGAATATATCTACTATAATACTGCTCCTATGTACAAGAATATAACTACTATAATACTGCCCCTATGTACAAGAATATAACTACTATAATACTGCCCCTATGTACAAGAATATAACTACTATAATACTGCCCCTATGTACAAGAATATAACTATTATAATACTGCCTCTACGTACAAGAATATAACTACTTATAATACTGCCCTTATGTGCAAGAACATAACTACTATAATACTGCACCTATGTACAAGAGTATAACTACTATAATACTGCTCCCTGTGAAAATTTTGGAATAACATTGGTTAGGTAATTTTGACAAGTAGTTTGCGTCAATGTAGATGTTACACTGTACATCCTGTATACAGATATTTCTCACGAACTATCCATTTCTTTCTCTTTCCTACTTATCTATAGATTACCATCTGTGTCGTATCTTCAGTCATTAAATAGTATTATCTTAGGGGAGAGATTTCGATCTTGCGGTGTTAACATATTTTACACAGATAAAGATCACCAGCAATTTTCGCCTGCACCTGTCATGTAAAAAAGACAAGTGAGGCTCAATACGAGAAAAGAAAACTAATTCAGGGAAATCATTCTACATCACCAGTATTTACTAAGTGTTCACCACTGTGCCCGGCCACCTGGTGTGTGGGTATAGGGGGCAAGAAGACGTTTCCATCTGAAAACAGATCAATGTGTGCTTCCACTTTAGACAGGTAACACTATAAATAAGCTAAAAGGGTATGTACCTAGTGACTGCACCAGCAGAATAGTGAGTGCAGCTCTGGAGTATAATGCAGGATGTAACTCAGGATCAGTACAGGATAAGTAATGTAATGTATGTACACAGTGACTCCACCAGCACAATAGTGAGTGCAGCTCTGGAGTATAATACAGGATGTAACTCAGGATCAGTACAGGATAAGTAATGTAATGTATGTACACAGTGACTGCACCAGCAGAATAGTGAGTGCAGCTCTGGAGTATAATACAGGATGTAACTCAGGATCAGTACAGGATAAGTAATGTAATGTATGTACACAGTGACTGCACCAGCAGAATAGTGAGTGCAGCTCTGGAGTATAATACAGGATATAACTAAGGATCAGTACAGGATAAGTAATGTATGTACACAGTGACTGCACCAGCAGAATAGTGAGCGCAGCTCTGGAGTATAATACAGGATGTAACTCAGGATCAGTACAGGATAAGTAATGTAATGTATGTACACAGTGACTCCACCAGCAGAATAGTGAGTGCAGCTCTGGAGTATAATACAGGATGTAACTCAGGATCAGTACAGGATAAGTAATGTAATGTATGTACACAGTGACTGCACCAGCAGAATAGTGAGTGCAGCTCTGGAGTATAATACAGGATATAACTAAGGATCAGTACAGGATAAGTAATGTATGTACACAGTGACTGCACCAGCAGAATAGTGAGTGCAGCTCTGGAGTATAATACAGGATGTAACTCAGGATCAGTACAGGATCAGTAATGTAATGTATGTACACAGTGACTGCACCAGCAGAATAGTGAGTGCAGCTCTGGAGTATAATACAGGATGTAACTCAGGATCAGTACAGGATCAGTAATGTAATGTATGTACACAGTGACTCCACCAGCAGAATAGTGAGTGCAGCTCTGGAGTATAATACAGGATGTAACTCAGGATCAGTACAGGATAAGTAATGTAATGTATGTACACAGTGACTGCACCAGCACAATAGTGAGTGCAGCTCTGGAGTATAATACAGGATGTAACTCAGGATCAGTATAGGATAAGTAATGTAATGTATGTACACAGTGACTCCACCAGCAGAATAGTGAGTGCAGCTCTGGAGTGTAACGCAGGAGGTAACTCAGGATCAGTACAGTAGCAAAAGGAAAAACTAAAAGTAAGTAAGTCATATGTCTTTGTCACAATTAGAACATGTTAGACAGGTAATTGTTTTGCATATATCAGGCTACAGAATACATAGAAGTTCAGTTTCTCTCATGACACAGTTATGTCTCCTGGAAACATGACGCATAAATCAATGAAGGAACAGAGCAGACAGAGGCCCAGGATCCCCGGCTCAGGGTGTGATGTCACATAAGGAAGAGAATTAAAATTGACAAATGTAAAGGTTTACAAAAGACAAACACACATGCAGTGCAGGACTTTGCGGATAAATGTTTTGTAAATCATTCTAGAGGATTTCACTGTGGCCCCGCACCCTGGACTGAGCAAAGCTCATGCTGTAAACTGCAGTGAACCTTGGACTGTCCTGCTCTGCTGTCAGCGGGAACCACACAGGATCTCACCGCTGTCACTCCAGCCAGTGTCATAATTTAACGTTCATGGGCCCCAATGCAAAAGCTCCAAGGGGGCCCCCAATTATTGCAAATCTTTATTAGTAAGTCTTTTTCTATAGGCCAAAAGGGCTTTTGGGTCCGCCTAGGCTCCAGGATGTAGGTGTGATTGCAACCCCTGCCCCAGTTGTAGTCATGTCCCCGGCTCCAGCACTGAGGATGATAAGGGGCAGAGGACGCTGCCTAGTTCAGTGCAGTCCAGGACGCAGATGGCCTTCAATGTTTTCCATGAGGAGACACTGTAGGACACAATGGCATCTTTTTTTCCTGCTTTTGTTTTTGTCATTTCCTGATCACATGTTGGTTTTTCATGGACGGTGGTTTATTTCTCGAGTTATTCGGTTGACTTTTGTTTCTGCTCTGTTTTTTTTCCAATCAAGGAAGAAGCAGTTTTTGTAGCAAAAATGAGGGAGATTACACAAAAATCTAAAATATGCAAAAAGACACCCTGACATCTGTTGAGCCGTCCCATTGTCTGGTATTATAAGGTAGACATTGTCTTTAGAGCGGAAAGCGTCTAAAACACCTGTGATGAAAGAAGAGGGGGGGGGGGGGGACAAGAGGCGCAATAGTGCCCTTATCACTAGACACTAGCTTGTGTTAAGGTGAGAAAAGTGAACCACTCACCTGTTCCAGTTGTGAGACCCACAACTGGTTTGTAGACCTGTTTGGATAAATATCCTGATGGCTGCTGCTGGACTTCCACCGGTCTCACAAACGTGAAGACGAAACCAGAAGCTTGGGGAAGAGAGGTGTACCACAGTCCGCGCTGCCAAGTTCACTCACATCAAAGAAAACGAGTAGACGATGTCCAGTTCAATTCCTCTTTATTCTCCTACGCGTTTCGGCGCCTAGCCTGGCACCTTCATCAGGGACATCGTCCACGTCGTTTTCTTTGATGTGAGTGAACCTTGGCAGCACGGACTGTGGTACAAAACACCTGTGATGGGATTTTAAGGGTGTATAATGCTGAGGAACGTTGGTGGGTGCATGGTTGGTGGGATACCTCTGGTGGGATTTGGTGGCGTATGATGCTACAGGGAATGTCTGTTGGGTGATTTGGGGGTGTACGATGCTAGGGGGATGCCTGTGGTGGGATTTGGGGGATTTATGATGCTTGGGGAGGATGCTTGTGGTGGGATTTGAGGGCATAAGATGCTGGAGGGATACCTGTTCTGTAATTTGGGGGCATAAGATGCTGGGGGATGACTGTTCAGCAATTTGGGGCATAAGATGCTGGGGGATGCCTGTGGTGAGATTTGGGGTGTATGGCTAGGAGGGATAACTGTGGTGGGATTTGGGGGCTTATGAAGCTAGAAGGAAATGCATGTAGTGGGATCTGGAACCTATGATTTTGGGGGGATGCCTGTGGTGGGAATTGGGGGACGTACGACGCTGACGGATGCCTGCACTGGAGTTTGGGGGCATACAATTCTAGGGGGAATGTATGTAGTGGGATTTGCAGGGCGTATGATGCTGCAGGGAATGCTTGTGGTGCAATTTGGGGCGTATAATGTTGGAGGGATGCCTGTGGTGGGATTTGGGGGCCTACAATGCTAGGGGAATACATGTAGTGGGATCTGAGCTGTACGATATTGGGGGGATGCCTGTGGTGGGATTTGGGGGCCTCAATGCTAGGGGAATGCATGTAGTGGGATCTGGGGCGTACAATGTTGGGGGGATGTCTGTGGTGGGATTTGGGGCCTCCAATGCTAGGGGAATGCATGTAGTGGGATCTGGGGCGTACGATGTTGGGGGGATGCCTGTGGTGGGATTTGGGGCCTCCAATGCTAGGGGAATTGATGTAGTGGGATCTGGGGAGTACTATGTTGGGGGATGCCTGTGGTAGATTTGGGGGTGCATGATGTTGGGGGGTGCCTCTGGTGGATTGCCTGTGGTGGGATTTCATGGGCAGGGGGAATATGATGCTCAGGGTATCTGATTTGCAGAGTGTATGGAGTGTTTTCTTTGCATTGTTTGGGGAGTGTATACAGGGGATTTTCCTCTGAGGCTGAAGGCATACTGTTGTGTATCAAACACGGAGCGTGTTTGATGCACGACAAGATGAGAGTGTGATGCGTGTTTTGGGTGTGTGTGGTGCGAGTGTGGTTAGTGTGCTGCAAATGTGATGAGAGTGGGATGCATGAGTGCGTGTGTGCTGTGTGATGCTGTCCATGGTCCTGAAGCAAACTTCAGGACCGTGGACAGCATTTACCAGCATATTCATACTGTAGGAGTATGAATGTACCGATTTCCCAGTACAGTAATCATCTTGCACCGCTGTGTCAGCGCTGTAAGATGATTAATAAGCACCCAGCTGATGGGCAATTTTTAGTCATTTTTGGGGTTAAACTGAATATGCAGCATCTGTGTGGCATATGAGCACAGATGCTGCATATGCGGTAATGTACCCCGGAAATAAAGGGTTAATATGTGCCAAATAACTTGTCACTATGTCTCTAGGAGTGACCACCCTCCCTAGAGACATGGTGCCTAAATTAATTGGTGGTTCAGGGGTTAATGGCATAAATTTATGATTAGCCAGCATTTGTCGGCTTTTTGTAATCAATGCAGAAATCCGGCGGCTCCTGCTGACAGCGTGCGGTCTACTACGCCATTTGCGTAAGCACATTGCTGGACAGCATCCTCTATGAGGAGCGGTCCCAGGTACTTATGCAAATTGCGTAGTGAAGGCGCCGCTCCCCATGGTGCTGAAGATTTCAGCATCACCTCCATGGCCAGGGCACATTGAAACTCCAGTGCGCTGGCCATGGAAGGTGATGCTGAAATCTTCAGCACCATGGAGAACGGCGCGTTCACTACGCAATTTGCATAAGTACCTGGGACCGCTCCTCATAGAGGATGCTGCCCAGCAATGTGCTTACGCAAATGGCGTAGTAGACCGCACGCTGTCAGCAGGAGCTGCCAGCTTTCTGCATTGATCACAAAAAGTCGACAAATGCCGGCTAATCCCCTGAACCACCAATGAATTTAGACACCATGTCTCTAGGGAGGGTGGTCACTCCCTAGAGACATGGTGACAAGTTATTTGGCACATATTAACCCTTTATTACCGGGGTACATTACCGCATATGCAGCATCTGTTCTCATATGCCGCACAGATGCTGCATATGCTGTTTAACCCCAAAACAGACACATAGATGCCCATCAGCTGGGTGCTTATTAATCATCTTGTATCGCTGACACAGCGGTGCAAGATGATTAATTATTGTACCAGGAAAGCGGTAATTTTAAACTTGCCGGCTTTGACAGCTGGCGAGTTTAAAGACATTTGCGCAGCACATTCGTGCGAATATCGCACCGTGTGCTGTATGGGGGTGAGATTTTCTCGCCCTCATAGACTTGCATTGGCCTCACGTGCGTCAGAATCGCGTGCAGTCTCAGCATGCTGCAACTGCACTCGCTTCTGACTCGCAATGCAAGTTAGGTGCGGGGGACTTGCACCAGTCTGACCTGCCTGATAGGCCAACACTGGTCCAAGTGCAATGCGAGTTAGGAGCGGGGGACTCGCACCAGTTGCCTGCCTGATAGGCCAACACTGGTCCAAGTGCAATGCGAGTTAGGAGCGGGGGACTGCACCAGTCTGCCCTGCTGATAGGCAACACTGGTCCGAGTGCAATGCGAGTTAGGTGCGGGGGACTCGCACCAGTCTGACCTGCCTGATAGGGCGACACTGGTCCAAGTGCAATGCGAGTTTCCCTCGCATTGCACTCGCGTGAATCCCTCACCCAGTGTGCCTTCAGCCTGAAGGTTTTCTGCAGTGAGAGGGTTCTGCAATAAGTAAACCAGAGGGGCTGCAATCAAAGTGGTGCACGATGAGATAATAAAGATTAAGAATTATAATATCAGGCACCACAGTAAGCAAAAAATGACGGATGACAGACACCTGAGCGACTAATAAAACCTGTAGAGAAATGTATACGGTTAAAATAGTTAGAATAGTTTCGTGCAATTTATTGATACAAATAACAAAAACATAAAAAATACAGTATATGCATAAACCAGCAGGTGTGTCAGGTGTGTAGACATGGAAAAGACACTAGGGGGGCGATAAATTCCAGCAGGATAATAAATAGTATGGATAAAACGGTAATGTGTCAGGGTTACAAAGGACACATGGGAAAAAAGGATCTCTATAATAGTAAGATCAAATGGAGATGCAGCAGGTATAGAATCAGTACATAACTATAACTACAATTGCAGGAAAAATAGTTGTAGTTTAAAAATGAGTTCATACCCATGATCTCCGGCTGGATTGGCGCCATGCCCCACACGCGTTTCGGCTCAGTACTGAGGGGAACAAAGCTGCACACATGTGCAAGCTTTGTATAGCATTGGCAATGACGCCGGCTTTTGTAAAGCATGTTAGCACGCCCACAGGGGCTTGATAACTAGTTAAGGAACTAACGCCCCAGTTGTGCAGGGGTGAACCATTCTTAATTATGCCAGATGTACTATTTCTTTGTTCTACAAGTCAAGGGACATGAGCCATTGTTTCATATGAGACATATCCAATGCCCCCTTTTGTCTTTTAATATATGGAATGCCTGATGATGTGCATTGCATCATGCCCCTGCGGTGTACTTGACTGAATCATTTAGAGGACAATTAAGTAATTGGATTGAAGTAGCGACCAATGAGGAAACAGCCATCCCCACCTATCCTGTGGGGGCACAATGCACTTAAATGGGAGCTGATGGATATTAAAAGTGGCCTGCTTCTCTCACCTGTGTGATTCTACAGGTCTACAGACTAGGCACCATGATTCCAGCTAGTGGTGGGGTGCTGCTGGCCGGAGTAGTTGGTTTTGGATCCCATGAAGTCATAGAGGTTTTGATCCCTGGCAACCCAGTGGAAGGGTGAGAATCTGTCCATCATATTGCCTCTTTGCTAGGAATATACTACAATCACGGCCGAAAGTGTTGGCACCCTTGAAATTGTTCCAGAAAATGAAGGAGTCCTCCCAGAAAATTATTGCAATTACACAAATTTTGTCAAACATGTTTATTTCCTTTGAGTATATTGGAACAACACAAAAAGACACAGCTACCTTACCAGCAGCTCAGTATTTGCAGTGGACGGTCGTCACACTCTGGATATGGACTTCTAACCTTGAGATTGTTGATATTTTTCAACAATTTTGGTTCTCAAGTCCTCAGACCAGTGCGCGATCATGTGCCTGAGCCATGGCTGTCCCTGGGCTAGCACTGGCTAGTAAGTTGGGCAGGAAGACACTAGTCTTACTACTACGATAAGACAACACAAAGAAAGAGGCAAACAACTGGGTATAAAACAACAAAAGCAATTCCACGACTGTGTCACGAGCAACTTCTCTACTGAGGTCATCATAGATCTGTAAGTCGCACATGGGAGAACCAGCAGTGAGTTTAAATAACAGAAGTGAGTGGCACTAAGCAGTTGGGATTAGAACAAAAGGAATCTCAGCAGGGTAAAAGAGGAATTCTTTACCCCTACAGCACCAAAGAACAAAATCCGCTCCACTCATGTTCAGTGCTGATGGACTCCAATGAGGCCATGCAATCTGTTAATCACTGTATCCTTCTGATGCCAGATACCACAAAGGTCCTAGCCGGACACGACACACATGTGACAGCATTATCATATATGGAGGACTATTGGGAATGCATTATAATATATGGAGGGCTATGGGGGTACATTATAATATATGGAGGACTATAGAGGTTGCATTATACTATATGGAGGACTATGGGGTACATTATGCTATATGAAGGACTAGGGGTGGCATTATAATTTATAGAGAACTATGGAGGGTTGGATTTTACTATTTGTAGGTCTGTGTAGGTACATTTTAATATATGGAGGACTATGGTGGGTGTATTATAATATAGAGGACTATGGGGGTGCATTTGTCATGACAGAGCAAGGAGATATACCCCCCATAGCCCTCCACATAGTGTAATACATACCTCATAGGGCCACGTCACACACAGAGATATCTGTGCAGATATTGTTCGCAGATCTCTGGTTGCAGTGAAATCATGGACACATTGTTACATTTGTACACAGCCACAAAATGGAGCAATCTGTCCATGATTTCACTGCAACCAGAGATCTGCGAACAGTATCTGCACAGATATCTGTGTGTGACGTGGCCCATAGTCATCTAGATAGTATTATGGCCATTGGCCACCAGTGTACTCACTGATTTAAAAAAAAACAAGTACTCACCTATCCCATACCCCCACTTCTCCGGTTTCCATGTTGTAGTATGCAGCCAAAGGAACATGATGGAGGGAGTGCTCCCTCTTTTATCATTGCTTTCACCCTTATTGGCATCCGCAATACCGATAGAGTTAAAGTTTGATGCTGTGAGGAGGGGGCAGTGCGGGTGCTGTCACCGGGCCCCATGGCAGCTGCCTGATCTGCCGCCGTTGGTGGTATGACACAGCCTCTAATGCTCCTAGACGTTATATCTGCCAAAATCCCAGGATATTCATACATTTACACATCATTGTTGCAGGTAGCAGGACTAGTAAGCTAATTACAGAGCCAAGGATTTTGGCAGGTAGGTGCGGTTTGGTATATCCTTTTGACTAACTCTAGGCTGAGAGTTAGAGACCACAGATATAATATTACATCTGTAACTGGACCATCACTAGAAAGGGAAAAAGAGCCATTAATAACTCATATCCTTCTAGCAGCTAAAAATGCTATAGCTTCACACTGAAAACAACAATCTACACCAAGTATCCAAGAACTTAAAGAGGACCTGTCACCGCCAACCCTGCTGCATGGCAATCTAAATGCAGCACTGAATGCAGCATGTCTGCTGCATTCAGGGAAGGGGTCCCCATGTGTCTGTGGGCTGTGTACCCTGAGATATAGGCTTAGAAAAACTTACAGTTAGAAGCCATGGAGGCAGTCCCTGTGGCTGGAGTGAGCTTGATTGACTGGGGCCATCACCCTTCCCCCTCTGCGCCGCCTCTTGCTGTGCTGTTTATGCTTTGTTCAGACACCAGGGCAGGAATCTGGAGCTGACGTCAGGACAAATGATTTGAATCCGCTCTGAGTGACAAGAGCAGGAGAGGAGGAGGGCAGAGCCTGCACAGCAGAAGCAGCACGACAGGCAGAGGGGGAGGGAATGGCCTCCCAGTCAATCGAGCTCACTCCAGCCACAGTGACTGCCTCCATGGCTTATAACTGTAAGGTTTTCTAAGCCTATATCTGGGGGTACACAGCTCACAGACACATGGGGGACCCCTTCCCTGAATGCAGCAGACATGCTGCATTCAGTACTACATTTAGATTGCCATACAGCAGGGGGTGAAAGGTCCTCTTTAAGGAAAAACTAAGCACACATAAAACGCTAGAATCTATTTTTGCAATAAAAAATAATCTCCAGAACAAATACTGTATAAAATGGGATAAATGGACAAATGCCTACATTCAATAGAACCTTCTTGCCCCGCTGACTCAGATGGAATAACCCAGTAAGTTATTTAGGCTAACTTCAAACCTGATCAATTCTCGGGGACCCCTGTGGAGACTCTCATCTTTCATATAAATTACTTAAACACATAACAATTTACAGTCACACTGAAATGTACAGTGTTGGTCAAAAGTATTGACACCCTGCAATTCTGTCAGATAATACTCAGTTTCTTCCTGAAAATGATTGCAATCACAAATTCTTTGGTATTATTATCTTCATTTAATTTGTCTTCAATGAAAAAATACAAATGAGAATGAAGCAAAAAGCAAAACATTGATCATTTCACAGAAAACTCCAAAAATGGGCCAGACAAAAGTATTGGCACCCTCAGCCTAATACTGGTTGCACAACCTTTAGCCAAAATAACTGTGATCAACCGCTTCCGGTAACCATCAATGAGTTTCTTACAATGCTCTGCTGGAATTTTAGACCATTACCCTTTGGCAAACTGCTCCAGGTCCTGATATTTGAAGGGTGCCTTCTCCAAACTGCCATTTTTAGATCTCTCCACAGGTGTTCTATGGATTCAGGTCTGGACTCATTGCTGGCCACCTTAGAAGTCTTGAAACGAAAGAGACCAAAAAAGATGCTTTTGTAACCCAGATTAAATCACCTGAATGTCCACACTAAGCAAGTGCAATACAGAAAGTTTATTTAGTAAATGGTGATACAGACAGGCTACAGTCAAAGACAATAATGTAGGACAGTGTAAGGAGGGGGAGGTGGGAGACCAAAAAACAGGAGAAGCAGAGGACGGTGTACCCTCACCCTGGTTGCAAAAGATAGTAAAGTGCCTGTGCTTAAAATATTGACAGCACAGGAGCAGAATAGGACGCTGCTAATAGCTATCAAGTTGCCCTAGTGGTCAGAAGTCTCCAGTGCTTTCTCTCAAACCATTTTCTAGTGCTTTCTGTAGTGTGTTTTGAGTCATTGTCCTGCTGGAAGACCCATGACCCCTGAGGGAGACCCAGCTTTCTCACACTGTGCCCTACATTATGCTGCAAAATTTGTTGGTAGTCTTCAGACTTCATAATGCCATGCACACGGTCAAGCAGTCCAGTGCCAGAGGCAGCAAAGCAACCCCAAAACATCAGGGAACCTCCGCCATGTTTGACTGTAGGGACCGTGTTCTTTTTTTGAATGCCTTTTTTTCTCCGTAAACTCTATGTTGATGCCTTTGCCCAAAAAGCTCTACTTTTGTCTCATCTTACCAGAGAACATGCTTCCAAAACGTTTTAGGCTTTCTCAGGTAAGTTTTGGCAAACTCCAGCCTGGCTTTTTTATGTCTCGGGGTAAGAAGTGGGGTCTTCCTGGGTCTCCTACCATACAGTCCCTTTTCATTCAGACGCCGATGGATAGTACGGGTTGACACTGTTGTACCCTCGGACTGCAGGGCAGCTTGAACTTGTTTGGATGTTAGTCAAGGTTCTTTATCCACCATCCACACAATCTTGCGTTGAAATCTCATCAATTTTTCTTTTCCGTCCACATCTAGGGAGGTTAGCCACAGTGCCATGGGCTTTGAACTTATTGATGACACTGGCGCACGGAACATTCAGGTCTTTGGAGATGGACTTGTAGCCTTGAGATTGCTCATGCTTCCTCACAATTTGGTTTCTCAAGTCCTCAGGTCTTCTTTCTTTTCTCCATGCTCAATGTGGTACACACAAGGACACAGGACAGAGGTCGAGTCAACTTTAATCGATGTCAACTGGCTGCAAGTGTGATTTAGTTATTGCCAACATCTGTTAGGTGCCACAGGTAAGTTACAGGTGCTGTTAATTACACAAATTAGAGAAGCATCACATGATTTTTCTAACAGTGCCAATACTTTTGTCCACCCCTTTTTTATGTTTGGTGTGGAATTAGATCCAATTTGGCTTTAGGACAATTCTTTTTGTGTTTTTTTCATTGCAGACAAATTAAATGAGGATAATAATACCAAAGAATTTGTGATTGCAATCATTTTCAGGAAGAAACTGAGTATTATCTGACAGAATTGCAGGGGTGTCAATACTTTTGGTCAACACTGTATGTAAAACTCATGTCAATTGGTTAATAATTTTGGTAATTTGTTTTCAAGTTATAGTTCAGTATTATCACATAACAAACACTTTTACATTGCTACTGTATTACGTTAAAGGGAACCTGTCACCTTGATTTACCCCCCCTATCCTACCACTACCTGTCCCTGCACCTTCCTAGCTGATCCCTAACCATCCCTGTCTGACCTAAGAATGCCCTATAAAGAGTAAGAAAAAGACTTATATCGTTATGTGTAGTCTGCGGTGGGCGGGCTCCGGGGCTCCATATTCCCCTCCTGGCTTGCTCTCAGCATGCCCCGCTGGGCGTCATTATTCCTTCTTAAGTCCGTCCTCTTTTTGAAATTCCCGCCTCTTCTGATGTGCTGAGCCGGAACGTCATATCCGGCCCGGTGCATTGTGGGGGCTGATCACGTGGTACGCCTCAGCCTCAATATGTGCACTGCGCAGGCGCCGGAGCAGATCCATACCACATGATCAGCCCCCACAATGCACTGGGCCTAAGGCAGAGGAATGTTTGTCAGTCACCGGCATGCAGCAATGTGATGAGGTCAGAGTGCAGCTTACGCTGGTGCTGCAGAGGCAAGGGCAAATCATCTTTAAGTGCCCCATTAATGAGCTTAAGATGTTATGATTTTAGATGAGGGGAGTGATGCAGATGGTTGCTGTTACTGCAATGGGACAATTAGAGAGGGACATAGTATAGCATGCGGTGGGGTGACTTTACGCAGAGGAAGTGTGAGGGAGATATGGAAAGGGGCACTGTGGGGTGATATTATAGAGAGGTCCATTGTGGGAGGACATTATGTATGGTGCCAGATACTAGAGAGGTAGTGTGGGGGATATTATAGAGAGGGGCAGTGTAGGGGAATATTGTAGAGAGGTGCAGTGTAGGGGAATATTGTAGAGAGGGGCAGTGTAGGGGAATATTTTAGAGAGGGGCAGTGTAGGGGAATATTGTAGAGAGGGACAGTGTAGGGGAATATTGTAGAGAAGGGCAGTGTAGGGGAATATTTTAGAGAGAAGGGCAGTGTACGGGAATATTTTAGAGAGGGGCAGTGTAGGGGAATATTTTAGAGAGGGGCAGTGTAGGGGAATATTGTAGAGAGGGGCAGTGTAGGGGAATATTGTAGAGAGTGGCAGTGTAGGGGAATGTTGTAGAGAGTGGCAGTGTAGGGGAATATTGTAGAGAGGGGCAGTGTAGGGGAATATTGTAGAGAGGGGCAGTGTAGGGGAATATTTCAGAGAGGGGCAGTGTAGGGGAATATTTTAGAGAGTGGCAGTGTAGGGGAATATTTCAGAGAGGGGCAGTGTAGGGGAATTTTGTAGAGAGGGGCAGTGTAGGGGAATATTGTAGAGAGGGGCAGTGTAGAGGAATATTGTAGAGAGGGGCAGTGTAGGGGAATGTGTGTAGAGAGGGCAGTGTAGGGGAATGTTGTAGAGAGGGGCAGTGTAGGGGAATATTGTAGAGAGGGGCAGTGTAGGGGAATATTTTAGAGAGTGGCAGTGTAGGGGAATATTTCAGAGAGGGGCAGTGTAGGGGAATGTTGTAGAGAGGGGCAGTGTAGGGGAATATTGTAAGGAGGGGCAGTGTAGGGGAATATTTCAGAGAGGGGCAGTGTAGGAGAATGTTGTAGAGAGGGGCAGTGTAGGGGAATATTGTAGAGAGGGGCAGTGTAGGGGAATGTTGTAGAGAGGGGCAGTGTAGGGGAATGTTGTAGAGAGGGGCAGTGTAGGGGAATATTGTAGAGAGGGGCAGTGTAGGGGAATATTTTAGAGAGTGGCAGTGTAGGGGAATATTTCAGAGAGGGGCAGTGTAGGGGAATGTTGTAGAGAGGGGCAGTGTAGGGGAATATTGTAAGGAGGGGCAGTGTAGGGGAATATTTCAGAGAGGGGCAGTGTAGGAGAATGTTGTAGAGAGGGGCAGTGTAGGGGAATGTTGTAGAGAGGGGCAGTGTAGGGGAATGTTGTAGAGAGGGGCAGTGTAGGGGAATATTTTAGAGAGTGGCAGTGTAGGGGAATATTTCAGAGGGGCAGTGTAGGGGAATATTGTAGAGAGGGGCAGTGTAGGGGAATATTGTAGAGAGGGGCAGTGTAGGGGAATGTTGTAGAGAGGGGCAGTGTAGGGGAATATTGTAAAGAGGGGGAGTGTAGGGGAATATTGTAGAGAGGGGCAGTGTAGGGGAATGTTATAGAGAGGGGCAGTGTAGGGGAATGTTGTAGAGAGGGGCAGTGTAGGGGAATGTTGTAAAGAGGGGCAGTGTAGGGGAATATTGTAAAGAGGGGCAGTGTAGGGGAATATTGTAGAGAGGGGCAGTGTAGGGGAATGTTGTAAAGAGGGGCAGTGTAGGGGAATATTGTAGAGAGGGGCAGTGTAGGGGAATGTTGTAGAGAGGGGCAGTGTAGGGGAATGTTGTAGAGAGTTCTGTCTCTGACATCCAATCCATCTCCAAATGTTTGTTTCTGCTTAATGTCGTTATTAATTTGTAGCTGTAGATTTTTAATGAGCTTATCTCATATGTAGTGTTCTGCTCCCGCTAGTGGCCAATGCTATGTTTGCAGTCTCTGTGTCTAATTCTCCTCCCTCTTGCAATGCATTTTGGTAGCTCAGCCCCCATTTTTACTTTCATTTCTGGAAGGAAGACATTCAGCATCACTGTTCCCATGCGATTGCATTGCCGGTATGTATTCATGCCTTCTTTAGTTGTTTTCTGCTCTAGTTTTAGCCTGGCTCATCCAGTTATAGTCTAGATTAGTTACTAGTTCATGCATATTGTATATCCATGTATAATGTGTATTCTGCTGTACCATGCACTGATTCTTCTGTATTCTCATTGTTTCCAGTTTTACCATTTAAAAATATACTGCAACGTTCAATAAAAGCACAGACTTCACCACAGTCTTCTCATTGGACTCAGTATAAAGGTTTAGCTGTCTGTTTAAATTCATGAGCCCCCGGCCCATTTAGTGAGAACAGAACAGTAAAACGGCAGCCATCCTACTGGGAAACAGTGAAGCAGCAGCCATCCAGATAGTAGGATACAAGTCACCGGCTACACAGAGACTTTGTACAGCTACAGCAATCTCTGCACAGCCAAGAACTTTCCCAGAACACCATGTCCCACAGATCACACAGGACAAGATCCGTTACTTCTACCTCCTCAAAGACAACATCCATCAGCAGTGCGGTTGCCATCGCCCGCGCAAATGCCGAAGCCGCCAAAATGCGAGCAAGCTTTGCCGAACAAGAGATGCAACTTAAGTTAGAGAAGGCACGCCTGGATGACCAAGACAGAAGGTCACAGTTAGAGAAGGCACGCCTGGATGCCGCCTTAGAAAACCTAGTAGCGAAAAGGGAGGCTGCAGCCGCCATCGCAGAAGCAGAGTCACTAGAAGCCGCACAAAACCCAGAGCTGCATAGGCGAAACAGTGTGCTGAGTCTGGAGTTTCCACTGCAAGATCCTCCACAACGCACATCTCAGTACGTTAATGAACTCCCCGATCCAAACTACAATCCTGATCTGGACCCAAAACGCGAACACGACACCTCCAGAGAAGAAAGCAGGAGCCATCATGAGCCTCAGCTCCAGAACAGACGCAAACTTGAAAATGTTGCACAAAACAACTCTGCTAATGACTACCTTCCCCCTCAACAGGTAACCAACGTAAACCACCTTGCTGACACATCGTACGTCAGACCGAAGCAACATGACACCGGCTGGCGCCACCCAGAGGATACTAACAGGTACGAACATACCTCACACCACTTACCCTTACCGGTGCACCCACCACTAGTATACTCTGCTGACAACCTTTTCACAACAGAATTTGCAAAGTTCTTGACGCGACGTGAGCTGGTTGCCAAAGGACTCATGAAATTCACAGACCAAGCTGAAAGCTACAGAGCTTGGAAAGCCTCTTTCCAAAATGTCACTAGAGACTTGGGGTTGCTACACAGGGAAGAGATAGACCTCTTAGTGAAGTACCTGGGAGAAGAGTCAGTCAAACATGCAATAAGGATCAGAGATGCTAATATAAGCCACCCTGAGATTGGCCTCAGAGAGATCTGGAAGAGACTGGATGAGCGTTACGGCTCAGCAGAGGTAATAGAAAGTGCTTTGTTCAAAAGAATCGATGGCTTCCCTAAAATATCTAACAAAGAGCTACAGAAACTTACAGAACTTAGTGACCTGCTAATGGAAGTCCAAGTTGCCAAATATGAAGATGATCTACAGGGACTTGCATTCCTCGACACAGCCAGAGGAGTGAACCCTATAGTCCAAAAGTTACCCTACAATTTGCAGGAGAAGTGGCTCACACATGGTTCCACATACAAATACAAGCACAGTGTTCCATTCCCTCCCTTCTCTGTTTTTGTAGACTTTATACACCAACAAGCAAGAATTAGAAATGATCCCAGCTTCGACTTTACAATGTCATATGCCGCACCGCTACCAGCAGCAAATCCACGCAGAACGCCTGTGGCTGTACACAAGACTAATGTTTCTTCTTCAGATTCCAATCACAGGTCTGCTGACTACTCCCAATCGGAGACAAAGATGCAGGACCCTGACAAGCAGTGCCCGCTCCATCAGAAGCCTCATCCTCTTCTCGAATGCAGGACCTTCAGAAGAAAATCTATGTCAGATCGCAGAAGCTTCCTGAAAGAACATGGTATCTGCTATAAGTGCTGCTCGTCCACGGCTCATCTCGCCAAGGATTGCAAGGTCAGTGTAAAATGCACAGAGTGTGGCACCACAGACCATAACACGGCTCTACACCCTGACCCAGCTCCATGGTATACACAAAACACATCAGCTGACAGTGAGCATGGCGGGGAGGAAAGGAACACTGCTACACCTACGCCAGAGATCACTTCACAATGTACAGAAGTCTGCAAAGGAACAATAAACAGTAGGTCCTGTTCTAAGATATGCCTCGTCAGAGTATACCCAAAGGGCCACAGAGACAAAGCTATAAAACTGTATGCTATCTTGGATGATCAAAGTAATCGATCCCTGGCTAGATCAACATTCTTTGACCTATTCAACATCAAAGGGCCAAGCACTCCCTACTCATTAAAGACGTGTGCAGGTACTGTGACAACAGCAGGCAGGAAAGCTACTGACTATCAAATCGAGTCCTTAGATGGACAATTCTGCCTACCACTACCCACGATCATTGAATGCAACCAGATCCCAGACAACAGATCTGAAATTCCTACGCCAGATGTAGCAACCCACCACGCTCACTTAAAACGCATAGCTCACCTCATACCGGAACTAGACCATCAGGCCCAGATAATCCTGCTGTTGGGAAGAGATATCCTGCAGGTGCATAAAGTGAGACGTCATATCAATGGACACCACAATGCTCCCTATGCCCAAAGGCTAGACCTAGGATGGGTCATAATAGGAGGCGTATGCCTGGAACGCATGCACGCCCCCTCTTCTGTGTCAAGCATGCTGACAAGTACGCTGGAAGAAGGATGCCCATCTCTGTTTCAACCTTGTAACAGCCTCAGAGACCTGGATTTGGGGTCAGACCCCGCACCAATTCAACGTAGCCTCGGACTTCTCTGGAATCTACGATCAGATGCTTTCACCTTTCAAGTCAGCCAAGGAGGAAAGCCTTTTACTCGTAAAGGTGTTCTGTCTACCATCAACAGTCTGTACGATCCCCTGGGTTTCGCAGCTCCTGTCACAGTACAAGGCAAGGCCTTGCCAAGAGACTTAACTAGGGAAACATCTAACTGGGATGCACCTCTGCCACCCAATAAGAGAATCCAGTTGGAAGGATGGAAGAACTCGTTAGCTACCCTCTCCAACCTGAACGTGCCAAGACCATACACCCCTGTACCGTCAACAGAAATACGAAGCCGAAAACTGTATATATTCGCGGATGCTTCTGTGAAAGCAATTGCTGCTGTTGCCTACCTTAAAACCTACCTTAAAGACTCCAAATGTCAGAGCCACATTGAGTTTGTTATGGAGAAGACCAAGCTTGCACACGCAACCAGGACAGTTAACGCAAGTCAGCTACAAAGTACAACGTGGCTTTCAGAACCAAAACTATTATACGTTGAAGAACACCTTACAGACACCTTTGAAGTAGTAGGAGAGGACACAGATGCTGAAATCAACCCTCAGGTGTCTACACTTCATACAATGACTTCTGCTACCCAGCTTGGATCTTACAGGTTCGTCAAATTCTCAAGGTGGAAGTCACTCGTTCGAGCCATTACCTGCTTGAGCTACATAGCTCGCTCCTTCAGAACTCCCAGAACTTGTGATACAGGAGAATGTAAAGGTTGGCATATCTGTAAAAATGCCTATGTTACCTCAGACTTGGATTCCTCTAGAAACCACATAATCCTCACTATTCAAAGAGAATCCTGCTTTACAGAAATCCAATGTCTTATTAACAAAGCTCAAATACCAGCGAGTAGCGTGTTAAGAATTCTCGACGCTACTCTTCAAGCAGGAGCAGCGAGGCTTACCCACGAAAGCCTAATCACCTACATGGTGGAAGCCACAGCTATAATCAATGCAAGACCCTTAGTTCTAGTTCCTAACGACTCTGAGGAGCCCTTGTTATTGACTCTAGCTACCCTCCTTACCCAGAAAACAGGACCGACCAGTACCCCTCCAGGAAGATTAGATGCCAAGAACTTCCACAAGTGCCAATGGAGACAGGTACAAAGTCTTGCGAATACTTTCTGGGACAGGTGGCGCAAACAATATCTGTTTACACTGCAGCCACGGACAAAGTGGCAATCTACTTGTCCCAATCTGAACATAGGTGACCTTGTCCTTGTGAAAGACTCTCAAGTACACCGAAACCAGTGGCTACTTGGTCTAGTTACTGCAACATTTCCGAGCAATGATGGCAATGTCCGCAAGGTTGAACTAAGAATGACTAAGGGAAATGAACCTAAGACATTTCTTAGACCAGTATCTGAACTGGTCCTGCTGTTACCCTCAGAAGACAGGGATAGTGACATCCAGTGATGCCAGGCAGGGAGTGTTCTGTCTCTGACATCCAATCCATCTCCAAATGTTTGTTTCTGCTTAATGTCGTTATTAATTTGTAGCTGTAGATTTTTAATGAGCTTATCTCATATGTAGTGTTCTGCTCCCGCTAGTGGCCAATGCTATGTTTGCAGTCTCTGTGTCTAATTCTCCTCCCTCTTGCAATGCATTTTGGTAGCTCAGCCCCCATTTTTACTTTCATTTCTGGAAGGAAGACATTCAGCATCACTGTTCCCATGCGATTGCATTGCCGGTATGTATTCATGCCTTCTTTAGTTGTTTTCTGCTCTAGTTTTAGCCTGGCTCATCCAGTTATAGTCTAGATTAGTTACTAGTTCATGCATATTGTATATCCATGTATAATGTGTATTCTGCTGTACCATGCACTGATTCTTCTGTATTCTCATTGTTTCCAGTTTTACCATTTAAAAATATACTGCAACGTTCAATAAAAGCACAGACTTCACCACAGTCTTCTCATTGGACTCAGTATAAAGGTTTAGCTGTCTGTTTAAATTCATGAGCCCCCGGCCCATTTAGTGAGAACAGAACAGGCAGTGTAGGGGAATGTTGTAAAGAGGGGCAGTGTAGGGGAATATTGTAAAGAGGGGCAGTGTAGGGGAATATTGTAGAGAGCGGCAGTGTAGGGGAATATTGTAGAGAGGGGCAGTGTAGGGGAATATTGTAGGGAGGGGCAGTGTAGGGGAATATTGTAGAGAGGGGCAGTGTGGGAAAGATATCATGTGCAGGAAGCACAGTGAGGGGCAATTACTTGTTCATGGGATATATTTCTATTTATGGAGCCGTATAATGATGCTTTTTTTGTAAGGGTACTATGTTGGGAATTGCTGCTGAAGATGAAGAAGAGGGAATTCAGCAAAGATGAGCTTTGGGCATGAAATCTCATCATGGCATCTGTACCACATGGACAATTGTATATGGGGCTGACCTGATATGCCAATCGATTGCTGTACTACGTTCGGTGCTGTATACATGTACTGATGGTGGTTGTGGTGCCACGCTTTATCTTGTACACATGTAGCAATCCATAACGTGCTTCATGGTGAGTAAAACTTAAAAATCCTCAAAACTTAAGGCCACTTTACACACACCAACTTATCTGTCCAACTTCTCAACAACTTGCTGGTTGCAGTGAAATCATGGACACATTGTTACATTTGTTCACAGCCACAATATGGAACAATGTGTCCATGATTTCACTGCAACCAGAGATCTGTTCAGATGTTGGTCACAGATATCTGTGTGTGAAGTGGCCCTCAGATCTTTGAGATGAGAATTTGATTTCCACCTGGCTTATAGCACCACTACAGGGTTTAGTTTTTTTCACTGCAGTGTGGGCTTTAATTGTAAGTCCCCTGACCCCCCCCCCCTTCCTACCTGTCTTTTACACACTTTTCATTCTGTACAGACACCGCTCTGGTCCTGATGTTTTTATGTAATAAAATGTACTGATGATGGTTTTGGCAATGTTTTATGTAATAATGTACTGATGATGGTTCTAGCAATGTTTTTATATAGGTACCCATACATGCACAATTAATGATACTGTGCAAACTAAATCAGCCACGCCCACAAACTAACCCAGCCACGCCCACCCACGGTTTTACCCCCAGACCTTCTATTAGGCCACATGGACACACTGAGTTTTTGCTGAGTTTTTTACCTCAGGATTTGTAGCCAAAACCAGGAGTGGAGCAATAAGAGGAAAAGTCTAAAATAAACACATCACCACTTCTGTATTTATCACCCACTCCAGGTTTTGGCTACAAATCCTGAGGTAAAAAACTCAACAAATACTGAACGTGTGCACATGGCCTTAGAAGCAAATCCTTGACCGTGGACTTTGGAATTAAAAATCAATGTTTAAAGGGCAACGCCAGGCCACGCCCATCCTCTATGACCACGCCCACTCTTATATGGGCACGCCTACTTCTTTAGGACGCGATGCTACCAGTATGCCGAATCGTGTGTTTGGTTACTCAATGGCGGGGGCTCGTGTTACACCCTCCTCTCCTCTAATCTCTGTACAATTTACGGTCTGTACCGCAGTTACAGCCGGGAGCCCCGCACATTCCAGGCTCAACCCGCAAAGGAAGTAACAGGCCAATCAGCGTCACCAGCGGGGCCACGCCCTTCCGGTCAGGTGATGCCACTACTGCGCAGGTCTCCACTCCATGACGTCATGAGGCGAGTGTACGGAAGTGGATCCGCTATGTTTTGCCGGTAACGGCGCCGGTTGGGGTACGAGTATGCCCGTGAGCACGGAGCCGGGGAGACACGGTAACTATCATATAATGGAGGCCCAGAGACCCGGGGGTGTGAAGAAGACGAGGGAACATATGGGAGGTGGGGGCCTCCAAACATGTCACCCCTGCACCCCAATATATGACACATCACCCCTGTACTCCAATATATAACACATCACCCCTGCACCCCAATATATAACACATCACCCCTGCACCCCAATATATAACACATCACCCTGCACCCCAATATATAACACATCACCCCTGCACCCAATATATGACACATCACCCTGTACTCCAGCGTATGACACCCTACTGTACACATCACCCCTGTACTCCAGTGTAGGACACCCTACTGTACACATCACCCCTGTACTCCAGCGTATGACACCCTACTGTACACCTCACCCCTGTACTCCAGTGTGGGACACCCTACTACTATACACATCACCCCTGTACTCCAGTGTGGGACACCCTACTGTACACATCACCCCTGTACTCCAGTGTAGGACACCCTACTGTACACATCACCCCTGTACTCCAGCGTATGACACCCTACTGTACACCTCACCCCTGTACTCCAGTGTGGGACACCCTACTACTATACACATCACCCCTGTACTCCAGTGTGGGACACCCTACTGTACACATCACCCCTGTACTCCAGTGTAGGACACCCTACTGTACACATCACCCTGTACTCCAGTGTGGGACACCCTACTGTACACATCACCCCTGTACTCCAGTGTGGGACACCCTACTGTACACATCACCCCTGTACTCCAGCGTGGGACACCCTACTGTACACATCACCCCTGTACTCCAGCGTGGACACCCTACTGTACACATCACCCCTGTACTCCAGTGTGGGACACCCTACTGTACACATCACCCCTGTACTCCAGTGTAGGACACCCTACTGTACACATCACCCCTGTACTCCAGTGTGGGACACCCTACTGTACACATCACCCCTGTACTCCAGTGTGGGACACCCTACTGTACACATCACCCCTGTACTCCAGTGTGGGACACCCTACTGTACACATCACCCCTGTACTCCAGTGTACGACACCCTACTGTACACATCACCCCTGTACTCCAGTGTACGACACCCTACTGTACACATCACCCTGTACTCCAGTGTACGACACCCTACTGTACACATCACCCCTGTACTCCAGTGTACGACACCCTACTGTACACATCACCCCTGTACTCCAGTGTGGGACACCCTACTGTACACATCACCCTGTACTCCAGTGTGGGACACCCTACTGTACACATCACCCCTGTACTCCAGTGTGGGACACCCTACTGTACACATCACCCCTGTACTCCAGTGTGGGACACCCTACTGTACACATCACCCCTGTACTCCAGTGTGGGACACCCTACTGTACACATCACCCCTGTACTCCAGTGTGGGACACCCTACTACTATACACATCACCCCTGTACTCCAGTGTGGGACACCCTACTGTACACATCACCCCTGTACTCCAGTGTGGGACACCCTACTGTACACATCACCCCTGTACTCCAGTGTGGGACACCCTACTGTACACATCACCCCTGTACTCCAGCGTATGACACCCTACTGTACACATCACCCCTGTACTCCAGTGTGGGACACCCTACTGTACACATCACCCCTGTACTCCAGCGTATGACACCCTACTGTACACATCACCCCTGTACTCCAGTGTAGGACACCCTACTGTACACATCACCCCTGTACTCCAGTGTGGGACACCCTACTGTACACATCACCCCTGTACTCCAGTGTGGGACACCCTACTGTACACATCACCCCTGTACTCCAGTGTGGGACACCCTACTGTACACATCACCCCTGTACTCCAGTGTGGGACACCCTACTGTACACATCACCCCTGTACTCCAGCGTATGACACCCTACTGTACACATCACCCTGTACTCCAGGTATGACACCCTACTGTACACATCACCCCTGTACTCCAGCGTAGGACACCCTACTGTACACATCACCCCTGTACTCCAGTGTGGGACACCCTACTGTACACATCACCCCTGTACTCCAGCGTGGGACACCCTACTGTACACATCACCCCTGTACTCCAGCGTGGGACACCCTACTGTACACATCACCCCTGTACTCCAGTGTAGGACACCCTACTGTACACATCACCCCTGTACTCCAGTGTAGGACACCCTACTGTACACATCACCCCTGTACTCCAGCGTGGGACACCCTACTGTACACATCACCCCTGTACTCCAGCGTATGACACCCTACTGTACACATCACCCCTGTACTCCAGTGTAGGACACCCTACTGTACACATCACCCCTGTACTCCAGTGTGGGACACCCTACTGTACACATCACCCCTGTACTCCAGTGTGGGACACCCTACTGTACACATCACCCCTGTACTCCAGCGTATGACACCCTACTGTACACATCACCCCTGTACTCCAGCGTATGACACCCTACTGTACACATCACCCCTGTACTCCAGCGTGGGACACCCTACTGTACACATCACCCCTGTACTCCAGCGTGGGACACCCTACTGTACACATCACCCCTGTACTCCAGCGTGGGACACCCTACTGTACACATCACCCCTGTACTCCAGCGTGGGACACCCTACTGTACACATCACCCCTGTACTCCAGCGTGGGACACCCTACTGTACACATCACCCCTGTACTCCAGCGTGGGACACCCTACTGTACACATCACCCCTGTACTCCAGTGTAGGACACCCTACTGTACACATCACCCCTGTACTCCAGTGTGGGACACCCTACTGTACACATCACCCCTGTACTCCAGCGTGGGACACCCTACTGTACACATCACCCCTGTACTCCAGCGTGGGACACCCTACTGTACACATCACCCCTGTACTCCAGTGTAGGACACCCTACTGTACACATCACCCCTGTACTCCAGTGTAGGACACCCTACTGTACACATCACCCCTGTACTCCAGTGTGGACACCCTACTGTACACATCACCCCTGTACTCCAGCGTGGACACCCTACTGTACACATCACCCCTGTACTCCAGCGTGGGACACCTACTGTACACATCACCCCTGTACTCCAGCGTGGGACACCCTACTGTACACATCACCCCTGTACTCCAGTGTGGGACACCCTACTGTACACATCACCCTTGTACTCCAGTGTAGGACACCCTACTGTACACATCACCCCTGTACTCCAGTGTGGGACACCCTACTGTACACATCACCCCTGTACTCCAGTGTGGGACACCCTACTGTACACATCACCCCTGTACTCCAGTGTGGGACACCCTACTGTACACATCACCCCTGTACTCCAGTGTACGACACCCTACTGTACACATCACCCCTGTACTCCAGTGTACGACACCCTACTGTACACATCACCCCTGTACTCCAGTGTACGACACCCTACTGTACACATCACCCCTGTACTCCAGTGTACGACACCCTACTGTACACATCACCCCTGTACTCCAGTGTGGGACACCCTACTGTACACATCACCCCTGTACTCCAGTGTGGGACACCCTACTGTACACATCACCCCTGTACTCCAGTGTGGGACACCCTACTGTACACATCACCCCTGTACTCCAGTGTGGGACACCCTACTGTACACATCACCCCTGTACTCCAGTGTGGGACACCCTACTGTACACATCACCCCTGTACTCCAGTGTGGGACACCCTACTGTACACATCACCCCTGTACTCCAGTGTGGGACACCCTACTGTACACATCACCCCTGTACTCCAGTGTGGGACACCCTACTGTACACATCACCCCTGTACTCCAGCGTGGGACACCCTACTGTACACATCACCCCTGTACTCCAGCGTATGACACCCTACTGTACACATCACCCCTGTACTCCAGCGTATGACACCCTACTGTACACATCACCCCTGTACTCCAGCGTATGACACCCTACTGTACACATCACCCCTGTACTCCAGCGTATGACACCCTACTGTACACATCACCCCTGTACTCCAGCGTGGGACACCCTACTGTACACATCACCCCTGTACTCCAGCGTGGGACACCCTACTGTACACATCACCCCTGTACTCCAGCGTGGGACACCCTACTGTACACATCACCCCTGTACTCCAGCGTGGGACACCCTACTGTACACATCACCCCTGTACTCCAGCGTGGGACACCCTACTGTACACATCACCCCTGTACTCCAGCGTGGGACACCCTACTGTACACATCACCCCTGTACTCCAGTGTGGGACACCCTACTGTACACATCACCCCTGTACTCCAGCGTGGGACACCCTACTGTACACATCACCCTGTACTCCAGCGTGGGACACCCTACTGTACACATCACCCCTGTACTCCAGCGTATGACACCCTACTGTACACATCACCCCTGTACTCCAGTGTAGGACACCCTACTGTACACATCACCCCTGTACTCCAGTGTAGGACACCCTACTGTACACATCACCCCTGTACTCCAGTGTAGGACACCCTACTGTACACATCACCCTGTACTCCAGCGTAGGACACCCTACTGTACACATCACCCCTGTACTCCAGCGTAGGACACCCTACTGTACACATCACCCCTGTACTCCAGCGTGGGACACCCTACTGTACACATCACCCCTGTACTCCAGCGTGGGACACCCTACTGTACACATCACCCCTGTACTCCAGCGTGGGACACCCTACTGTACACATCACCCCTGTACTCCAGCGTGGGACACCCTACTGTACACATCACCCCTGTACTCCAGTGTGGGACACCCTACTGTACACATCACCCCTGTACTCCAGTGTGGGACACCTACTGTACACATCACCCCTGTACTCCAGTGTAGGACACCCTACTGTACACATCACCCCTGTACTCCAGTGTGGGACACCCTACTGTACACATCACCCCTGTACTCCAGTGTGGGACACCCTACTGTACACATCACCCCTGTACTCCAGTGTGGGACACCCTACTGTACACATCACCCCTGTACTCCAGTGTGGGACACCCTACTGTACACATCACCCCTGTACTCCAGTGTGGGACACCCTACTGTACACATCACCCCTGTACTCCAGTGTACGACACCTACTGTACACATCACCCCTGTACTCCAGTGTACGACACCCTACTGTACACATCACCCCTGTACTCCAGTGTACGACACCCTACTGTACACATCACCCCTGTACTCCAGTGTGGGACACCCTACTGTACACATCACCCTGTACTCCAGTGTGGGACACCCTACTGTACACATCACCCCTGTACTCCAGTGTGGGACACCCTACTGTACACATCACCCCTGTACTCCAGTGTGGGACACCCTACTGTACACATCACCCTGTACTCCAGTGTGGGACACCCTACTGTACACATCACCCCTGTACTCCAGTGTGGGACACCCTACTGTACACATCACCCCTGTACTCCAGTGTGGGACACCCTACTGTACACATCACCCCTGTACTCCAGTGTGGGACACCCTACTGTACACATCACCCTGTACTCCAGTGTGGGACACCCTACTGTACACATCACCCCTGTACTCCAGTGTGGGACACCCTACTGTACACATCACCCCTGTACTCCAGTGTAGGACACCTACTGTACACATCACCCCTGTACTCCAGTGTAGGACACCCTACTGTACACATCACCCCTGTACTCCAATGTAGGACACCCTACTGTACACATCACCCCTGTACTCCAGTGTAGGACACCCTACTGTACACATCACCCCTGTACTCCAGTGTAGGACACCCTACTGTACACATCACCCCTGTACTCCAGTGTAGGACACCCTACTGTACACATCACCCCTGTACTCCAGTGTAGGACACCCTACTGTACACATCACCCCTGTACTCCAGTGTAGGACACCCTACTGTACACATCACCCCTGTACTCCAGCGTGTAGGACACCCTACTGTACACATCACCCCTGTACTCCAGCGTGTAGGACACCCTACTGTACACATTACCCTGTACTCCAGCGTGGGACACCCTACTGTACACATTACGCTGTACTCCAGCAAAGGACACCCTACTGTACACATTACGCTGGTACTCCAGCAAGGACACCCTACTGTACACATTACGCTGGTACTCCAGCAAAGGACACCCTACTATACACATTACCCTTTACCCCTGTACTCCAGTACGTGACACCCTACTATACACATTACCCTTTACCCCGTACTCCAGCAAAGGACACCCTACTATACACATTACCCCGGTAGTCCAGCAAAGGACTCTACTATACACATTACCCCGGTACTCCAGCACATGATACCCAGCTATGTGTTACCTACACCCCAGTTAAACACGCAGCTACATCCCCCTTCACTCCAATCTGACATTTTATGTTCCTGCACCCTCCATACACTGCATATCTCCCCCCCACTGTACATGTTGCTCTTTGCTGCTATATTACATTCTGCCTTACGTTATCGTCTGTATCCAGGTATATGACATATTGCTATACACTTCACATCCTGCACTCGAGTATGTTATCCTCCGTTTATCCAATATAGGTCACACATGTATTCCAATATATGACACCAGCTGTCACTCCTTGCTATACTTGTCATTCCCAGTCCAGTATCTGTCACCATGATGTACACGATATGCTACACTCGCACCCAGCTATATGACACTACCATACACGTATGTCACCCCATGCAGTTCAACTGCAACTGGCACCATCGGAAATGTGCGGGGGCCCCTTTTAGCCAAAGAGCCCGGTCTTCCTCCCTTCATCATAGAATTGCTAAATTATAACAGCTTGGTGTATGGACAAAAGGTGGCGATGGAGTCTTTAGGAAAAAGGAGGGCAGTGGAATTTTTTGGTGGTAGCAGAGAAAGCACCTGCTGCTTTCTCTGCTATGTGAGGAGAAATGAGGTAACTGGGTCTGTTGATCTAGATAGAGGTTACAAGGTAAGGCTTGGTTCATATTGCCATTGTGGAATCTGTCTAGACGGATGCACTGACTGGCAGCGTTAGCGCTGCTATAGAGTTATGGGTGAGTGGATCCCAAGTGCATACACATGTAGGTACAAAAGTGCCTGCATTTGAAATCTTGCGCTTTTTCAAGCGGACAGCTGAACGCCACTTGCGCGCAAGTTAAGGGGTGGAGGGGGCACGAATTTGGCAGGTATTGGTAAGGAGGTCAGATGGGCCGGTGCCCAGGAGGTCCAAGGTCAGGCGGCGGTGCCCAGGAGGCAAGGGTCAGGCGGGCCGGTGCCCAGGAGGTCAAGGGTCAGGCGGGCCGGTGCCCAGGAGGTCAAGGGTCAGGCGTGGCCGGTGCCCAGGAGGTCAAGGGTCAGGCGGGCCAGTCCCGGGCTGTAATGGCGGGGGTATTGAAACACAAGGTGATGGCAGACGGGTGACTATTGCTCTGTGGAATGCAGCTGTGAGAAATGTTGATTTCTGGGAGAAAGCAAGGATGTGGTGACAGAGAAGAGGGGTAAGGAAGACTGAGTGTATCAGATTCTGCAGGAGCGGTCATATTGGTGGCCTTGATGTCACACTGTTCTTCACTACATCAGTTTCACATTACATCATCAGCTCCCTTTTATTCTGCCATCTAGCTCTTTTCTTCTTTCAGTAGGGGACATGTATTAGTGGCTCAAGATTGGTCCCATAGGGTGGTGAGAGTAGGAGGGGGACTTGCAGGGTAATTTGTTATAATAGTGTATGGACATAGGTATATGAATGGTCCAGCATAGTATTCATAGGATCTTGAACTTTTAATAAAACTATTACTTATATTATACTTGTACAAAAGGGATACATGCAAATCCCTAAACAAAAACAGCGGCAGACATGTTTTGAACAGCGTGTCCTTGTTCATTGCCCATGTATCTGCCATTATACTGGATGTTAGCCCTGGCAGACACATCTGCCGCTCACACGTCTCACTTTGTATATCTCAGGCAATGAATTCCGCAGGCGCAGGAAGTTGAGTGACATCCAGAAGGCTCTGAATAAGGACCCACCTGAGTAGCGACACTCCGGCGGATGGCAATCAGCGAGGGCGGTCTTCTTACTGATGAGATCCGATGCCAAGTGTGGCCCAGACTGCTGAATGTCAGCACTGAGGAGCTGCCCCCACCCCCAGGTATAACAACGGTACCACGTGAATAGCACTAGGGGCCACTAGAGCCCGGGGTCACCTCTGACTGGATGTCTCATCTTTTCAGGTCCTGAACTGCGGGTGAACAACAAAGATTATGAGCAGGTTCTGTGGATGTCCGGCGCTCGCTGAGGCGCTTCCCCCCGGTGAGATGGCAGTGGGGTTGTTAGTTGGAGGTGTACTTCATCTGCTGGTAAACTACAACCACTATGATGCATTGCTGGCAGATCAAGATTAAGGAGAATTCCAGTCTTCTTAATAATACCCATAAATCTGTTAATTTGACAGTGCCTCATGGATGCCGGATTGGGGAATGGATACATCAAAGCATCCTATTCCATTTTAAAGGACTAGCAATAAGGGGTGGGCAGACCCCCTAGTGAGGGTGGAAGTGATCTGCCTGAAGACTGGCATTCTCCACTGTGCCCAGCCCTGGATAAATGTGGTGATGGATGGGTTGACTTTGCTTTTGGGACTTGTGTTGAGGCTTATGTTTTTCTGTCATTTCTCAAACATGGGGGTGCATCGTCTGGTTTCGCCTAACAGGTATGCCCTTAAAGGAGCGGGAAGACTTGCAGGAGCAGCTGATTGACATCATCCTGCAGGTGTTGGCACGAAACCCACAGTTGCACTATTACCAGGGATATCATGATATTGTAGTCACTTTCCTGCTGGTGGTGGGAGGGCCGGTAGCCACTCTCCTGGTGGATAAGCTGTCCACACATCACCTAAGGTGGGTCTGTGTGGGCCCCCCACACTTCGGCATCTGGCACCTTTACACCCGACATGCCACAAGTCCTTTTATGCACATTACTGTAACCTTCTACATCCTGGTGTATACTAACAATTCAGAACCCCCATCCATAATGATGACACAGTGGTCATGCTTCATCACGCAGGATGGGGGCGAAAGTGATTGCCCATCACATTAATTGCTTACCTCAATTTAACCCTTTCTATAGACCTGCTTTACCTGCCTCTTGTACTGTCTATGAGTTATGAATATTGGGATGTGGAGTAACACAGGACAGCAGGGTCACCAGTGAGTCTTATCGGAGCTGCGGACCAAATATTTCAGTGAAACTATTTGCAAGGTTTCTGCTTTTCCATTTGTTGCAGAAATATTCAGATCCTGTAAAACACATATGTTCCCTCTAGGAAGCTATAGTGGCAAGCACCTTCAATAGCTGTAGTTTTCACACTACAACTCCCAGCATGCTCCGACATCCACAGATTGGATCTCCACTCCAGAAATAAGCTCATTTTTACCCCTCATCCATTTTGCTCATGGTGCTGAGACTTTCTTTCTCTTTTCCTAAAGGGACTTCATGGATCCCAGCATGGATAACACAAAACACATCCTCAACTACCTGATGCCCATTATAGAGCTGGTGAACCCGACACTGCACGACTTCATGGTCCGGTGGGTATATCCTGTGCTGGGAGCTCCTGTGGGCTCTTAGAGGACTGGCTGACATTGTTGTATCCATAGGGCGGAGGTTGGCACAATATTCGCCCTCAGTTGGCTCATCACATGGTTCGGACACGTCCTATCAGACTTTAGGCACGTGGTGAGGTTGTATGACTTCTTCCTAGCTTGTCACCCGCTGATGCCCATCTACTTTGCAGCTGTGGTAAGAGCATTTACTGTGATGTATGAAGAGCTACTATAATCCGCTGCTTATCTAACAACGGCTCCTCCTTCCTCCCATCACCCTCGCAGATTGTGCTACACAGAGAGGCCGAGGTGATGGACTGTGAGTGCGATATGGCCTCCGTTCACCACCTGCTGTCACAGATCCCACAAGATTTGCCCTATGAGACTCTTATCAGCAAAGCCGGAGACCTCTTTGTCCAGTTCCCCCCATCTGAACTATCCAGGGAAGCCGCACTGCAGCATCAGGCGAGAGGTGAGGGCAAGATGGCAGCAGTGAGATTATTTCCAAGGCTGAAGGATGGGACATCGGGGCTCCAAATAAACCCCCTAATCCTAAATCTGAAGATGAGTGAAAATGTCTGCTCCTAGGGCAACTAGGAAACATTTAAAGGCTTAGGCCTAAGACTACTCCTGAAACTACATACAGTTTGTTTTATTTTTTTAAAGGGAACCTGTCACCCCTTTGGGTATTTTAAACTGTGCCCACCAGCTTACACATCATGTATGTAAATGGGATTCTAGTAACCCCCGTATGTGTCCAGACATGCCCCACATACCTCAGAAAATAACTTTTATTGTGCCCAGTGCTGGCCTACTATTGACACTGGGAGGCTGCTATTTAGTCCAGGTGGATGATGTGCTCACCGCCCCTCTGGGCTGCAAAACTCAGCTGCACTTTTTAAATTTCCCACACCTCCTCTAGCCGGCGCTTGAGTGAAGCCACACTTCGCGTGTGTGCAGGGGAGCGGTGTCCGCGCTCTATTGAACAGGGCGACGTCTCACGTTTAATCTTACAAAGTCTCATCTTGTGAGACGTCGGCACTGTGCACGGACACCTGCTCCACTGCGTAGGTGGCCTGTCAGTACCGACGTGTCCGAGACATCGGCCTGTATAATGGAGCGTGGACACCTGCTTCCCTGCGCAGGCGCGAGTGTGGCTGTCACTCAAGCGCCTGCCAGAGGAGGGGTGGGAAATGTAAAAAGTGCAGGCGGGTTTAGCAGCCCGGAGAGGCGGCAAGCACATCATCCACCTGGACTAAATAGCAGCCTCCCGGTCTCAATGGTAGGCCAGCACTGGACACAATAAAAGTTATTTTTTGAGGTATGTGGGGCACGTCTGGGCACACACAGGGGTTACTAGAACATCATTTACATAATGTTTAAGCTGGTGGGCACAGTTTAAAATGCCCAAAGGGGGTGACAGATTCCCTTTAATGCAAAGTGATGTTTTTTTTTTTTTTTTTTTCCCTCCATTCACATCCAAAGCTGTGTTCACATTTCTATCAGTTTTCAGGCGCTCCGCTACTGGGTCATGTGGATGACAATGGGACAGGACAAACCTTTTCTCAGGCTGACCAGCAGAATTTTGAAAGTTGCTTTGGGTGGGAATGGAGTCTCAAAGACCAAGTATTATGTCCCGAATACATAATTTGTTGATTTGGAATATACTGATCATTTATTTCTGCATATTTATTCCTATTGAATCCAGGACTGCGTTGTCAACCTTTAAGGACTTTGAACTGGCGTCCACCCAGCAGCGGCCGGACATGGTTCTCCGCAGACGCTTCAGGGACGTGGTCCGACCAGAGCACGGGAATAAGGCCGTCCTCACCAAACCCCGTACTAACAGACTGGTGAAGCTGGCGGTCATGGGACTTACTGTGGCTCTCGGTGCCGCCGCTCTTGCTGTGGTTAAGAGCGCTCTGGAATGGGCCCCCAAATTTGAACTGCAGATTTTCCCATAACTTGGGGACCTTTATTGAAGAGACTGTGGTTATGTCATCCATCAAACATCTCACCAGGTGGAGATCGCACCCCCACACCTGTGCCTTTGTCCTGTCAGCACCTCAATATCCACACTTCCTGCCTTTTCACAACACATTTGACTTTACCACTATACACCTGAACCTGGGCACGTTGCATTAACCGTTTACTATGGAGATCCCACCATGTATGCCAGGAGGGAAACAAGGTCACTCCGACATAGGATACAGCTGAATAACCTGTGTATATCTGTACATAAATGTTCACTTTATAATAAACATTTAACACCACTCGTATCAAGGTATCATCATTGCAATTTATTGTTCACAGGCATATAGGGTGCCCCCCCCCCCCCCCCCACAAAGCTGTGGGGGTGAGGAATAATTGATCTGTATGGTCAGGGTGGTACACTATTAACAGACATGCACACATCAGCAGCCCCAATCTCTCCTGTCCTGTTGGTTTGTTACAATGTGATTACCTAGACTGTATACAATTGTTACAAATCAGCTTTGAGTATTAGATTTTTTTTTTTCTTTGATTGTAACCACAAGTATTTCCCATTCGCTGTTTTTTGCCACAATTATGGTAAACAACTGCTTCACATATCACTAACTGCACAAGTTGAAGTCGAGCAAATTTTGTGAGACTTAAAGGGACTCTGTCAGGTCATTTTTCAGTATACTAATATTACCCTGGAACAGAGCCTGGACAGACCTCTTAAAAACATGTAAATTCATTATTGAACCGTTTGTAGTTTCCATGTTATCAGCATTGTCAGACCCTGCAGAGAGCTGCTGCATTAGTCCTGTCCATTATAAGCAGAGACGATTAGTCCTGTGCTGTATAAACTGTCTGTAATTATGCACTCCCTCTCAGCAGCTCTCTCCTCCTTCCACCCTTTGCTAACATTGCAGTGTCAGGTTTCACTTACAGAAGGTCTTTTCTGTTGCAGACACCATGGAGGGAGAGAGCTATTACAGGTTTGCCTTATCTAGACTCCATTTGTTTCTGTGAGCAGATTCAGTTGTGCTGTGACAGTTTGTGTTTTATTTGACCTCTTGTGATGCTGCAAACACAGAGGCAGAGAGGAGAATACAGCCCCCCAGTGATCTCCTGTGTAGTGATGTGGTGTGAGTATGTGACATGCATATTCATGTATGGGGAGTGGATGGTAGAGAACTAAGTGGATCATTCACTGTGAGGGACAGATGGAATTAATCTCTTTATTTGAAGATTACAGAAGATAGAGAAATATAAATAAAAGAAATACATAAATAGACTTTAGAGGGCGGAATTAGAAAATGATAGCAGTTACATATGGATTTTTGACCTGACAGTTTTCCTTTAATAAAGTGGACAGTCAGGCATGCCCAACAAATTAATCCTAATTTACACCACAAGGTGGCGTTAGTTACACCAGAAATGTATTCCAGTCTCCTGATTAGCATTTCTGGTGGCGATGCCCTGTAGATGAAGGATTCATGTTTAGTGCACCTTACGCCAGCACTTCATTAACATTGGGCTACAAAATGCCAGTCTTAAAGTGAACCTGTCAGCAGTTTTGTTTTTGTTTTGCATATAAGCGTGCAGCCATCACCAGTAAAGCCTTATATACGGCTGATCTGTATAATGTAAGAAAACGGCTTTTATTATGCTTACGGGGGAAGGGATCGATCCGATGGCCGTGGCTGGTCTTGCCCCGACACCTCCTATCTTCTTATGATCGCCGTCCTCTTCTTCATGTCCTCACTCAGTCTCCTCCATTGCGCTCCTGTGCACTGTACTTGTCTCTGCCCTGTTGAAAATACACAGGCATAGGAGACAGGTCAAGGTTTTTGACCTTTCCCACACATCAACAGGGCAGAGAAAAGTGCAGGAGCGCAATGGCGGAGACTGAGGGTGACGCGCCACCCATAAGGAGGAGGGTGGCAATCGCAAGAAGAAAGGAGGTGCCAGACCGCCCCCCAGCTAAGTATAATAAAAGCTATTATTTTACATTATACAGATCAGCCTGGGGACTTGCATACAGTATTCCAGAATGCTGTATATAAGGCCTTACTGGTGATGGCCAAAGCTTATATACAAAAAAACAGCTGATAAGACTTTAGCCCCAATTCTTTAGAGTGAACCTATTTCATGATGAAATTAAATGAAAAATGACGTTTATGGCAGCCGCCTGGGTGGGAGTCAGGCTTCTGCAACAATATACAATGCTGTATTGACTAAAGTGAACAGAGCAGGAAATTGACCAGAAGATCAATGCTGATGGCCGCTGTACTGTACATTGCAACATGCTCCTTCCTGTGCCCTGGTGTAAGTAATTACAGTTATTCCCATAATCAGCGTTATCTGGACCTGCTAGAGTGTGTTCACCGGCATCCCTGCGGGTAAGTGGCCTGAGACATTGAGTAATGTGTGACCAGAGGAGCTGCTCTCATCCAAACTGGACCCAGCGCTCAATAAGATCTGTTTTTGGAGGAGAGCGGCACTTTGTATTTGCTGTCAGTAGGGCTCTAAAAGTGTTGTCTGGGACTTTAACATTAATGTCTAGGATACAACACGCGGCATCCTTGACAATCACTACTCAAGCTGTGGAGCAGCACAACTCTTCTCTGCCACTATCCTGTTAATGGAGCTGTGCAGCTCTGCAACTGAGTAGTTGTGGCCGGCAGCAGCATCAGGATAAGCTTATTGGTGGGGGTGCTGAGTATTACGGCCTCCCCCGCTGACGATACCTTGGTGACCTCTCAACACTGTTCCAAGTTCTGGACATCCCCTTTAACATCTACACCCCAACTGATCAAAACTTCTAATGTGTCCTTGCCATAATAAGGCTTTTGAATAAGTGCAGATAAGGTTTAAAGGGAATCTGTCGGCAAGGTTTTGCAATGCAGTCTGACAGTACCATGGTGTAGGGGGCATAGATCCTGATTCCAGATATGGATCACAGATTTCTCTGAATGCTGAGCTCTGTATAACCCGGCCCACACAATTTATTGGCAGCTTCTGTGTACACTGTGCATAGGCAGAAGCTGCCACCTGTTGTGGGGACAGGTTACACATCTCCTTATAAACACTGATTTTATTGAAATGAAAACAGACCAATGACACAGTGCATGCTCTCTATCTCCACATCATGCAGCTCTCAGATTACACAGCAAACCTGCTGACAGATTGAAATGATGTGGAATTTTTCTGCGCTGCAATGATCCAGCTTGCACTGCATCTAGTGCTCAGTCAAGGTCACTGCAGCTCCATTAAATGAAGGCATCTTTGAATCCATTTCAATCACAGCAAAAATTTCTATGGCTGATATCAGTTGCAACCACGTGAATGTGTCTCTGCGTCAATCACTATTTATAACTGGGGAGAAAAATGCTGACAGTATATTAACCCTTTCAGCGACCACAGGGCTATCTGACATATTCGTGATCAATGCCAGGTCTGCTCATCCCTAAGATCTGATGTTGAGATCTGCACGGGAGGGCGGCCTGCATGAGCATTGTGTTTGCTATTTGGTATTTCCTTAGCTCAGCACTCCTGTGTGATAATTCCTGAGCTGTCGAATTTTCTTTCCTCGATGCAATTCATTAGTGAATGCAATTTTCCTGTACCCAAGTGTCAGTGTCATTACCCTATATTCCAATGTATTGGTGTCAATGTGCTGTCCCCACTTGGTGTCATTGTGTTGTGCCCCAAAGTATCAGTGTTATTGTTATTTACCCAAAATGTCAGTGTTCTTGATCCTTTTACCCCACGTGTCTGTGTTATTGTCCAGTAAACCAAGTGACAGCATCACTCTGTACTCCAAGTGTTAGCATGTTATTGTCCTGTACCCAAGGTGTCAGAAATTTATTGTCCTTTCCCCAAGTATCTGTGTCATGAACCCAGTGTTAGTGTTATTATTAATCATTATTTGGTATTTCCCTTAGCTCAGCACTCCTGTGTGATAATTCCCTGAGCTGTCGAATTTTCTTTCTCTACGATGCAATTCATAGTGAATGCTGATTTATTTCAACCGGCTGCAGAGAGGAAATATTTCACCATCATTGTCCCTGTAGATGAATGTCAATCTGTACCAACTAAAGGGACACCCTACCACCAGGATGTATATAGATGGAATAATTGTCCAGATAGGTGGGGGCTACACTTTTTTTTTAAATGGCTTATAATGTCAGGAAAGTATTACACTCCCATCATACTTAATGTATTAATCACAACGTTTTGGCCCAGCAGCGTACACCTTCTTCAGGCTTAGTTCTTACTGCTGTTTCCAAAGCCGCAGCCTCACTACCAGGCCTGAAGAAGGGGATCCTAATCGGCCATGTTCCTGGAAAGTAGAGTCCTCATATTCCTGGTATCATATATGGCAGAATGGTCTTGGAGGGTCATGCACCCAATCATAAGTGTAGTGCTGACCTCCTCACCCCTGGCATGTTGTACTAGCGCATCTCAATGAATTAGAATATCAGCAAAAATCCATGTCATATTGCCATGTTTTCATGGACATAGACTAATTCATCAATAATATATTCACCCTTTGATGTCTTGTGGAATACGGCAGCGTGGTTTTTAACCCTTCATCCCTGCTTTATTTTTTGAGATAATGACCTTTGGATTTTTATTGGCTGTAAGCATAATCATCAACATTAACATAAATAAACACTTGTAATAGATCACGTTGCAATGACTATATATAATATATGCGTTTCACTTAATGTATTGAATACTGAAATAAATGAACTTTTTGATGATAGTCTAAGTCATTGAGATGGACTAGTTTAAAGAGGTGGAAAGTCTAGGCAGTGACACCTTGACCTCTGATGTCAAACCTGTAAACAAAATTATATTTGGTAACTTCACAATTATATCAATGTCTTGGATTATAAATGACACATTGTTGTCCTTAGATATCGGGGTCCAGGGGCAATGATGCCTCTCAATACGGCCCCCATAATGGGAGCTATCACTCAGCTGTCCCTGACTCTGTATGTCGGATCTGTATAGTTGACCAGTGATACTATTTCCATTTCTTCGTGGCTCTTTAAGGCAGAATGAACTTTGTGGAAAAGCAAAAGATCAAAGCCCCAGCAGGAAGCGCTTTCACATTCCTAGCGGTATTAACTCGAGGTTTGCCACAGCGCTGTCCGTCCCTACATTATACAGTAGAGCTGCATGTACCAGATGGAGGGGCCGAGAGCGATGCTGGAGAAGACATCTGAGCCAAAACTGAGTCACTTTATTCATTAGATGGAAGGACTTGGCGGCCGCCCACATTTCATGCCAACGGTCACAACGTACAAACTCCTCATTGTGGAGACTGATATACTCGGCCGTATAAAAGGAATAACACATCCTATGCAATGTGTGCGGAAATGTATCATCATCCAAACTTATGAATACAACATTTGGTGTGATGTAAAAAAAATCCCCAATGATGAAGCACTGAATTACAGAATATTTAAGGAGATGAGACACTAACCTCTCCACTCATATGCAAAGCTGTATGTGACTAAAACTGCTTTATTCACTCAAGGGTCAGTGTCATTATCTGTACCCCAAGTGTCATTATCCTGTACCCCAAGTGTCAGTGTCATTATCCTGTACCCCTAGTGTAGTATCATTTTCCTGTACCCCAAATGTCAGTGTCATTATCCTGTACCCTAGTGTCAGTGTCATTATCCTGTACCCCAAATGTCAGTGTCATTATCCTGTACTCCTAGTGTCAGTGTTATTATCCTGTACCCCAGTGTCAGTGTCATTATCCTGTCCCCAAGTGTCAGTGTCATTATCCTGTACTCCTAGTGTAGTGTCATTTTCCTGTACCCCAAGTGTCGAAGTCATTGTGCTGTATACCAAGTGTCGAAATTATCCTGTATCCCAAGTGTCAGCATCATTATCCTGTATCCCAAGTGTCAGCATCATTATCCTGTACCCAAGTATCAATGTTATTACACTGTTCTCCAGTGTAGTGTAATTTTCCTGTACCCCAAGTGTCAGTGTCATTACCCTATATTCCAAGTATTGATGTCAATGTGCTGTCCCCCACTTGGTGTCATTGTGTTGTGCCCCAAAGTATCAGTGTTCTTGTTATTTACCCAAAATGTCAGTGTCATTGTCCTTTTACCCCACGTGTCTGTGTTATTGTGTGTCTGTGTTATTGTCCAGTAAACCAAGTGACAGCATCACTCTGTACTCCAAGTGTTAGCATGTTATTGTCCTGTACCTCAAGTGTCAGAGATTTATTGTCCTTTCCCCCAAGTATCTGTGTCATGAACCCCAAGTGTTAGTGTTATTATCTTGTACACTAAGTACCAGTGTGCTATTATCCTGTAAACCCAAGTGTAGGTGTCATTATCTTGTACTCCCAGTATCAATGTCATCTTGCAGCCTATATATCATTGTCTTGTACCCCAAGGGTCAGTGTGTCAGTTTTCTGTAACCTAAGTATTAGTGTCAATATACTGTATCCCAAGGGTCAGTGTCATTGTCCTGTCCTGACAACTGTCAGTGTTACACCAAGTACCAGTGTGACATTTTTCTGTACACCTAAGTGTAGGTGTCATTGTTTTGTACCCCTAGTATCAGTGTCAATATCCTGACTCAAAGTGTCAGTGTCATTGTACTGCACCCCAATTGTCAGTGTGTCATTGTCCATTAAGCCAAGTGTCAGTTTCATTCTGTACTTCTAGTTTTAGCACATTATTCTCCTGTACCTCAAGTGTCAGATTTATTACCCTTTCCCCCCAGTATCAATGTATCTCAAATGTTTGTGTTATTATCTTGTACACTAAGTACCAGTGTGCTGTTATCCTGTAAAACTAAGTGTAGGTGTCATTGTCTTGTACTCCCAAGTGTCAATGTGTCATTGCCCTTTAACCCCAGTGTTAGTGACATAATCCTGTACTCCAAGGGTCAGTGTGTCATTTCTCTGTACTCCAAGGGTCAGTGTGTCATTTCCCTGTACTCCAAGGGTCAGTGTGTCATTTCCCTGTACTCCAAGTATCAGTGTGTCATTTCCCTGTACTCCAAGGGTCAGTGTGTCATTTCCCTGTACTCCAAGTATCAGCGTCATTATTCTGCATCCCAAGGGTCAATGTCCTGTAGCCCAAGTGTCAGTGCTCTGTTCCCCATGTGTACAGGATTAGGGGTTTCCACCTCTCAGACATTACCAGTAGATCTTATTGTGAGTCACGTCTTCCCGCTGCTCAGTTTGTGCCCTTCTGATCTATATCTTGCTGCTGCTGGCATCCTTTTAGCGTAGACGACATGATCAGAAGCTGTTACCGGAGGGGACATCTTTCCTACTGATCATCTTGGGATTTTCAGACGAGTCAAGTTATTGCCTTTAATACGTCCTGCACGAGGATTAATTCATGTAGATATTGTGTATGGAGATGGATACGCTAGCTCAGCCCAGAAGCATTCAATACCGCTGACATGACAGGCTGCAGACACAGGTTTTTCTAACAAAAGGTCTTATCCAGTCTTCTTTGATATTTACATTTACAGAGATGGACATTTTTGGACAGTTCATAAGTCAGGTAGCAAACCTTGTGATAATGCAAACAGTCCGGTGTGACTATAAATGTGAGGAGGCGAGATTGGCGCCGGCTGCTCCTCCATACTGTGTATTATTCATGAATGCACTCCGATACTTTCTATTACTTTTTAATGCTGCACATACATTAACTATATAAATGCCGCATACGCTTCAGCATTACTCAGTAGTACACTGGCACCTTACTAGCAAAAGTGTTTGTATCAGTAGAAGAAATGGCTTCAAGTGTCCGAATGTCAGTGTGTCATTGTCTTGTCCCCCAAATTTCAGTGTCATTATCCTGTCCCCCAAGTATCCGAGTCATTATCCAGTACCCCCAAGTGTCAGTGTCATTATCCTGTACCCCCAGTGTCAGTATCCTGTCCCCCAAGTATCCGAGTCATTATCCAGTACCCCCAAGTGTCAGTGTCCTTATCCTGTAACCAAAGTGTTAGTGTACTATTGTCCTCTACCCAAAGTGTCTATGTCATTGTCCTGTACCCCAAATGTCAGTCCTTGTCCTGCACTCAAGAGCTCCAGTATCATTATTCTGTACCCCAAATGTCAGTGTGTCATTGTCCTGTATCCGAAGTGTCAGCATGTCATTGTCATGTACCCCAACTGTCAATGTTATTGTCCTGTATCCCAGGTATCAGTGTCACCATCATGTCCAAGTGTCAGTGTCATTGTCCTGTACCCCAAGTGTCCGTCAGTGTCCTTACCCCAAGTGTCACTGTCATTATCCTGTCCCCCACATATCAGTGTCACTGTCCTGTCTGCCATATCGGTGTCATTGTCATATACTGCAAGTATCAATGTCATTGTCTTGTATCACAAGTGTCATTATCATTATTCTGTACCCCAATGTCAGTGTCATTGTAATGTCCCCAAAGTGTCTATGTGTCATTGTCCTGACCCCCCAAGTATCAGTGTCACTCTCCTGTCCCCATAGTATGAGCGTTATTTTCATGTACACCAAATATCAGTATCTTTATCCTGTACCTCAAATGTCAGTTATCGTCCTGTACCCCAAGTGTCAGAATCAGTGTTCTGTATCCTGTCAGTGTGTCATTCTCTTGTACCCAAGTGTCGGTTTCACTGTCCTGTCCCCTAAGTGTTAGTATCATTAACCTGTATCTCTACTGTCGATGTCGGTGTCCTGTCCCCCAAGTCTCGGTGTCATTGTGATATACCCCTAAGTATCAATGTCCTTGTCGTATATTCCAAGTGTCATTATCATTATTCTGTATCCAAAGTGTCATTATTATTATTTTGTACCCCAAAGGTCAGTGTCATTGTTCTGTCCCCAAGTGTCAGTCCTCATCTTGTACTCAAAGTTCCAGTATCATTATTCTGTACCCCAATTGTCAGTGTGCCATTGTCTTGTCCCCCAAGTATCAGCATCGCTGACCTGTCCCCCAAGTGTCAGTGTCAATGTTATGTACCCTAAGTGTAATTGTCCTGTAACCAAAGTGTCAGTTTGTTATTGTCCTATACCCAAAGTGTTAGTGTCAATGTCTTGTCCTGTACCCTAAGTGTGAATGTCATTATCATTTACCCTGAGTGTCAGCGTCAGTCTCCTGTACCCCAAGTGTCAGTCATTATTCTGTATCCCAATTGTCAGTGTGTCATTCTCCTGTCCACCAAGTATCAGTGTCACTGTCCTGTCCCCCCATTGTCAGTGTCATTGTCATATACCCCAAGTGTCAGTGTGTCATTGTCGGGGTCGTTGCGACAATACACTCCTTCACATCATTACCCTGTACCCTAAGTTTCAGTATCAATATCCTATACCCCAAATGTCAGCGTGTCTTTATCCTGTACCACAAGAGTCACTGTTATTATCCTGTCCCCCAAGTGTCAGTGTCATTGTCCTGTACCTCAATGATCAATGTCATTGTGCTGTCCCCCAAGTGTCATTGTCCTGTAAACCAAATTTCATTGTGTCATTACCCTGCACCCCAAGTGTCAGTAACATTATCCTATACCCCAAATGTCAGTGTGTCTTTGTCCTGTACCGCAAGAGTCAGTGCCATTATCCTGTCCCCCAAGCATCACTGTCATTGTCCTGTACCTCAAGTGTCAGTGTCCTGTACCCCAATTGTCAGTGTCATTGACATGTACCCCAAGTTTCATTGTGTCATTACCTTGCATCCTAAGTGCGGGAACATAATCCTATACCCCAAATGTCAGCGTGTCTTTGTCCTGTACCACAACAGTCAGTGTGTCATTGCCTGTCCCTGAAGTGTAAGTAAAATTTAGCCCAAGGGTCAGTGTCATTGTCTTGTATCCCAGGTGTAAGTGTGCCAGGTAGAATGTGTGCTGTGCACCCAGTGTGTAAGATGTGCCTCCCTACTTCCAGCAGGTCAGTCTGCCCCAATGTGCCATCAACATGTGGTTGTTTTTTGGGTGACCTCGACTCCTCTCAGGTGGCACCTTGAGTGCCCCACAAGTAGCAGTGTCACCCTATTCTTAGCCTGTAAAGTTTGCAGATTATATACCAGTCATCACCATTCAGCAAAGACATTTTCATTGTTTTATTGTTGTCAGATATGATGGATTCTCCATCTCCATACATTACCCATCCCCTAGCCCATCCCTCCCTCCCAACACCCTTTCCCATTAATTCTTAACACACCCACTCCCTATTTTATCCCATTATATTTGGCCAGACCCCGCAGTTAAGGATCTGGAAGGAGTATTTTTTTTATTTTTTTAATTTTACCAATAAAAAGTCACAAATTGGCTCCTTTCCGTGAAAAATCCCCAAATGTGCAAATAGCATGATCCCCATGGGACATGATGACACTGTGTTGTTGGTAACCCCAATCCCTCAGTGCCCCAGCTCTGATGGTTTTCCAACTGCTCAGTGTCTCCGCCCTGCTGGCATCTCGGGAACACAAGACGTCTTTTGTGAATCTGGTCAGTCCCATCAGATGTCTAGGCTCCGAGTCCTTACAATCAAATATGAATTCCCTGCAATAAATCTTGAGTTCCTGAGCGAGTCAAATCTGAGAAATTCACAAGATGCGGGGAGGAGTGGGTGTAAGAAATAAGAAACAAATAACCCTAGTCCTCACCTTATCCCTAAGCCCCCAGCTTTAAAGAATGAGCCCATCCCAAAAATATCTGTATCCACCAAAATAAAGGAATATACAGCCCCTTATAAGACATACCCCACAATAAGGAATGCATTTTGGCCCATCTGGAACTGGTGCTCTCTCTTCTGCTGCCCCTGCCAAAATATAGGCAAATGCACCTTGGTATATAAATATACAGTATATATAGAGGGTGAATGTGACTGGCACAGATATAGCACAGCGTGCCAATGATGTCTGCTGCTTGTGGAGGCGCAGCTCAGCCATACATTATATATACATGCAGTGAAGCAGACACAGGCAGATTAATGCACATATGTGCAGACACGTGAGAGGCTATATATAAATATATATAGACAGTGCAGAGGCGGAGAGGAGCGGTATAGTGGTTGGTCACCCCCCCACCCCTCCTTGCTATATGAGGGGATCTGAGGTCAGTAACGTTTCCTGAGAGCTTCTGAGGATAAAAGTGAGACGATAGGGAGGGGTCTGTGTGCCAAGAGGGGTCCTGAGGTCTGGAGAAGGTTTCTGAGACCCTGATTTACAGGGAAATTAGTCCTGAGGTATTGTCCTGAGGTTTAACATTGTATAGAGAGAGAAAGGTGGGAAAAATTGTCCTGAGGAGATTCCAGAAGGGATAGATAGACAGATAGATAGATAGATAGATAGATAGATAGATAGATAGATAGATAGATAGATAGATAGATAGAGAGACATATTTGAGAAAGATTTGCAATACTGATAGAGAAGAGAAAGACAGATAGGAAAGAAAGAAATAGAAAAGAAGATGTAGATTGAGAGAGAGAGAAAGATTGATAGATTTGGGATAAAAGAATAGATAGATAGATAGATACAGATAGATAGAAAAGATAGATATATAGATTAGATACAGATAGATACGAGATAGATAGATATACAGATAGATAGATAGATATAGATAGATACAGATAGTATAGATACAGATAGAATATAGATAGATAGATACAGATAGATACAGATAGACAGATACAGATAGATAAGATACAGATAGATATAGATAGATAGAATACAGATAGATACAGATAGATAGATAGATACAGTTAGATACAGATAGATAGATACAGTTAGATAGATACAGATAGATAGATATATAGATAGATAGATAGAGTCTATGTCCTTACCTGCCTCTTTGCTCTGAGTTATTGTGGCCCCTTTGTGGAGTTCAGGAGCAGGGCGAGGTTGGCAGACAGTGCACAAGTGTGGGGCATGTCTGTGTGCAGACATATATGGGCACCGTGCATCTGTCCGTCTGTATTACAGGCCTGGAGGTGATGGCAGCATAAGAGAGAGCGCTCAGTTTAGAATGAAAGATATCTCTTTCGAGGGTCAGCGAAAGAGAGTGCACTAAGAGACAGCATGAGGATGCTTAGAGAGACAGCCAAAAATTCAGACAGCAACGTGAGCGAAAGCAGGGAAGCCTGTCTGTGAGCCAGAAGCTGAAAGAGACAGCAGAGAGCACCCTGAGAAACTGAAGAGTAAGTGTCTGGAGAGACAGTCAGGACAGAAAGTGCTCAGAGACTGCAGAGAGTGAGTGGTCCATGCGTTCACCTTTTCTCGTTGGGCGGGGGGTTCAGTTCCAAAAGGTGTTACCTGCTGCCGACGCCTCTCTGTGGGACGTGGGGTTTGGAATCAGAAGGAGAACACGAGGTCGGACACACTTCCGAGGAGGCCACTCCCAGATATCATCTCCACCACCTCGGGGGTGCAGTGATCGGGAAACTCGAAATGGGACCCGCTGCTTGGAAGCTCTCTCTCTGGTGGGACGCAAAGGGACCCCGAACAGAGTCCGGGCAGACTTTCATCCAGGCCATCATCATCTTCCACTGGCTCTGGGGAGGAGGGCAGGGAGCGGGCATGGGAGTAGGGGGGCACCTCTGGGCTGCGTGGTGATGACTCCCGATTCTGCGTCTCTTCTGATTGGTCGTCTTCGTGCCCCCCCCACCTGGGATTTTCCTCCCCCCAGTGCATGCTGGATCCCAAATTCACTTCCGACTGGCATGGCGAGGCAGCAGGTTGGCACCTAGACGTGGTACGGGGCAGTCTGGCGCGTGTTCTGCTTGCCGGATCCCGGGTACGTCGGCGCGGCCTGTATTTGTAGTTGGGATAGTCAGCCATGTGTTTGAGCCGTAGACGTTCAGCTTCTCGGACGTACGGGATTTTATCTGTGTCCTCCAGTAACTTCCAGCGTTGGCCAAGGCTGCGAGAGATGTCAGCATTGTGCATGTTAGGGCACAGAGACATCAGCTTCCTCCTCTCTATCTGAGACCACACCATGAAGGCATTCATTGGACGTTTGATGTGCCCACTAGGAGTCTTACACCAGCTGGGCCCCCCAGGAACAGCATCAGGTGTCTTTGGGTTTCCCCCAACAGTTTTATGTTGCACCATCCTGAGATTTGAAGTTAGAAGTTGCTACAGAAATGCCATGCTGCTTCTCGCAGACAGTCCAGAAGGGGTAGGCTTAGCAGCAGAAGCGGGCACCAAGGACAGGATGCTGGGCACTGAAAGGGTTAGCTGGACCAGGAAGCCTACAGGAAGGATGCAGGACAGGTGGCCTTGAAGAATAGGACAGCAATGGACCAGGGTGCAGTGGGCAGATGATGGCACTGCAGTAGAAAGTCACGGTGCCAATCAGTGCCCAGGAGTTTCTTTCTCTGTCTTATCACCCCCAGTTCTTCTCTCTTCTCTTCCTTCCTTTGTCTCTGGCTCTGCTCTTTCTCTCTCTCTGTCCCAGACGCTGCCTCACTGCCTGTCTCCCCACTTCAGTCTGGGGGGGCCGGTGTAAACACAAGTCTGCCTGCAGTGTGTCCCCCCCCTCCCCAACTCTTCTCCTCAGCTGCTATTGGTTGCTGGGCGGGTCTGAGTCTGCACCAGCTCATTAATGGGCAGAGAACCGAGATCAGCTCAGAAAAAGCTGCTCAATCCTACCGACTGTGTGTGACGGAGCAGACAGCCATGTGTGACTGGGAGAGGGAAGGGGGGCAGTCAGCACGTGTCAGCCTGTGTGTGCGAGACATGGGCACCTGCACCCTGGCATAGCTATACAGCAACATGCATGCACCATTCCTGGGCCATGTCCTCATACATCTCTATGCGGAGAGCTGAAATGCTCCAGAGGCTGCAAACGCATCTTATAGGTGCCAGTCTGAGACAGGAATAACTGTACATACCTCTCGCTGGTGATGGTGACGTTACCCTGGTCCTCTCGGGTAGCATCACATGCCAGGAGCTCCAAGGACGTCTTCTGGGTCATGTTCATCCCAGGAGATCTGCAGTAGGTAAAGGTGATCAGCTTCGGCTGCTGGCAGGGACGAGTTCCTCATTTAACCTCCGAGGTCCCAACAACCTAAAAGAAGAATCAGAGAAATAAAAAATATATTAAAAAAATCAATATCCTCCCATCTTGGGTACAGACTGCTATATGTCTGCAGTATTCTTAAAGGGGCATTTAGTAGTGTGCTACCAGAAAATGCCCTTCAGACAGCCCCTCAAAATGCAGATCACAGAGCCATTATTAGCCCCTCCAGCTGTGTAATATTGTATATATCGTTATAGGACTACAGTATTAAGGCTGATAGGAAACCTGGATGGTCCCCTTCAAATTGGGGCATTTATTAAAGTGGAGTGTTAAAACAGCACCAACATGACAAAAATACTGCTCCCACCACTAAGCTGTGAGTGGGCACTTACCTGCCACTAATAATACCACTGATTATCACCACTGGCCCAGACGAAGATCTAGCGGGTTTGTGGGTCACCTGACTCCCTCCCTCCACGATCCTGGGTCCTGCAAGAGCTCAACTTCTGCTAATCAGTGTATTCCTGTCAAATAGGAGGCAGTAGAACAGCAGTTATATTGTTGCACATGGGAGGAGTATTCAAGTAAACATATCCTTGCATATAGGAGGTAGTATTATAGTAGTATAGTATAGTATTCATGTACAGTACCAGTGAATAGTTTGGACACCCCTGTTCAGGCAATTGTTTTCAATAAAATACGCATCAGGAGACTTAAAGGGGTTGTCCAGGCTTGGCGTACAAGCATGCAATCACTATGTGTATGTATACACAGGATTCTCCGGTGTATGTGATTTGCATACTTCCAGTCACATGCAGACAAGACGAGTCCGGCCTCACTAAAATGTACTTGGTATTCGGGAAGGCCACGCACATCTAGTTGGCATGTTACCGCATGTTTGCAAATCACAATCTTGCAGACACATGCCCAACTGCTTCCAGCACTGGCACTATGCAAGCTGCATTGGCGTACCGCTAAAAATGGCAACCCACATGGCCACTACATGGCCCATAGGACTGGAGGACCAGGCTCCCTACCTGCCCGACTTTCAATGGGAACGAGGAGAGGATTTGTTTTATATACAGTCAATGAGAACTTTGTGGGGGCCATAATTCTATTCGGAGGGCTATGTGAGAACATTATACTATTTGGGGAGCCATTTGTGGGGACATTATACAATTTGGAGTCCTATGTGGGGACCATCATAGAATTTAGAGGTCAATATCTGGGGCCATCATACTGTTGAGAGTGCTATGTAGGGGCCATCATTCTATTTAGAGGGATATTTGTGGGGCCATCATACTATTTGTGGGGCTATAATACTACTGTATATCATACAATTTGAGGGCCATTATACTGCTGTATATTGTACAATTTGAGGGCTATTTGTGGGGCTATCATACTATTTGGAGGGCTATGTTGGAGCCATCATACTACCTGGCAGGGGCCATCATACTATTTGGAGGGTTATATTGGGGCCATCATACTGTAACACCTGTGCCGGCTTTTGCTTTGGCCACTAGGCGGCGCCATAATGTTGTTGCAGGTGATGCTTGATAGCACCAATCCTGACTTGTTCCTGCGACTTGTGGTTCTGCCCTCTCTGATCGCTATGGGGTTAATATTATGTTTTGGCTTCTGTCTGCGGTCTGCACTGGGTGGTGCTGTTCTACATAAACCCCAGGGAACTTGCCATTCAATAGTATTGTTGCATTGCTGAATATTTCTGAGCTCTGATCCAATTAGCTATTCTATAGCCTATTTTGACCTTTGCCTCATTCCTGACTACCCAGTGGGTTAGCGATTCTATGCCTGACTGACCTCACTATCCTTCTTGACAGTTTGCCCCACCAGACAGTAGCTATCCTGCGGCCCTTTCTATTTGGAACTCTGCGTCAGTCCAGATCCTATACAGGGGATAAAGGGTGAAGGCCAGGGCAACCCCTGGGCGCTGGAAAACGGAGTACCTTGCACCAAATCTGTTTGTGGAAGCCAGGTGACTACAAACAGTGCCACAGTGATACATACTATTTGGAGGGCTACATGTAGGAACAGCAAACTATTTGTGGGTGGGTCATCAGACTATTTGGAGTTCTATATGGGGTCATCATACTATTTAGAGGGTTATTTGTAGGGTCATCATACTATGGGTGGGGATCATCACACCATTTAGAGTGCTATATGGGGGCAAAATCATACTATGCTATTTGCAGGACTATGTGGGGGCCATCATACTATGTGCAGGGTTATGTGGGGGCCATCATACTATGTGCAGGGTTATGTGGGGGCCATCATACTATGTGCAGGGTTATGTGGGGGCCATCATACTATTTGCAGGGCTATTGGGGGCCATAATACTATTTTTAGGGCTATGTGGGGCCATCATACTATTTGCAGGGTTACGTGGGGGCCATCATACTATTTTCAGGGTTATCTGGGGGACGTCATACTATTTGCAGGGCTATTTGGGGCTATCATACTATTTTCAGGACTATGTGGGGGCCATCATACTATTTTCAGGGTTATCTGGGGGACATCATACTATTTGCAGGGCTATTTGGGGCCATCATACTATTTTCAGGGCTATGTGGGGGCCATCATACTATTTTCAGGGTTATCTGGGGGACGTCATACTATTTGCAGGGCTATTGGGGCCATCATACTATTTGCAGGTTATGTGGGGGCCATCATACTATTTTCAGGGTTATTGGGGGACATCATACATTTGCAGGGCTATTTGGGGCCATCATACTATTTTCAGGCTATGTGGGGTCATCTACTATTTTCAGGCTATGTGGGGGACGTCATACTATTTGCAGGGTTATGTGGAGGCCATCATACTATTTGCAGGGCTATTTGTGGGTGATCATACATTTGCAGGACTATGTGGGGGCCACCATGCTATTTGCAGAGCTTTATTATATACTAGATTCTTTGATAGGGCGTTACAACATGGGGTATTTTTTTGCCTTCCTCTGGATCAACATGTTAGGCTATGGGTTGAACTAGATGGACTTAAAGTCTTCCTTCAACCTTAAAAACTATGTTACTATGTGGGGGGCATCATACTATTTGCAGCACTATGTGGGGTGCTGACATACGATTTGGAGGACTATATGTGGCTATCATTCTATTTGGGGGGTATCAAACTATTTTTAGGTATATTTAAGGGTCATCGTACAATTTGGAGGCAATCATGCTATTTGGAGTGTTATGTGGGGGGCGATTATACTATGTGGAGTGCTATGTGGGGGCCATCTTACTATTTGCAGGGATGTGTGGCATTCCATTATACTATTTAGGGAGACATCATACTATTTGGAGGACTATGTGGGGGCCATTATACTGTTTAGAGTGATGTGCATGGGCCAATTATACTGTCTGGAGGACTGTGTGATGGCTAATTATACTGTGCAGGATTGTGTGGGGTCCATTATACTGTGTGGAGGATTGTGTGGGAGGCAATTATACTGTTTGGATGGCTAGTGGGGGTCATTATAATGTGTGCAGGCTATTATACAGAGTGGAGGTTGTGTGGGGGGCAGTAGGGTCATCATGCTGTGTATTTGGGATAATCTTACTGTGTTTGTAGGCACATCATACTTTATAACTTTACAGGGGCCATGAAAGGCTGTAGGATATGTTTTTTGAAACAAGGGGAGAACCAATTAGGACTTCTACTATGGGGCCCCATGATTTTTATGTATACCCCTGGCACACTGGTTCACAAGTCTGAAGTCAGATACAACAACTGCACACTTGCACCCCAAGACTTGACAACCTTTTAAGGTAACAAAACCACAAACAAATACATATATAATTGAGGAGTGAAGAACATTAGAAACAAACCGGTGTCTTTGTAAAGCCTTAGACTTCTCAGAGAACATCAGGGCTCATTCACACATCTGTGTTTAAACACGTATGCAAACAAAATGGTACTAGTGTCATCAGTGTTATGGATCAGTATCATCAGTTTAATCCCTGTATCTGATTTTACCATCAGTGTGTCATCAGTATGGATAACTTAATAAATGACAAAGATTCTCCTATCCTATACAATGTTAAATATCTTTTACAATGTTTTAACTGTAGGACATGAATAACAGTAAATCTGGAAAATTGCTACATCCTTGAAAGTATCTTCAAGTGCAGTCATGAAGTCTACCAAACGTGATGATGAGATTGGCTCTTGTGAGTAAAGGAAGACCAAGTCTGCAGCAGAGGATAAGTTCATCAGAATTACCAACCTCAGAAATCACAAATTGACAGCACCTCAGTTTACAGTGCTGATAAATGATGTATAGAAGTAGCAGAACATCTCACATCAACAGGCCAGAGGAGACTGCTAGAAAAAGACCTTGAAGTGCGATTTGCAAAGAAGCCACTATGAAAGACCAAGAAGAAGAGACTTGTATGGGTCGGCAGACCCAAGGACTAGACAAGAGATCAGTAGAAATCTGAATTGTGATATGATGAGTGAAAATCTGAGAGTTGTGGTACCAAGCACGTCTTTGTAAGACACAGAACGTTGAGTGAATTATTTCTACATGTGTAGTGCCAATGTGTAGAGCAGATAGGAGGTGGTGTGATGGAATGGGGGGGGGGGAGTTACTGGTGACAATGGTAGTGTTTTATTACAAATTCAAGATATACTTACCCAGCATGGCTACCATAACATGCTATCCCATTGTTTGCACTTCGTGGGCCCATCATTGGTGATACAATAGGAACTCCAGGCTATGTGATGGCTATGTGACTAAGGTGAGGGATGGAGGGCAGCGTTACATGACATGGACTCCACAGTCACCAGACCTCAACTCAATTCAGATGGTTTTGGATGAGTAGGATGCAGAATCAAGGCAAGGAGGTCAACAAGTGCTCAGTATTACAGTATTTATATTCTTGTACGTAGGAACAGTATTATAGTAGTTATATTCTTATACATAGGAGCAGTATTATAGTAGTTATATTCTTGTATATAGGTGCAGTATTATAGTAGTTATATTCTTGTACATAGGGAGCAGTACTATAGTAGTTATATTCTTGTACATAGGGGCAGTATTATAGTAGTTATAATCTTGTACATAGGGGCAGTGTTATAGTAGTTATATTCTTGTATATAGGGGCAGTATTATAGTAGTTATATTCTTGTACATAGGGGACAGTATTATAGTAGTTATATTCTTGTACATAGGGGGCAGTATTATAGTAGTTATATTCTTGTACATAGGGGACAGTATTATAGTAGTTATATTCTTGTACATAGAGGGCAGTATTATAGTAGTTATATTCTTCTACATACAGGGCAGTATTATAGTAGTTATATTCTTGTACATAGGGGCAGTATTATAGTAGTTATATTCTTGTACATAGGGGACAGTATTATAGTAGTTATATTCTTGTACATAGGGGGCAGTATTATAGTAGTTATATACTTGTACATGTGGGGGGCAGTATTATAGTAGTTATATTCCTGTACATAGGGGGCAGTATTATAGTAGTTATATTCTTGTATATAGGAGCAGTATTATAGTAGTTATATTCTTGTACATGTGGGGGGCAGTATTATAGTAGTTATATTCTTGTACATACGGAGCAGTACTATAGTAGTTATATTCTTGTACATAGGAGGCAGTATTATAGTAGTTATATTCTTGTACATAGGGGGCAGTATTATAGTAGTTATATTCTTGTACATAGGGGCAGTATTATAGTAGTTATATTCTTGTACATAGGAGCAGTATTATAGTAGTTATATTCTTGTACGTAGGGGCAGTATTATAGTAGTTATATTCTTGTACATAGGAGCAGTATTATAGTAGTTATATTCTTGTACATAGGGGGCAGTACCGTATTATAGTAGTTATATTCTTGTACATAGGGGGCAGTATTATATTAGTTATATTCTTGTACATAGGAGCAGTATTATAGTAGTTATATTATTGTACATAGGGGCGGTATTATAGTAGTTATATTCTTGTACGTAGGGGCAGTATTATAGTAGTTATATTCTTGTATATAAGGGGCAGTATTATAGTAGTTATACTCTTATACATAGAGGCAGTATTATAGTAGTTATATTCTTGTACATAGGAGCAGTATTATAGTAGTTATATTCTTGTATATAGGGAGCAGTATTAAAGTAGTTATATTCTTGTACATAGGGGCAGTATTATAGTGGTTATATCATTGTACATAGGGGCAGTATTATAGTAGTTATATTCTTGTACATAGGGGCAATATTATAGTAGTTATATTCTTTACATAGTGGCAGTATTATAGTAGTTATATTCTTGTACATAGAAGGCAATATTATATAGTAATTATATTCTTGTACATGGGGAGCAGTATCATAGTAGTTATATTCTTGTACATAGGGGCAGTATTATAGTAGTTATATTCTTTACATAGTGGCAGTATTATAGTAGTTATATTCCTGTACATAGGGGGCAGTATTATAGTAGTTATATTCTTGTACATAGGGGGCAGTATTATAGTAGTTATATTCTTGTACATAGGGGGCAGTATTATAGTAGTTATATTCTTATACATAGGGGGCAGTATTCTTGTCGTTCTATTCATGTAAGCTTAGCCCTATGCCCCATTTCCTCAAGATGCCTGGACCATCAGTGCAATAAGCCCCTGCACCTTGTGCAACCCCTATCCCGTTGTAGATTGTAAGCTCTTTTGAGCAGGGTCACCTTCATTTCTTGCTTTATTTATTGTATTTTTTTTCACATTGATTCTATGCCTATTGTTTTGTATCCAATTATTGTACTTTATTTGTTCTCTACTGTAATTACTTACTGTATATTTTCTGTACTCTAACCCTACATTGTAAAGCGCTGCGGAATATGTTGGCGCTATATAAATAAAGCTTTATTATTATTATTATTATTGTACATAGGGGGCAGTATTATAGTAGTTATATTCTTATACTCATACTGTATATAGGGTGCTATGTGAGGGCAAATCTTGTATATGGGATTTGTGAGGGCTCATATTGCATATAGGAATTATGTGAGGGCTCATACTCTTTAAAGGAGCTATGTGGGGGCTCATAATGTATATAGAGGCTATGTGGGGGCTCATGCTGTATATAGGAGGCTCATACTGCCTATTGGAGGCTATGTGGGGTCTCAATATATATAGGGGGCTATGTGGGGATTCATGATGTATATAGGGGGCTATGTGGGGGCTCATAATGTATATAGGGGGCTGTGTGGGGACTCATGCTGTATATAGGGGTCTCATGCTGCATATAGGAGGCTATGTGGGGTCTCAATGTATATAGGGGTTACATGGGGGCTCATAATGTATATAGGGCGCTATGTGGGGACTCATGCTGTATATAGGGGGCTCATGCTGTATATAGGAGGCTACGTGGGATCCCATAATATATATATAGGGGGCTATGTGAGGCTTATGGGCTTATGCTGCAAACAGGAGGCTGTGTGTGTTCATGCTATATTTTTGGGGCTTCTTGAGGGTATATATATATATATATATAACTATTTGAGGGCTGATACTGTATATTGGGAGATCTGTGAAATCAACCTGTATGTAGGGAGCTATGTGTGGGCTCATACTCTATGTGGGGAATGTCAGCACACTTAAGTCTGTTCAATATAGAGTGATATAATTATTATTTTATATTAATATTTATTGTAACTAATATGTTAAAATTAATTTTGAGCAGAAACAATTCCATCCTATTGGTTTAGCCTCCAAAGCAATCATGGTCTCTCATGTGGCCCCTCTGGAAAATGTATTTCCCACCCTGCTCTATTACGTAAAGCAAGGTGAACCACGGTCTGCAGATGTGCTCCAGTGTTTTAATCATGTCAGCTATCAAAGCAAGGTGAACCACGGTCTGCAGATGTGCTCCAGTGTTTTAATCATGTCAGCTATCACATGATCATGTGATAGCTGACATGATTAAAACACTGGAGCACATCTGCAGACCGTGGTTCACCTTGCTTTACGTAATAGAGCAGGGTGGGAAATACATTTTCCAGAGGGGCCACATGAGAGACCATGATTGCTTTGGAGGCCAAACCAATAGGATGGAATTGTTTCTGCTCAAAATTAATTTTAACATATTAGTTACAATAAATATTAATATAAAATAATAATCGTGTGACATGTCCCATGATATATTAGTCTTGGGGGCCCTGGCCTTGTAAACTGCCCTGAGCCCTGGCTACTCTTAATCCGCCCCTGCATAGGGGGCAGTATTATAGTAGTAATCTTCCATCAGACAGGAGGCAGTGTATATCTGTGCATAGGAGGCAATATGTTCGCAGATATAGACTAAAACAAGGAAAAATGCAGATGATAATGTGGAAAATATTACTGTTAAGGCAAAAATCAATACAAGAGTCAACAGTAAGGAGAATGTGAAATCTGCGGCCCATTCTTAATCTGTCACCATTTCGCTTAGCCCAATCCTTGCAGAATTTATGTATCTTTATAGGCTCTACATGCATATTCAGCCACTTTTGGGTGCACAGTTTACCTGCCTCCAGGCATTTCTTCAGCTTTTCCATGTTAAATAGGATTATTACATGAAGCAGCGGCCATTCTCCGGTCACAGTGATATCACCAAAATTCTGTAATATGTATATTCAGCATTAGGTACTAATGTGTCTGTTGCAGATAGATAAGCAGAGCTTCATGGAAACTGACGATCACAGGCTAAAAACATCTGAAAGGAGAAGATGATGTGAAAGAAGATTAGAAGTACGAGATGGAATACACATGAAAGAAGGCGGCTCGTGTCCGTTAAAGAGCCACAGACATAGAAAAACCTTCTAAACATTCATTCACCAGCCTTCACCCATCGGTCCATCTTTGAGTGTAGATTGTTAGGAGATCATTTCACCTACAAAATAATAACGTTTATTATGAGCCTTTAGTGGGAAACTGTAGTTTTTGCTACATAATCTGAGAAAAGCATGATGTAGAGACCCTGATTCCAGTGATGTGTCACTTACTGTGCTGCTTAGTGTACTATTTATAAAATCACTGTTTTATCAGCAGGAGATTATCACTAACGGACCACTAATCCTGCTAACAGGTATTCTAACTACTCCACTGATCGGCAGCTTTCTGTCTATGCACAGTGTACGCAAAAAGCTGACAATTAGTGGTGTGGGAGGGGTTATTCAGAGCTGAGCATTCAGGGAACTTGTAGATCTGAAGCAGCTAAAATCGTTTGTAATTTAATTTGCAGCAACCTGTAAAGTAAGTAACACATCAATGGAATCAGGGTCTCTCTTTGTAGGTCATGCAGCTTTTGAATGGCATAGCAAAATCTTAGTGGCATTCCCATAACCCTCTGTTTTCACCTTCCTGACCAAACCTCACTATTCACTTCTGACCAGTGTCACTTTATGGCCGGTGTCCCACTTGCGAGAGACTTGCAAGAAACTCATCGCCGGCTCTCTGCACAGATGCGTGCTACTGCATAGAAATACATACAGCTGACGTGCTCCTGTCCGGAGAGCGGGTGGCCATGCCGGGTGATGCGATGAGACACATGCAAGAGATTCTCTTAAGTCTCTCGTAAGTGTGACACCGGCCTTTGAGGCTTCCACATATTCCAGTGATTCTGAGACTCTTATGTTAGTGGTGAATTTAAGTCGATATGGTTTGCGTTAATTTAGGACCATATTGAAAATGTAACCGTTTTTATGCCCTTAAAACAGTTAGTCACACCACTCAAAATAATTAAAGGGAACCAACCAGCAGGATAGGAGTATAACGTGAAGCCAGTGCCTTGAATTCAATCATATCTTTACTTGTTTGATTGCAGAGAAAAGTGTCATAAAACTCTTGGAAAACAGGACAGCAGATCATTGATGAGTGAAGCACTGCATCACTATTTGGGGTTGTTTTCTTTTTACCTCCCCTGTTGGCATGTCTTTTGGATATAAGCCAAACCCCCCCCCCTCCCTCTTAGCACTGTCACTAAGCTCTAGCCACAGGGGCCTGACAAAACAAAGTAGAAATGAAAGGGAGAGGGGGGAGGGTGTGGCTTACAGCCAAAAGACATGCCCACAGAGGAGGAAAAAAACAACAACCCCAAATAGTGACATAGTGCTGCACACATCAATCATCTGCTGCCCTGTTTTACAGGAGTTTTAGGACTCTTTTCTCTGCAATCAAACATGGGATCATTCAAGTAAAGGTATAATTGCACTCAGCATCCCAAAGTCTGTAAGGCACTGGCTTCACTTTATATCCCTAAATCTTGCTGGTTGGTTCCCTTTAATTAATAATTTTTTAAACATTTAAAATGAAAAAATGTTAAAAGTTTAGCACCTACTTTTCATTTTTACATTTTCAAAACCTATTTTACTAGATTTTAAGTGACTTTTATGGGTTTTAATGTCAGAAAACGCCCAATAGTAACCCCATTATAAAAACTGCCCCCTCGAGGTACTGAGAATCCCATTTAGGGAGTATGATGTGTGCTTCACAGGAATGAAAACAAAGTGGAAGCAAAAAATCTGACATTAATTTACCAGTAATCGTATTTTACAGAGTCCATGACAGCACCCACCGAGAGAAGGGATCCGCCCACGGGTACAAGAAACCTACAGATAAAAAGGGACGGCCCCCCTCGCCTCCTCAGTCAGTTTACAGAGGAATTGGTGGAACTGCCATAACCATATAAATACAGAATACAATAATAATACCATCAGAAGAACATCACCATAAGGTGTGAGAAAGGGGCAAACAAAACCTCTGGTAATATCTTCTAGATGCCGCTGGGCAGCATGCATCGGTGTGTTTGACGCCTTTGACAACGACGTCGTTGGCGACTCAGAACTCAGCCATGTAGGTCTGAGCCGTCAGACTAGCTGGTGTGTGACATCGTCCCAACGACCGCCGAGGTCGTTATACGGGTGGCCGTATCGTTGCTGCGTCGTTCAGTAGATCTGACTGTTTGACATCTCACCAGCGACCACGTAGCGACGTTCCAGCGATCCTTACCAGGTCGTATCTTGTTCGGATCGCTGGAACATCGTCAAGTGTAACGGGACCCTTACACATGGAGCCTATGTTCCTCTGGAGTAGAAGGATTATATTAAAAAGAGGGTAGGACAATTTCCTGGCTATAATGAAATTTGGAAGAGACTTTAGGGAGATAGGAGGGGTCTGGTTTAAATATTAACCTATCCAGAAGAACTTACAGGAAGAGGGGGGTCAACTGAGAGGGCATGAAGGTCACACACCCTTCTAGCGGACGTCAGTGCAACTAGCAAAACAGTCTTTAAGGTCAGAACCTTAAGGGAAGCGAAAGTCAAGGGCTCAAAGGGGAATCCTGTTAAGGCCTCCAGGAACAAGTTCAAGTCCAAAGGGGCCAGACGCGGGATGTGAACCGGGTCTCTACACTCACATGCCTGAATGAATATGGAGACCCATCTATCCCCTGCGATGTTATAGTTATAAAGTGCCCCCAGAGCAGAAATCTGGACTTTTAAAGTATTGACTGCTAGGCCCAACTCCTCACCTTTCTGCAGGAATTCCAAAATGGAAGGAATGGGGGGTTGGTCTGTGAGGACACCCGGATAAAATTGTAAAAATTTTCTCAATCCTGTCGTAAAGGTTAGTAGTTATCGCCTTACGGCTGTGTAGAAGTGTGGAAATCAAGGCGTCAGAAAAACCTCTCTGGCTCAGAAGCTGACTCTCAAACTCCAGGCTGGCAGATGCAGTCCCTCCACTTGGGGGTAAAAGAATGGACCCCGAGATAGTAGTTCCCAATCCGCCGGCAGGATCCATGGGTCGGACACAGACATGGCTGTCAGCCATGAGAACAACGGTCTCTTGGGCCAGAACGGAGCTACCAATATTACTCTTGCCTTTTGTCTCCGATCTTCCTGAGAACTAGAGAGGTTAGACAAATTGGGGAAAGGCATAAGCCAGCCTGTACGACCAAGGCACCCGGAGGGCGTCCAACACCTCCGGATTGTCCGCTGTATAGAGGAAAGTGAACCGCCTGACCTGTCTGTTGGCCTGGTCGCAAAGAGATCTATCTCTGGAACTCCCAATAACTTCACAATTTGTCTGAACACCTCCCTGTTCAGAACCCATTCTTCCTGGTGGAGACAGTGACAGCTGAGAAAATTGTCTCCGATATTGTCTACCCCCTGATGTGCAGGGCTGAGAGGGAAAGAAAATTCTCTTCTGCTAAGAGAAAGGTGGCCTCTGTGGTGGCCATCAGAGAGGGCGATGGAGTCACCCCCGATGATTGATATAAGCCACCACCGTGGTATTGTCCATCTGAACCCACACAAGGGTATTGCGCAGTTGAGGCAAGAACCTGAAAAGGGCATACTGGACAGCTCTTAATTCCTTCAGGTTGGATGAGCTTTACACCTCCTCCATAGTCCATTGACCCTGGGCCAGGAGATTCCTAAGTGCGCCCCCCACCCCGAGGGGCTGGCATCGGTCGTGACTACAAAGTCTGGCGCAATGGCCCAAGAAACCCCACTGGACAAGTGAGTGGGATTCAGCCACCAATATAGAGAATTTATTGCAGGCTCTGACAGACTTAGTCTGCCTTCTAGAGCTTTGCAAGTTCGCCTGCTGCCAGCACCTAGTGTTCCAAAAGTTCTCGAGTGAAACTGTGCCCACATAACTGCCGGGACACAGGAGGTCAGGGTCCCCATCAGGGACATAGTCCCTCGTAAGGATAGGTCCGGATTGGCCACCACTTGTCACTTTGGCGGTATAGTGTGCACTTTGTCTTTTGGCAGGAAACATTGATGGGCGACTGAATCCAATTGAAGACCCAAAAGCTTTCCACCCTGGTAGGTGTTAGTCTTGACTTTGTCCAGTTTATTATCCAGCCTAATTGCTGTAAGGACAACAGCATATGGATTCAGTGGGACGTGCACTGAGCTGCAAATCTCTAGCAATCAAAAAATCGTCCAAATATGGAACAATAAGAACATCACTGGTCAGCCATTACCTTGGTGAAGATGCAAGGAGCCATAGAGAGCTTGAATGGCATGGCGGCAAACTGGAGATGTCTTACGTGGCTGTCGAGACAAACTGCCACTCTCAGAAACCGCTGATGATCTGGATGAACTGGCAGATGATAGTACGCATCTTTGAGATCTAACACCACCAAAAAACACCTGGGGAACAGAAGCCAAATTGTGGATTCGATGGATTCCATTTTAAAGGATTGAAATCTGAGGAAGGAGATCAATGTATTTAGATTAATAATAGTTCTAAAGGTACCATCTGGCTTCGGAACCAAAAACAAAGAGGAATAAAACCCCCTCCCCTCCTGGTCCCTACGCACTTCTACCAGTACCCCGGTTTCCTCAACAAGTCTCCAACCTCCAATTCCAATGCCAGTTAGCTAGATTTAATTTGAGACCATTTGCTGAAAAAATATGACAGTCTACCCCCTACTGGTGGGACAAAGCTAGCAGATTCGGGGTTCTTGCTTAAAGGTGGAGGGCGAGGGACCCCCATAATAGGCACCTTTCTTCTTCCCTGCCGGTTCCCATCTGGAGTCCAACTTCTGGCGAGAAAACTGCCGCTTCCTGAAAGCTCGTCTATAATTGGGAAGAGAAGGTTTAGGGAAAACCTTTTTAGCATCCCCTCTTTAGTTAAGATGCTGTCAAGAACAGGGCTGAAGAGGTACTCACCCCGACAAGGGATGGCGCAGAGTTTGCTCTTAGCGTGCGCATCCCCCTACCACTCCTTCAACCATAAGGATCGACGGACCGTATTAGGGTGCCTTCACATTTGCGTATGGGAAAGCAGCATATGCTGCGTTCCCATACGCAGTCAAACGCATGCGCACTGCGGTTCCTATGTTTAACATAGGAACGCATAGTGCCTGCGTTTGCTGCGTTCGGGTGCGGATGCGGACGATATCTGCTCCTTCCGGTGTCCAGCATCCGCGCCCGGGACGCAGCATGTTGCATTTTTTGTGCGCTCAGGGAGCTTGGAAAATCGGCAAGCGTCCCCAAGCGCACAAAACATGCATTGTCTTCAATGGGTCCGCAGTGTTCAGCGCTTGACAGCGCTGGAGAACGCTGCGGACCCATTGAAAAATCTCCCGGTGGCCGCCGGTGATGTCACAGGAGCTCACCGACGGCCACCGGGAGATCAGCTGAGCCACTGCTGTCCTCCTCCTCCCCGCCGCCGGTAAGCACCGGGACCTGTCGGCGGGGAGTACAGCTGATGTGATAGCTGTTTGAATCTTCCCGCGCCGACATCTCCTCTCGGTGTCGGCGCGGGAAGATTCAAACAGCTGTCACATCAGCTGTACTCCCCGCCGACAGGTCCCGGTGCTTACCGGCGGCCGGGAGGAGGAGATCTCCGGCGCTGAACTCCTCCTCCGGCCCGCCCCCGAACAGTGCCGATTGGCTGCCGGGCTGCACAATGATGTGTCCGCAGGCGGACATTATCCGCTGCGGACACATCATTTCCCCACTGCTTTTGACAGCGTTTGTGTCTGCATGCCATCAGCATGCAGACACAAACGCCAGTGTGAAGCCACCCTTAGACAGACTTGCAGACCTGGCTGCTAAGCGGAGTGAATCTGCAGATGCATCAGCTATATAAGCGGAACCATTCCATAATTGAGGGATGGAGGCCAGTAATCTATCCCGTGCAACACCCGACCTAATCTGCTCCTTCAACTGGTCAATCCAGACTAATTAAGAATGGGCTACACATGTACAGGCAATAGATGGCTTAAAAGCACCAATCAAACCGTCCCTGTTCTTTTTTAATAGAGTCTCTGCCTTACAGTCTGATTGATCCCCAAGCAGACCCCCGTCCTCAAGTAGTAACATATTGGTTTTGGAAGACGTGGCTACAGCCACGTCTACTTTAGAAATCTTAGTCCATTCCAGCAATTGGGTGTCGTCAAAAGGATACCTCCTCTTGGAAGAGGAAGGCAAGAATCCCCTAGACTCTTGCTTCTCCTATTCCCTCTTAACCAGATCTTTAATGGCATCAATCACTGGGAAGGAGCGACGCTTTCTTTGAAATAGGCCCGCAAACATTACTTCCTGGGCCGTTTTATCTTCCCTACTGTCGGTGATACCAATGGTGGAACGGACAGATTTCACCAAAGCGTCCACCTCCTGAATGGGAAAACATGAACCGCCTTCATCATCGGACAAAGAACCCGAATGGGAAGTGTGAACCAATCCCTCTTCCTGAGAAGCACTGTCAGACTCACATCTAGAATGATACACAACCAGTACTGGCGTGGTCATACTAGGCTGTTGAAGGTGGCTAAGGGAGTGCCGAATCTCTTCCCGTATAAAGGATTTGAGGTCGGCAGTACGAACCGAAGCTTCCTCATCCAGGGTCTGGGTTGTGCATGACTGACACAGATGCTTACTATAGTCATCTGGCAGGGGCTGGACACAACGCACACTCCTTAGGTTTTGATTTTGCCAATTTCTTTTTACCCTGGCCATCAGGAAAAAAGAGAGAGAGAGAAAAAACAGGAATCAGTCTACTAGGTAGACACAACTCACCCCTGTAGCTGACAGATATGGATATCGGTTCTAGAGGTGGAGGCACACTTCTGGATTTGAAAGCCCTCTCATCCTTCCGTTTCCCAGCCGATCCGACATTCCTCGTGGCCCTCCTGCTGCTGCTGCCACTACTGAGGCTGCCACTACCATGTTGTTTACTCCACCAAAGTGCTCCTCTGTCTCCTTAGGGGAAGATATGCTGCACATACCTCTGTGGAATCACCGCCATTTCAAAGCCTCCCGTGCTTGGATCCTTCCAGATACCCCGGAAATCATCTGCGTCACTTCCGGTTCAAGCACGCATCATCAGGTCGGCGCACATGCGGACTTGCAATCCCGGAAACCGGCCTGCACGAGGTGCAGGGCGGCCGATTCATTCCGTGCCGCAGCCCGCCCTGCGCCTCCCAATCTGGAACAGAGCCTCCTGGCGCGCCCACACGACCCATGGCGGCACCACCCGGACCATGGGTCGTGGTAATCATCCAGTGGAGGGGGGAGACTGATGTGACAGGGCTCCCCCGACATCGCCACTGCCGACCCGGATTCTGTAGTCACCAAAAGAACTGTACAGAAGCGTCAGGCCGCAGGTAATCCTCTTCATCTGTGGGTTCCTCATAAGGACAGGAAACCAAATGAAGGCGGCGAGGGGACCGCCCCTTTTTATCTGTAGGTTTCCTGTCCTTGTGGGCGGATCCCTCAGTGGGTGCTGTCATGGAGATAGGAAAATTAAAAATTAGTTATTTTCCACAAAAATTTTGCTTAGCCCGAATTGTTTCATTTTAACAAGGGTAACAAGAAAAAATTGTACAATACAATTTGTTGTACTATTTTTCCTACATACAGTGGGTACAGAAAAGTATTCAGACCCCTTTAAATTTGTTTACTCTTTGTTTCATTGCAGCCACTTGATAAATTCAAAAAAGTTCATTAATGTACACTCTGCACCCCATCTTCACTGAAAAAAAACAGACATGTAGAAACTTTTCCAAATTGATTAAAAAAGAAAAACTGAAATCTCACATGGTCATAAGTATTAGACCATTTGCTCAGTATTGAGTACTTGCACCTTTTGAGATTGTACAGCCATTAGTCTTCTTGGGAATGATGCAACAAGTTATTCATCCCTGGATTTGGGGATCCTCTGCCATTCTTCCTTGCAGATCCTCCTCCCACTTCCATCAGGTTGGATGGTGAATGTTGGTGGACAGCCATTTTCAGGTCTCTCCAGAGATCTCAATTGGGTTTAGGTCAGGGCTCTGGCTGGGCCAGTCAGGAATGGTCACAGAGTCATTCTGAAGCCACCCCTTTGTTATTTTAGCTGTGTGCTTAGGGTCATTGTCTTGTTGGAAGTTGAACCTTCGGCCAAGTCTGAGGTCCAGAGCACTCTGGAAAGGCCTTCAACCAGGATATCTCTGTACTTGGCCGCATTCATGTTTCCATCAATTGCGACCAGTTGTCCTGTCTCTGCAGCTGAAAAACACCCCCAAAGCATGATGCTGCCACCACCATGTTTCACTGTTGGGTTTGTATTGGGCAAGTGATGAGAAGTGCCTGGTTAGAATTAGCACCAAAACGTTCTATCTTCGTCTTATTAGACCAGAGAATCTTATTTCTCATAGTCTGGGAGTCCTTCTGTGTTTTTTTGCAATCTCTATGCAGGCTTTCATATGTCTTGCACTGAGGAGAGGCTTCTGTCAGGCCACTGTGCCATAAAGGCTCAACTGGTGGAGGACTGCAATGATAGTTGACTTTGTGGAACTTTTTCCCATCTGCCTACTGCATCTCTGGAACCATGGGCATACCCAGGATCAAATCTAGGGACAGGGGGCAAACCATGGTCGTTCAGGTTGTAGAATAGCCTCCATCACTGGTATATAGTGCCCCATCACTGTACATAGCCCCCCATCACTAGTATATAGTCCCCCCATCCTGGTATATAGCCCCATCACTGGTATAGCACCCCCATCACTGGTATATGAGCTCCCATCACTGGATTATAGCCCTCATTACTGGTACTCCTGGTATATAGCTCCCATCACTGGTATATAGCCCCATCACTGGTATATAAGCCCCCATCACTGGTATATAAGCCCCCCATCATCATAGTATATGCCCCCATGCTGCTGCACACAATAAAATAATAAACAATTGATCTCACCCTCCGTCGCTGTCCTGCAGGCACCGCGGCGTCCTCCAGTCTTCCAGGTTGTCCCCGGTTTCTCTTCATGTGATCGGTGCAGCAGTGATGATGTCACGTAGGTCAGTGATGGCCAGGTAGGTGCAGGCAAGTGTATGGCCAGGTAGGTGCAGCCAGATATACAGCAAGGCAGGTGCAGGCAGGATTCTATAACAAAACACAGGGTTAGCAGGTATAGGCACAGGATCACAGACACAGGTATACAGGCAAAGGGTACAAGTATACAGGACAGGGACCTGAGAACTAGGAATGCCACTGGGGAAAGGCCGCATTGTTTAGGCACCTCCCAATGGAGGAAGGTGCCTTATGTACCCTGTGCTTCTCAGTCATGTGCTGAGAAGCACTTCCATGTTAGGGCACATTGGCCCATTAAGAGTAGCGAGAATGCAGTACGCACCACCTAAGTGCGCTCCCAGGAGACCCGTTTGTGAGCGCAGGTCATGGGAATGGAAAGAAACAGATGGTGGGCGAACAGAAGGCGTGGGACCGCTGGCGGGATGAGTATGCCCAGGACATTGGTCTGTCTGCCACGTGTAGACTGGCACCGCAGTTTGTCTGTTCCTCACCCAGTTTTAACTATCCTACACAGCTGTTTCTGTTAATGACTGTCTTTTAACTCATGTATGAAAATGATGATCATTATCACCTGTTTGGTATCATCGGTTACATATACATCTGACTATAATCATACAGCATCCATGACTGGAACAATTGATGCTGTTTTGAACACAGAGTGCAATCACACCAAAAATTGATTTAGATTTCTCTTGTGTTCATTCACTTTGCATTGCTAATTAATAAAAATAAAATAATAACATTCCTATTTTGACAGCATTCTTACTGTCAAGCATCTTTTCCCACCTGATTAAAACGTTTGACAGTACTGTAGTTTAAGGGGGCTTTTAATTGAACCGGTTTTTAAGGCAGACGGTAACAAATACACTTCTCCTTGAACTATTAAGGACATCAAGTGGATAAAACCAAGGGGTGACTAGATTCTCTGGTAAAATATCCAGCAATATGTGTAATAGAAAATGAGGCCTTTTATGACTGATTCATGTAAAAAATAGACTGTCAGCTCTTGGGGTCGCACATATATATGTTAGATGTCACATGAGCGGAGTCACTCGCGGCTACAGAATGTAATAAGGTTATGATGGCGGTGATTTGATGCTGACACATGCATGAACGCAGGATATTGGAAAAGCTATGGCCTTGATATATGGAAGAGTACAACAATCTTCCCTGTGTTATTTAATTGAGAACATGAGGTTCCTCCATTTCCTGATAAAAGATGTGAATGGGTGGGGGAGTAATTGATAAATTAAATTAACGCAGAGGATCCTTGGCTCGGGAGTCTCTGTAAAGTGTGGTGCATTTATAACTGGACGACTTAAAGGGCAATTTATTCTATAGAAATGTGTCAGCATCCGTATACAAAGGAATGGAGCTGGTGGCGATTACACAAAAATGGTTCAGGACCAGAATGATTTATAACATTCAACCATCTCCTTGTCTGCAGCACTCACACTCTACACAGGGTAGTGAAATACATCAGAGCAAGATAACAATTTCAGAAGCAGTTTTTATTAGAATTTACACTAAATTTACTGCAAATATATAGTAAAGTCATTTGGTAAAATTATTTTCTTATCCGGTACAGATTATGAATTACATCTTGTATTATTGTATACTCCAGAGCTGCACTCACTATTCTGCTGGTGGAGTCACTGTGTACATACATTACATTACTTATCCTGTACTGATCCTGAGTTACATCCTGTATTATACTCCAGAGCAGCACTCACTATTCTGCTGGTGCAGTCACTGTGTACATACATTACATTACTTATCCTGTACTGATCCTGAGTTACATCCTGTATTATACTCCAGAGCTGCACTCACTATTCTGCTGGTGCAGTCACTGTGTACATACATTACATTACTTATCCTGTACTGATCCTGAGTTACATCCTGTATTATACTCCAGAGCTGCACTCACTATTGTGCTGGTGCAGTCACTGTGTACATACATTACATTACTTATCCTGTACTGATCCTGAGTTACATCCTGTATTATACTCCAGAGCTGCACTCACTATTCTGCTGGTGGAGTCACTGTGTACATACATTACTTATCCTGTACTGATCCTGAGTTACATCCTGTATTATACTCCAGAGCTGCACTCACTATTCTGCTGGTGCAGTCACTGTGTACATACATTACACTCCACCAGCAGAATAGTGAGTGCAGCTCTGGAGTATAATATAGGATGTAACTCAGGATCAGTACAGGATAAGTAATGTAATGTATGTACACAGTGACTCCACCAGCAGAACAGCGAGTGCAGCTCTGGAGTATAATACAGGATGTAACTCAGGTTCAGTACAGGGTAAGTAATGTAATGTATGTACACAGTGACTCCACCAGCAGAACAGCGAGTGCAGCTCTGGAGTATAATACAGGATGTAACTCATGATCAGTACAGGATAAGTAATATAATGTATGTACACAGTGACTCCACCAGCAGAATAGTGAGTGCAGCTCTGGAGTATAATACAGGTGGTAACTCAGGATCAGTACAGGATAAGTAATGTAATGTATGTACACAGTGACTCCACCAGCAGAATAGTGAGTGCAGCTCTGGAGTATAATATAGGATGTAACTCAGGATCAGTACAGGATAAGTACCGTATATACTCGTGTATAAGCCGACCCGTGTATACGCCGACCCCCCTACTTTTGCCCCAAAAATCTGGAAAAACCTATTGACTCGTGTATAAGCCGAGGGTGGACCCCAGCACAGGTATACAGCCCCCAGCAGTGTGGTATACAGGCTTCCCCCATGGTATACAGGCCTCCCCAGTGGTAGTATACAGCAGCCCCAGTGGTAGTATACAGCAGCCCCAGTGGTAGTATATAGCATCCCCAGCGGTAGTATATAGCAGCCCCAGTGGTAGTATATAGCATCCCCAGCAGTAGTATATAGCAGCCCCAGTGGTAGTATATAGCAGCCCCAGCAGTCCCAGTGGTAGTATATAGCAGCCTCAGTGGTAGTATATAGCATCCCCAGCAGCCCCAGTGGTAGTATATAGCAGCCCCAGTGGTAGTATATAGCAGCCTCAGCAGCCCCAGTGGTAGTATATATAGCAGCCCCAGCAGTCCCAGTGGTAGTATATAGCAGCCCTAGTGGTAGTATATAGCAGCCCCAGTGGTAGTATATAGCAGCCCCAGTGGTAGTATATAGCAGCCCCAGCGGTAGTATATAGCAGCCCCAGTGGTATAAAGGCCCCAGCAGCCCCAGTGGTAGTATACAGCAGCCCCAGTGGTATACAGGCCCCAGCAGTATATACAGCAGCCCCAGTGGTATACAGGCCCCAGCAGCCCCAGTGGTAGTATATAGCAGCCCCAGTGGTAGTATATAGCAGCCCCAGTGGTAGTATACAGCAGCCCCAGTGGTATACAGGCCCCAGCAGTATATACAGCAGCCCTGGGGGTAATACAGCAGCCCCCAGGGGGTATCCAGCAGCCCCCTGGGGGTACCCAGCAGCCCCCAGGGGGTACCCAGCAGCCTCCTGGGTGTACCCAGCAGCCCCCAAATGCTGGCACTCACCCCCCATCTGCTTATCTTACCATCCCGGTCTTCTGATCAGTGCCGTTCCTCGGTGCTCCGTTCTTCATGCTCCGTCCTCCGTCCTCGCTGCATCCGGGATCTCCGGCCGTCGCACGATGACGTCATATGCCTGCGACGGCCGGGGATCCCGGATGTAGCAGGACGGACGGAGCACCGAGGAGCGGCGCTGATCAGAAGACCGGGATGGTAATATAACCAGCGGGGGGGGTGGGCCCTTATAAGGGGGGAGAGTGCCAGCATTTGGGGGCATATATGAACTGCTTCCCCCTGCCGCTGATTGACAGGGGGAAGCAGTGCATATATAATGAGCGGCCCCACGTGACGGGGCCGCTCATACAGCAGCCTCCACAGCCCCGGACAAAGTGCCTACCTCACCATGTACCGTATTGACCAATGTATAAGCCGAGGGGGAGACTTTTCAGCCCAAATTTTGGGCTGAAAAACTCGGCTTATACACGAGTATATACGGTAATGTAATATATGTAGACAATGACTCCACCAGTAGAATAGTGAGTGTCGCTCTCGAGTAATTCGCTCCTAATCCTATATCAAGTCAAATCTTCCAACTTCTCCTGCTGATTGAGTATCTTCTCGGTGTTCTGCATTCTGTAAATATCTTAGGGCCCTTTCACATCAGCGTTTTTTGAAATTTGAAAAAACCGCATCTGCCGCAATTACCGCATACCGGCTGCACTTGCGGCGCGGTTGCGGTAAATGCCATGCAAAGTATAGGCGTACTTGCGGCAGGTGCAGCAAGTGCGGTTTTGCACTTGCGGCAGGTGCGGCCGCGAAAAAAAACGCGGCTGACTGCGGTTTTTTTCGTGGCCGCACCTGCCGCAGGTGCAAAACCGCACTTGCCGCACCTGCCGCAAGTACGCCTATACTTTGCATGGCATTTACCGCAACCGCGCCGCAAGTGCAGCCGGTATGCGGTAATTGCGGCAGATGCGGTTTTTTCACCGCATCTGCAGCAAATTTCAAAAAACGCTGATGTGAAAGGGCCCTTAGATGACTTTTTTTTGCAATACATTTTTCTCCAAGGAAAGAATGAATCAAACAAGCTGAAGTCCAACATGCTGAATAGCGATATTGAATCAGTCACCATAATGATTTTATTGTCTGCAGATGTCTGTGTGTGATTACTATCATGCTAAGGATGGTATTAAAGGAGTTAAAAATTAATTAAAAAAAATATTTTTATTATCTTTAAAAAAGCACCCCACATCTTCATAGGTTATGTTTGGTACTGCAACTCAATTTAAAAAAAAAAGTGGAAGTTGTTTGATTAGCTCACTACTGCGGGGATCTGTAGGATTGCTAGATGGTCAAACAGTATAATATGATCTGTGATTGCAGCTCAGATCTACTGAAAAGGTGCAATTCTATACACTACCTGTGGACAGACGTGGCAGTGTTTTTCTAGTTCTGTACAATCACTTTAAGACCTGGCAACGACTGGTCAAAGTGGTAGACTAGGCAGTGGCAGGTCACACCCCATGACCGATCGGAGGCTGCACCACACTCCCCCTCCTGTCCTAACCCTAGATCTGTCCCGTGCAAATTATTAACTCCAGCCTCAGGCGATTTTAGACATCTTTATATTCCTGGTTAAGAATTAGGATTGCAGTAGAAACATCCGACAGCAAACGAGAAGAGACCTGGAGCAGTAATGTACAGCAAGGAAGACCTCAGGTGAGAGTCTGGCAATGCAGGAAAAGCATATGGAGATGTAAATGGAGGGGGAAAATACCATTCTCTCTGACACGATTACATATATAATATTATATATAAATACTAGACATGGGCCCGATTCTATTGCATCAGATGATTCTAGAACATTATATATTAGTCCAATTACTCCAGCTACTAATCGCAGCACCACCATGGAGGGCGGGGGGAACCCACTGCTGCACAGGGTGACTGTGGCTTGGCAGGCGCTGCTTGCCATCCCCTGTGCGCTCTCACCCTGTGAACTCTCTCTCCAATTGTGCTGTCTCTCCCCGTGCGTTCTCTCTCCCCTATGCATTCTCTCTCTTCCCTTGTGCCGTCTCTCCCCCTGTGCGCTCTCTCTCCCCTTTTGCTGTCACTCCCCGCTGTGTGCTTCCTCTTCCCACTTTGCACTCTCTCTACCCTTGTGGTCTCTCCCTCCTGTGCAGTCTCTCTCTTCTAGTGGTCTCTCCCCTTGTACTGTCTCTCTTCCCTCGTGCTCATTTTCCCCACTGTAAGCTTTCTCTACCCTTTTGCCATCTGTCCCCCTGTGCGCTCTCTCTCCCCATGCTGTCTCTCCCCCTGTGTGCTCTCTCCTCACCTCTGCGCTCTTTCCCCTTGTGCTGTCTCCTTCCCCTTATCTGCTCTCTGTTACCCCATTATGAACTCATCCCTATGTGACATCTCTTTCTCCCTGTACACCGAGGAGTGAAACGCAAATGGAAAGAAGAGCAACAGCAAGATGGGTCCTCCCCAAAGATATGAATGAGCGGACCCATGGGCAGGCGATAATGAATGCCTACGCTGTGGCCAGTGTCCCAGACGGCGTGGTTCTGTTTTTTTTGACTGATCAACCAAACTTATGGGCTTCTTCACATTCCAGTTTAACTGTACTTTACATGATGTCCTATAGGTGGTGCTGTTTTCAGAACAGACAGACAGACAGACTGGATAGGGCTTTTATATGCGCTTTCCTTATGATCTCATCTAGAATGTGGAGTTGTACGATACATAAAAGTGGCCATGAAGAGTGAATCTAGCAGATCCAATTATGTAAAGAAATCCAATCTAGTTAAGATTTCAACTGGCCCAACTTTTTAGGGACTGAATTGTTAAAGGGCCAGCATTTATGGTAATTTGATTGAATGGGGGAGTATTCATGGAGTTTGAGGTGTTACACAACAGAGCAAGGTGGGGTTTAAATATCTAAAAAATTGTGTTTTTTAAATAAGTAGATTAGATATAGGGGCTGCTAGGAGCGATCAAAATACAGCGCTGTATGAGGGGTTTGGGCTCAAGGCAACTATAAATACACATCCCTTTACTGTTTTGTTCTTGCATATAATAAATTTAAATACCTTTCCTATTTTCTCCACCATATGCTGACCCCTCCTGTATATCCACTTGTCTCCTACATTTGTTGTACTGTAGTATCTATTCCATCCTATGACGTCTTAATGCTTTTTATCTACAAATGCCTAGTAGTCAAGAATGTTCAGTCTCTTTCCCATCAGTCTCTGGTGGTCCTCTGACAACTCCAGGACTTGTACTGAAATCCCAAGAGTTTTCCTCCAGTGTTTCAGGACTTTTCCATGACGCTTGGCTGTAAAAAGGGCACAGATTTAGGGGAATGGACCTTAAAATGTGCCATAAATGGTGTCAGGAGGCGTACAGAGAGGTGGTTTTTATCTGTGGTTACTAGTGAGGAGTGGCACAATAAAATGCCAATGGTACTCGTAACGAGCAATCAGATGCTTGTAAGGACTCAACTCGTGTACTGAGTATAATGGAAGTCAGTGAGAAAGTCGAAGATCTTCCAGAAAAATGCTTGAGTTTCGAGAAAGGATTGACTTCCATCATACTCTGTACACGACTTGAGCCAGTCCGAGCATTGGATTGCTCATTACGAGCACAGAGCACCCGGGCATGGTAGTGCCACTCATAGTTAATGTATATAGTGCTCAGCTCATATGTAGAAACCAAGCAAAACTAAGGTGATGTTACAACATTACAACCATTCTCCATTTCTTTTTTCACTGACTTTTATAAACAAGACCCATTTTTAGAATTCTCCTCCCTTTACACCCAAACTCTTGCACCACTATGTCTGATCCTTATTGCCTTCTCACACTTAATCAATAGTTATGAAGATTGCGAGGAGACAACTCGGTGGCTCCTGGACCGGATCCAATGTCCTCCAGACATTGCCATCATCTGTGGCTCTGGTCTGGGGCTCCTGGCAGAGACATTAAGTAGCCCCAAAACCTTTAACTACAGCCAGATCCCACATTTTCCAGAAAGTACAGGTATGTAGCAGCTATATATCCGAAGAAGGTTATCGGTATGTCATTATTAGTGCGTGTTCACACATGGCGTTATATCGAGAATATTATATCTGGATTTTGTTAGGCTGTATCAGTAGTGTCTGAAAATTCGAGCTAAGTGACTGAGCTTTAGAAAAAGAAAAGTTTCATCTATCTGCTAAAAATTGACAAGTTTTCTGAGTTGTTTTAATGTTAATTTATATTATGCATCTACTGCAGATCTATGGCGGTATTAACCCACTGACTTTAATGAAGTTTGCAGAATAAGTAATATTTCTGCAGTCTAATATTGAACAATCTTTCCAGTGTTTTAGTTTTGCATCTGGAAAGAAAAATTGCAGTTTCCACTTTATTCAGTTATATGTTTATGTTGGCTTTCTCACATACAGGGGTATCCCAATAAATTAGAATATCATCAAAGTTAATTTATTTCAGTGATTCAATTCATAAAGTGAAACACATATATTATATAAAGTCGTTACAGAGTGATCTATTTCAATTTATTTCTGTAAATGTTGATGATTATGGCTTCCATCCAATGAACACTCAAAGGTCATTATTTCAGAAAATTAAATTAGAGAGGAACAAGGGTTAAAAACTGCACTGCCGTATTCCACAACAAAGCATTAAAGGGTGAATGTAATATTGATTTATTAGTCAGCTCCTCAGGACAAATCAAATATCATATTGCCATGTTTCAGGGAGCCCTGAAATGCGTTGACTAATAAATCAATATTATATTCACTCTTTGATGACTCGTGGAATACGGCAGCATGATTTTTAACCCTTCATCCTACCTGCTTTAATTTTCTGAGATAAAGACCTTCGGGTTTTCATTGGCTGTAAACTATAATCATCAACATTTACAGAAAGAAACACTTGAAATAGATCACTGTGCTTGTTATGACTATATAATATATGCGTTTAACTTTATGTACTGAATTACTGCAATAAATTAACTTTTTGATGATATTTTAATTCGTTGAGATGCAGCTGTACTTGGCGTAAAATCCTGAAGATAATCTACATAAATGACTATAGATTATCGGATTTATAGACATGCTGTGGGAACAATTTACAGCAGTTTTCAGGTTTTAACTTTAGAGAATTTTACTAATTTTAGTGACCATCTTCGTTTCTACTCTGCCTTTAGTCCTGTGGACAATCCTAGTATGAGGTACGAGGCCAAATGTGCTCGGCAGATGTAGAGAAACCTCGCCAGAAATTGGCGAAAAGTAAATGCCATGATCAATGGCAGTCCATAGAAGGGGTTACAGTTCAATTTGTGGTGCATGGACAGCCCAAGATGGGCCAAATGTATTCACAGGCATGTAACTATAGATTATCTCTAATATTGGAACATAGAATATAAGCCTTGCTAATTTGTCCATAAAGTGTTTTCTGCGGCACGTCTGCGTACCCTGTGCTTGTGAAGCACTTCAGAAAACAGATCGCCGTCTTATAGCATTAATAAAAAAAAAACCACACATTAAGGGTATATGCACACAGTGCGTTTTTGCATGCAGTTTATACCATTGGTTTTATAGTAATAGTATAGTCAAAATACGTCCTGTGGGCAATAACCCTTAGAGAGTATAGACACGGTCATGTTTGTTTTCACCCAGCTTTCCTAAGAACACTTTATTTTCTTCTGTCCTGACTCGTTTCTTTTCAGTGGTGGGACACTCGGGGCAGCTGGTGTTCGGCGATCTGCAAGACAAGTCATGCGTCTGTATGAAAGGCCGATTCCATGTGTATGAAGGATATTCCTTGTGGAAAGTAAGACCTGAAATCTCTGCATGTGATAACCTCCTGATACTGGTCTGGCCGCTTGCCCGGCAGACCAGTTATGTAATGCCATGCCTTGTTAAAGGGCAGTTGTGGCGTGGTCTGACTACTGCCAGGCTACATGTGTAACACCGAGTCAATCTAGATTACCTGTCAGTCTGTTTACTAGGGATATGTTTACTAACAACCATCGTATAGTCAAAAGGGTTATTGGCCAGCACAACACCAGCAACCTAGGGTCTAGCTTTTGAAAGTTCCTGAATGGTAAAACTTCCCGACCCCCCTGTGCTCATACCACACTATATATACCCAAGGTATATATACTACAGTTAGGTGGAGAAAAGGACAGTGGCACATTACCACTTCTCTTATTCTGTATATATGGACACTGCACAGTACCACTTCTCTTATTCTGTATATATGGACACTGCACAGTACCACTTCTCTTATCCTGTATATATGGACACTGCACAGTACCACTTCTCTTATCCTGTATATAAGGACACTGCACAGTACCACTTCTCTTATCCTGTATATATGGACTCTGCACAGTACCACTTCTCTTATCCTGTATATATGGACACTGTACAGCACCACTTCTCTTATCCTGTATATATGGACACTGCACAGTACCACTTCTCTTATCCTGTATATATGGACACTGCACAGTACCACTTCTCTTATCCTGTATATATGGACACTGCACAGTACCACTTCTCTTATCCTGTATATATAGACACTGCACAGTACCACTTCTCTTATCCTGTATATATAGACACTGCACAGTACCACTTCTCTTATCCTGTATATATGGACACTGCACAGTACCACTTCTCTTATTCTGTATATATGGACACTGCACAGTACCACTTCTCTTATTCTGTATATATGGACACTGCACAGTACCACTTCTCTTATCCTGTATATATGGACACTGCACAGTACCACTGCTCTTATTCTGTATATATGGACACTGCACAGTACCACTTCTCTTATTCTGTATATATGGACACTGCACAGTGCCACTTCTCTTATCCTGTATATATGGACACTGCACAGCACCACTTCTCTTATCCTGTATATATGGACACTGCACAGTACCACTTCTCTTATTCTGTATATATAGACACTGCACAGTACCACTTCTCTTATTCTGTATATATGGACACTGCACAGTACCACTTCTCGTATTCTGTATATATGGACACTGCACAGTACCACTTCTCTTATTCTGTATATATGGACACTGCACAGTACCACTTCTCTTATTCTGTATATATGGACACTGCACAGTACCACTTCTCTTATTCTGTATATATGGACACTGCACAGTACCACTGCTCTTATTCTGTATATATGGACACTGCACAGTACCACTTCTCTTATTCTGTATATATGGACACTGCACAGTACCACTGCTCTTATTCTGTATATATGGACACTGCACAGTACCACTTCTCTTATCCTGTATATATGGACACTGCACAGTACCACTTCTCTTATCCTGTATATATGGACACTGTACAGTACCACTTCTCTTATCCTGTATATATGGACACTGCACAGTACCACTTCTCTTATTCTGTATATATGGACACTGCACAGTACCACTTCTCTTATTCTGTATATACGGACACTGCACAGTACCACTTCTCTTTTTCTGTATATACAGACACTGTACAGTACCACTTCTCTTATCCTGTATATACGGACACTGCACAGTACCACTTCTCTTATCCTGTATATACGGACACTGCACAGTACAACTTCTCTTATTCTGTATATATGGATACTGTACAGTACCAATTCTCTTATCCTGTATATATGGACACTGCACAGTACCACTTCTCTTATTCTGTATATATGGACACTGCACAGTACCACTTCTCTTATCCTGTATATATGGACACTGCACAGTACCACTGCTCTTATTCTGTATATATGGACACTGCACAGTACCACTTCTCTTATTCTGTATATATGGACACTGCACAGTACCACTGCTCTTATTCTGTATATATGGACACTGCACAGTACCACTTCTCTTATTCTGTATATATGGACACTGCACAGTACCACTGCTCTTATTCTGTATATATGGACACTGCACAGTACCACTTCTCTTATCCTGTATATATGGACACTGCACAGTACCACTTCTCTTATCCTGTATATATGGACACTGCACAGTACCACTTCTCTTATCCTGTATATATGGACACTGCACAGTACCACTTCTCTTATTCTGTATATATGGACACTGCACAGTACCACTTCTCTTATTCTGTATATATGGACACTGCACAGTACCACTTCTCTTATTCTGTATATATGGACACTGCACAGTACCACTTCTCTTATTCTGTATATATGGACACTGCACAGTACCACTTCTCTTATTCTGTATATACGGACACTGCACAGTACCACTTCTCTTTTTCTGTATATACAGACACTGTACAGTACCACTTCTCTTATCCTGTATATACGGACACTGCACAGTACCACTTCTCTTATCCTGTATATATGGACACTGCACAGTACAACTTCTCTTATTCTGTATATATGGATACTGTACAGTACCAATTCTCTTATCCTGTATATATGGACACTGCACAGTACCACTTCTCTTATTCTGTATATATGGACACTGCACAGTACCACTTCTCTTATCCTGTATATATGGACACTGCACAGTACCACTGCTCTTATTCTGTATATATGGACACTGCACAGTACCACTTCTCTTATTCTGTATATATGGACACTGCACAGTACCACTGCTCTTATTCTGTATATATGGACACTGCACAGTACCACTTCTCTTATTCTGTATATATGGACACTGCACAGTACCACTGCTCTTATTCTGTATATATGGACACTGCACAGTACCACTTCTCTTATCCTGTATATATGGACACTGCACAGTACCACTTCTCTTATCCTGTATATATGGACACTGTACAGTACCACTTCTCTTATCCTGTATATATGGACACTGCACAGTACCACTTCTCTTATTCTGTATATATGGACACTGCACAGTACCACTTCTCTTATTCTGTATATATGGACACTGCACAGTACCACTTCTCTTATTCTGTATATACGGACACTGCACAGTACCACTTCTCTTTTTCTGTATATACAGACACTGTACAGTACCACTTCTCTTATCCTGTATATACGGACACTGCACAGTACCACTTCTCTTATCCTGTATATATGGACACTGCACAGCACCACTTCTCTTATCCTGTATATACGGACACTGCACAGTACCACTTCTCTTATCCTGTATATATGGACACTGCACAGCACCACTTCTCTTATCCTGTATATATGGACACTGCACAGTACCACTTCTCTTATTCTGTATATATAGACACTGCACAGTACCACTTCTCTTATTCTGTATATATGGACACTGCACAGTACCACTTCTCGTATTCTGTATATATGGACACTGCACAGTACCACTTCTCTTATTCTGTATATATGGACACTGCACAGTACCACTTCTCTTATTCTGTATATATGGACACTGCACAGTACCACTTCTCTTATTCTGTATATATGGACACTGCACAGTACCACTGCTCTTATTCTGTATATATGGACACTGCACAGTACCACTTCTCTTATTCTGTATATATGGACACTGCACAGTACCACTGCTCTTATTCTGTATATATGGACACTGCACAGTACCACTTCTCTTATCCTGTATATATGGACACTGCACAGTACCACTTCTCTTATCCTGTATATATGGACACTGTACAGTACCACTTCTCTTATCCTGTATATATGGACACTGCACAGTACCACTTCTCTTATTCTGTATATATGGACACTGCACAGTACCACTTCTCTTATTCTGTATATACGGACACTGCACAGTACCACTTCTCTTTTTCTGTATATACAGACACTGTACAGTACCACTTCTCTTATCCTGTATATACGGACACTGCACAGTACCACTTCTCTTATCCTGTATATACGGACACTGCACAGTACAACTTCTCTTATTCTGTATATATGGATACTGTACAGTACCAATTCTCTTATCCTGTATATATGGACACTGCACAGTACCACTTCTCTTATTCTGTATATATGGACACTGCACAGTACCACTTCTCTTATCCTGTATATATGGACACTGCACAGTACCACTGCTCTTATTCTGTATATATGGACACTGCACAGTACCACTTCTCTTATTCTGTATATATGGACACTGCACAGTACCACTGCTCTTATTCTGTATATATGGACACTGCACAGTACCACTTCTCTTATTCTGTATATATGGACACTGCACAGTACCACTGCTCTTATTCTGTATATATGGACACTGCACAGTACCACTTCTCTTATCCTGTATATATGGACACTGCACAGTACCACTTCTCTTATCCTGTATATATGGACACTGTACAGTACCACTTCTCTTATCCTGTATATATGGACACTGCACAGTACCACTTCTCTTATTCTGTATATATGGACACTGCACAGTACCACTTCTCTTATTCTGTATATATGGACACTGCACAGTACCACTTCTCTTATTCTGTATATATGGACACTGCACAGTACCACTTCTCTTATTCTGTATATATGGACACTGCACAGTACCACTTCTCTTATTCTGTATATATGGACACTGCACAGTACCACTTCTCTTTTTCTGTATATACAGACACTGTACAGTACCACTTCTCTTATCCTGTATATACGGACACTGCACAGTACCACTTCTCTTATCCTGTATATATGGACACTGCACAGTACAACTTCTCTTATTCTGTATATATGGATACTGTACAGTACCAATTCTCTTATCCTGTATATATGGACACTGCACAGTACCACTTCTCTTATTCTGTATATATGGACACTGCACAGTACCACTTCTCTTATCCTGTATATATGGACACTGCACAGTACCACTGCTCTTATTCTGTATATATGGACACTGCACAGTACCACTTCTCTTATTCTGTATATATGGACACTGCACAGTACCACTGCTCTTATTCTGTATATATGGACACTGCACAGTACCACTTCTCTTATTCTGTATATATGGACACTGCACAGTACCACTGCTCTTATTCTGTATATATGGACACTGCACAGTACCACTTCTCTTATCCTGTATATATGGACACTGCACAGTACCACTTCTCTTATCCTGTATATATGGACACTGTACAGTACCACTTCTCTTATCCTGTATATATGGACACTGCACAGTACCACTTCTCTTATTCTGTATATATGGACACTGCACAGTACCACTTCTCTTATTCTGTATATATGGACACTGCACAGTACCACTTCTCTTTTTCTGTATATATGGACACTGCACAGTACCACTTCTCTTATCCTGTATATATGGACACTGTACAGTACCACTTCTCTTATCCTGTATATATGGACACTGCACAGTACCACTTCTCTTATTCTGTATATATGGACACTGCACAGTACCACTTCTCTTATTCTGTATATACGGACACTGCACAGTACCACTTCTCTTTTTCTGTATATACAGACACTGTACAGTACCACTTCTCTTATCCTGTATATACGGACACTGCACAGTACCACTTCTCTTATCCTGTATATACGGACACTGCACAGTACAACTTCTCTTATTCTGTATATATGGATACTGTACAGTACCAATTCTCTTATCCTGTATATATGGACACTGCACAGTACCACTTCTCTTATTCTGTATATATGGACACTGCACAGTACCACTTCTCTTATCCTGTATATATGGACACTGCACAGTACCACTGCTCTTATTCTGTATATATGGACACTGCACAGTACCACTTCTCTTATTCTGTATATATGGACACTGCACAGTACCACTGCTCTTATTCTGTATATATGGACACTGCACAGTACCACTTCTCTTATTCTGTATATATGGACACTGCACAGTACCACTGCTCTTATTCTGTATATATGGACACTGCACAGTACCACTTCTCTTATCCTGTATATATGGACACTGCACAGTACCACTTCTCTTATCCTGTATATATGGACACTGTACAGTACCACTTCTCTTATCCTGTATATATGGACACTGCACAGTACCACTTCTCTTATTCTGTATATATGGACACTGCACAGTACCACTTCTCTTATTCTGTATATATGGACACTGCACAGTACCACTTCTCTTATTCTGTATATATGGACACTGCACAGTACCACTTCTCTTATTCTGTATATATGGACACTGCACAGTACCACTTCTCTTATTCTGTATATATGGACACTGCACAGTACCACTTCTCTTTTTCTGTATATACAGACACTGTACAGTACCACTTCTCTTATCCTGTATATACGGACACTGCACAGTACCACTTCTCTTATCCTGTATATATGGACACTGCACAGTACAACTTCTCTTATTCTGTATATATGGATACTGTACAGTACCAATTCTCTTATCCTGTATATATGGACACTGCACAGTACCACTTCTCTTATTCTGTATATATGGACACTGCACAGTACCACTTCTCTTATCCTGTATATATGGACACTGCACAGTACCACTGCTCTTATTCTGTATATATGGACACTGCACAGTACCACTTCTCTTATTCTGTATATATGGACACTGCACAGTACCACTGCTCTTATTCTGTATATATGGACACTGCACAGTACCACTTCTCTTATTCTGTATATATGGACACTGCACAGTACCACTGCTCTTATTCTGTATATATGGACACTGCACAGTACCACTTCTCTTATCCTGTATATATGGACACTGCACAGTACCACTTCTCTTATCCTGTATATATGGACACTGTACAGTACCACTTCTCTTATCCTGTATATATGGACACTGCACAGTACCACTTCTCTTATTCTGTATATATGGACACTGCACAGTACCACTTCTCTTATTCTGTATATATGGACACTGCACAGTACCACTTCTCTTTTTCTGTATATACAGACACTGTACAGTACCACTTCTCTTATCCTGTATATACGGACACTGCACAGTACCACTTCTCTTATCCTGTATATATGGACACTGCACAGTACAACTTCTCTTATTCTGTATATATGGATACTGTACAGTACCAATTCTCTTATCCTGTATATATGGACACTGCACAGTACCACTTCTCTTATTCTGTATATATGGACACTGCATAGTACCACTTCTCTTATTCTGTATATATGGACACTGCACAGTACCACTTCTCTTATCCTGTATATATGGACACTGCACAGTACAACTTCTCTTATTCTGTATATATTGATACTGTACAGTACCACTTCTCTTATTCTGTATATATGGACACTGCACAGTACCACTTCTCTTATTCTGTATATATGGACACTGCACAGTACCACTTCTCTTATTCTGTATATATGGATACTGCACAGTACCACTTCTCTTAATCTGTATATATGGACACTGCACAGTACTACTTCTCTTATCCTGTATATATGGACACTGCACAGTACCACTTCTCTTATTCTGTATATATGGACACTGCACAGTACCACTTCTCTTATTCTGTATATATGGACACTGCACAGTACCACTTCTCTTATCCTGTATATATTGACACTGCACAGTACAACTACTCTCATCTTGTTCCATCTCAATCTAAAAGCTAATATGTGGACTGTTCAGTACCACTAAGTAAGATGGGGTGCTTAGTATACTTACATTCTTTACACATTATTGCTTCCTTACAATTTTAGGTATATGTATTCTTAGGATTTGCATACACTGAGAATTGCACAGCACAGTACCACTTCTAAGGGCCGGTTTACACATAACGATGTCCCAGCCACCCCCTCCAACGATGGGGGTCACTGGGACATCGTTATCTGATCACTGGTGAGCTGTCAAACAGGCAGACGCACCAGCGATCAGCTGCGCTTAGGTACCCGATATTTACCCTGGTTACCAACTCCCAGTGCTTGCTGTGCGGCGCTGGGAGCTGGTAACCAGGGTAAACAGCGGGTAACTAAGCAGAGCACTCTGCTTAGTTACCCACTGTTTACCCTGGTTACCAGCTCCCAGTGTGTACTGTGCGGCTCTGTGATGTAGTTGATCGTTGGCTTCGTGCTGTCACACACGGAAATGCTGGCCGCCCAGCGGGAGACCAATGATCGAAAAATGGCCCTGGCCATCGTACCAACGATCAGCTCGCTGATCGTTGCAGTGTCACACATAGCGACATCGCTACGAGGTCGCTACATGTAAACCGGCCTTAAGGTTTATAGGCAATTATAACCTTAGGAAAAAGACTTACCAGCCAAGGTCATGGAAACAATTGCACAGACAGGATAGAGCAGCTACCCTTAATTAAGGAGGTAACATAAGTGCAAAATATTGACAAAGCAACAACTCTCAGCCTACCAGCGCATGGAGCGGGTGATTCCCCAGTATTGAAGGTGGAAATGGGGCACAAGTTACCCACATGTGAAACACAGTGCCTACCCCACACACTCCTACTATTGGATTAGGTGGCTGCCTGACACCTCCTCAATGCACCACAGAGGTACAAGCTCTTTAATTACAAAGTCACCATTCATTGGCCTTGCTGCACCCTGTAAAAAAATATATAAAATGTAAGAAAAATAACTATAAGGTTTTGGTTTATATTTTGTCTAAAATACCAAGCTTGCATCCCAGTGTCAAGGGTTCCCATATCTTGCGAGTCCCTACACTACAGTAAAATAATAAGTCAAAGATACAAGGAAACGTCCTTATTCTCTGGCTATGCTTTTTATTTTATTGTAGTTTGCACATTCCTTGAATGTACAGGAAGGTTCAGCGCTGTATTTATTACCTTTACCCTGTCCGTCTGTGACATTCTTGCAATCTCGCTCCAGGTCACTTTCCCAATCAGAGTGTTTAAGTTGCTGGGAGTAAAGGTCCTGATGGTGACAAATGCGGCTGGGTCGCTCTGCGAGACATACAGACCTGGAGACCTGATGATAATCCGGGATCACATCAACATGCCGGGACTGGCGGCTCTAAACCCTCTGAGAGGACCCAATGATGACAGGTGACAACCGAGGGCATGATCGCAACTAGTCATGAACTGCAAGTTCCAGCATGCCTCAACATCTTTTGCTTTAATTATTCAAAACCTGCAGAGTAAAAATAAAAGATCTAGATAAGATCTACTGATACATGGCACTTTATATATGTAACCTTATAATACCAAGATATTGTAAAGATCTTCTGACACATCTGAAGTAAAGGTACCATGCTTTACAACACAGTTCCTGCAGAATTTCTTTTATATTAATTCATAGGCAGCAACCAGGGTGTATATAATGATGTACAGTATACTAGTAAGAAAATTTATTATTTATAGGATATATAGCAGCTGATTCAGAACCTCTTTGACAACTTTTTTTTAATCAGGCATGGCCTATTGAGGAGTAATACATTTTTCATTGTCTTGCAGGTTTGGTCCACGGTTTCCTTCTCTCTGGGACACGTATGATCGTGACCTGCGGATCACTGCTCTTGAAATCGCCCAAAAGCTTGGTCAAGCGAATCTTACTCATGAAGGCGTTTACTGCATGGTGGGAGGACCAAACTTTGAGTCGGTGGCAGAAGCCAGATTTCTACAGAGACTGGGGGCAGATGCTGTAGGTCAGTAAAAAGGATAGTGAGCTATAATAAGTGATATAATACAGCCCTGTATCTACTGCTACACTTCGTGTTTTGGGCTCTGCATTCTTCTATTTTTTTATTTAAAATGAAACAACTGAGATACAATTGAAGTTTAGACTTTAAGGTTTAATTAAAGGGGTTGAACAAAAATAATCTGTGAAACGTTTAGCACTTGCAGCCATTTTTCTACACAACCTCCTCATTTCAGGGACTAAAAGTAATCCTGTCGTGTATCAGCAAGCATTGACTGTTCATATGTACTGTACCTGTCCTTGTTCCCCCACTTATGTAAAGTGCATGGAACCAATGGCGCTATATAAATAATAATAATAATAATTAAGGACAAATTTACTTTACTGTAATGTGTAAAACTTTGTAGAGAATCCTTTGCAGAGAGAGCTCCTTGAAATCAGGACACCATGGACGTCACCAAACGCTGGGTTCCTCCTTTGTTGTTGCTTTACGGCCTTTTGCAGCTGACTTCAGTTGTTGCTTGTTTAAGGGTCTTTCTGCCTTCAGGTTTGTCTTAATCACTTCCAACCAATGACATATAGGTACATCATTGGTCGTGTCCCTTACTTTGATGTGTTCTGAGCTCACATCATTTCCTGTACATGTCAAGCTGATCAGCTAACGTGTACCTCAGAGATCCATCCACAATTGATGAGTAGTTGGATCACGCTGTTAAACTCTGACAGTGCGATATAATATGCGCGCTGGTGAGGATCAAGCTGTACCCCGCCATCATGGGCGACCCCATGAAGGGATCACGGGGCACCGATGTGTTGGCATGAGAGGATTTTAATGCAATGATTAAGATTCTCTTACTGAAATGCGTTTGCGTGTTTTACTTTTTGTGTGTTTGAATGCAACTTTTTATGTGTTATGATGAATAAGAATAAAGTCATTATTAGGGGAATAACTGTGGATTTTCTTGCTGCCTCTCCTCTTTCTGCACAAGCAGTTTACTGGCATCATCTGAAGTAGCTTGTCTGTATACTAACTACTATAATACTTCCCTCTATGTACAAGAATATTACTATCATACTGCCTCCTATGTACATGATAACTATAATACTGCCCTATGTACAAGAATATTACTATAATACTGCCTCTATGTACAAGGATATAACTACTATAATACTTCTCCTATGTACAAGAATATAACTACTATAATACTGCCTCCTATGTAAAGAATATACCTACTATAATACTGCCCTATGTACAAGAATATTACTATAATACTGCCTCTATGTACAAGGATATAACTACTATAATACTTTCCTATGTACAAGAATATAACTACTATAATACTGCTCCTATGTAAAGAATACTACTATAATACTGCTCCTATTGCAAAATATAACTACTATAATACTGCTCCTATGTATAAGAATATAACTACTATAATACTGCCCTATGTACAAGAATATAAACTACTATAATACTGCCCCTATGTACAAGAATATAACTACTATAATACTGCCCCCTATGTACAAGAATATAACTACTATAATACTCTCCTATGATACAAGAATATAACTACTATAATACTGCTCCTATGTATAAGAATATAACTACTATAATACTGCTCCCTATGTGCAAAAATATAACTACTATAATACTGCCCTATGTACAAGAATATAACTACTATAATACTGCCCCTATGTACAAGAATATATAACTACTATAATACTGCTCCCTATGTACAAAATATAACTACTATAATACTGCTCCTATGTACAAGAATATAACTACTATAATACTGCTCCTATGTACAAGAATATAACTACTATAATACTGCCTCTATGTACAAGATATAACTACTATAATACTCTCCCTATGTACAAGAATATAACTACTATAATACTGCTCCCTATGTGCAAAATATAACTACTATAATACTGCTCCCTATGTGCAAAAATATAACTACTATAATACTGCTCCTATTACAAGAATATAACTACTATAATACTACCCCTATGTAAAGAATATAACTACTATTATACGCCAACTATGTACAAAAATTTATTATTATTTACCGGCTTTCAGCTTGAACTCGAGCTATGGAGACTTGACCGGTGAACGCTCTGTAGGAAAATCGATCTTGTGCAAGCCTAGATGGGTCCACCAGGGTCTTCTTCACTGTTACTTGATAGTATGAAGCCATTGGGTTGCTGGTCTTACTCTTCACCTTGTTCCTTATATTCATCCTACCATAATGTCCTTCTCCAGTGATTTTTCTCTTCATATGATGTGTCCAAAATAGGCAAGTCATAGCTTGGTGATCCTTGCTTTCAAGTGACATGTCTGGGTTGACTTGTTCTAAAATGAATTTTTGTTCTTTTTATCATCCATGATATTGATAACATCATTCTCCAGCACCACATTTTGAAGGCTTTGATTCTTCGTCTGTCTTATTTCTTTATCATCCATGTGCACTTCCATATGTTACTACAGAATAGTCCAGACTATGTACGAGCCGTGTCTTCATCACCAGTGAAATATTGCTTGATGTGAAGACCTTGTCCAATGACTTCATTGTCGATTTTACCATAGTTATTCTCCTATCAACTTCTGGTGTCTATGCTAATCTTGAGTGATCATTGATGGGAGTAGGTTGAAGTCCTTTACCACTTCTACTCCATTGCCATCTATCTCAATTGTGTCCCCGTTGTACCTGGCAGTAGACAAAATATTTGTCTTCTTTGTGTTGAGTAGCAGTTGTATGTTCGAGCTTTCCATCTTGACACTCCGTAATAAGTCCTTCATTCCATTTACACTTATTGCTATCAATGTTGTATTGTCTATACATTTAGGGTTGTTATTTGTCCTGCAATTTTTATTCCTTCTTCTTGTTTGGCAAGTCCAGTCTTCCTGAAAATAGCTTCTGCATATAAATTGAAGAGAAATGGTGACAGGATGAAGCCTCGTCTAACTCCTCGCTCTACTTTGAACCCATGCTGTGTCACAGTGTCCCGTTCGGACTGTTGCTTCTTGGTCGAAGTAAAGGTTCTTAATGAGGCTGATCAGATGGTTCAGCATACCCATATGCTTTATGGTATTCCAAAGTTTATGGTGATCAACACAGTAGTAGGCTTTGCTGTAGCTGATGAAGCATAAATAGAGCTGCTTGTTGACAAGTTTTATTGGCATGATATGAAAGTAGATTGCCAGTCCTTTATTCTGCGCATAAAAGGTAGCTCCCATGAAGGAGCCACACTGGAATAGAATTACTATAATACTGCCCCTATGTACAAGAACAAAACTAATACAACACTGTCTCTATGTAAAGGAATACAACTACAGGGGCATCTCAATGAATTAAAAATTTAATTTATTTCAGTAATTCAATACAAAAAGTGAAACACATATTCTATATAGAGTCATTACAAACAGAGTGATCTATTTCTAGTGTTTGTTTATGTTAATGTTGATGATTATGCAAATGGAGTCCTTTTCCTTGACTGGTCTCCCTGAGATCAGTAAATGCTTTGTAATGTTGATGATTATGGCTTACAGCTAATGAAAACCCATAGGTCATGATCTCAGAAAATGAAAGGGAACCTGTCACCCCCTTTGAGCATTTTAAACTGTGCCCACTAGCGTAAACATAATGTAAATGGGGTTCTTATAAACCCTCTATGTGCCCAGACGTGCCCCTCATACCTGAGAAAAAACGTTTTACTCTCTGCCATCCAGCAGGCTATTAGGTCCGGGAGGCTGCTTTGTGGTATTGATGTATAAAATCCTTGACGCCCCTCCTGGCTGCAAAACCTACCCAGCATTTTTCAAATTCCAGCCCCTCCTGTTGCCGACACGGTGAGTAACAGCCACTCTCGCGCCTGCGCAGTGAAGCCGTTCGAGTGGGTCACCGTGCTCTATTGAAGCTAGTGACAAAGTCTCGCAAAACTTTTGTGCAAGTCTCGTGAGATTTGTGAACTCTCGCAAGACTTTGGCACTAGCTTCAATGAAGCACGGTGACCCACGCCAGCAGCTCCACTACGCAGGCGCGAGTGCGGCTGTCACTCGCAGCGCTGGCAACAGGAGGGGCGGGAATTTAAAAAATGCAGTGCGGGTTTTGTAGCCGGGAGGGGCGACGAGGCCTTTATACATCAATACCACAGAATAATACTTCAAAATCACCCAGACTTCCCTCACTAAAAGGGGGACCTTAGATGAATAATGAGTACACTTTCTTTATCAATTAAGTGATCACTTTATTAGTCAATTTACATTTAATTCATAAAATCATTAAAATAATTTACATAAAAAAGTACCCTAATGACTACAAATAATTCATACTCAGGTCCAGGGCCGAGATTACCATATGATTACTTATGCATTAATCATCATTTAATATAATAACCAGTATTCCCAGGTAGAGAGGGACACTATTTAACTGTTGTAAAGAGACTGCACACTTTATTACATCAACCTGTAGCTCTATTACTGACACAATGCACTATGTGCAATACACAATGCACATGTGTGCTGGCAAGAACTCTTACCCTAATACAGGTTGCATGTGCAGGGAACCACCTTCAACTATAGCTGTCCCTTAATTAGTTATCATACCTGGTAGGTATTCTGCCTGTGGTCTCGGTCCTGTACCCCCACCGCCAACGTACGTTTCGTATTCTTCTTCCTCAGGGCGTGTGACACGCCCTGAGGAAGAAGAATACGAAACGTACGTTGGCGGTGGGGGTACAGGACCGAGACCACAGGCAGAATACCTACCAGGTATGATAACTAATTAAGGGACAGCTATAGTTGAAGGTGGTTCCCTGCACATGCAACCTGTATTAGGGTAAGAGTTCTTGCCAGCACACATGTGCATTGTGTATTGCACATAGTGCATTGTGTCAGTAATAGAGCTACAGGTTGATGTAATAAAGTGTGCAGTCTCTTTACAACAGTTAAATAGTGTCCCTCTCTACCTGGGAATACTGGTTATTATATTAAATGATGATTAATGCATAAGTAATCATATGGTAATCTCGGCCCTGGACCTGAGTATGAATTATTTGTAGTCATTAGGGTACTTTTTTATGTAAATTATTTTAATGATTTTATGAATTAAATGTAAATTGACTAATAAAGTGATCACTTAATTGATAAAGAAAGTGTACTCATTATTCATCTAAGGTCCCCCTTTTAGTGAGGGAAGTCTGGGTGATTTTGAAGTATTGTTTGTTAAAGGTGAGACATTAATTATTGGTGGACTATTGAGGTGATCAATACCACAGAGCAGCCTCCCGGAACTAATAACATGCAGGATGGCAGAGAATAAAACTTCTATTCTCAGGTATTGGGGGCACGTCTGGGTGCATAGGGGAGTTATAAGAACCCCATTTACATTGTGTTTTAAAATACCCAAAGGGGGTAACAGGTTCCTCTTAAAGTAGGGAGGATGAAGGGTTAAAAACCATGCTGCCGTATTTCACGAGGGTGAATATAATATTGATTTATTAGTCAACGTGTTTCAGAGCTCCCTGGCCCCTTCCTCAGGACAAATTAATATCATATTGCCATGTTTTAGGGCGTTTTGTTGACTAATATTAAATTATTATATTCACCCTTTGATGTCTCGTGGAATACGGCAGCGCGATTTTTAACCCTTCATACTCCCCAATTTAATTTTCTGAGATAATGACCTTTGGGTTTTCATTGGCTGTAAGCCATAATCATCAACATTAACAGAAACAAACACTTGAAATAAAGCACTCTGTTTGTAATGACTCTATATAATATATACGTTTCCCTTTTTGTATTGAATTACTGAAATAAATTAACTTTTTGCTGATATTCTAATTCATTGAGATGCATCTGTACTAGATTTTTGAGATTATAATTGCTCTCCATAAACATGAAGTGTTTTTTTTTCGCCTCTGCAGATATTAGTACACTTTCTTTTCCCTTTAGTGTATTATAACTGTGTCACAAGAATATGGTTCAGCTTTATTACTTCTTACCTGGAAACTCCATGATTTATGTTCAGATTTGTGGCAGATAACACGTGAGGCCTTTAGCCTATTGCAAAGTGCAACTCTGTGCTGCCTCCAAGTGATTAGAGAAAAGGCCGTACAATTTTATACAAGGGTGTCCCTGGAAACCCCCATATCCATTGGATGGAGGCACTTCAGGAATATCTGGATAACAAATCATTCAATAGTGATGCATTGATTTTGGTGTCTCTTCTGAACAACGCGATCTGATGTCAAGGCTGAGCATAATAAACAGTCTGCAAGGACATTGACCTCTGTACAGTGCAGAAAGAAGTCTGATGACATAGTTATGGTTAGTGATCATTTCATTGTTATGGGGGTACTGCAGCATCAGTGTCATGTGAGCACTGCAACATTGGGCACTTTAGTGTCACTGTTATGTGGGTACTGAAGCTGGCATGGTTACTGATATATTACCGTATAATGGTCACTATTATGGAGGTACTACAACTGGTATTGTTATGGGGCACAGTAAATAGCTGCACTACAGTGCCTCTTGTTATGGGAGCACCATGGTGTCACTTTCATGAGGGTACTTATCAGGAACTGTCTGGGTTACTTTGGCTGGTAATGCTAAGGAGGCTGTGTAGTTATGACCATTATGGGAGCACTATGTGTCACTTTATGAAGGTACTGTTTCAGAGTGTTTTGGGGTACTGTGGTGGTAAGCTATGGGGCAGTGTAGTTATGACATTATAGGGCACTGTGACACTATGGGTACTGTTAGAACTGTACTAGTGTCACTAATATGAGGTACTGTGTAAGGCATAGCTATGGGAGTACTGTGTCCGATCAGTGATCTTACAAAGCCGCTGTAGCCATGACCTTTATGGGGCACTGTGGATGACGCTGTAGTGGCACTCTTATGGCTGTACTATAGTGGCACTGTATGAGAGCACTACGTTGTCTCAGCTACGGGGCGCAGAGGCTGGTACTGTTACAGTAGAGGCAGTGTGGATGTCACGGTAATGGTGATAAATTTCGGATCACAGCAATATTAGGTAATTACTGTTCATCAATTCTCTGTAAAGATTTTTTTTGTCAAACTGTAATCCCTGTAAAATAATAGTTCTGAAATGTTCTGCTATACTTCTTATTGTGAGATCTTTACTCTTCTCCGCACAGGTATGAGTACGGCCCCAGAAGTGGTGGTAGCGAAACATTGTGGGATGCGAGTGTTTGGCCTCTCGCTCATCACTAACCGGGTGGCCCAGGCGTACGAGACGCAGGAGTCGGTGGATCACATCAGCGTCCTGGAGGTGGGGAAGCAGCGATCACAGCTCCTGCAGAAGCTCATCACAGACCTGGTCAGAAGCATCCAATTCAAGGAGGAGAACCAGGAGACGGTGGCATGAGGGGGCACCGAGACCTGCCACACACACCTGCCAGGAACTACAGCACTTATGTCATATACTGCTGTATAGTCATCTAGAAATAAAAGGAACTGATAAGAAAAGCATACTGTGATTTCTATTAATCAATCACCGGCCACTACAACCCAATCAGGAGCATGTGTCCACCTCCATCATAGAAATGCAAAACACTACAATCCCAATCATGATCAACTAAACCTAGGCCTATTATGTGACCCTGTGGTTTGAGAAAAGTAATAAGCTTCTTGTGAGCTATTGTCTGCTGAGCTGCTGTATCTAAGTCATTCATATGTAATAATACAGGGTGAATCACTTGCTACTTAACCCAGAAAAGTTATTGTAATTTCTAAAAGAGACGGTCAACTTTACTGCAATGTAGACTGTAAATACAAGTGCATCTCAATGAATTAGAAGATCATCAAAAGGTTAATTTTTGAAGTAATTCAATGCAAAAAGTGAAACGCATATAATAGTCTTTACAAGCAGAGTGATCTATTTCAACTGGTTATTTCTGTAAATGTTGATGATTATGGCTTACAGCCGATGAAAACTCAAGGGTCATTAGGTGAGAAAATTAAAGTAGGCAGGATAAAGGGTTAACAACCGTGCTGCTGTATTCCACGAGACATCAAAGGGTGAATATAATATTCATTTATTAGTCAACACATTTCAGGGTGCCCAGAAACACCCTGAAACATGGCAATATATTGATTTGACCTGAGGAATTGGCCAGGGAACTCTGAAATGTGTTGACTACTAAATCAATATTATATTCACCCTTTGTTATCTCATGGAATACAGCAGCGCAGTTTTTAACCCTTCATCCTCCCTACTCTATATGCACCACGCTCGGGACTACAGCAGTCGTGATATGCTTTTATAGTGGTTGTGACTCTCACAACCACACAAAGTGAAGCCTCTGATACCTATTTAGGTAATATTTTATCTCTCAGACTCTTCATCCTCCCTACTTTAACTTACTGCGATAACCTTTAGGTTTTCATTGACTCTAAGCCATAATCATCAACATTAACATAAATAAACACTTGAAATAGATCACTCTGTGTGTAATGACTCTATATATATATGTGTTTCATTTTTTTATATTCAATTACTGAAATAAATTAACTTTTTGATGATATTCTAATTCACTGAGATGTTTCATTCATGAGAAGTGAGAGTGCAATGAACCTTACAGAAGTGCCAAGGTGAGTTTCTAAAGACGCTTGGAGGTCCAAATCCGCCGTCCAAACGGAGTATTCTGTCACTGGTGAATAAGCTGGAACGTGAAGGATCATGACTAGATAGGCAGGGTGATCGAGGATGTCGAAAATGTCTGAGGAAACAATTCAAGATGTGAAACAACAACTACTGGCATCTCTACATAAATCGCTTTCCCAGGAGACCGGCATGTCGTATTCTACTTGTCAACGAGTAACCAAGAAACATTGCGTCTGCCCATAGAGATTCACTATCGGTCAGGAATTGAAGAGGACAATCAAAACAACAAAAAAAAAATTATTGTCAGAGATTCCAGACTTTCAATGCTGAAAAGAAAATATATTGGACTATATATGGTACACTGACGAAGCCTGGATTCACCTATGTGGCTACGTCAATTCACATGGGCAGCTGACAACCTGTCGGCTCTTTACGACACGCCCCTTCATCCAGAAATAGTTGGTGCTTTGTACCGCATTATTGGTCCCATATGTTTTAAAGCAAACAGTGACAACAGCGGTGGCCATGAATATCTGCCAAACCTTCATCAATCAGCTGGAAGATGAGGAACTTAAAATGAGCTATGACCAACAGGGCGGTGCAACGTATAACACGTCAGTTGTCAGCATGGTAGACACTGAATAATCTCCAAGGGACTATGGCCTGATTTGACACCAACAGATTTTTTCTTTTAAAGGGGAACTCTGGGGAGATTAAAAATGTTTGTACTCTCCCTGCCCTCCTACATGATGAAGCTGAGCTGAGCACTACAGTTCTAGGATTTATAGATCGCTTATAAATCAATTAAATCATATCTGCTCCTCAGCTCTCATCCCTCCCTTTGGGGACAGAGAAAGTCAGTCATGCATAGTGCTAATGATTCATGGGACAGGAAGCTACCAAGTTGATGTGGAGGGGAGACCATGGCAATGCTGAAATAAATCGATGCAGTGCTTTGCCTCTGCTCCTAGCCTGATACATGACAGTACACATTATGCACCATTATATTATTGCACAACAAAATATCACAGTGTGTTTTTATATCTTCTTGGTGACATGATTGATATTTCAAGGGAGAACACCCGTTTTTACATTACATAGGATGTATATCAGGGGCAGTATGTACTGTGACCATGGACCGGCGGCCATGCCCCCTGCCCATACACAAGTGTGAGGGGGTGGGAATGTAAGATGATCCTGGATTCCCCGGAGTCCACTCCTCCGACACATCTCCTGATCTCATGAGCAGCATGACTGAATTTATTTGTCCCCAAAGGGAGGGGTAAGAGCTGAGGAGCAGATATGATTTTATTGATTTAAGTGATCTATAGATCCTAGAACTGTAGCGCCCAGATCTGCTTTATCATGTAGGAGGACAGGGACAGTATAGATTTTTTTTTTATCTCCCCGGAGTTGCCCTGTAAGACCATTTGAAAGGTTGTGTATACAGTACAAATCCTTAAAGATTACAGACACTCTGAGAGAACCTACAGTGAGAAATTCAGATGATAAAAGATTCCTGCAGAATACAGTCCACAATATGGAGCGGTGCGTGCAGGTGAGCTTGGATGTCAAGAGCGGACATTTTCAACACCATCAGTTTCTCAAGAACCAAAGTGTGCACAGTCCAACTCCAGTAAGATCAGAAAGATCGTCTCTTTTAGAAGTTACAGCTTTTTTTCTGGGTATAGTAGAGTAAGCAGCTTTCTGTAAACACAGTATATGTGGTACTGTCAGTGTATATAATCATCTAGTGTGGTACTCTCTGCGGATCTATTGTATCTAAGCCAGTCATGTGTGATGTTCTTTGTTGAGCAGTGTGTCTCAGTCTGTCATGTGTCTCAGCTAACTATTACACCTCAACCTCAGACTATCATGTGTAGCAGGTACTCCCGGTGCACCGCAGCCCTCAGTGCGGCACTCCCGGTGCACCGCAGCCCTCAGTGCGGCACTCCCGGTGCACCGCAGCCCTCAGTGCGGCACTCCCGGTGCACCGCAGCCCTCAGTGCGGCACTCCCGGTGCACCGCAGCCCTCAGTGCGGCACTCCCGGTGCACCGCAGCCCTCAGTGCGGCACTCCCGGTGCACCGCAGCCCTCAGTGCGGCACTCCCGGTGCACCGCAGCCCTCAGTGCGGCACTCCCGGTGCACCGCAGCCCTCAGTGCGGCACTCCCGGTGCACCGCAGCCCTCAGTGCGGCACTCCCGGTGCACCGCAGCCCTCAGTGCGGCACTCCCGGTGCACCGCAGCCCTCAGTGCGGCACTCCCGGTGCACCGCAGCCCTCAGTGCGGCACTCCCGGTGCACCGCAGCCCTCAGTGCGGCACTCCCGGTGTACCGCAGCCCTCAGTGTGGTACTCCCTGTACAGCAGTGTATCGCAGCCCTCAGTGCGGTACTCCCTGTGTATCGCAGCCCTCAGTGTGGTACTCCCTGTACAGCAGTGTATCGCAGCCCTCAGTGCGGTACTCCCTTGGTATCGCAGCCCTCAGTGTGGTACTCCCTGTACAGCAGTGTATCGCAGCCCTCAGTGCGGTACTCCCTGTGTATCGTAGCCTTCAGTGTGGTACTCCCTGTACAGCATTGTATCGCAGCCCTCAGTGCGGTACTCCCTGTGTATCGCAGCCCTCAGTGCGGTACTCCCGGCAGGGGCGGAACTACTGTGGTGCAGCTGGTGCAGCTGCACCAGGGCCCCGCCCAGCTAGTGGGCCCTGGGGCTCCAGCGGCAGGTCCGTTCCCCTGTCAGATAGACAGAAGGGTGGTAGGTAGCGGCAGTAGTGTGGGGGGGGGGGGTGCTGTCGGGTGTCAGCTGCGCTGCACACCCGTGGCACTATTCTGGCACTGAGTTCCAGGGAAGGGGGGGGGCCCCGAAAAATTTCTTGCACCAGGGCCCACTACACTCTGGGTCCGCCCCTGACTCCCGGTGTATCGCAGCCCTCAGTGCGGTACTCCCTGTACAGCAGTGTATCGCAGCCCTCAGTGCGGTACTCCCTGTGTATCGCTGCCCTCAGTGTGGTACTCCCTGTACAGCAGTGTATCGCAGCCCTCAGTGTGGTACTCCCTGTGTATCGCAGCCCTCAGTGTGGTACTCCCTGTGTATCGCTGCCCTCAGTGTGGTACTCCCTGTACAGCAGTGTATCGCAGCCCTCAGTGTGGTACTCCCTGTGTATCGCAGCCCTCAGTGTGGTACTCCCTGTGTATCGCAGCCCTCAGTGTGGTACTCCCTGTACAGCAGTGTATCGCAGCCCTCAGTGCGGTACTCCCTGTGTATTGCAGCCTTCAGTGTGGTACTCCCTGTACAGCATTGTATCGCAGCCCTCAGTGTGGTACTCCCTGTGTATCGCAGCCCTCAGTGCGGTACTCCCTGTGTATCGCAGCCCTCAGTGTGGTACTCCCTGTACAGCAGTGTATCGCAGCCCTCAGTGGTACTCCCTGTACAGCAGTGTATCGCAGCCCTCAGTGTGGTACTCCCTGTGTATCGCAGCCCTCAGTGTGGTACTTCCTGTACAGCAGTGTATCGCAGCTCTCAGTGTGGTACTCCCTGTACAGCAGTGTATCGCAGCTCTACTCCCTGTACAGCAGTGTATCGCAGCCCTCAGTGCGGTACTCCCTGTGTATCGCAGCCCTCAGTGTGGTACTCCCCGTACAGCAGTGTATCGCAGCCCTCAGTGCGGTACTCCCTGTACAGCAGTTATCGCAGCCCTCAGTGTGGTACTCCCTGTACAGCAGTGTATCGCAGCCCTCAGTGCGGTACTTCCTTGTTGCTCCAGCCTCTGGTGAAGGTTGATTTTCAGTCAATGTTTCCGCTCCAGCAGTTGAGGAATCTGTCGGAGCTGCTACTCCCCTGCTGCACAGTCTGGGTATTACACGTCATCGAGGAAGCTTCTGGCAGCGCCGGATCATGGAAAGGACAAGTGGCCATATTGAAACACCTGTCTGTGAGGGTGGTAACATGGCGGCTACTGATGACGTCAGCTTGTTCCCATGGTAATGGATTAACACTGGTAAAGCTGGAGCGGAGAATAAGGGCAAAACACTGAAATCTCAGACACAAAGCGAGCGGGGAAGACGACAGGCTGCTGGAGGGTACAGACATCTGACTGTGACTATCACCAGAGACAGTCTGACAGACATAACCTACACCTAGAGACAGTCTGACAGACATAAATACCCCAGAGACAGTCTGACAGACATATCCTATACCTAGAGACAGTCTGAGAGACGTAAACCCCCCCAGAGACAGTGTGACTGACATAAACCCCCCCCAGAGACAGTCTGACTGACATAAAAAAAACCGAGACAGTCTGAGAGACATAACCTACCTCCCAGAGACAGTCTGACAGACATAAATACCCACAGAGACAGTCTGACAGACATAAGTAGACCCAGAATCAGTGTAATACACCCAGAGACAGTCTGACAGACATAAGTAGACCCAGAATCAGTGTAATACACCCAGAGACAGTCTGACTGACATAAATACCCCTAGAGACAGAATGAAGGACGTATATACCCCTAGAGAGTCTTACACACAGACAGTCTTACAGACACAATCAACCCCCAGAGCAGTGGCGTAACTTCAGGCCCAGGGGCCCCGATGCGAAAGCTCTAACGGGGCCCCCAATTATTGCAAATCTTTAATAGTATTAGTCTTTTTCTATGGGCCAAAGGGACTTTTGGGGCCCCCCTAGGCTGCAGGGCCCGGGTGCGATCGCAACCCCTGCACCTGTGGTAGTTACGCCCCTGCCCCAGAGACAGCCTGAGATACATAAGTAGCTCCATAAACAACCTGACAGACATAAATACCCCCCAGATACAGTCTGACGGACATAATAAACATCAGATACAGTGTTACAGACATAACCTACCCACCAGAGACAGCTTGAGTGAGATAAATACCCCGGAGGCAATCTAGGAGACATCAATAGCTCCAGAGATAGTCTGAGAGGCATAAATATCCCGAGAGACAGTGTAATACACCCAGCGACAGTCTTACAGACATAAATACCCCCAGTGACAGTCTGACAGACATAAATACCCCCAGAGGCAGTCTGACAGACAAAAATACCCCCCAAAGACAGTCTGACAGACATAAATACTCTTGGAGACAGTCTGACAGACATACATACCCATAGACCAGTCTTGGGCTATGTTCACATCTGTATTTGCATTTTTTTGATCTGTAGAAGGAGCAGAAAAGCAAAACTAAACTCTAATGGTACCTTTACACGCGGCAACATTTCTAGCTTTTCCACAGGTAACTTACTGGCTGCAGTGAAATCATGGAGACATTATTCCATTTGTACACAGCAACAAGATAGAACCTTGTCTCCATGATTTCACTGCAACCAGTAAGTTACCTGTGGAAAAGCTAGAAATGTTGCCGCGTGTAAAGGTACCATTAGGGCCGCTTTACACACACCAACTTCTGTGACCAACTTCTGAACAGATCTCTGGTTGCAGTGAAATCATGGACACATTGCTCCACTTTGTGGCTGTGTACAAATGGAGCAATGTGTCCATGATTTCACTGCAACCAGAGATCTGTTCAGAAGTTGGTCACAGACGTTGGTGTGTGTAAAGCGGCCCTTATGTTTCAGGACATTTGAGCTTTTTTCCCTAATCACTTATGTCAACTATCCATTTTTTGGGGGATAAACAAAGTTACTTGTTCTGCATAACTTATTTTTCTGTACAAAAAAAAAAAACATAGGGGAAATTTCTTTTTTTTTAAACATTAAAGCCTAAGGGGAAGAAATCTTATTGGGGTCATCTTTTACAGTTTTTGTTTCCTGATCTGCGTTTAAACGTTTTTTAACAGATCCTCTTTACAATGGACACTTTGGATTCCTCTTGGGATCTGTTTTTGTTCCTCTCTGTTTTTATATTCACCTGGATCCCTTACCAACTAATTAGAAACAGACGTGAACATGACCTGACTAACAAAACTTCCCCTAGAGACCATCTTAAATATGTCCAGAGTCAGTCGGATTTGATCACCCTAAAGCGGCCGTCACACGGGACGATTTCTTGCCCGATATCGTTTAAGCGATCTGCTTTTTGATCGCTTAAACGATATCGGGCAAGAAATCGTTGCATGTAATCAAGCGATTTACGATGTGAAATCGCTTGATCGTGACATCGCTGATCTGAGCTCCGGAGCTCAGATCTAGCGATGAACGATGCCACGATCTGCTTCATCGTGGTGTATAACCACCACGATGAACGATCTCCCAGCGCAGAGCCTATGCTGGGAGATGGTAACTATGGTACACGTCGGGTAACTAAGCGACGCGCGGCGCCTAGTTACCCGATGTGTACCATAGTTACCAGCGAGATCGCGGATCCACATCGCTGGTGAGTCTGTCTGTGTGACATCTCACCAGCGATGTGAGCGATATTGTAAGCGATTGCGCGTGCACGTGATCGCTTACAATATCGCTAGAGATATCTGTGCGTGTGACGGCCGCCTAATGCTTGCTATACACATCAGATGGCTATTGGTTCAGTTCAGCAATACTTTGGCCGACAACCATCTCATCCAAGTCTCCCACATAGCAGAGAGCTGACTGACATATCTACCCCCAAAGACAGTCATGACATATATCTCTATAGACCAGAGCTGGCCAAAGTGCGGTTCGCCGACCGAGACAGTCAAAGGGCTGCCAACAGTGGATCACTGGCCGCACCATGCCTTTCACCGCCCGGCCGCCACTGTTGCCCACTGCCCAATGTCACCACTGTCCACATCCCCAGGATGCAAATAGCGGTTTATACATTGATGGAGTAGGGGCCAATGGCTCCTTTTCTGCCAATCAGCATGTGAGGCAGCAGACGCTATGTTGTCTCATCATTGGGTCTGCTCTGCGGAGGGTATGTGTGGCAGGGCGTTGGGAGAATGGGAGCGAGGTGAGTATGTGATGGTTATTTTTTCATATTTGTATGGGCTGTATTTTTTTGCAGATTTTTTTCATATTTGTATGGGGTCATACTGTATATAGGAAGCTATGTGAGTTTCATAATGTATGTAGGAGGCCATGTGGGTTTCAAAGTATATAGGAGGCTTTGTGTGGGCTCATAAAGTATATAGGAGGCTACATGGGGGCTTATACTGTATATAGGAGGCTATTTGGGGGTTCATAAAGTATATATGAGGCTATGCAGGGCTCATACTGTATATAGGAGGCTATGCGGGGCTCACAGTATATAGGAGGTTATGAGAGGCTCATATTATGTAAAGGAGGCTCATAAAGTATATAGAAGGCTATGTGTTGCTCAAAGTATATGGGAGGTTATGTGGGGCTCATAGTGTATGTAGCAGGCTGTGTGTGTGGCTCATAAAGTATATAGGAGGCTATGTGGGGCTCAAAGTATATAGGAGGTTATATGGGTCTCAAAATGTATATAAAAGGTAATGTTGGGGCTCATAAAGTATATAGAAGGCTATGTGGGGCTCATAAAGTATATAGGAGGTTATGTGGGGGCTCAAAGTATAAAGAATGTTATGTGTGTGGCTCATAAAGTATATGGACGGTTATGTGGGGGCTCATAAGGTATCTAGGAGGCTATGTTGGGCTCAAAGTATATAGCAGGTTATGGGGGACTTATAAAGTATATAGGAGGTTATGTGGGGCCCCAGCTCAGTCATTGCTGAAAGTGTTGGCATCTAGAAAATGAATTATTTATCCCAGAAAATTATTGCAATTGCACATGTTTTGTTATATATACATATTTATTTCCTTTTGCAAATTGGTCATAATTTTACACAAAACCTTTAAAAAATTGTGGGGAAACACCTTTATTTCAAGCATGTGATGTTCGTTCATACTCACCTGTAGCAAGTAACAAGTGTGGGCAATATGAAAATCACACATGTAACCAGATAAAAAAGAGAAAGTTGACTAAGTTATTGCAGTGTGTCTGTCACATGTACGTCGCGTCTGTCTAGGAGCTTTGTGGCCTCTGGGATGATAAGTTCACAGTGATTAGCAGATCGCACAGTCTAGTTCAGGGGTCTCAAACTCCAGGCCTCGAGGGCCGCACATAGTCCAGGTTTTCAGGATTTCCTTGGAATTTGACAGTTGGTCATTTGATTACCAACTGTCAAATGCTATGGAAATCCAGAAAACCTGCACTGTGTGCGGCCCTCGAGGCCTGGAGTTTGAGACCCCTGGTCTAGTTAGAGTTCACTCAGTGATCAATATGAGTGGTGCAAAGTATGTTTCTTTTGGTGCTGTAGGGGTTAAGAATTCCTTTTTGACCTGCTGAGATTCCTTTTGCTGTAATCTCAGCTGCTGTGTCCTTATTGCCACTCCCTTCTCTTGTTCTGTTGCTCTTGTCACAACGGTGGAATGGCTTTTGTTATATACCCACTTGTGTGCCTCTTTCCCTATGTTGCCTTATCATAATTATCCAACTTCCCCCTAACAAGAAGAAAAAGTGACCGTGACCACTACGTAATATTTAAAAAATAGGTTTTACTGTATCAACTTTATATATATATATATATATATATATATATATATATATATATATATTATATATATTTATCGACAACCAATAAAACCTCAAAAAGTGCCTGTAATGCAATAAGGTATCTGAGTATTATTAATTATTATATACTGGATGTTACTTAATATTAATTGCACTATCAAATTGATTGTCCTGGTAACAAATATCACATAAGCTGCTCAAGTTCTAATTTAATAGGGGGGAAAGTCCCAAACTGTGATGAAGGGAAGAATATAATCTTACTGCTCTTCAGGGTTATAAAATATTCTACCATGAACACACTAACTTCAAGATAAAGAATAATCAAAATGTAACATACCAGTGTTGTCAGTGTGTAAACTCTGCATCCCTCCAACCCTGACACACGTTTTGATGTCACTTCCTCAAGGGATAGCCAGGGCTTAGACAAGTGATCGTGCATGGGGGAAAGGACTCATCTAGGGAGTGCAGGGCTAAGGCACAGGTGAATGTCACCTCTTTCCCATCTCCCTATTGTACTTAAGGTCCCCCTTTACTTTTTTCCTGGTCTGTCTTCTTTCTTTGGTTTTGCACCCTGGGTGTCTGTACAGTCCCTGACAAACGTTATGTCACTTACCCATATTATGTATAAAAAATACATAAGGAAGGTTAAGAAAATAAATTGGCATCAATGCTGAAATATTGATCATTCAATGAACCCAGAATGGTCAGATTTTGGCAAGTTTTGTCGCCTGGTCATATAATGCACCCAATCCTAGGTTACATCCTCACCTGTGCTACGTAAATGATCGGTTAATTAGTGGGTGTGTATAAAAAGAAACCCAGCACCCCAGACCTTCATTTGAACTGCAACTTGAGCTCTGACAACATGCCAAAAATCCACCCTGCCACCAAAGCCTTGATTATCAAGAGGCTGAAGACCAGATCCACTGCAGAGGTGGCTGGCACCTTTAATGTGTCTCAGCATCAAGTACAAAGAATTAAAAAAAGATTTGAAGAGACTGGAGATGTTTTTGACAAGACCAGGTCTGGCAGACCCCACAATACAACTGCTCAGGAGGAACGTTTGTTGGTTAGAAAATCCAAAGCAAGCCCCTCTTCCACTTCAGCAGAGCTTCAATAGGCCTGATCACCTGAACAGTTTGTAGGATTCTGTCTCGAAAGGCCTCCATGGTCGAATCAGTGCCCAGAAACCAGCACTAAACAAAAGGCAAATAAAAAAGCATGTGGCATTTGCAAAGTCCCTCAACTTGCTAAACAGATGGACACTGGAAAAGTGGCAGAAGGTAGATTTCTCTGATGTATCTTTAGTAGAATTACACCACAGCAGACGCAAATACTGCAGGACACCTACTGGAGCCCATATGGATCCAAAATACACCCAGAAAACAGTTACATTTGGTGGTAGAAAGATAATGGTCTGAGGTTACATTCAGTATGGGGGTGTGCAAAACATTTACAAGGTGGAAGACAATATCAATAGCCTAAAATATCAAGACATTAGCTACCTCTTACATTCCAAATCATAAAAGGGGTCAAATTCTGCAGCAGGATCATGCTCTATCTCATACATCCATCGCTACAACAAAGTTCCTCCAGGCAAAAAAGATCAAGGTGCTCAAGGACTGGCCAGCCCAGTCACCAGACATGAACATCATTAAGCTTGTTTGGAGGAGGATGAAAGAGGAAGCTTGAAAGACAAAACCAAAGAATCTAGATGAACTCTGGGAGGCATGTAAGACTGCATTCTTTGCTATTCTTGATGACTTAATTAATAAATTGCATGAATCATTGTTGAACCGCATGGATGCAGTCCTTCAAGCTCATAGAAGTCACACAAAATATTAAATATGACACTAATAGCATGACAACTTCATTCACCAACATTATGCAACATATATTTGTATTTTTATTTAATTATTTGTTTGAATATCACATTACTTTCTGTGGGCGACAAAACTTTTGTCTTGCCAAAATCTGACCATTCTGTGTTCATTAAATGATCAATATTTCAGCATTTATTTTCTTAACCTAAACCACATTTGGGAGGGTCTCAGCTTTCAAAAGAGTAATTTATACAACAAATGGATGAATTTAATGTCAGGTTATAAGCTTTTATTTAATTAACATGGATAAGCGACATAACTTCTGTCAGGGACTATATGTGCTACACTAAGCATAGGGAACAGAAAGAGGAGAGAACGGGCTGAGGACCAGAGAACCAATTTGTTGAAAAATATCAACAATCTCAAGGTTTCGAGTCCATCTGCAGAGATCTTGATGTTCCTTTGTCCACGTTGCATGACATAATCAAGAAGCTTACAATTCCATGGCACAGTAGTTAATCTCTCTGGACGTTGGACAGCAGAGAAAAATTTATGAAAGATTGCAACACAGGATAGTCCAGATGGTGGGTAAGTTCCAAAGAAATTCAAGCTGTCCTGCAGGCTAATGGTGCATCAGTGTCAGTGTGAACTATCCATCCACATTTGAATGAAATGTAACTCCAATGCAGGAGACTAAGGCCAGGGTCACATTTGCGTTCGGGATTGCAGAACCTGATCTGGTTTTGACGTCTCAAAATCCTCAAAACCGGATCCGGATCCGCAGCCCATAGGAGACCATTGTATAGCAGGCTTTCACAACTTGATATCCAGTTACCGCATTCCGGGTTCCGTTGGTGCGTTAAAAATCATGCTTGCAACGGTTTTCGCACAGTTTTCTCAGCCGGATTCTGGTTTTGAAATGTCAAACGCAAATGTCAGTGGAACCAGGTTGCGGCACCTGGATCGTAAAACACAGCACAAAACATGGACAAAATCGGATTGTCCCTGATACACCCGGATCCGGCGCAATCCGGCAAACAATAACATAGGAGTCAATGAGCGCCGGATTGAGCCGGATCCGGGTGAATCCGGGACAATCCGGGAGAATCCGATTTTAGCCGAATTCATTCCCCGCCTCAAAAACCAAGCAGGAAAGCCTGGGAAGATCCGCATGCGGCCACCAGATTCAACATTAAGGTGCAATCCGGATACCGCATGCGGATTTAGGAACACATTTTGAAGCCAAAATGTGTCTGAAGGCAGTTGCGATTACTGCATCCGGATCTGGATGCAGTAAACGTAATTGCACTTCCAAGTGTGACCCTGGCCTAAGGAGGCCTCACTGCTGACACTGAGACATAACAAAGCTAGACTGCAGTTAACAAAAATGTTCATTAGTAATCCAAAATCCTAGAGGGAAAGTGTCTTGTGAACAGATGAAACCAAGGCGGCCGTCACACGCAAAGATTTCTTGCCCGATATCGTTTAAGCGATCTCCTTTTTGATCGCTTAAGCGATATCGGGCAAGAAATCGTTGCATGTAATCAAGCGATTTACGATGTGAAATCGCTTGATCGTGACATCGCAGATCTGAGGTCCGGACCTCACATCTAGCGATTTACGATTTAGCGATCTGCTTCATCGTGGTGTATGACACCAGATGAGCGATCTCCCAGCGGCAGAGCCTATGCTGGGAGATGGTAACTATGGTACACGTCGGGTAACTAAGCGATGCGCGGCGCCTAGTTACCCGATGTGTACCATAGTTACCAGCGAGATCGCGGATCCACATCACTGGTGAGTCTGTCTGTGTGACATCTCACCAGCGATGTGAGCGATATTGTAAGCGATCGCGCGTGCACGTGATCGCTAACAATATCGCAAGAGATATCTGTGCGTGTGACGGCCGCCCAAGATAGAGCTTTTTGGTAAAGCACATCATCAGGCGGTGTTTGTGTCCGAGGTCATGGGTTCTTCCAGCAGGTCAATGACCCCAAACACACTTCAAGAAGCTCCAGAAATGGATGGAAACAAAGCGCTGGAGAGTTCTGAAGTGGCAGCAATGGGGCTGGATCTAAATCCCATTGATCACCTGTGGAGAGATCTTAAAATTGCTGTTGGGTGAAGACGCCTTCATATATGAGAGACCTGGAGCAGATTATAAAGAAGAGTCCAAATTTACAGGTGAGAGATGTAAGAAGCTGATTGCAGTTATTTATTTCAGGGGGTGCGACTAATTATTGATTGAGGGAAGGAAGGAAGGTGTACTCCGGTCTGCGCTGCCAAGTTCATCAAAGAAAAACCAAGACGAAGTTCTGATCGAATCCTTCTTTATTCACCTCCTACGCGTTTCAGTGCCCACCCGGCACCTTCATCAGGGATCCCTGATGAAGGTGCCGGGTGGGCACTGAAACGCGTAGGAGGTGAATAAAGAAGGATTCGATCAGAACTTCGTCTTGGTTTTTCTTTGATGAACTTGGCAGCGCGGACCGGAGTACACCTTCCTTCCCTGAATTTCCTGGTTTAACCACACGTGTGTGGAAACGGTGGAGGTCCAGCAGCAGCCATCAGGATATTATCCTACATGCTCTCAAGCCAGTTGTGGGTCACACAACTGGAGTAGGTGAGTGGATTGCCTTTTTTCACCGCTGAAAATTAGTGTCTAAGTGATAAGGGCACTATTGCGCCTCTTGTCCCCCTCCCCTCTCTCTCTTAATTATTGATTGAGGGTGGCAGCAATTTTGTCCGATTCATTTTGGGGGGTTTTGTGTGAAGTTATGTCCAATTTGCCTTTTTTCTAATTTTTTTGTGTTGTTCCAATACTTACAAAGGAAATAAACGTGTGTATGACAAAACATGTGCAATGGCAATCATTTTCTGGAACAATTTCAAAGATGCCAACACTTTAGTCCTTGACCGTATATAGGGGAGCTATGTGTGGGATCATACAGTATATAGGGGGATGTCAGCATACTTAATTCTGCTCAATATTAAGTGATACAATTCATATTACTATAACATAATTATAATTAATATGTTATATTGAGCAGAATTAACTTCAGCCTATTGGTTCGGACTCAGTCACGGTCTCATTATTTGCCCTGCCCTATAGACAGTCTGACATAACCTCCAGAGCAGTGGCGCACCCAGAAATTTCCCAAGGTAGGGGTCCAAGAAACACACACCGGCCTGAAAGGGGGGTGTCACCCCCCAGCGGGGTTCCGAGGGGCAAAGCCCCCGGTGGGGGGTTTGGGGGAGCGAAGCCCCCTAAAAGCCAAGCAATTTTTGTAAATTTGAATACCTAATTAATGCTTAATACTGCACGAAAACGGTCTTATTTGTTGTGCCTCTATGGTAGGGCCGTCCAAAGGGGGGTGTCCAGACACGTAGGTCCCCCCCCTTGGGTGCGCCACTGCTCCAGAGACTATGTAATACAATCACCTCAAAGATGACCCGAATATTGTGACTCCTCCAAGAGACAGTCTGACCTCCGAGACAACACTGAATACAGGACTGTGCAGGAATAGATATCCGACATCCAAATCCCCATTGAACTATAGCTCTCTATAAACGTCTGCTAACCAGCATTACCACCTCCAGCACGGTTGATGCCTGTGACCCAATTTTCAGATATAAACTCCCCTGAGACAGACTGTGTGACTCAGAATCATCTTTGTTGCCAATAGCAACCAATTACGGAACAGAATGCAAAATTGTGGCCGTGATTGGTTGCTGTGGGCAATAATGACAGGTTTTATTTTAGACAGTTCCTTAGATCTTCCCCATGTGAACAAATAGAAATCTAATTTTCGGTATTGATAGATTGGGACATGAGGACTGTCAGTGATGTAGTACCATTAGTGTCCACTAGATGGGGCACCTCACCATAAGAACATATTACATAGCTATAACCAGAGGGGAACATTGAATTATGTAACACTGCAGATCTGCAAATCTCTGATGTGTCTGCTTCTCTTATATCTCCTACTGCCTCAGCCGAACATGTCCTTTTATCAGACTACTACCCCTACAGTCCACAGCTGCTTATAAACCATTTAATAGACAAGGATATATACAGTGACATAACTCATAGCTCATGGGCCTTGGCAGTGGCGTAACTTCAGGTCCAGGGGCCCCGATGCGAAAGCTCCAACGGGGCCCCAATTATTGCAAATCTTTAATAGTAATAGTCTTTTTCTATAGGCCAGAGGGACTTTTGGGGCCCCCTAGGCTGCAGGGCCCGGGTGCGATCGCAACCCTGCACCTACTGTAGTTACGCCCCTGGGCCTTGGTGCAAAAGCTTCAAGGGGTCCCAAACTATTGCAAGTCTTTAATGGTATTGGTCTTTTTATATAAGCCAAATGGACATTTGGGACCCCCTAGGGCTCCAGGGCCCAGGTGCAACCCCTGCACCTACCGTATTGTACTTACACCCCTGGATATATACATAAAACTTCAGATGGCAGTCAGTATTATATGTGATCACGTACAGAATCCCTGTCTGGTATACTGAGTGATCCATTGTATGATTCTTTATCTTCAGGGTGATAACATGTCTCAGCGGCTGGTGGCATGTGGACATCACTGTACAAAGACTGCTGACTTCCACCATGTCCCACGGCCCACCCACGCTACAGGTAACTTTACAGGTTATACAGAAGTGTCTGGATAGTATATTGTTTTCATATAACCATTGCAGTCTACAGATACATAGAAATAGATACACTGTGTGGAGACAATTATTGGGACACCTCCATGTTAGGGTACCTTTACATGCCGCAAGCGCGGCGAGGAATCTGTCCGGCGATATGTTGCTCTGGCACCAGCGCCGTCAAATTGCCTCCCAGTTGCGGCGTGTAATTTGGGAATTTGGCGGTGATAAAAAACATGTCGCCTGGTTCCGATTTCAGCGCACCAATCCAAAATCAGAGGCAATCATGAAGGCGAGATTCCCTGTTTTTGGCGTGTGAATGGGCGATACTGATGGAATCTGCGTCACCTATTGATTTCCCGTATGCATGCCACAGCGTGCTGAGTCCGCGCCCTGTCAGCGATGATTGGTGGTGGCTATTGTGTTTACATTGGCTGTCACTTGACACTGCGCCATATTTGAACAGCTGTCCATTCACACTATACAATAGCAATGGCTTCATGTATTAGCCAGCCTTCCAGCGCAGGCTGCCCAATCATAACGCTATTGCATTGTCTAATCAGCGTGTTTGGGGTGCGGAATACACCAGTCTGTCACGCCTATGTTCTTGCTGCGCTAACCATGTACGCCCACTTTCCTTTGGGGACTGTGGCATGTGAAGCAGCGAGGGAACTCCACCGGATTGGTTCTGCTGTGGGGTAGGCGATTTCCGGGGCGACACATCGCCTTAGGTTGAGGGCAAAATTGCGGCGTGTAAATGCGCCATCGGCGATCTGAGGCGACCATGACCACTCGCACCTTAGATTGCCTCCTATCGCCAACAAAAATTGCGGCATGTAAAGGTACCCTTACACACCTTACATCTACAAGAGCCTTTATTAACACATCAATGGAATCAATATGGAGTTGAACCCTACACTAGCTCCCACTCTTCTGGGAAGGCTTTCTACAAGATTTTGAAAGTTTCTATGGAAATATTTCTTCATTTATCCATAATGGTACATTTACACACGGCCACAGGAAGGTAGGAACAGGCAGGCATCAGACACAAATTGTGCCTGTTGCCTTGAAAAGACTTCGATGTGGCTGCGTGTAATTCAGGACTTTTCTTCCTTCAGGGAAGACACAGGAAGTAAAGTCCTGAATTACACGCAGCCACACCGAGATCTTTTCAAGGCAACAGGCACAATTTGTGTCCAATGCCTGCCTGTTCCTACCTTCCTGTGGCCGTGTGTAAATGTACCATAAGAGAATTTGTGAGGTCAGACACTGATGTTGGGTAGAAACCAACTCACAATCTCTGATGTAGTTAATCACAAAGGTGTTGTATGGGGTTGAGGTCTGCACACTGTCGGTCATGTTCTTCTACACCAAACTCCCCCAACCATGTATTTATGGACCTTGTGCAATTGTGCACAGTCATAAGGAACTGAAACAAAGTTGGAAGAACAAAGTTGGAAGCTACAAATGTCCAAAATGTCTTGTATGTTGAAGAAGTAATATTTTCCTTCACTAAAAATAAGGGGCATAGACCGAACTCTAAGGGTAGGCACACAATGGCTTGAAAATCGGACGAGTGCAATGTGAGAAAATCTCGTATTGCACTCATGGTGGGTTTACACGCCGCGATATCGGCGTCCAACTCCGACCCAACTCCGACAAAAAGTCACGTGGGTCGCGAGTTGGAGCCGATATCGTGTGCGCGTTGTACGGTTTGAGTGTACAACGCGATCCTGGAACGATGCCAAAACGATATTGGAGTTGAATAGCAGAGCTATTCAACTCCCCGATATCGCAAGGCCGTTGTAGCAGGATCGCTGCGTGTGACAGCCCAACTCCGATGCGTACTCGCACCTCACCCATTAACTCCCATGTTAAATGGTCGTTACTGGGTTGGTGGGCGTGCACATCGGAGGGACGTTGTTTCCCGATATCGCAGCGTGTAAACCGCCGATGCGATATCGGGAAAAGCGCTCAAAAAATGCGCGCTCCCGCGGCGTTGCCTTTGATATCGCGGTGATATCGGGACGTGTAACCCCACCATCAGACCAATGTTACTGAATGAGTCAGAACAGATTAACTTGTGTCGACCGCTTTTTTGTCATCCAGAATCTGGATGAGAAAAAAGTTGCAGCATGCTGCGACAGTATGCGATTCTCGTGCGAGACTCACCAATGCAAGTCAATGGGTCCGACAAAATGACGGACAGCACATGGACCATCCTAGTGCCATCCATTTATTTAACTGATACATTATCATTCTGTAGCTCAGAACAGTGTAAAATGTTCCTGTAAATGATTATACAGTAAAAGCTGCTGAGAAAAAAATGCATTGCACACGGGTGTGACACGGACAGCACTCGGATATTATCTGAGAAGAAATCGCACAGTTGCATGCCACACGGATCAAAAAAGGGATGTCACTCGTCCAACTCTCCTGGATGAGAAGCGGACCGATTTTTTAAACGCCAGTGTGTCTCTACCATAGAAATAAACCTAATGGTACCTTTACACGCCGCCACCGAAAGGTAGAAACCGCCAGGTATCGGACACAATTATACCTTTTACCTTCAAAACACCGCGAAGTGGCGGCGTGTAATTCAGGTTGTTCCTTCCTGTCTCTTTTGGATACCTGTGTTTCAGCTGTGCTGAAAAACAAGCAGGCATAACTCCTATGGTGGCGGCGTGTAATCGGGGCACAGGCACGGTATATGAGTTTCCTGGGGCGTGCTACAGCGTCATGTATACCACGCCCCATCATTGGTGGTGGCCACTGTGTACCCATTGGCTGTCCCTGCATAGGGCGGCATATTTAACGAGATGACCAGTCACTACACATTTGCTATAGCGTCATGTATTAGCCAGCCTTCCTGCCTGGCTGGCCAATCATGATGTTATTGCATTGTCCAATCACCATACGAGCATCGCGTAATACACTACTCTGTCACGCCTATGTAGTTATGGCGAACAATATGTACGCCCATATTCCCTTGTGGTAGCGGCGTGTAAATCAGGGAAGGTGCTCCACAGATGGTAACCTGCGGCACCCGTCGGCACTTCCGGGGAATGAAAATACCATCTGTGGAGCACCTTGTGGCGGCGTCTATATGTGGCATCAGGTTCCGTTAGGGACCGTTGAAAACCGCCTGCGTGCACTGCGGTGCCTACCTGTTGCTACCCTCGGTGGCGGCGTGTAAAGGTACCATAATAGTATTATTCCCCTCCACCAAGTTTACATCTGGCACAATGCAGTCAGGCAGGTAAAGGTCTCCTGGCATTCACCAAACCTAGACTCATCCATCAGATGCCAGATAGAGAAGTGTGTTCTGTCACTGCACAAAACACATTTCCACTGCTCCAGAATTCATTGGTGGCTGCTTTACACCACTCCATCCGATGCTCAGCATTGTGCTTGGTGATATATAGCTTGTATGCAGCCGTACCATGAAGCTCCTGGCACAGTTTTTATTCTGATTTCAATGCCAAAAAGGTTTGAACTCTGCAGTAATGGAGTCAGTAGAGCATTGGTGACTTTTCTGTCCTCTTCTCCTCAGCACTCGGTGACCCCGCTCTGTAACGTTACGTAGTCCCCACTTTGGGGCTGAGTTGCTGTGTTTCCTTCCATATCTCAATAATATCACTCACAGGTGATGGTGAATCTTTAGGAGGAAACAAAATTCACAAACTGACTTGTTACCCTGGTGGCTCCAGTCACAGGACCACGCTCTTGTATCACTGAGCTCTTTACCAGCAGCCATTCTTTTATTAATGTTAGTAACAGCAGACGGCATGGTGAGGGTCTGGATGTTATACACCAGAAGCAATGTTTCTAATTAAAGAGCCTGAATTCAATAAATAAAGGGAATCTGTTAGCAGATTTTTGCTATGTAGGCGGAGGACAGCATGCTGTAGGGGTTAAAAAACAATGGTTAACTGTGCTTCTCTTATCATGCTGTGTGCCATTGTTTACATAAACTAAAGGCTTTGTTACCTGGTGATTAACATTACAGGACTACTTTGTCGCGGTGACCAGAAAAATGCCCACAGGAAAATTGCCCACAAGGAAAAGTGCCCACACAGACAGATGCCAACTGAAGCATCACAAAGTTTCAGATCTCTTATATTTTAGGTGCAGGGTGAGGATGTTCACCTGATATGTTAAAAATGCCTACAGACATGAATGCCCACAGGAAAACAGTATAGAGTTGTAGGTTAGATGTTCTGCAGGACAGAGAATAGTATATAATTACAGGTTAAATGCTCTGTAGGGCAGGAGGATAGTATAGAGGTATAGGTATGCTCTGCAGGACAGGGGGATAGTATAGAGTTTTAGGTATGATGCTCTGCAAGGCAGGAGAATAATATAGAACATGCTCTGTAATAAAGAGGGATAGTATAGAGGTATAGGTGAGATGCTCTACAGGCGAGGTGAATAGTATAGAGGTATAGGTGAGATGTCATGAAGTACAGGGGATAGTATAGAGGCATAGATGAGATGCTCTGCAGTACAGGGAGATCGTATAGAGGCATATGTGAGATGCTCTGCAGTACAGGGAGATCGTATAGAGGTGTAGGTGAGATGCTCTGCAGGACAGGGTTATACTATAGAGGTGTAGGTGAGATGCTCTGCAGGACAGGGGATAGTATAGAGGCATAGATGAGATGCTCTGCAGTACAGGGAGATCGTATAGAGGCATAGGTGAGATGCTGTGCAGGACAGGTTATAGATAGAGGTGTAGGTGAGATGCCTGCAGACAGGGTTATAGTAGAGGTGTAAGTGAGATGCTCTGCAGGACAGGGGGATAGTATAGAGGCAAGGTGAGATGCTCTGCATACAGGAGATCGTATAGAGGCATAGGTAGATGCTCTGCAGGACAGAGTTATAGTATAGAGGTGTAAGTGAGATGCTCTGCAGGACAGGGGGATAGTATAGAGGTGTAGGTGAGATGCTCTGCAGGACAGGGTTATAGCATAGAGGTGTAGATGAGATTCTCTGCATGGCAGGGGGATGGTATAGAGGTGTAGTGGAGATTCTCTGCAGGGCAGAGGGATAGTATACAGGTATAGGTGAGATGCTCTGCAGGACAGGGTTATAGTATAAAGGTGTAGATGAGATTCTCTGCATGGCAGGGGGATGGTAAAGAGGTGTAGTGGAGATGCTCTACAGGGCAGGGGGATAGTATACAGGTATAGGTGAGATGCTCTGCAGCACAGGAGAATGTCAGCAAAAATTGCCCACACAGAAAATTATCCACAAGTTTTTTTCAGATCAGTTTATTAAGGCCACTTCACACGCTAAGATATAGGTGAACGATATTGTTAAATATGTCACGTGACCGCGATCCTTCCGATATCGTTAGTGCGTTGTCACACGCAAGAATATTGTTAACGATGTTCAACTTGGCAACGCTCCAGCTATTTGGAGAACGTTTGAACGATGTAAAACAGTGGCAGGGATAGGAGAAATATGAACAATATCGTTCAAAAAGGTGTCACACTGAACGATGTTGCTTCTTCCCATGATGGTAGGCTGCTTTCACATCAGGTTTTACGCTGATCGCAGCAGTTGCTGTGAAAAAACGTAACTGCTGCGATTACCGCATAACGGCCGCTTACGGCAAGCCCCATACAATGTCTATGGGGCTTGCGGTAAGTGTGCGGCAGGTGCGGCAAGTGCGGTATCGGCACTTGCGGCAGGTGCGACAGCGAAAAAAACGTGGCATACAGCTTCTTTTCGCAGCCGCACCTGCCGCAAGTGCCGAAACCGCACTTGCCGCACCTGCCGCACACTTACCGCAAGCCCCATAAACATTGTATGAGGCTTGCCGCAAGTGTGCCACAATCGTGGCCGTTATGCGGTAATCATGGCAGTTACGTTTTTTTCACCGCAACTGCCGCGATCAGCGACAAACGCTGAGGTGAAAGGAGCCTTAATTAGACGATGAACGATTGATTTGAGGTCCGGATCTCAAATTTTTGATGACCGTTCCATCGTTTTTTCCTTCCTACATCGTTCGTTTACACGTAACGACGCACTAACGATATCGTTTCAACAACCACAAATCTGTACCGTTTCAACGATATCGTTAACGATATCCTAGCGTGTGAAGTAGCCTTTAAAGACCTGCAGTCCCATGTAACTCCACAGATAATCCAGTGATACTTTTGTGAGTACAGATGGCAGCGATGGCTCCTCTGGATCACACTGCTGCCGTTACTGCATGTGCTGCTGTTTTGGGCTGGTGAGAGGAATAAAGCAGAATTCATGACAGATGAGAGCAGACTGGATCTATTTATTGCTGATAATCACAGATTGCTACAAACCAGAGATCTTCAGGATTTCTGCACTAGGTCAACTGTAAATCACAAGTTGATCACATATCAGGTGAACATCCCTGCACCTCAAATATCAAAGATCTGGAACTTTGTGATCATGCAAATGGCAATTTTCCTGTGGGCATTTTCAGGGAACCCCTTGTCACACACACAGCAGTCCGATATGTGTCCTCCTGTGATTGACACTTCAATGTCAATGTACAATTTATTGAGATCCTGGTGTGGGTGGGGGTAGCTCTCCCAGCTCTGCTACATGCCTAAGGCTGGGGTCACACACACAGATATCTGTGCAGATATTGTTCGCAGATCTCTGGTTGAAATGAAATCATGGACACATGGTTCCATTTTGTGGCTGTGTACAAATGGAGAAATCTGTCCATGATTTCACTACAACCAGAGATCTGCGAACAATATCTGCACAGATATCTGTGTGTGTGACCCCAGCCTAAAACGTAATATTTTGATTGTGACAGAACTGCTGAAGCCAGTACTATTAACATGGTAAGTTTCAGAATCTCTTTGCTACAACATGCTGCTCCCAGATGAGATAGCAAAAACCTGCTGACAGATTCCCTTTAAGATGTGTGTCCCAATACTGTTCTTTTTAGTGTATGTGAACCCTTTCTTTCAGCTGAAATGGTGGAAGGAGATGGAGAAATTTTTATTCTGATCTAATGGTGGGTTTACACACACCAATTTCTGTGTCCAATATCTGAACAGATCTCTGGTTGCAGTGAAATCATGGATACATTGCTCCATGTTGTACACAGCCACAAAATGTAACAATGTGTCCATGATTTCACTGCAACCAGAGATCTGGTCAGATATTGGACACAGAAATTGGTGTGTGTAAACCCACCATCAGTTCTGTAGAACCATATTTGATCCATGGGGCCACAGTACAACCAGTAACTAATACATATACTCAACACAGGTGCTAAGAGTCCTACAAAAGGGACAGCCCGACAAAGGAAGGCAGACCATCACCTGAGCAAGAATTGTGTTACTGCCAAAAACAAACTGAAAAAACGTGGCCCCATTTTGCAGGTATGTGTCCATCTGTTTATCTGTTTGTTGCCTGTTGATCAGTGGCAGCTTTATTCTTTCATACCCCTACGGGGGCCGTCACACGCACAGATATCTTGCCCGATATCGTTTAAGCGATCTCCTTTTTGATCGCTTAAGCGATATCGGGCAAGATATCGTTGCATGTAATCAAGCGATTTACGATGGTAAATCGCTTGATCGTGACATCGCTGATCTGAGGTTCGGTTCTCAGATCTAGCGATGAACGATGCAACGATCTGCATCATCGTGGTGTATGACACCACGATGATCTATCTCCCAGCGGCAGAGCCTATGCTGGGAGATGGTAACTATGGTACACGTCGGGTAAATAAGCGACGCGCGGCCCTAGTAACCCGATGTGTACCATAGTAACCAGCGAGATCGCGGCTCCGCATCGCTGGTGAGTCTGTCTGTGTGACATCTCACCAGCGATGTGAGCGATATTGTAAGCGATTGCGCGTGCACGTGATCGCTTACAATATCGCTAAAGATATCTCCACGTGTGACGGCCGCCTACCATATATGACAGCTATCAAACCATTTGTCTGGGCACGCAGTTCATATATCAGCCACTAGATGGCAGAAAGACAACAGGAAATCTTCATCTTTTTATAACATACAGGTATAAGGATGTAATTACTAAAAGGTGAGCAAAAGAATTTTCAGGTCTCATTGGGTATTTGAGTACTGACCTCCTGGGCGCCTTTTATGATCACTAAGCTTTTGCGCTGTTAAGACCTAGCTCAAATGCATCTAAAAACCTCACCAACCCATTGTTATGAAATGATGTTCAAATGGTAACCCACAAATCAATTCTGATCAATCAATTTGAAAACCGTACCGACTCCTCTATGCTGTCTCGTACACACGGCTTTTTTTCCGTGGGGCCAGACCTTTATACAGCTATATCAGTATTTCTTCTACTTGCAGACATATACTACACAGTCCTTGATTAGCCTGAATGCCCAATGCAAGCGCCTAGAAGAGGAGAATGCCTCCATAATGAGACAAATCATGAGGAACGAAGATGAGGCCATGAAGAGAGCCACACAACAACTTCAGCAGTATGACAGGGCAGGGGTGAGTGAAAGTCAGAATGTGGCTGTGTGATCTGTTAAGTTTGATCTTTCTAATATTATCACTACATCTTGACCTGTTCATAATTTCTCTTTTATGTGGGGGCTTTGTAGTCCCTCTGTGTGACGCAAATCCCTAAAGTAATTACTAGTGCCAGAAATGGAGAGAAAGACTACAATTACAGATAGTAATTAGATTCTAATACTACTTACTGGATAAGTAAAGGAAGGTCAAACGATCCAAAGTCAGGTCCAGTAAATGGCGCAGTACAACAATGTGTAGTCAGACACGGGATCCAATTCACAAGCCGGGGTCAGGAAAACCAGAAAGAAAAGACAGTTTACAGGGAGCAGGCAAACGAGTAGTCAGGTCACTGGTCAACGTCCAGGTAAGGGAATAAGGTCAGGCTAGGTCAGGCACAGAGCATAGAGGGATCAGTCTTACACAGGCAGCAGCAAGTGTATGATTGACACTGGATGGAGGAGCTAGCATGCTTAAGTAGATGACTAATAAAGGGAAGTGAACACAGATGATTCCAGCACAGACCCATCACAACCAAAACAGACTGACAGCTTCCACACAATAGTTACATAGCAGACAAGGACAGTGTCAAACTCGTGACACTATGGCACTAGGTTGCAGTGTGACTCTTGCCTTTGTGTTCAGTATACCAGAACATGGCTAAATATCTCCTGTGTATACAGGGCCCAACTCTAAACCTAGTTTATTTGTCTTCCCTAAGAATAATATCCGCGCAGTACAGATCTGGACAGAATATCAAACTCAAGAGTCTCAACAGGACCTGGAGTTAACCAGGGAAATGAGCGAGGAACGAATAAATGGTAAGCGTCTGCTAAAACCTGTCTTTTATTTGTAAATGTAAATAAATGCCCAGTGCGGGAGGAGGCGGGAGGGGATGTACCTTGTATTAATGTAACCTGTTAAAATGTTCAATAAACATCTATCTGATTTAAAAAAAAAAAAAATGCCCAGTAAAAGTCATTTACCTGTCATCATTGAGATTTGATAAGTGTTGGAGGACTGTGAGTCCTCACGGGCAGGGACCTCTCTCCTACTGTTTCCTCACCCATCCCTTGTAGACTGTGAGCCCTCGTAATCAGGTTCCTCTCTCCTCATCTACTGTATCCTCACCCATCCCTTGTACAGTCATGGCCAAAAGTTTTGAGAATGACACCAAAATGATATTTTCACATGATCTGCTGCCCTCTGGTTTTAATTTGTGTTTGTCTGATGTTTATATCACATACAGAAATATAATTGCAATCATATTATGAGTACCAAAAGGTTATATTGACAGTTAGAATGAGTTAATGCAGCAAGTCAATATTTGCAATGTTGACCCTTCTTCTTCAGGACCTCTGCAATTCTCCCTGGCTGCTCTCAATCAACTTCTGGACCAAATCCTGACTGATAGCAGTCCATTCTTGCATGAACAATGCTTGCATTTTGGCAGAATTTGTTGGTTTTTTGTTTGTCCACCCGTCTCTTGATGATTGACCACAAGTTCTCAATGGGATTAAGATCTGGGGAGTTTCCAGGCCGTGGACCCAAAATCTCTATGTTTTGTTCCCTGAGCCATTTAGTTATCACCTTTCGTTATGGCAAGGTGCTCCATCATGCTGGAAAAGGCATTGTTGGGCGCCAAACTGCTCTTGGACGGTTGGGAGAAGTTGCTCTTGGAGGACATTCTGGTACCATTCTTTATTCATGGCTATTTTTAGGCAAGACTGTGAGTGAGCCGATTCCCTTGGCTGAGAAGCAACCCCACACATGAATGGTTTCAGGATGCTTTACAGTTGGCATGAGACAAGACTGGTGGTAGCGCTCACCTCTTCTTCTCCGAATAAGCTGTTTTCCAGATGTCCCAAACAATCGAAAAGGGGATTCATCAGAGAAAATGACTTTCCCCCAGTCCTCAGCAGTCCACTCCCTGTACCTTTTGCAGAATATCAGTCGGTCCCTGATGTTTTTTCTCGAGAGAAGTGGCTTCTTTGCTGCCCTCCTTGAAACCAGGCCTTGCTCAAAGAGTCTCCGCCTCACAGTGCGTGCAGAAGCACTCACACCAGTCTGCCGTTATTCCTGAGCAAGCTCGGCACTGCTGGTAGGCCGATCCCGCAGCTGAAACAGTTTTAAGATACGGTCCTGGCGTTTGCTGGTCTTTCTTGGGCGCCCTGGAGCCTTTTTGACAACAATGGAAGCTCTCTCCTTGAAGTTCTTGATGATGCGATAGATTGTTGACTGAGGTGCAATCTTTCTAGCTGCGATACTCTTCCCTGTTACACCATTTTTGTGCAGTGCAATGATGGCTGCACGTGTTTCTTTAGAGATAACCATGGTTAACTGAAGAGAAACAATGATACCAAGCACCAGCCTCCTTTTAAAGTGTCCAGTGGTGTCATTCTTACTTAATCATGACTGATTGATCGCCAGCCCTGTCCTCATCAACACCCACATCTGTGTTAATGGAACAATCACTAAAACGATGTTAGCTGCTCCTTTTAAGGCAGGACTGCAATGATGTTGAAATGTGTTTTGGGGGTTAAAGTTCATTTTCTAGGCAAATATTGACTTTGCAAGTAATTGCTGTTAAGCTGATCACTCTTTTTGACATTCTGGAGTGTATGCAAATTGCCATTAGAAAAACTTAAGCAGTAGACTTTGTTAAAATTAATTTTTGTATAATTCTCAAAACTTTTGGCCATGACTGTATACAGTGAGCCCTCGTGGGCAGGGTCCTCTCTCCTCACCTACTGTATCCACACCCATCCTTTGTAGACTGTGAGCCCTCGTGGGCAGGGTCCTCTCTCCTCACCTACTGTATCCACACCCATCCTTTGTAGACTGTGAGCCCTCGTGGGCAGGGTCCTCTCTCCTCACTTACTGTATTCTCACCCATCCCTTGTATACAGTGAGCCCTCATGGGCAGGGTCCTCTCTCCTCACCTACTATATCCACACCCATCCTTTGTAGACTGTGAGCCCTCGTGGGCAGGGTCCTCTCTCCTCACCTACTGTATTTTCACCCATCCCTTGTATACAGTGAGCCATCGTGGGCAGAGTCCTATCTCCTCACCTACTATATCCTCACCCATCCCTTGTAGACAGTGACCCCTTGCGGGCAGGATTCTCTCTCCTCTTATACTGCATCCTCACCCATCCCTTGTAGACTGTGAGCCCTTGCAGGCAGGATTCTCTCTCCTCTTTTACTGTATCCTCACCCATCCCTTGTAGACTGTGAGCCCTCGTGGGCAGGGTCCTCTCCCCTCACCTACTTTATCCTCACCCATCCCTTGTAGACTGTGAGCTCTCGCGGGCATGGTCCTCTCTCCTCACCTACTGTATCCACATTCATCCCTTGTAGACTGTGAGCCCTCCCGAGCAGGGTTCGCTCTCCTCATCTACTGTATCCTCACCCATCCCTTGTAGTTTGTGATCCCTTGTGGGCAGGGTCCTCTCTCCTCACCTACTGTATCCACATTCATCCCTTGTAGAACCGAGCAGGGTTCGCTCTCATCTACTGTATCCTCACCCATCCCTTGTAGTTTGTGATCCATTGTGGGCAGGGTCCTCTCTCCTCACCTACTGTACCCACATTCATCCCTTGTAGACTATGAGCCCTCGTGGACAGGGTCCTCTCTCCTCACCTACTGTATCCTCCTTCATCCCTTGTAGACTATGAGCCCTCTTGGGCAGGGTCCTCTCTCCTCCTGTGTGTGCCTTGTATTGTTCATAATTATTGCACTTGTTTATGTATAATAATAATAATATGTATGCCCCTTTTCACATGTAAAGTGCCATGGAATAAATGGTGCTACAATAATAATACTAATAATACTAGAAAAGGTCAAAAGGTGCAAAACTCACTTACCTGTAAGGCCAAAATATCTGCAGGTCAAAAGCCCATATAACATACGCTGATTCTTGAGGCTTAGCCTTTTAACTGCTGAACACTGCACTTAGGAGGTTTTACACAGGAAGAGGAGTCCATCTTTTAGACCATTGTTATCTCTGTGATGCAAATGCAAGAAGCTGATAAATTACCATGGCAGCCATGGGTCTAACAATGGCCTCGAGTCTGTAATAGTGACAGGCAAAGTGCAATATAGAATTATTGCAATGCCCTATTGAAAGAATCAAAGGAGGATTGGTGGGACTAAATAAATCTATATGGCTAAAAAAAATCCTATATTTTGGTAAAAAAGATATATGTGTACATACAGTATAATGTATACTCAGGGGGTGAAATAAGTATTGAACATGTCACCAGTTTGCTAATTAAAAATTTTTACACCCATCCAATCCACACAGGCAAATAAATTATAACTTTCCATAAGTTTAGTGATGTGTAATAATGAGGAATGACACAGGAAAAAGTACTGAACACACAAAGGTGCAAAAACTGAAAATCTATCAGTAATTAGAAAGCAATCCTGACACTTAGTGAAATATTATATGAGTTGGTTGACTTCTAAAAAAAGGTGTCTCATTACCAATGTGCACACAAGAAACATATCATGATGGGTAAAACTAGTGAGCTGTCACAAGACCTTCCCAAACTTATTGTTGCAAAACATACTGATGGCATTGATTACCGAAGAATTTCTAACCTACTGAAGGGTCCAGTGATCACTGTTGGGGCCATAATCCGGAAGTGGAAAGCACATCCTTTCACCATAAAGTGGCTACAACCAGGTGCCCCCTCAAGATTTTAGACAGAGTAGTAAAAAGAATTATCACAAGAATTGTCCAAGAGCCATGGATCACCTGTGTAGAGCTACTGAAAGGCCTGGAAGCAAGTACAATTGTTTCAAAGAAAACAAATAATGCACTCCACCCTCCATGACCTGTATGCACCCTCACTGCGCAATACTCCATTGCTGAACATAAAGGCTATTTGCTGAAACTACTTTTTGGGTGCAGGCCTTTTCTGCATCAAAAACGCTGCTAAACTGCACTCTGTGGCAGAAAAACGCAGCACAAAACGCATGCGTTTTTGGTCATGTGTTTTTTCCACTATTGTCAATGCCTGGGAGAGAGGAAAAATGCACCAATTGACAGATTATTCTTTTTCCTGACCCAAAATTGCAAGGAAAAAAAAAAGGAATCATTGGCATAGCAATTCAGAATTCTCATACTTTGATGGGGGAAGAAGGATAGACCTGCAGTTTTGTGACTAAAGGTGACTAAAAAATGCATAAAAAACGCAGCACAAAACTCATATAGCCAAAGAATGTTCAATAATGTTTAGGCACAACTGTAGAGATAGGGGATTAGACACCACTACCTAGATCACTAATTACTGACCGCAACATGCCTGACCACAGTTGCAATAGTGCTGCTGATGAACAAGAATTGTATGCTTAAAGTAAAGAAATCAACATCTCTCAATAAAGGAACAAAGCGGCACTCACTACGTCTGATGTGCACTGGCAAACTTCATATAATTGAAGAAAGGATGAATGCACAAATGTACCGAGACATTGATAAAAATCTGCTGCCATCTACCAGGATGATGAAGATGAAACGAGGGTGGACATTTCAGCAAGGCAAAGATCCTAAACAGCCAAGGAAATTCTCAATTGGTTTCAGAGAAAGAAAATAAAGCTGCTGGAATGGCCGAGTTGATCACCGGACCAGAATCCAATAGAAAATGTATGGAAGGAACTAAGCCTCAAGAGTTCATAGAAGGAGCCCACAGGATCTTCAGGATTTGAGGAGTGTTTGTGTGCAGAAGACTGGCCCAAAATCACACTTGAGCAATGCATGTGTAATGAGTGTGCTGCATGTTGTTGGGACCTTTGTGGCATTTGGGATTAGAAGGTCTCGGCAAATAGCAGATAACCGGTCTTTAGATTCCACTCAGCGATTAATGGGGAACTCCGGGAGATAAAAATTATTTTGCATGGCCCCTGCACTCCTGTACTTTAATAATGAGATGTCTACTGCACTTGTATACTGTTTAGAACACTTGTAAATCACTTATGGTACCTTTACACGCCGCGACGGCAGGCTGGATACATCCCGCTACTTCACGTGCACGAGCACGCTCAAACGGCTACAAACGCTCAACGCATCACCTTTACACGCCGCGACAAGATGCGCTACGCCACGCTACATCTATAGCTAGCTACATCGCCGGGTGTCTCAAGTAGCCAGCTGTAGCTCATTTACAAACCGCTACAACCAGCTACTATGGGCGTACCTGGTGCAGCAGGGACAGCACATAGGCGTGCTCCAATTGTGGATTAAGAGCCGTCCGTACGCTGATAGGACAAAGCCATAACATCCTGATTGGGCATGCATCGCAGGAGGCTGAGTAATACGTGACGATCGAGCAATTGTGTAGTGTGATTCGTCTGCTCCTTAAATATGCCGCCCTGTGCGGCGACAACCAATCGCAACGCACCATCTTCCACCAATGATCGCACATGGGGCGCGGTAACACGGAGCCAGGGTCACACCTTAGCTACATCGCAGGCTGTCCCGAGTTCCCTTCCGTTGCCTCTTTACACGCCGATACAGCTCGCTACCATCGGCGTTGTAGCCATCAGTTTTCGAGCAGACCTAGGAAACAGATGTATCTGTTGCCGGCTGTAGCGTCACGTCTTCAGACGCCGCTACGACGGGCTACATTGGCGCTACAAGCTACATTTGTAGCCTGTAGCGGGATGTATCCAGCCTGCCGTCGCGGCGTGTAAAGGTACCATTATTGATTATCTGCTCCTAACCCGTCACCCCTCCTTTATGGGACACCTCTTGACACTGGCTGGGGATCATGTCACGAAGTCATTAATTCCCTGACTTGTAAATACTCAGTAAACGAGCCCCTATCATCGGGGTCCTATGACTGTGGCAGATCAGAGATGAGCCTTCCCTACCTACCGGGAATGTTGTTATTACAGTGCGGGAGCTTTGAAGGAATCAGCACTTGGCAGCCATCTGTAAACTGGAAGACTATCTTGAAAACCTAAACTGAGCTCATTCCCTAATAGCTGTAAACACAGTAACATGAGCTCTTGTAAAATGGAGGTTTTCATCTCCGCATCGCAGTGTTTGTGGAAGAGAGAAATGACTGCACACAGAGAGTAAATGTAGAAATTCATCAGTAAAGGTAGGGTCATACATAGCTGCTGGTCTGTGGCTGTACGACTACAAATAGAACATAGGTATATACATGTATACTGAATGCTTATTATAAGCGTCCAAAAATAGGTGATCACTATACTTGCATTTTTGTCTGATCTGTTTCGCAGCCACTATGAATTTCAGAACATGGCCATATCACACCTGCACTTCGGACGCAGGCACAGCTCGTTAAATAAAGAGGTATCCCCAATCAGCTAGATAGTGGATAATTTGCTGATTGCTGGGGTCTGATTTGCTAGAAACCCCAAGATTAAGACTATGAAATCATGGCAATATGGCACTTTAGCCCCATCTTGAGTAGGGTAGGAGTGCGCATGCTCGACCTCCGCTCCATATATTGTCCATGGTACTTCTGGAAATAGCCGAGTGCTGTACTCTGGCAGCTCTGTAGCCAGGGCTGTGGAGTCGGTAACCCAAACATCCAACTCCGACTCTTCAATTTCCCTGAATCCGACTTCATCTGCACCAAAATGGACACCGACTCCGCAATGATGGCTGTGAAGTCAGTAAAGGTACCTTTACACGCCACTACAGAAGGTTGAAAACAACCGGGTTACGGAGACAAATGTATCTTGCACCGTCAACTCAACCCAAGCTAGCGGCGTGTAAACTAGCTTGTTGCTACCCGTCACTTTCGGCACCTGTTTCAGAGCAGTGCTCTAAAACAGGTTGATTTCAACCTGATGGTAACGGCGCCTAAATACGGTACAGGAAGGTTTTTTCGCCACCTAGTTAACTCCCCGGGGCGTGACACAGCCTCCGGGAAACCGCCCCCCTTCGGCGATCATTGGTGGAAGCTCCTGCGTTGCGATTGGTTGTCGCTGCATAGGGCGGCATATTTAAGGAGCTGACCAGTCACACTACACAATTGCTATAGCGTCATGTATTAGCCAGCCTTCCTGCGCTGGCTGGCCAATCATGATGTTATTGCTTTGTCCAATCATCGTACAAGCGTCTCGTAATCCACAACTCTTGCACGCCTATGTGTTGTCCCTGCTGCACCAGGTCCTCCCATATTACCTTCTGTCGCAGCGTGTAAATGAGGGACGGTGCTCTACAGAAGGTAACTTCAGGCACCCGGCGGTGCATCCAGAGATAGAGTAAACCTTCCGTAGAGCACCTTGTAGCGGCATGTAAAGGCGGTATCGGGTACTGTTTGCAACCGTTGGTACATGCTCATGCACGTGAAGTACCCAATTGTTCATAACCTTCTGTAGCGGCGTGTAAAGGTACCTAAAGCCAAACATCCAACTCTGACTCTGTCTCCTCAATTTACCTGAATTTTCATCTGACTCTATTGCCGCGTGTGACGGTACCTTAAGAGAATTGAAAAAGCCAAAAAATGGTGATACAAATAGTGTAAAGGTACCTTTACACACAGAGATATATTGCTTGCAATTCACTGGTTGCAGTGAAATCATGGACACATTGTTCCATTTTGTTGCCATGTACAAGTGGAACAATGTCACCATATCGCCGGCAATTTGATGTGAGCGCGCGCGTTTCAGGAACTTTTTTGCACATCGCTGTCACCCTGTCACACATAGAGATCTCGCCTGCATGCTACGGCGATCCTGCGTTCCGGAAATCGCCTGCAGAAGACCGGAAGCAATTTCCCTTTTTCACATCACCGCGTCACACGCCACCATCTCATCAGCAATGTGGGCGTAGAGTGTGAGTATGGCAAGGAGACAGGCGTGCCAGAGTGTTTTTCACCGCGCCCCTACCACTCCGATTGGCCAACACAACTGCGTTACCACCAAGCCACCAATCGCCGCAGATGGGGCGCGGAAATATCGCCTGATTTCACTGCAGTGCAGGGCGATCAGGCGACGCTCCACCGGCGATTTGTCGATGTAAAATCACCCTGTCACACGCCACTACGCACAGGTGATGTGGTTTCCACATCGCCGAATTCAAGAATTGCCAAAAAAATGGCCGGCGATATTGCTGCGTGTGACGGTACCTTTAAAGGAGCCTTAATGAATGAAATTATGTTGTGTGTCAATTTCAGCAGTGCGTCGTCAGCTTCAGATTAGTGAAGAAAAGATCCAAGAGGCCCAGAAAGACTTACAACAACTGCGAGATTACCGAGATCGGGGTCAGTCAATGAAAACCCTTCAGGCTGCGGAGCTGGAGAGAGAGCTACGTGTGTTAGGTGATCTGCATCAGGTGAGAAGCATTACCAGGCACTGCGCAAATGTGCACCTCTGGATATTTACCTCTGTGGAAATGATCAAATCCTCAGTTTTGCTTCCTGGCCTTGTACATGGACTTATAGACACATTTGAATGCTGCAGTCTGTGATTGATTGCAGTATTTTCGTGACAATATGACACCTCATTGCTAAAGGCATTGGCAGGAAATTAAGGCAACATTCACTATTGGAGTGCCCACAGCAAGTGGGTAAGGTTTCTTAAAGGGACACTGTCACCAGGTTTTTGCCATCCCATCTGACAGCAGCATAATGTAGAGATAGAGACCCTGATTCCAGCGATGTGTCACTTACTGAGCTGCTTGCTGTCACTTTGATAAAATTACTGTTTTCTCTGCTTAAGATTTAGCAGTAAATTACTATGCTGGGCTATTTGATTAGTCCTACAATTTTTATCTCCAACTGACTGAACAGTGATTTTATGGAAACTACACTGAGCAGCCCAGTAAGAGACACATCGCTGGAATCAGGGTCTCTGTCTCTACATTATGCTGCTGTCAGATGAGATGGCAAAAACCTGGTGACAGTGTCCCTTTAATATGTTACTCACTATGGATTTTCTGCTGCTTTAAGCTTTTGTCCTTCTTAATTTCTGCTTTTCATGTCCTTCACCAGGATCAGGCTGCTGATGTGGAAGCGTTGGCTCAGACGGAGATTGATAAGTTGTTGGTGAGTCATCAGAAAGTAAAGGACGCCGTTCTCCAGGGTGTAGTCGAGGTAAGTGATACCAAAGTTTGTTTTAATTCACAGTGGCTCAACTGATACAGTTAGTAGATTGTGGTGCAGGGTGCTGAATCCATTGCTCATTTATAGTGACCTCTTTTACATGAGCACCGCACGATGGTGGAGAAGAGGGTCTTCTAGATCAGGGTTCCCCAAGTCCTGTCCTCAGAGCCACCACCAACAGGTCTTGTTGTCAGGATTTCCTTAGTATTGCACAGGGGTTGGAATTATCACCTGTACATTGCTAGGTTAATCCTGAAAAATTGCACTGTTGGTGGTGGTTCTTGAGGACTGGAGTTGGGGAACACTGGTCAAGAAAACCTGGAACAAGGGTATGCTGCTGTGGGGTCCAGTATAGTCCTGTTATTTACAATGTATATATATACGGGGTGGTCCATTTATATGGATGCACTTAAATAAACTGGGAATGGTTGGTGATATCAACTTCCTGTTTGTGTCACATTAGTATATGGGAGGAGGAAAACTTGTCCAGATGGGTGGTGAAGTCGGCCATTTTGGATCTAACTTTATTTTTTTCAATGGGAAGAGGGTCATGTGACACATCAAACTTATTGGGAATTTCATAACAAAAACAATGGTGTGCTTGGTTTTAACGTAACTTTAGTCTTTCATAAGTTATTTACAAGTTTATGACCATTTATAAAATTTGTTCAATGTGCTGCCTATTGAGTTGGATTGTCAATGCAACCCTCTTCTCCCAATAAAAAGAGAAGTATATGAGTGCTATCTAATTTTATATATAAATATATACAGTGAGTATGGAACGTATCCCTTTAAATTATTCACTCTTTGTTTCACTGCAGCCATTTGGTAAATTCAAAAAAGTTCATTTTTTCACATTAATATACACTCTGCACCCCATCTTGAGTGAAAAAAAAACAGACATGTAGAAATGTTTGCAAATTTATTAAAAAAGAAAAACTGAAATATCATATGGACATAAGTATTTAGACCCTTTGCTCAGACACTCATATTTAAGTCACATGCTGTCCATTTCCTTGTGATCCTCCTTGCGATGTTTCTACTCCTTCACTGGAGTCCAGCTCTGTTTAATTAAATTGATAGGACTTGATTTGGAAAGGCACAAACCTGTTTATATAACACCTCACAGCTCACAGTGCATGTCAGACCAAATGTGAATCATGAGTTCAAAGGAGCTGCCCAATGAGCTCAGAGACAAAATTGTGGCTAGGCACAGACAGATCTGGCCAAGGTTACAAAAGAATTTCTGCAGTACTCAAGGTTCCTAAGAGTAAAGTGGCCAAAATGGCCTCCATACTCCTTACATGCAAGAAGTTTGGGACCACCAGAAGTCTTCCTAGACTTGGCCGTCCAGCCAAACTGAGCACTCGTGGAAGAAGAGTCTTGGTGAAAGAGGTAAAGAAGAACCCCAAGATCACTGTGGCTGAGCTCCAGAGATGCACTAGGGAGATGTGAGAGAGTTCCACAATGTCAACTATCACTGCAGCCCTCCACCTGTCAGGCCTTTATGGCAGAGTGGCCCGACAGAAGCTTCTTCTCAGTGCAGACATATGAAAGACTGCATAGAGTTTGGTCTGGTGTGAGGTAGCAATCGGGGAACCCGCTTGCATAACGATAAAACACGTGTTTATAAGTTAACCAATGTCTACCCGTTTATTTTTCACATATTAATAACATAACCCGGGTAGCATGTTTGACACATATCACATTGATTATAAACACTTTACATAAATACACCATACATTTTACATATAACATTACATAACACTTATTGCACATGACATCTTATTGTAACCGGGACCTGTAACCATCTCTCTGTCCCCATTGGAGCTCTACTAACAGCTCCCGTGGTGGCTACGGCCTCCGGCCTACTTACACTATACATCAATACATACGTTACATTACAACAATGACCCCTCCGGGTTCATAACAGGGATTGAGCAACCTGAGTACAGGGTACCATGTATCCCCAAGGGCTCCTTCCTGGACGTATCTCCGCCTACGTCCCAGTCAGAGTCCACCTGGTTCAACCATAGTTTCCCCACTCTAGGAGCCCTTCTAACCCCTGCTTCTGACCTTTGTTACACACGCCTCAACGGGCCCTGTGGGTCCCAATGGCGGTACCAGCCGCCCGGCTTTAGTCCCCCAGCTCAATGACATAACATTAACCCTTAGTCAGGATTCCTGCCTGACCGGGTCCTTACATACCGTATGTGATCCATCATACAAACATCCATGGATCACACGCATCCTTCCACACGCTCACAGTCCATCATACAAACGTCCATGGACTGTGGCTCTCCTGGGTCCATTACAGGGATTGGCAAACGTTAGTACCCGGGAAACTCATCCGTTACCTACTAGGAGCCCTATTACCCCTGTGTCTGGCCACAGGCTCATCCACACCATTAGAGGCCGTGGTTGAGGGACAGGTACCCTCTGCAAACAGCAGGGCAAGCCTCCCTCTCGTCCCACAGGGACGGATCGCCTCCAATGCATCATCCATACTGGCTGGGTCACTCTCCCCCACAACATTATACGTGGCTGTTACACATAGGCCATCGTCTCTCATTCAGGGCACTGTTACCTAAGCCCTTACATACGTCTACGGGTCCTTTACCGACTGCCTAGTCGGACCCAATGGCGGTTATGCCCGCCTAGCATTAATCACGCATATAGCTCACTCCGTTACACGGGAACTGCTGTCTTACCGGGCCCGGATCCGGGTCTCGCTACCTGGGCAACGGGTTGGCCAAGCCTCCCCCACGGGCTCCTTCCTGGACGGGTTTCACCCCACGGCTAGTCCAGCATCCGCCAGGTCAGCCACAGCTTCCCCACACCAGGTGCTATAACGACCCCGGTCCTGGCTACTGGTATAGAGCCAGCATGCTCTGTTCACCATCGTTCCTTATGGTGGTCTGGACTCTCATTCCCAGTCCCTCACACAGACTGGCTCTGCTCAGCTCTCTGGCTGGTAATGAACCTCTCAGCATGACTTCTGGTCTCAGAATGAATCAATCAGCCGGAGTCCTCAGCAGGATCTCAGCTTCAATCTCTCAATCACTCAGCTGGCCGGCTCTTATGGTGGGGTTACACGTCCCGATATCGCCGCGATATTGGAGGCAACGCCGCGGGAGCGCGCATTTTTTCAGCCCTTTTCCCGATATCGCACCGCCGGTTTACACGCTGCGATATCGGGAAACAACGTCCCTCCGATGTGTACGCCCACCAACCCAGTAACGACCATTTAACATGGGAGTTAATGGGTGAGGTGCGAGTATAGATCGGAGTTGGGCTGTCACACGCAGCGATGCTGCTACAACGGCAATGCGATATCGGGGAGTTGAATAGCTCTGCTATTCAACTCCGATATCGTTTTGGCATCGTTCCAGCATCGCGTTGTACGCTCAAACCGTACAACGCGCACCCGATATCGGGTCCAACTCGCAACCCACGTGACTTTTTGTCGGAGTTGGGTCGGAGTTGGACGCCGATATCGCGGCGTGTAAACCCACCATTATCGTGCCGGCCCCTCCCACACTGATTCATCCAGCTGGGCTGCTATTCCTCTGGACACACCCACCTGGGCTGTCAGCAATCACTCATTACATCCCTTTCCTCAGGGCTTCCTCGATCTTATGAGCCACTCAATAGTCACTCTAAACCTCATTGTGTTCAGGATAGGTTCACACAGTATCATCACAGGAAAACCGGCCAGTGTGCACAGGATCCTCCTGATCCTGCATGTGATGCGCCCCGGCCATGAGGATCATGCCGGCGGTGCCTCACACTGGAGAGACCTGAAAATGGTTGTCCACCAACATTCACCATCCAACCTGACGGAACTGGAGAGGATCTGCAAGGAAGAATGGCAGAGGATCCAAAAATCCAGGGGTGAAAAACTTGTTGCATCATTCCTAAGAAGACTCATGGCTGTACTAGTTGAAAGGGTGCTTCTACTCAATATTGAGCAAAGGGTCTGAATACTTATGACCATGTGATCTGTTTTATTTTTTAATAAATTTGCAAAAATTTCTACATTTGTCTTTTTTTCAGTGAAGATGGGGTGCAGAGTGTACATTAATGAGAAAAAATGAACTTTTTTGAATTCATCAAATGGCTGCAATGAAATAAAGAGTGAAAAATTTAAAGGGGTCTGAATACTTTCCATACTCACTGTATATAAATCCAGACAGCTCTCAAAAAATAAATCAAAAGTGGACTTTATTAGCCTTTAGCACTTTGAGGGCTATTAAAGTCTACTTTTGCTTTACCTTTTCAGTGTGGGCTGGATTTTTTTTAAATGTTCTGCTGCTTTGGACATCGCATTGACCAGGATTCTTGCACCAATGGTTTGTCATAAGTTTGTGCTGTTCCACCTATTTGTTTTTATACATACTAGCTGTAGAGCCTGGCGTTGCCCAGGCATTGTAACTAACTATTCTTAGTTATAAGCTGAGTGTATGTCTGTGTGTGTATATGTATGTCCACTATATGTATCAGTCCTGCCCCATCCACCCACGCTCCCCGCCAAATCTACCCCTCACCCCTCCGCCCCAAACGTCTCCTACCTCCACACCTGCCCCCCCTTCCCCCCCGGGGCCCTCCTCAAACCTGCACCCCCAGCCCCCTAAAAAATACCCCCACTTGTCCCCCATTGACCTGCACTCCCTCCAAACTCGCCCCCCCAAAAAACAGCCCCGCTGCACCCGCACCCCCCAAACCTGACCCCGCAAACCTGACCCCCAAATCCACACCCCTCTACAATCATCCAGTCACATTCTTTTTCTTATGAGTCACAAGATCAGAAAGATCAGGTAGTGACATGACATAGAATTTTATAAGCTAACATTCTACATTCTATTGTGACATCACAATAGAGGGACGTGGCTATGTGTAGTGGTTGTAGCTATTTGGAGTGAGCATAGCTATCTGGAGTGGGTGGGCCTTGCCACACACATGGGCATGGCTATGTGGAGTGGGGGTGTGGCTATGTGGAGTAAGTGTGGTCATGTGGAGTGGGGTGTGGTCATGAGTGGGTATAGCCATGTGAAGTGGGCATGGTCATGTGGGGTGGACATGACCATGTGGAGTGGACGTGGCATGTGGAGTGGGCATGGCCATGTGCAGTGGGCATGGCTTGCCACATACACACACACACACACACACATACATACACATTCATATACTCAACTTTATATATTAGGTATACTAGCTGTAGAGCCTGACTTTGCCTGGGCATAGTAACTAACTGTTCTTAGTTATAAGATGAGTGTATGTCTTAGGCCCCTTTCACATCTCTGCGTTTGCTGCGTTTTGCTGCGTTTTGCTTCATTTGCGTTTTTCCGCGTTTTTTACCGCAAAAAACGCATGAAAACGCATGCGTTTTTGTCCCCATTGATTTTAATGGGAACGCATGAAAAACGCATGCAAAAACGCATGTCAAAATGCATGTGCGTTTGCAAAAACGCATAACGCATGCGTTTTTGCAAGCGCAGCTCAAAACGTGGCAAACAACGTTTTGGGCTGCGTTTGCAAAAACGCATGCGTTATGCGTTTTTGCAAACGCACATGCATTTTGACATGCGTTTTTGCATGCGTTTTTCATGCGTTCCCATTATAATCAATGGGGACAAAAACGCATGCATTTTCATGCGTTTTTTGCGGTAAAAACGCGGAAAAAACGTAAATGAAGCAAAACGCAGCAAAACGCAGCAAACGCAGAGATGTGAAAGGGGCCTATGTGTTTGTATGTATGTCCACTATTAGTGAGAGGGCCCACAGCTGTCTGTGAGCGGAAGCAGAGGAGACCCGCTCACAGATAATGACCCTCTCTCCCTCTCTTGCTCTGTACTGATCTAGGCGATTGGTACACAACAGGAGAGAAAGCTTACCGGGAGCTGAATGGAGGCTGAAGGACCTTATAGTTCCAGTCATGTGACTGATCACATGACTGAAACCAAGGTCCTAGAAGAAACTGCTTCTGCTTAAGTTCTGCAGCCTCTGTGCAGTGCCCAGTGCTTCATCTCCTGCTCTGCACGGATCAAGATCATCTGAATGTGGTAATATATGTCTGCGTGTGTGTGTGTCTGTCTGTATGTGTATGTGTGTGTATTTGTGTGTGTGTCTGTATGTGTGTGTCTCTGTGTGTATCTATATCTGTATGTGTGTGTGTCTCTGTGTGTGTTTGTATGTGTGTGTATTTGTGTATCTGTATGTGCATGTAACAGAGCTGTGTGTGTTTGTATGTGCATGTAGCAGAGCTGTGTGTGTATCTATATGTACATATATTGTACATGTAGCAGATCTAGGTGTGTAGTGTGCATGTAGTGTCCATGTGGCAGAGCTGGGTGTGTATCTGTATGTGCATGTATTGTGTATGCAGCAGAGATGTGTGTATATGTATGTACATGTATTGTATACGTGAGCAGAGCTGTGTGTGTTTGTATGTGAATGCATTGTACATGTAGCAGAGCTGGGTATGTAGTGTCCATGTAGCAGAGCCATATGTGTATCTGTATGTGTAGTGTGCATGTAGCAGAGCTGCGTGTGTCTTTATGTACATAAATTAGGTATGTACCAGTGCTGTGTGTATCTGTATGTTCATGTGGAAGAGCTGTGTGTGTGTATTATGTGTAGTGTGCATGTAGCAGAGCTGTGTGTTTACATGTGCGTGTAGCAGTGCCATCTATGTCTATGGGCATGTATGTCTATGTGTAGTGTGCATGTAGGAGAGCTGTGTGTCTACATGTGCATGTAGCAGAGCCATCTATGTCTATGGACATGTAGCAGAGCTGTGTGTATCATATATAATTTGGAGGGGTGGGGGCAGAGTGTCAAAGCGGCCCATTAGGACTCTTGCCTGGGGCCCAGAAAAATCTGGAGCTGGCCCTGTCCACTATACATATTCCCCCAAAATCTACCTCTCACCCCCGCCCCTAAACTTCTCCTACCCCCAAACCTGCCCCTCCCCACCCTTCCCAAACCTGCCCCCCTTAACCCGCACCCCTCCTAACCCGCCCCCCCAGGAAACACCCCTGCTGCTCCCGCACCCCCAAACTTGTCCACCCAAATCCACACCCTCCTACAAACCCTGAGTCAAATGGGGTGTGTGTCCAAAATTTTGTGATTGTAGATACAACGGTGCAAATTCCTTTAGTGGACATACAAACGTACATACTGTACATACATACATACATACATTCATTTCTGTAATTCTTACCTCCCTTTCTTCCATGGCCCTTGAGAAAGCAACTCTTGCCTCCCTTTCTTCCATTTCTGAACTAATTATTGCCTCACTTTCTTCCATTTCTGTAAGTCTTGCTCATTGAGGCATAATACAGTTTTTCTCTTAGCGTATAATGACAATCATCCAGTCACATTATTTTTCTTATGAGTCATAAGAACAGAATGATCAGGCAGTAACGTAACACAGAATTTTATAAGTTAACATTCTAACGTGACATCACAATGGGGGCATGGCTATGCGTAGTGGATGTGGCTATGTGAAGTGGGTGTGGCTATCTGGAGTGGGTAGGGCCTACCACACACATGGGCATGGTTATGTGGAGTGGGGCTATGTGGAGTGGGTGGGGGCATGGTCACATGGAGTGGGCGTAGCCATGTGGAGTGGGCATGGTCATGTGGAGTGGGCAGGGCTAGTTACATACACACACACACACACACAGACACACACACATATACACTCAACTTTATGCCGTATATTAAATATATATTAAATGCAATAGAAAAACAAAGCCGCACTCACCAGGGTCGTGATCTTCAGACTTTATTGTTCCATCAAGACATTGCAGTCATGGACATCATAGCAGGGGAGGGGGTGCAGGACGGCGGACAACGGCCTGCCGTTTCGCGGCTGAAATTACCGCTTCAACGGGTCTTCATTGGCAGGCCGTTGTCCGCCGTCCTGCACCCCCTCCCCTGCTATGATGTCCATGACTGCAATGTCTTGATGGAACAATAAAATCTGAAGATCACGACCCTGGTGAGTGCGGCTTTGTTTTTCTATTGCATTTTATGAACTGGGAGCTTTTTAATAGCCAGCACACCAGTGGTTAACTGCAGAATTGTCACGAGAGTGACGTCTACAAGTCTCGCATTAACAGGACCAGTCGCCCAGTATTTATCTGTTTTTCTTAAATATATATTAGTATATAATTATGTATAATACTAAGCGAGGACCCGATTCTATCGCATCGGGCAATTCTAGAACGTGTGCAATTATATATTAGTCCAACTACTTCCACTACTAATCGCAGGGACAAAGGAGCCTGTTGCTGCACTGAGTGGCTTGGCGGGCTATCCCCTGTGTGCTTTCTCTACCCTTGTGCTGTCTCTCCCCCCGTGCGCTCTCGCCCCTGTCACTCTCTTTCCCCTTGTGCTGTCTCTCCCATGTACGCTTTCTCTACCTTTGTGCTGTCTCTACCCCCTTTTGCACTCTCCTATCCCCTTATGCTGTCTCTCGCCCCTCTGCACTCTCCCCTTGTGCTGTCTCTCCCCTGCGTGTTCTCTACCCTTGTGCTGTCTCTCCCCCCTGTGCGCTCTCTTATCTCTTGTGCTCTCTATCCCCCTGTGCACTCTCTTTCCCCTTGTGCTGTCTCTCCCCGCTGTGCACTCTAGACGATGTTGGAGACTCGCCCGCACAGCGTGTGATGCTGCATCCTGTGACCGTCTTAATGATCTTGACACGGGAGATTCATGTTTGTCAGCACTGTCCAGGGCCGCATCATCAATAAGGCAATATGAGCACTGTGCTCAGTCGGCGATGAGTCCCTGGATAGGGGGCGGCAGAGCGGTCAGATTCCATGCTGCTGTGCTCCTGCAATCCTGTGTTGTCAGTGACTGTGTGGAGCTGCTGTGGTCGGGACTGGAGAGGGAGGAGGCTCCTGGCTGCTTTTACTTTCAATACAGCAGCAGGTGGCTCTGCCTCCTCAGTGCCTGCCCCCTCCAGCCAGGGAGTGTGATAATTGGTCAATCCAGCAGTCATTCTATCTCTGCATCAAGTGACCCTGTGTTCATCGGGACTCCAGATGCTGTATATGGGGGGCTCTGCTGTATGTGGGGATGCTGTATATGGGACTAGGTTACTATATATGGGGGGGGCTCTGCTGTATATGGGGCTGGGGTGCTGTATATGAGGGTGGTCTGCTGTATAAGGGGGAGCTGTATATGGGTGAGTTGTGTATATAGGGGAGTTCTGTATAGGGGGGACTCTGGTGTATATGGAGGGCTCTGCTGTATGTGGGCGTGCTGTATAGGGGGCTGCGGTACTGTGTATGGGGGGCTCTGCTGTATATGGGGCTGGGGTGCTGTATATGGGGGAGCTCTGTATATGGGGGCTCTGCTGTATTTTTATTATTATTATTATTATTTATTTATATAGCGCCATTAGGTTCCATGGCGCTTTACATGAGGATAAGGGAGACACTAAATCTAGGCGATCAGGTCGTACAGGTACAGGAGGGGCAGGGACCCTGTCTACGAGGGCTCACAGTCTACGAGGGGTGGGTTGGGATACAGTAGGATGGGAGAATGTCAGGTATGAGGCGGTTACCTGGGTCTCATGGCAGGTTGTAGGCTTGACGGAATAGGTGAGTCTTCAGGTGACACTTGAAGCTTCTCAGGGTAGGAGAGTGTCTGACGTGTTCAGGCAGGGAGTTCCAGAGTAAGGCAGATGCCCGGGAGAAGTCCTGGACTCGGTTGTGCGAAGAGGTGATGAGGGGGGAGCAGAGGAGGAGTTCTTGGGCGGAGCAGAGGTTGCGTGAGGGTAGGTATCGGGAGACCAGGTCGGAGATGTATGGTGGGGCCAGGTTGTGTATGGCTTTGTACACCATGGTTAGTGTTTTGAATTGGGATCTCTTGGAGGCGGGGAGCCAGTGAAGGGCTTAGCAGAGGGGGGAGACAGGGGAGTAGCGGGAGGACAGGTAGATTAGTCGGGCAGCGGAATTGAGGATAGACTGGAGAGGTGTGAGGGAGTTAGCCGGGAGGCCATTGAGAAGGAGGCTGCAGTAGTCAAGGCGGGAGATGATAAGAGCATGAATGAGTGTTTTAGCAGTGTCGTGGGTGAGGAAGGAGCGGATCCGTGAAATATTCTTGAGCTGGAGCCAGAGGGATGTGGTGAGTGCCTCGATGTGGGGCTTGAAGGATAGGGAGGAGTCAAGGATTACCCCGAGGCACTTGGCTTGGGGGACTGGGGAGAGGGCGCAGTCGTTGACGCAGATGGATAGGTTGGGAAGTGGGGGGGAATTTCTTGGGGGAAGACTATGAATTCAGTTTTGTCCATGTTGAGTTTAAGGAAGCGAGCAGAGAAGAAGGATGAGATGGCGGAAAGGCATTGTGGGATTTTGGAGTGTAGGGAGGTGATGTCAGGGCCGGACAGGTAGATTTGGGTGTCGTCGGCGTAGAGGTGGCACTGTGGCACTGGAGGCCGTGGGACTCAATGAGTTGCCCTAGGCCGAGAGTGTATATGGAGAAAAGTAGGGGTCCCAGGACCGAACCTTGGGGGACTCCGACAGAAAGGGGGTAGGGTGAGAAGGAGGTGTGGGAGTGGGAGATGCTGAATGTCCGGTCCGCTAGGTATGAGGAGATCCAGGAGAGGGCAAGGTGGGTGATGCCGAGGGATTCCAGGATTCGGAGAAGAAGGGAGTGGTCAACCGTGTCGAAGGCGGCAGACAGGTCAAGGAGGAGGGATGAGTAGTGGTGTTTGTTCTTGGCGGTCAGTAGGTTATTGGTGACTTTGGTCAGGGCTGTTTCGGTGGAATGGAGGGGTCAGAAGCCGGACTGTAGGCGGTCGAAGTGGGAGCACGAGGAGAGGTGAGAGGACAGTTCGGAGTGGACGTGCTGTTCAAGTAGCTTAGAGGCGAATGGGAAGAGATATGGGGCAATAGTTAGAGACAGAGGTAGGGTCAAGTGAGGTTTTTTTTAGGATGGGCGTGATTAGGGCGTGTTTGAAGGCCGAGGGGAAGGCGCCAGTGCTAAATGATAGGTTAAAGAGGTGTGTGAGGGCTGGGATGAAAATGGAGGTGTGGTTCGGAATGAGATGGGATGGGAGTAGGTTGTGGGCGCTGGTGGTGAGTGTGATTTTGACAGGAGGGAGGAGAGTTGGTCTTCAGTTATGGGGAGGGAAGTGGCTAATGGAGGAGGGCAGTGTAGGTGGGGGGGGGGAGTTGTGGGGATAGTGGACTGAAGCTGTTTATGATCTTGTCGATCTTCTCCTTGAAGAAGGTCGCAAAGTCTTCAGCAGCGATGAGGGAGAAGGGGGGAGCAGGCAGGCGAAGTAAGGAGTTGAAAGTTTTGAAGAGCTGTTTGGGGTTGTGGGACAGAGAGGTTATTAGGGATGAGGAGAACGCTTGCTTGACAGTAGCACGTGCCTTCTTGAAGTCAGTGATGGATTGCTTGAACAGAGCAAAGTGCTCGAGGTGCGGGACTTTTTCCATCTCCTCTTGGCGACCCTGGACGCCCGTCTCAGGTTTTTAGTGAGGGTGGTGTGCCAGGGTTACCTGTTAATGCGTGGAGCATGGAGAGTGAGGGGGTCAGCTAGGTCGAGAGCGTTCGTTATTGTGGTGTTGTATAGGGTGGTGGCAATGTCAATGCTGTCAGCGGAGGGTATGTCGGTGAGAGGGAGGAGGGATTCAGAGAATAAAGGAAGATCAAGATCTTTTAGGTTCGGCGAGGGTGATCAAGTTTGCGGAGAGTGGGTAGTGTAGGCAGGGGAGGAGAGGGCTGAGAAGGTCAAGAGATGGTGGTCAGACAGTGTGAATTCCGAGGTTGTGAGGTTAGAGAGGGAGCAAAGGCGGGTAAAGATGAGGTCAAGCGTGTGGCCTTGTTCGTGGGTGGGAGAGGAGGACCATTGGGAGAGCTCTAGGGAAGTGGTCAGGGAAAGAAGGTTGGAGGCGGGGTGGGCGGGGAGTGTCAATGAGGATATTGAAGTCGCCCATGATGATGGTGGGGATGTCAGTGGAGAGGAAGTGAAGTAGCCAGGTGGTGAAGTGGTCAAGGAAGGAGGCGATAGGTCCGGGGGGGCGGTAGATGATGTCTAGTTGGAGGTTGCAGGGGGAGAAGAAATGGGACCGAGTGGGCTTCGTAGGAGGAGGGTGGGGGGATAGGGCTGAAGGCGCAGGAGTTGGACAGGAGTATGCTGACTCCACCGCCGTGTTTGCCAGAGGGACGGGGGGTGTGGGACAGGCTGAGGCCGCCGTAGGATAGTGCAGCAGGAGAGGCCGTGTCGGAGGGGGTGAGCCAGGTCTCGGTGAGGCCAAGGAATGACAGTTTCCTGGAGATAAAGAGTTCATGGATGTCATGGAGTTTGTTACACACTGAGCGGGCATTCCAGATGCTCCGGTAGAGCGGTAGGTGGGGCATGGGTTGGGGGAATGGGTCTGATGTTGGTGGGGTTGCGAAGGCAGGTGGTGATGAGGTTGCGAGGGTTGACAGTGGGTCGTGGGATGAAGGTTGTTGTTGGGATGTGGTGGGGGGGGCCAGGATTAGGGGAGACATCACTGGCAAGGAGGAGGAGTAGGCAGAGGGTTAGCAGGTGGGAGCATGAGAGCTTGCGAGGCGGGCGTGCTTGTTTGGTGATTGAGGATTGAAAGTGAATGATAAGGTCGGTGAAGTGGGAGAGGTAGTTCGGCAGGATGGAGGGTGAGAGCAGTATTTCGTTGCTGGGAGGGGGTATAAGTGGGGGTAGTAGGAAGTGGAGAAGGATGGGAGTGAGAGTGACGAGTAGCTGGAACATTGCGTACAGAGAGCAGGGAGTGAGTTTGGCGGCAGGGGTCAGAAGCACAGGGGGGTAAGTTGTGGTAGTGGGTGAATGGTCATGAGTGGGGAGCGGTCACAGGATGAGGTGATGACTGGGGATGACATGCAAGGCGGGGGGTCGGATGGAGAGGCCGGATGGGGCAGTTGGGGGATCGGTCGAGGCAGTCGGGGTTGACAGAGGCGGTTGCGGGGTCGGCTGATGGAGCAGCCGTGGGACAGGTGAGGCATCCAGGGGTCAGTCCGGGGTGGGATGGCATCAAAGTATGAGCTACGGTCCAGGGGAGATGTGGCTGGGGACGAGATCTAGCAGTCCGGGACAGGATGGTGGAGCCGAGGACGAGGTGATACAGCCAGTGTGTGGAGGAATAGTAGTCAAGAGGAGGTAAGATGGCTGGGGGGGATGGGTGGAGAGATGACTAGTTCCTTGTTGGAGGGATTTAAGGAGTTAATATGAAATTAAGTAGTAAGGGATGGTAGTGAATAGAAGAGAGACATTGTGGGGGCTTTATATTCCTTTACCTGCCAGTCTATTTCTAGTCTATTTCTAAGTATTGTACTTAGAAAATGTACTTTGAAAGATGTAGTTTGAAAGACACATGAATCAGACAAGTCTGGATCAGACTTGTGGTTCTGAATATATCTGCAGCTAAAGATGATTCAGGTGTGGATGAGGGCTGGGTGGGGTGAAGTGACCAGATGCTGAGAGTAAAACAAAGGTAATAAAAAGTTGGGAGGGGCTGGAGTACTCACTCCAGGTCATGGAAGAGTGATCATGAGGAATGATGAAAAGCAAAGACATGAAAGGTAAGAAATTATAAACATATATAGATATTAAATACACAGGACATAGACAGTCAGTCCAGGAAAGCTGAGTAGACGATCACAATGCGTACCTAACACACAATAAATGCACAGTACATAGACAGTGGGGATGCTGTATATGGGGCAGGGGTGCCGTATATGGCGGGCTCTGCTGTTTATCGGGGTGCTCTGCTGTATGTGGGTCTGCTGTGCTGTATATGGGGGGGCTGTGCCATATATGGTGGTGCTGTATATGGGGGTTCTGTGCTTTTTATGGGGGTGCTGTTCTGTTTATGGGGCAGCTGTGTTGCATATTGGGGTGCTGTATATGGCGGTACGGTCCTGTTTATGTGGGTGCTGTATATGGGCGGTGCTATATTTGGGGTGCTATAGTACTATATTGTATATGGGGGTGCTGTATGGTATATGGAGGACTATGGGGTGCATTATACTATATGGAAGTCATTACAATATTTGGAGGGCTCTGTTGGGGCAGGATAATACTTTCAGGGCTATGATGGAGCCTTTATACTTTATGAGGGGCTATTTGAGGGCTGTGTTGGGGTCTATTATACAGTGTGAAGAGGTTTAGGGACCATTAAACTATATGGAGAGCTAAGGAGTTAATAGTGCAAAAAGACATAGTTGTAAATTTTATTTGTGTGAAAGGATGCACTCGAGAAGCCATATCGACGGTATATAGGGACATACTGCATACCTGGTTGCTGAAATATCCGATAAAATCCAGATGTAGATGGGAAGAGGAGATTGGGGAGATGGAGGATGATACCTGGGAGCAGATTCTGGAATATATTCCCAAACTGTCATTAAGTGAACCGGCCAGATTATCGCAGTTGTTTCTGATACATAGAACCTACAGGACTCCGGAATTCCTGAACAGGATAGGTGTAAGAATCACGTCTGAATGCCCAAGATGTGGACAAAAGGGAGCGGGATTACTGCATATGATGTGGGAGTGTCCGAGGCTACAAGGTTTTTGGTTAGTGGTTATCAATTTAATTGAAGGGTGGTACGATTGCAGGCTACCAAGGAGCCCACTGGTGTGTGTGTTGGGATACGTGGAGAGTGTGTAGGTTCCTAATGCCCAGAAGGTCACAGTGGCAAGACTCCTATATATTGCGCGCAAGGTGATAGCCAAGAGATGGATTAAGACGGAGTCACCCACTAGAGCAGAATATATACAGCAAGTCAGATATATTGTGCGTACCGAGGAAGGTATATATCGAAGGCGTGGGAATACTAAGTCCTTTGAAGTAATGTGGGAACCATGGCTGCGGGTAAACTAATGCAGATACAAGGACGGCTTGACGGCCGGGGTACACGGCCGATGACATAATTGGTGTTTGATAGATACACGGTTTTTCCCTATGAATAACTAGAGATATGCTCGACCCAGGGTCTGGAAAGGGCCAATCCATTCCAATGTTGAAGATATTGACGGAAGCAGATATTGTCTGAAATATAATACCTCTTATATGAAAGGCAAATACGCACCTAGACTGTCCAGGTGGGAAGAATGGGGGGGGGGGAAGGGCGGGATGGAGGGGTGTTGGACAGGGGGGGAATTTACTTAAAAATGGTAAATTGTTGTTATTGTAATGTTTGACGAATTTTTTTAATAAAAACATTTGATTTTAAAAAACAAACTATATGGAGAGCTGTGAGGGGATCACAGTTGGGGATCATACTGTGCCAGAGTAGTTGGGGGGTACCGTATGGTACATGTGGAGGGTCCTGTGGAGGAATTCACTGTGGGGGGGATCATAGTGTTTGGGGGACACTTTTGGTGGCATCATACTTTATGGGGGGCAATGAAAGATCAATTCTCCCGCCGGTTGGTCGGCACTTGTTCTCCTTCCTGCTCCCACATTGGGGGATGATGGGTGCTGCAGAAGGATGATGTGGGCTGCAGGGGGATATTAGGGGATGACGGGGGCTGCAGATGGATGAACAGGTCTGCAGGGGGACATTGGGGGATGATGGTGGCTGTAGAAGGTTGATTGGGGCTACAGGGGACATTGGGGGATGATGGAGGCTGCAGATGGATGTTGGGAATATTGGGAGATGATGGAGGCTGCAGAAGGACGTTGGAGGCTGCAGGGGGATATTGGGGGATGATGGGGCTGCAGGTAAATTATTGGTATATTGGGAGATAATGGGGGCTGCAGATGGATGATGGGATGGAGTCTGCATGGGAATATTGGGGGATGATGGGGGCTGCAGATGGAAGACGGGGATATTGGGAGATGATGAGGGCTGCAGGGGGACATTGGGTGATGATGGAGGCTGCAGGGGGACATTGGGGGATGATGGAGGCTGCAGGGGGACATTGGGGGATGATGGAGGCTGCAGGGGGATATTGGGGGATGATGGGGGCTGCAGATGGATGATGGAGGCTGCAGGGGGATATTGGCGGATGATGGGGGCTACAGATGGATGATGGGTCTGTGTGGGGGCTTTGGGAGATGATGGGGGCTGCAGATGGATGATGGAGGCTGCAGGGGGTCATTGGGGATGATGGGGGCTGCACATGGATGACACAGTTTGGTTATGCTGGTCTGTGATGACAATTACTGTAGATGTACAGTATGTAATAAATGTTCATTTTTTTTGTTCATTAATAAATGTGAATTCTTCATGGAGATAAGACGTCCCCTGAAAATAAGACACCGTGCATCTTTGGGGGCAAAAATTAATATAAGATGGTGTCTTATTTTCAGGGAAACAGGGTATTAGCTCCGGACAGCCCCGTGTGCGGCGCTTGTGATTGGCTAAGTGTTTCAGGAGGAGGCGTGGTCTGTTGGGGAAGACGGGCCATTTTACCAGCTTAGTGCAGTGGCGGCTTATTGATGCTCAGACTGCAGGTCATTACCTGTGGTGTGTGGACGGTGCCGCATGGTGACATGTCTGACTAGTCAGTGCCAGGCAGTGATCACATTGGAGCTACCCAGAGTTTTGTAGGTGTGTGCCAGAGATAATAGGTGTCAATTAGTGCTGACTCCTGTGCTATAAAGCTGCAGCCACCATTGTGTGACTGTATGCTGTGCCAAGCTGCGATTGCCATTAGTGATCCTTATTCTTGATTGTTCTATGTGATTCTTGCATGTGCATGTGATGGTGCTGACGTCCTTGTGTTTGGGGTGGGGGGCGGACCATTTTAAAGTTTGCCTCAGACAGCAGAGAGGCTAGGTTCACCCCTGGCACGGTCGCTGCAAAATTGCATCTTGTGACTATCAAATGGGTCTGGACTAGGGTGTCAGGTGCGACACGTATGCGCTTCTGTGTAGTGGCTTGGTGAAGGCAATGTTCCCTTTGTTCAGTAGTGTCGTTTGTGCATCATTGCCTTTTCTGTTGTGCTGCTTTCCTTTCCTTATCATCTGCGTACCTTTTGGGGACGGCCCATCGTGGGGCAGATTTTGACTGATCAACCAAATTTATGGGCTTCATCATATTCCAGTTTACGGTAACTGCCTTTTGTAATTTACACATTTACACATGTTCTATAGGTGGCGCTGTTTTCTGGACAAACTTACTGACACACAGGCAGACAGACTGGATTGGGTTTTCATATAGCACACTAGACAGGGACCCAATTCTATTGGGAGATTTTAGAACGTGTTTAGATTATATCCACCCTCCCCCTCCCCCCCGGCCTGTGGGTTTTACTCCCACACTCAAACTACAATCCTAATAAAGTCCATAGCCTTGTCTCCTCCTAAAGTAATGACCGGGGGTAGCAGTACACCTGGTCCGCTACTGTTTATGACCGAGTGTACAAAGATGGAGGTCGCGTCAGTTACTGTGCATGAGCATGAAAAGAGGTTTTTTTTACAATCTGGCCAATCAGGAGATACCTAGGTCTGCCTTCAATGCAGCTAGTGTCCTCTAGGTGGCGCTATTTCTGGCAGAAAGTTACAGAAACACTAAGGCCCCTTTCACATCAGCGTTTTGCGCTGATTGCGGCAGATCCGGCAGATTTACAGCATCTGCCGCATAACGGCCGCACTTGCGGCAAGCCCCATGCATTGTCTATGGGGCTTGCGGCAAGTGTGGTATTGCCGCGAACCAGCAGTTGCGGCCACGGAAAAAAACGCGGTTAGCTGCGGTTATTTTGCATTGCCACAAGTGCCGGATGGCGGCAATACCGCACTTGCTGCAAACCCCATAGACAAAGCATGGGGCTTGCCGCAAGTGCGGCCGTTAGGCGGCAGATGCTGTAAATCTGCCGGATCTGCCACAATCAGCAAAAACCGCTGATGTGAAAGGTGCCTAAGACTTTTATGTAAGTAGATTATATAATTATATATGATATAATATTTCTACTTACATTAATACTGTCTCAGTGCAGCTATGGGGATATGGACTGGCTCTAGCACTGTATAGGCAGTATACACAATATGATAGCATATTTCGTGCAGGATTTCTAAATATCGGGGAGTCAGTGATAGATTTCTATAGTAGACAAGTAGTAAAACCCCCGGAGTTCCTGACACCACAGGAAAGTCTCTGTTGTCCCTCTAATATCAGGGGATCTCCTCTGTTCCCGGAGATATTTCTGGCATGCGCCATGCTGGATCCGTGCTGAGTCTGTTCTTTAAGCTGCATTCTTCCCTCGTGTAAATCTTCCAGAAACACTCCAAAAAAGGAGCCAAATCATTTCTCCCAATTGGTCAGTAAAGTTTTACCGCCACTCACAGATGCGCCATTGCCATTTGCACTACAGTACAAAGTGAGAGTCCATAGAGCGAGTCTGCAGTATTGCGCAGGAGGTGATTATTAGATTTTATAATGATATAGATACATGAAAACAACATACGGTACTCATTATTAGGACTATTTCCATACATAGCGGTTCACCACTTATAGGCATTTCATTGTGATCTATTACATGATTATCGCTATGATACTAAAAATATACGTTTGAATGGAACTGAATATACAGACGTAAATACAGCTTCTCTCCTCTATGCCGAGTGTGGTGTCATCTCTCATAGATTGCTATATAGGGCACATGCGGGACCGTTTACTCCGGTGCAGCTTTTTAGCCAGTGACAAATAGTAATCCTAAATGGCCGCTATGTGGGGAAACCTCTCTGTCATGCACTGAAGGTATAAGGGGTTAGATTAAACAATGTATAAAATAAGCTTGCCCCCAAGTGTTGTTCTTTCTTATTAAGGGCCCGTTCGCATGATGCGTATTTTGCAGCGTATCTGATATGGATCTGCTGCGTAGACACAGATCTGCACCAAATCTGCACCAGTGTGTTATCTCAGCAAAGCCTATGGGTTTTGCTAATTAATTCCTGTCTGCATGGTACCACTAAAATATGCAGCCAATATGCTGCATATTTTAGTATGAGAGAATCTGCAGCATGTCAATTCTTGCTGCGGGTTTTCCCGCACTAAATACACCAATTCCTCGACCCCCGCCTGAGAAAGAGGGCTTGTGCCCTATGTTAATGTGTGTAAATGTGATTAAAATTTATTGTGAGCATGTATATAATATAGGGGGACATGGTGAGGGGCTGCATGATTGTGTTTAAACTACTACTTTATTATAAACACTGTTTGAAGTCCTGTCGACTCTTGCAGCAGAGCGGGGACTTCTCTGCATCTTCTATGCAGTTTGCATAGGTGCGCAAGCTACAACTATTCTGAAAGCTCTCTATGCACTGAACTGTCAGATTTGGTGTAGATCACGCTCCAATACCGCTTTTGACAGTTCAGTGTGTAGAGAGCTTGCAGAATAGGTATAGCTTGCGCACCTACGCAAATTGCGTAGAAGATGCAGAGAAGTCGCCGCTCTGCTGCAATAGCCAACGGGACTTCAAACAGTGTTTATAATAAAGTAGTAGTTTAAACACAATCATGCAGCCCCTCACCAGGTCCCCACTTGTTATATACATGCTCACAATAAATTTTAATCACATTTACGCACAATAACATGGGGCACAAACCCTGTTTCTGAGGTGTCACTGACATGAAATGACACACGCAGGACAAAAATCTGCACCTTCCCTGCACCAAAAACGCACCAACACATCGTTCACATGACACCTTTTTTTGTGCGTATTTTGTCTGAAGGTGCAGATTGTTGCCTCTAAAAATACGCACCACTATTTTCCAGTGCGAACATACCCTTAACAGCTTTTAGACAGGATTTTACAGTTTATGTCTCAACATAACCTTTGTATATTGTATATTGATATTGACTGAAAGGGCCACTTAATATGGTGGTTATGGTGTTCTCCGCATGGAGCCACTCCTTGGCTGGGTCCTTCCCTGGAGGGATATCTGGCTAGTCCTGTGTTTGAGACTCCTAACCGAGGCTCCACAGACTCAATTTGCATATTCATAATTCCCAAGGGGCAATGCGCCTAGGAATTCACTGTGTTTGAGCGCTTTAGCCAGCTGCCCGCAGTGATTTCTTGGACTGGTCTCCCTGAGATCAGTGAATGCTTTGTGATGTTGGTCTACCAGGCATTGCTCCCACCTAGCCAGAATCCTAGTCCACACTGATGAGGGGCAACACCCCGAAACAGCTGTCTGTGGATGGATACCTGGCCTTGGTATTCCCTTGTCATATGTCTAATCTTGCAAAATAGCTGGATCTTGACTGAAAGGGCCACTTAATATGGTGGTTATGGTGTTCTCCGCATGGAGCCACTCCTTGGCTGGGTCCTTCCCTGGAGGGATATCTGGCTAGTCCTGTGTTTGAGACTCCTAACCGAGGCTCCACAGACTCAATTTGCATATTCATAATTCCCAAGGGGCAATGCGCCTAGGAATTCACTGTGTTTGAGCGCTTTAGCCAGCTGCCCGCAGTGATTTCTTGGACTGGTCTCCCTGAGATCAGTGAATGCTTTTTGATGTTGGTCTACCAGGCATTGCTCCCACCTAGCCAGAATCCTAGTCCACACTGATGAGGGGCAACACCCCGAAACAGATGTCTGTGGATGGATACCTGGCCTTGGTATTCCCTTGTCATATGTCTAATCTTGCAAAATAGCTGGATCTTGACTGAAAGGGCCACTTAATATGGTGGTTATGATGTTCTCCGCATGGAGCCACTCCTTGGCTGGGTCCTTCCCTGGAGGGATATCTGGCTAGTCCTGTGTTTGAGACTCCTAACCGAGGCTCCACAGACTCAATTTGCATATTCATAATTCCCAAGGGGCAATGCGCCTAGGAATTCACTGTGTTTGAGCGCTTTAGCCAGCTGCCCGCAGTGATTTCTTGGACTGGTCTCCCTGAGATCAGTGAATGCTTTGTGATGTTGGTCTACCAGGCATTGCTCCCACCTAGCCAGAATCCTAGTCCACACTGATGAGGGGCAACACCCCGAAACAGCTGTCTGGGGATGGATACCTGGCCTTGGTATTCCCTTGTCATATGTCTAATCTTGCAAAATAGCTGGATCTTGACTGAAAGGGCCACTTAATATGGTGGTTATGGTGTTCTCCGCATGGAGCCACTCCTTGGCTGGGTCCTTCCCTGGAGGGATATCTGGCTAGTCCTGTGTTTGAGACTCCTAACCGAGGCTCCACAGACTCAATTTGCATATTCATAATTCCCAAGGGGCAATGCGCCTAGGAATTCACTGTGTTTGAGCGCTTTAGCCAGCTGCCCGCAGTGATTTCTTGGACTGGTCTCCCTGAGATCAGTGAATGCTTTTTGATGTTGGTCTACCAGGCATTGCTCCCACCTAGCCAGAATCCTAGTCCACACTGATGAGGGGCAACACCCCGAAACAGCTGTCTGTGGATGGATACCTGGCCTTGGTATTCCCTTGTCATATGTCTAATCTTGCAAAAGAACTGGATATTGACTGAAAAGGGCCACTTAATATGGTGGTTATGGTGTTCTCCCCAAGGAGCCACCCCTTGGCTGGGTCCTTCCCTGGAGGGATACCTGGCTAGTCCTGTGTTTGAGACTCCTAACTGAGGCTCCACAGATTCAATTTGCATACTATGTATATTGTTGACTCACTTTATAAACACTTTAAGTGACGTCTCCTGTTCTGATCTTAAAGGGGATGTCCAGGTTTTTCTATAATTTACATGTGTATCTAGGCTGCAAAATGTCAACAGTTTGTAATTTAAATCTTGTCAACATTTTGCAGGGTTACTTAGATATCACTGATTTGTGGTAGCCAGAGAACGTCCAGGGGGCATGTTTGTGCTGGAGCTGCAGGTAAATGGAGAACTGGTCGTTTACTCCCAGACTCCAACACACACGCCCCCTCCCCCAGTCTACAGTATGTCCGGTCACCTTCAGACTGCTACAGCCTGCCCCAATCCCAAGCATGGCCACCCACCCACTCTGCACACAGCCCTCAGCTCCTCCACTGACCCAGTGTACCGAATCTGCAGCTCTGTGCACCACTCTGTGAGCTGTGGATTTGGCACACTGGGTCAGTGTAGTAGCTGAGGGCAGTATACAATCCTATGTGTCCTCAGATCGTGCTCAGCCCTGTGGCTGCTCTGTGCAGGAAGCGATGCTCCTCCTCTCTCCCCAGCTGCCATGCTCAGGTGCCCTGCTGTGTGCAGGAGATACAGAGGAGGACCGGCTCGCCTGCACACTGCACAGAGCGGCCACGGGGAGCACGAGCTGAGGACACAGGATTGATTGCACACAGCCCTCAGCTCCTACATTGAACCAGTGTGTCAAATCTACAGTGCACAGAGCTGCAGATTTGGTGCACTGGGTCAGTGGAAGAGCTGAGGGCTGTATGCAGAGTGGGTGGGTGGCCATGCTTGGGACTGGGGTGGGCTGTAGCAGTCTAGGGGTGGCTGGCCATACTGTAGACTGGAGGAGGGGGCGTGTATGTTGGAGTCTGGGAGTAAACGACCAGTTCTGCATTTACATGCAGCTCGAGCACAAACATGCCTCCCTGGACATTCTCTGGCAGCCGCAAATCAGTAATATCTAAGTAACCCTGCAAAATGTTGACAGGATGTAAATTACAAACTGTCAACATTTTGCAGCCTAGATATACATGTAAATTATAGAAAAAGCCCGGACAACCCCTTTAAGTTTCATCAAATCTTATTCTTTAATTGCATCCAGAGCTGCCCTCATAGTACTGCCTGGTTCTGAGCTCTCCTAGACTGGTTTCACACTTGTGTGTTTCTTTCAAATCAGTCAAGATCAGGTATTTCAGTAAAACCTGATCATTTCAGGATCCAGTTTTTTACCCATTCACTTTAATGGTATTATGTAGCAACCCGAAGCGACTAGATTCCACGTTCACATGTTCAGTTTTTGTTTAGTTTTCACATCAGTTTTTGATGAACAAAACAGCCCATAGACCTAATGTAAATGCCTATAGGACCTTAGACAGCGGCAGATACTATACGTACATTACGTACAGTATCTGCTCCCCTGTCAGGGGAACCGCGGCTTCATTCATAATTTAGTACAAAGCCGACAATAGCCGGCTTACTGTAAATGCCGTATTAATCCCTAACATGCTGAGTGGAGTGGACAGCATGTCTCTAGGGGGGTGGGCACCCCCTAGAGACATGTTGCCCACAACTATTATTAATATTGTATCTTGTATTACACTGTTAACAGTTTGTTCATCCCTGCGGCAGCGGGGATGAACAAAGTATACGGTAGCCGCATTGCTCCGGAATACACATCCGGAGCAATCCGGTTACCGGATTGCGGTTTTCTGCACACATTTTTCCTTAAAAATGTGTGTGAAGTCAATTGCGGTTACCGCCTCCGGATCTGGAGGCGGCAACTGCAGTTGCCTTTGGAAATGTGACCCCAGCCTTTGTTGAGTTTTTAACCTCAGTATTTGTAAGCTAAAGCCAGGAGTGGAACAATCAGAGGAAATGTATAATAGAAACACATCACCAACTCTGTATTTATCATCCACTCCTGGTTTTGTCTTACAAATACTGATGTGAAAAACTCACCAAAAACTGAACATGTGAACGTAGCCTTTGAAGTGTTGTCCACCATTTTTTTTTTAATGTCCCATAATGGTGAAAAATAAAAGAATAAAAATTCTCCATCTATGGATCCCTTGCCGCTCCTCTCCTAGCGTTGCCCAGGTACGTGTCATACATCTATCCTTCCCCTATCAGCGAAGATGGTAATGTGAGCATTGCGGTGACCAAGTCACATATGGTCCTTATGGCCAGAACAATATATAAAGAGACCGGCAGTGAGCCGGGCAAGGCTAGGAGATGACCGACGCTGGATGGGTAAGTTATTATACATAGTTTTATATTTTACACACTATAGTTTGATTTTTTTTCTACTAGGGGTGGACAAAACCTGTACATCTGTCAAAAGTGTAACGAATGAGGGAAAGGAAGCAGGATGGTATAATGGGCAATAAAACCTGTGTTCCTAGCCCTGTACCCAGAGGTACCTCAGATGGCGAGGAGATCTGGACCACCACCCTTGCCTTCAGCTCCTCAATCAGCCCTGTGCTACTCCCTCTCACCCCCCACCAGGGACAGCGATAAACATCAACTTCCAAAATAATCCTCAGCACAAAGAATCTTCAGCAGAGCAAAGATGTCATCAGCTTACTTGGTCAAAGGCAGAGAAACTCTATCAGCAACATCATCTGGAGTAAGGGGAGGCTATTTAAATGCTAGGGGCATTGTGAGCTGACAACCCTACAACTCCCCACCTCCAGAGCCGCATACAAATAGACAGCAAAAGCAGCTACAGCATTAACCCTGACTGAACCAAAGGAAATAACCTCTGGTTTAAACTGCAGCAGAGTAATTCATGTGGACTGCAGAGCAGTCAACATGTGACACTGTCTTCTAGTAGCTCCTGCTTGTTCAGTGTCTGGTCAGGATATACTCTCTTGATTTGCATACAAGAAAATGTTCTGTAACCTTTTTCTTTGTTTTTCCAGCAACATGTAGGGTCTCTACCTCTGTCCGTGAAGAGAATGAGTCTTCAGAACCAGGAGATGAGGAGTGAAATTAAAGCATATCATAAGGTGACTGTCACCGCTCATGGTAATTGGTGACAGCTGATCACTTTGCTTCAGTTTGATGGTTCATTTTACGTGAGACAAGAAATGTTGCAGACTTTTATTACATACAGTGAAGGAAATGTCTCAAGTCTTTTGCTTAGTGTGACGTGACTCTAATGATACGCAATCTTCATTTAGCAACCGTCCAACCGTGTTCAACTCAGATCTTAAAAGAAATACTTTATTAATCCAGAAATATAAAAAAATACCAAAACTGGTTGAACACAATGACATGAAAGTTTTCTTTGTACATTTGCAATCTTCATTTAGTCTTATTTATTATCTGTGGATCTATGGGTTCAAAGGTAAGACAAGTCTATTTTGATTCTAAGTGTGGAGGCACACTGGCGTGAGACTCGCGCGAGAGCAATGCGTTAAAAAAATGCATTGCACTCGGACCAGTGTTGCCCTATCAGGCAGGGCACACTGGTGCGAGTCCCACGCACCTAACTCGCATTGCGAGTCAGAAGCGAGTGCAGTCGCAGCATGCTGCGACTGCACGCGAGTCTGACGCGCGTGAGCGCAATGCAATTGTATGGGGGCGAGAAAATCTCGCCCCATACAGCACACCGTGCGAGTTTGTAGCACCATGTTAATCAGGTTTAATAGGCTCCCGCTGTTACTTCCGCATTACTAAGTCTAGCCCGATGAAAGCAGGCAAACTGCGAGCTGCCACGCTCAGCTGCTTAATTTCCCCTTGGCTGGCAAAAAAAAATGCTTGGGCTCCGCCCTATTTTCCATGCCAGCCAAGGTAAAACTAAGCAACTGAGGGCTGGTATTCTCAGCGGGGTGAGGGCCCATTGTTACGGGCCCCCCCATGCTAATGAATAGCAGCCCGCAGCCGCCCCTGAAAATGGCGCATTAATAATAAGCGCCATTTCCAGGCGCCTTACCGAGCTCTTCCAGCAGCCCTGGTGGCGGTGGCACGCTGGGTAATAAAGGGGTTAATACCAGCTTTGTTTTTTCAGCTGGTATTAAGCCATACTGCATGAGCGGCGCATATACCAGCCGCGGTTACAGCAGAGTTAACTCTCTGCTTACCGGCGCTGCAGTGATGGGTGAGCAGGAGTTAAATCCAGCAGTTTATGAATGAGTCGAGGCGCTGTGATGTGGGCACTGCTTAAGCGTTGCTATAGTAACCGATAGTTTGGTTACTATAGCAACGGGGCCGGCAGTGACGTCACCGCTTAATACTCACAGCCTCACTGACTTATCACACAGCAGGGGAGCGCATTTCCGCCCCCTGCTGTGTGATGTAGCAGAGCTGAATGAGTTCAAGAAGAAGAAGGAGGAGAAGACAGAAGAGAGAAGAAAGAAGAGAGAAGACCTGGATCTTTGGAGGGATATGTGGTGGTAATAAAGATGGAGTCCCTAATGGTGTCTGTGTCTTTATTTTTAATAAAGAATTTTTCTCTGTGTGGTGTTTTTTTTAACCCTTTATTGGAGATTCTTAGTGGCCGGGTCAAACTTGGCCTGACATTAAGAATCTCGGGCTTAATACCAGCTGAAAAAACAAATCTGGTATTAACCCCTTTATTACCCAGCGTGCCACCGCCACCAGGGCCGCTGGAAGAGCCCGGTAAGGCGCCTGGAAATGGCGCTTATTATTAATGCGCCATTTTCAGGGGCAGCTGCGGGCTGCTATTCTTTAGCGTGGGGGCCCTATAACAATGGGCCCTCACCCCGCTGAGAATACCAGCCCTCAGCTGCAAGGGGAAATTAAGCAGCTGAGGGTGGCAGCTCGCAGTTTGCCTGCTTTCATCGGGCTAGACTTAAAAATGCTGCGAAGGCCCATGCGTTTTTTTTTTTTAAATACTTATTTATTTAACACCTTCTCACGCCAGGTTGGTTGCCAAACACTAATGTGTATGGCAACCAAGCAGAATCACTGTCCACATTGAGAAAATCCATTCTGATTACAACAGCCAATCACAGAGGCTCCCATTGAGTGTGAGCTCCTGTGATTGGCTGTTAGTTTGACAGTGCAGTGAATATGTAATGAGCTTAATAGGTGGCCCCGGAAGTAACAGCGGGAGCCTATTAAACCTGATTTAGCGATTCTAGCAGATACAGCATGAGAAAGACCATGTTAAAAACGCATTGCACACTGACCACACTCGCACCACAGTCACACCACAGTCATCACTCTGGCACCATACTCACACCACAGTCGGACCACACTCGCACCACACTTGCAACACACTTGCACAGCACTCGCATCACTGTCATGCATCAAAAACGCTCCGTTTTTGATGCATAACAGTGTGCCTCCACCCTAAAGAGGAGATTCTCCTCCTTTTCTTCAGCTTTAAGATTATGAACTCTATCACTTTTTTCCCTCAGATGATTATGGAGCTTCAGGATGACATTAAGCAGCTGCTGGAAACTGGAGATTCTCTTCGTAAGTCATGGAACGAGGAGACGGAGAGACTGTGCAGAGAGCTCCTGCTTAATAAGCCCAGGTGAGTGTACTGTGTATATAGGGTAAGTGCCCTCGATGCTTTTTACCTGCATCCAGGCGCAGTGTCCTGCCTCCTGAGGAGAAGCTGATGACCTCCGCGGATGAACGCAAACACCTGTGCCCACGGTCAGTGTTCGGAGCACGGCGGCTTTTCACTGCATTCACCCACCGAGATTGCAGCTGTCTCTGCAGGAATAAATTAACATGCTTCAGCACAAAAAGCCACACCACATGTTAGGCTGGCTTCACATCACGTTACAATCAGGGTGAACCTGACAGCCCCGAACCCAATTTGCAAACAGACCTGGAGGGCAAATATGTTAGGGAGCGCCGAAGGATCTGGGAGGATCCAGTTTAGGCAGATTTTTCGCCCCGGACGCAAAAATGTTGCAAGCAATTGAATAAAAATCCGAATTGTCCCAGATCCTCCCGGACAGATGGAAACCAGATGGCAGATAGCTGCCATCCGGCTCCATCCAGCCCCTAAGGGTAGTATTACTGCAAAATCGAGTCCGGGGCTGTCAGATTCACCCCGGACATCCCCGGACCTGATGGTGCCATGGTGTGAAGCCAGCCTTACTTTTACTCTGCAGAGAATACAGGCACAGTGGGCACAGGATTTCTTTAATTCTCATCCACTGTCCTTGTACTGTAGAACACAGCAGCGATAATATGCTGCGGTCAAACTGCTGAAAACACTAATAATATGCATATACATGTATATAAATGTCTTTTTCGTGCATATTTTGTGCAAAGGGAGGGGATACAAAACAAAAGATGGCATCTGCACTCTGAAAAATGCATGGAAACTGTATGTATGAATTCTGCCGATCCCAGGGAAACGGATAAACATGTATAGGGAATGATCCATGCAAAATGTCTCATCCACTTCTTTTCACTGGTATTTTCATAAATTAATGGAGAAATAGCATATGCACCTCCAGAAAACAGTGCGTCCAGATCATATTTCACACCTCATAGGCAGAGAATCAGTAAATCATGTCTTCGCACAGGGATAGGAATCATTCTGACTTACTGCCAGGGAGACCTTAGAAGGAGAGAGGGATAAAGTCTATTACAAATTTCCATGCACTTTACCTCGATAGTTATTCTGCAGGATCTGACACAAATCTTTGAGAACGCTGTTTCTGGATCGACAGCTCTCTGGCCTCCCCCTGTCTTGTCTCAGTGTTGATGATAGGGGCAACAAGACAGGTGTTGTACATGGCACGCCATAGACATACAGTGGATACAGAAAGCATTCAGACTCCTTTAAATTTTTCAATCTTTGTTTCATTGCAGCCATTTAGTATATTCAAAAAAGTTCATTTTTTCATTTTTTTTCTCCTTGATGTACTCATCTTGACTGAAAAAAAACAGAAATGTAGAAATTTTGGAAATTTCTTAAAGAAAAACTGAAATATCACATGGTCATAAGTATTCAGACCCTTTGCTCAGACACTCATATTTAAATCACATGCTGTCCATTTCCATGTGATCCTCCTTGAGATGGTTCTACTCTTCATTGGAGTCCAGCTGTGTTTAATTAAACTGATAGGACTTCATTTGGAAAGGCACAGATCTGTCTGTATAAGACCTCACTGCTCACAGTGCATGTCAGACCAAATGAGAATTATGAGGTCAAAGGAACTGCCCAAGGAGCTCAGAGACAGAATTGTGGCAAGGCACAGATCTGGCCAAGGTTACAAAAGAATTTCTGCTGTACTCAAGATTCCTAAGCACAGTGGCCTCCATAATCCTTAAATGGAAGAAGTTTGGGACCACCAGAAGTCTTCCTAGATCTGGCTGTCCAGCCAAACTGAGCAATCGTGAGAGAAGAGCCTTGATGAGAGAGGTAAAGCAGAACTCCAAGATCACAGTGGCTGAGCTCCAGAGATGCAGTAGAGAGATGGGAGAAAGTGCCAGAAAGTCAACTATCACTGCAACCCTCCACCAGTCAGGCCTTTATGGCAGAGTGTCCCGACAGAAGCCTCTCTTTAGTGTAAGACATATGAAAGCCTGCATAGAGTTTGCAAGAAAATACATGAAGGACTCCCAGACTATGAGAAATAAGATTCTCTGGTCTGATAAGACAAAGATAGAACCTTTTGGTGATAATTCTAAGGGTATGTGTGGAGAAAACCAGGCACTGCTCATCACCTGCCCAATACAATCCCAACAGTGAAACATGGTGGTGGCAGCATCATGCTATGGGGGTGTTTTCAGCTGCAGGAACAGGACAGCTGGTTGCAATTGAAGGAAATATGAATGCGACCAAGTACAGAGATTTCCTGGATGAAAACCTTTTCCAGAGTGCTCTGGACCTCAGACCTTGCTGAAGGTTCACCTTCCAACAAGACAATGACTTTAAGCACACAGCTAAAATAACAAAGGAGTGGCTTCAGAACAACTCTGTGACCATTCCTGACTGGCCCAGCCAGAGCCCTGACCTAAACCCAATTGGGCTTTTCTGGATGTCCACCAATGTTCACCATCCAATCTGATGGAACTGGAGAGGATCTGAAAGGAAGAATGGCAGAGGATCCCCAAATTCAGGTGTGAAAAACTTGTTGCATCATTCCCAAGAAAACTCATGGCTGTACTAGCTCAAAACGGTGCTTCTACTCAATAGTAAACAAAGGGTCTGAATACTTTTGACCATGTGATATTTCAGTTTTTCTGTTTTAAAATTTTACAAAAATGTCTACATTTCTGCTTTTTTCAGTCAAGATGGGGTGCAAAGTATACATTAATGAGAAAAAAATTAACTTTTTTGAATCTAACTCACCAAAATTTCGCCACTTTCCATACCCATTGCACCTAGCAGGAGGCTGAGCAGCACTGGCTTCCCTGAGAGGCAACACATGTGTCTGGACACCGGTGCTCAGTCTCCTGCAACCCAGGCATGGGGGCAATTGTAGCACCCGCGACCAGCCATGCTGTCAGGGAGGAGACTGGTGGTGTTTAAAGACACAAGGCTGTCATAGGGCATCAGCCACATAGGTCTATATGATACAAAGTGTCAGAGCAGCCTATTGGTCACGCCCAAGCTATTAGACAAGGCGGGCTGCTCCGTACCAAATACATGCATCACAAGTGACTGGTGCCCCCCAGAGGGCCCAGCCTCCACTGCAAGCAGATAAAAAGATGCAACAAAACACTATAGATAAAAATGTGAGGTATTTGTAGGTATTTTGGGTCAAAATAATGGCAATGCAAAAAGAAAGGGGAAAAATAAATAGAATTTATTCGGATATTCGTGACGCCACCCATGGGTCGTGGCCAATGTGGCCACTGCTGCCGTGGGATCCTCTGGGGATGGAGGTGATGGCGGCAGCCGGGATGGTGAACCCTCCAAGTGTAGGGATTGGTCCCCGGGCGGTTATAGGGATACTCCGCGCCCGGGATGCTGCACGTGTCTTCTCTCCGCAGCTCCTCCGGCCGGCACACACAGAAAATCAGGGTACCACTCAGCAGGCACCCGATGCTTTCTATGCAGCAGCTCACACAGTCAGTATGCGGCTCCGCAGGCGAGCCCGGCCTCAACACTCCTGGAATAACAGTCACAGAGCTTGAGTTGATCGGGTACTTTACTTCACTTGTTACCACACAGTTCTTTGCACACAACAGTCACCGGCTGGGGCTCTTACTGCAGCGGGGAAGTTTCCTCTTCGTCACTCCCCTCAGTTTACCTCTCGGGCCCTACTCTCGGATACGGGTTCGGTCTGGCTGTCACGGGCTCTATAATGAGTCATCTCAATCTTTGAGACACTAGCCCTAGTCCAATGGCTTTATACTACTCTGTACCGGTAGTTGATTCTTGGGGACTTGTAGTTCCCGCACCCCGCCGGGTGTCTCGTGGGTAGGGGCATAAAGCATTCCCGGCCACATCTACAGAGCCGACTCTCTGGTTTCTCTGTCCCAGCCACCAGTGACCCGGGTTCGTCGGGCTCACCTGGCTCCTTCTACTCTCCACGGTTCTCAGCTTTTTGGGCTCCCGGCTGGCCATTAGTGGTGCAGGTCACCGGGTCCTGTCGTTCTCTCTGTCTGCCGCAGTCTGAACTTAGCTGTGGGGTGTCTCGGCTTGGGGAGGCTTCCCTACTCCTCCACCCTCCAGGGATTCACTCGATCGACCCACCCAATTTAGTGTTCCAGTGTTTTACTACTGTGTTTTCACCCACTTGTCCTGGTTCTGTCCACTTCCCACCTACAGTTAGGGCCAGAAATATTTGGACAGTGACACAATTTTGGCGAGTTGGGCTCTGCATGCCACCACATTGGATTTGAAATGAAACCTCTACAACAGAATTCAAGTGCAGATTGTAACGTTTAATTTGAAGGGTTGAACAAAAATATCTGATAGAAAATGTAGGAATTGTACACATTTCTTTACAAACACTCCACATTTTAGGAGGTCAAAAGTAATTGGACAAATAAACATAACCCAAACAAAATATTTTTATTTTCAATATTTTGTTGCGAATCCTTAGGAGGCAATCACTGCCTTAAGTCTGGAACCCATGGACATCACCAAACGCTGGGTTTCCTCCTTCTTAATGCTTTGCCAGGCCTTTACAGCCGCAGCCTTCAGGTCTTGCTTGTTTGTGGGTCTTTCCGTCTTAAGTCTGGATTTGAGCAAGTGAAATGCATGCTCAATTGGGTTAAGATCTGGTGATTGACTTGGCCATTGCAGAATGTTCCACTTTTTTGCACTCATGAACTCCTGGGTAGCTTTGGCTGTATGCTTGGGGTCATTGTCCATCTGTACTATGAAGCGCCATCCAATCAACTTTACAGCATTTGGCTGAATCTGGGCTGAAAGTATATCCCGGTACACTTCAGAATTCATCCGGCTACTCTTGTCTGCTGTTATGTCATCGATAAACACAAGTGACCCAGTGCCATTGAAAGCCATGCATGCCCATGCAATCATGTTGCCTCCACCATGTTTTACAGAGGATGTGGTGTGTCTTGGATCATGTGCCGTTCCCTTTTTTCTCCAAAATGTTTTCTTCCCATCATTCTGGTACAGGTTGATCTTTGTCTCATCTGTCCATAGAATACTTTTCCAGAACTGAGCTGGCTTCTTGAGGTGTTTTTCAGCAAATTTAACTCTGGCCTGTCTATTTTTGGAATTGATGAATGGTTTGCATCTAGATGTGAACCCTTTGTATTTACTGTCATGGAGTCTTCTCTTTACTGTTGACTTAGAGACAGATACACCTACTTCACTGAGAGTGTTCTGGACTTCAGTTGATGTTGTGAACGGGTTCTTCTTCACCAAATAAAGTATGCGGCAATCATCCACCACTGTTGTCATCCGTGGACGCCCAGGCCTTTTAGAGTTACCAAGCTCACCAGTCAATTCCTTTTTTCTCAGAATGTACCCAACTGTTGATTTTGCTACTCCAAGCATGTCTGCTATCTCTCTGATGGATTGTTTCTTTTTTTTCAGCCTCAGGATGTTCTGCTTCACCTCAATTGAGAGTTCCTTTGACCGCATGTTGTCTGGTCACAGCAACAGCTTCCAAATGCAAAACCACACACCTGGAATCCACCCCTGACCTTTTAACTACTTCATTGATTACAGGTTAACGAGGGAGACGCCTTCAGAGTTAATTGCAGCCCTTAGAGTCCTTTGTCCAATTACTTTTGGTCCCTTGAAAAAGAGGAGGCTATGCATTACAGAGCTATGATTCCTAAACCCTTTCTCCGATTTGGATGTGGAAACTCTCATATTGCAGCTGGGAGTGTGCACTTTCAGCCCATATTATATATATAATTGTATTTCTGAACATGTTTTTGTAAACAGCTAAAATAACACAACTTGTGTCACTGTCCAAATATTTCTGGCCCTAACTGTACTTGTGACTTGTGCTACTCCCACCATCCCTTGCCTGAGATAGAGTAACTTGGCTAAAGGTCGGAGTGCGTGTGTGTGGGTGTTTTTGTAAGCTGACTGTCTTACCTGTCCCACTGCAGTTCACCCTGTGGCCTCCTGATCGCAGGGGCGCCACAAATAAACTTAAGGCCCAACAAAAAATACTGAAAAACATGCCAAATTTATTAAGAGGTGTTTTTTAATGAGTTGGCACCATCTTACTCCAGTGCACACTTCTTCAAGGTTGGCAGATAACATGCCACTCTTGATTTATTGGGCCAATGATCCATCATGACCTGTAGGAAATATAATCATTCAAAGTATAAAGTTAGAAAAGGCGGAAACAACCTGGATGAAGCAGGGGGGAATTTTTCAGTGGCTTTGTGTTTCATATAGCAGCTGTACCCTAAACTGGTTTCATAGAGGTACACCAAATTTACTAAGAGGCATTTAATTTAGGACATTTTAGTGCAGTGATAAACCTCACCCCTTTTGCTAATTTCCACCAATTTTTATTTGGAAAAAAACGTGCACAAAATATTTATGTAAATACCACTTGTGAGAAATTTAGTAACTTTTTGATACCAAAAGTGTCATAAAAAAATGATGAATCGTGGGGAAGAAAATGGTGTGTCATGGTCCGCGCTGCCAAATAACATCCACTCCGAAAATAATGCACTTGAAGATGGAACTTCAAAGTAACCTTTTTATTGCTTCCTACGCGTTTCGGTGCCCTCCTGGCACCTTCCTCAGGGATCCCTGAGGAAGGTGCCAGGAGGGCACCGAAACGCGTAGGAAGCAATAAAAAGGTTACTTTGAAGTTCCATCTTCAAGTGCATTATTTTCGGAGTGGATGTTATTTGGCAGCGCGGACCATGACACACCATTTTCTTCCCCACGATTCGGCATATCTCCACATATGAGTGGACGGTGGAAGTCCTGCAGCAGCCATCCAGAAATAAATCACTAAATACGCCTTCAAGCCGGTTGTGGGTTACACAACTGTTCCAGGTGAGTGGATCCCTTTTTCACCACTTTACTCCTAGTGCCATAGTGATAGGGCACTATTGCGCCTCTTGTTCCCCCTCCTTCTTTTATTTTATAAAAAAATGATGACTTTATTGTGCTGTTCTGATGTTAGACATTTATAAAGCGTATATTGATTAAGATCCTCTCTCTTTACTCTAGTTGTCCGGCTGATGAAGATGTGGTCCTGGATATCCCCCTAAACCAGCCCATGTACATCTAATGCCTGGAGCAGGACACAATCTAGAAATCAAGTGTCTTACATCCTCCTCCTACATTTACATCTTAGGGCCCTTTCACATCAGCGTTTTTTTCAAATCGCGGCAGATGCGGTGAAAAAAAACCGCATCTGCCGCGATTACCGCATACCGGCTGCACTTGCGGCACGGTTGCGGCGCGGTTGCGGTAAACGCCATACAAGGTATAGGCGGACTTGCGGCAGGTGCGGCAAGTGCGGTTTTGGCACTTGCGGCAGGTGCGGCCGCGAAAAAAACCGCGGCTGACAGCATTTTTTTTCGCGGCCGCACCTGCCGCAAGTGCCGAAGCCGCACTTGCCGCACCCTTACCGCAAGCCCCATAAACATTGCATGGGGCTTTCCGCAAGTGTCGCGGTTATGCGTTAAACGCGGCAGATGCGGTTTTTTCACCGCATTTGCCGTGAATTTCAAAAAACGCTGATGTGAAAGGGCCCTTAGGCTGCTTTCATGCTGCCAAATTTTAAATCGTTGTCTTATCTGTTTTAAAACGGATAGACACTTATCCGCTGTGGCCTCCCATGGTATCATTTGGACGTGGCTTGGTCCTAAAGTGGCCGTCCGTGTGTCTGTTTTTTTTCATGGATCTCTTTTTTTCATGCACCCAGAATTGGAGACTGCTCTAATTTTGGGCTGCCTTGAATAGGTGATCTATAGCTGTCCGTATGAAATTATAATGGAGCTCTATGGAAGACGAATTTGTACGGATCCGTGCTGTACTGAGCATGCTCAGAAGCAAGGTACAGCTCCTCCCACCCCTATCTGTGGTGACTGATGACAGATCCGTAAAAACACGGATCCGTGGACATCCATTGACATCCTGTTGCACAGATCCGTGCCTGCCCATGACTACATGAATTTTATGTAAACTACACGGATTTGAAAATAGCCAGTGTGAAAGTAGCCTTAGACCATGCTTAAGGCTAAGTTTCCATAGGCGTATAAATAACTGTCTGATTTTCATCCAGAATAAATGGACGATTTTTCATCTTTATTGTCATCCATGTGACATTCGTTTTTATACATTAGCAGTCATTAAAAGTTATAGGACCAAAAATAGAGAAGACGCCTACATTTTGCGATAATTTCACGAGGTCATTCAGTCTGTCAACAAAAAAGTGGTCTTCTGACCCGCCGTATTGATTAACATTGGTCTGAGTGCTGTCAGGTTTGTTTCAGACAGCACTCAGCTCAGAAATACAGTCTTGTGAATGTAGCCTTAGACTGAGTAATCCTGCCAATATCATGATAGAAAAGGGCTTTGCCTCTAAATTCAGTTTATGATGCCAAATGGTTCGGTTTAGTGTAAGTAAGGGTAGCAGCTCGTGTATAGATACAGCAGACAAAATAAGAGCATCCCCTAAGGCAGAAGCCCCCAACCTTTCTTTCCTTGAGGGCCATATTTCAGCTCTGATTGAGGTCACAAACCAGATCTAAAGTCCCTCGAATAGTGACATTAAGCTCCCCCTTTCCCAACAGTAGTAACACCCAGAACCCCTATTACCTGAATAATGAAATGTCACTTATTTGAAGTAGCGATCCTAAAAGTCAAAATTGACCTATTACTGAATCTTATCACATGACTTCTGATCTAGCATAAATCCTAACCCAAATTTGCAGCCAGTGTTTTAGGGAGATTGCCCCTCTTCAGTACAAATTATGAAAATGAATAGAGTAAAACTCAAGGACTTAGGGTGGTTTCACACATCCGGATCTGCCAAGGGTTTCCTGACTTGAAAAACGGCCTCCTATAAGCCTCTGAGGCTGTTGAGTTCAGGTCAGGAGACCCCAAGCCAGAGAGGGGCTCAAGTTCCATACTGGGATCATGAATGTGCAATGTGTGAATCCAGTCTTATACCAAGGGTATCCTTCACACGTCCGAGTAAAGCATGTGCGTGAAAAAAATGGTACAGTGTGACATCTGTATGTTCGTTTTTACCATCAGTGTTTTTCATGAATGGATCATTAACTGCATAAATAACAAAGCTTCTCCTATACATGTCAATGTTAAACTCATACAACACACGGGTTATACACGGATGCCATCCGTGTGCTGTACGGGTTTTTCACAGAATCATACACTTGTATAGGCCCTTGACATCCATGGTGCAGGAAAAAAACATCATGTCGCCATGTGTTTTGTTTGGGTACATGGAGTATACATGAAAAACAAATGTACCAGAAACACGGACAGGTAAAGGAGGCCTAAGGGCCCTTTCACATCAGCGTTTTTCGTAATTCGCGGCAGATGCGGTGAAAAAAACGCATCTGCCGCGTTTGCCGCATAACCGTTCCACTTGCGGCGCGGTTGCGGTTTTTTCTATGCAAAGTATAGGCGTACTTGCGGCAGGTGCGGCAAGTGCGGTATTGCACTTGCGGCAGGTGCGGCCGCGAAAAAAACCGCGGCTTACTGCGGTTTTTTTTGCGGCCGCACCTGCCGCAAGTGCAATACCGCACTTGCCGCACCTGCCGCAAGTACGCCTATACTTTGCATAGAAAAAACCGCAACCGCGCCGCAAGTGTAACGGTTATGCGGCAAACGCGGCAGATGCGGTTTTTTCACCGCATCTGCCGCGAATTACGAAAAACGCTGATGTGAAAGGGCCCTAAGACCACGTAGGGAAAAAGATGAGAACCATCATGTAGTGACAGGTGGCGCTTGAGCGGATCGATGTTTTGGAGGGTTTAAGGAAAATGGGTCAGTCAGCAGCACATGCACAGTTTGGTCAGTGCCAACAGCGCCATTTTCCTCAGGTCTACCATGAGATCGAGCTACACAAGGGCGTTCTGTAGCACAAAATTTAAATGAGGAAGAAATAAAAAAAGCACTCTGAACCAGTGAGGGTCCGCAACAGAGCTGAAGACCCTAACACCAGTCCCGCCATACAGGCCCGATACATGAAGATATGAAGAGAGGAAAACTTCAAACACAGATAAACTCAACAAAAGGGATTACTTCACTTCAGGTATCATTTTAATCAGTATGTCAGCACCAATATGGCCTTTCTGTACTTTACCTAGTAAAATGATGCAGACAGGTTCTCTTTAAATGCTCCATCCTCATGTTTTGAGGGGAGATGAGCTGCTGCCGGGGAAGTCTGGCAGCGTCTTTCTCCTCTCAACTCACTGAAAACACATGGGTATTCTGCCGATCTCAGCACATGTGTGTACAGGGAAGACAAGAGATATAACTCTCTGCTTAATAAACACTGTTGGCCAGCTTTCTTGTCACAGCTGAGGGTTTGTTACAGTGGTGTTCACTTTATACAATCCTCTGTGACCCCCACACTGTGGTCTCCAGAATAATAAGTGTTATCTGCACTAATGCATTGAAATAAACCATCAGGACAAGAGAGGGATTTGTTCTGCTATTATGTTTAGCTCACAGAGCTTTGTCCATGCTGGATATTATTGTAACAAATCCTTAGGGTACGTACACATGATGGGGATTAGCAGTGTTTTGGATGCAGCGTATTTTCGCTGTGTTGTACAGTATGAGCACAGTGGATAGAGTTATTATTATTATTTATTTATATAGCACCATTGGTTCCATGGCGCTTTACATGTATAAGGGCAGAACAAGGACGAGAACATAAATAACGACGACTAAATCATACAGGTACATTAGGGCAGAGATCCTGTCCACAAGGGCTCACAGTCTATAGAACTTTCCTGCCCAATGTGCTCCTTTTTTATGCAGTGTAAAGTGACAAGCGGCGAGGCTTCCCGATGTGCAGGATGGCAGTTTATTCTTGTGAAGACGCGAGTGTTTTTAGCAGGAGAACACATCGACAATCTACTGCGCCCGGAGTCCTGATTGTGGGCATGGGGACACTGCGTTCTCCCGCACAGGACACTAGCATCCCCACAAGAGAAGACACGCTGCAGTCAGAACGCAGGCAATCCTGATTGCGTGCACGTACCCTTAGCTGTACAGGATTTCAAGCTGTACATGCAAAATAATAATTCCACTTCAGTGATGGCAAGCCAAGATTCTGAACTGAAACACAAAGTATATTAGAAAGTTGCAGAACTTTCCATTACGCAGACTTTATATATATAAATCTACAGGAGCCTTGGGACGGTTGTGAGTTTCTGACTCGCGTGTGGTGTTGCTTAACCCTTTCCTTCCAGCGGTCCTTTGGTTTACATTAAGCAATCCATACAGTGTAGCTGCTGGGGTACATCCAGGAGGTGTGGTTCTGTCCCTAGGAGCTGCCGCCGTCATATAAAACACAGCTGTCCCATGCTTGGCGGAGACAGAGCTAGATGCTACAAGAGAGAACACCACACCACAGCTGGAGGATATTCAGAGGTGTCCAGAAACCATTGACAAGAGGAGTAAGAGAAAGCGCTGGACATAGCAGGAGTCAGCTTTGGAGACCTCCACGGGGCAGAGGTAAGACTGAATCATCCACAAGAGGATAGGGGTTGTAATCATATAAATAACTTTGGCAAAACACTTGTAACAATTCTGCAATGTGGCATTGGAAATAACGTATAGCCATACCTCCGTAAGAAACTGTAAATATGGCGTACACTTTAAATAGTGTATTGTGCAAAAAGTATAAAATCACGTGTGTGCATGTGTGTGCCAGGTGACCTGGCAACAGTGCCACATTCATGCCAATATTACGTGTCATGAATACTATGGCACTTTGAAAATCCTTTGCTTTGGGAATAGATCTCCACTGCAACATATAGATATGTAGCAGGCTATACTGTGGCCCCCCACAAGTCTCCACGGGGCACATTATCACATCGGTGAATGCTACTTAATGTGCAGCCTCCTCACTGTCGTACACATAAATGGCGCAAGGGATTTTCATTTGATACCTACAAGTTCTTTTTTTTTTTAAATCTGTCGTACATTTTTTAAGATTAAAATGGCGCCCACCTTTTACTACCACCACTCGCACCATTTTTCCGGTGAATATCATCATGCCTTTTTTGAACGTTTTGTTTGATATATGTGCCCCCTCTGATCATAATACTGTGAATAGGACCATGTATGACCCCACAGTTCAGTGACCTACACGTACTGCCCAGCAATTTAATGGATTGTATAAACAGGCGCGTCAATACTTAGTCCAGCAGGTTGCAATGTCCTGCATGTCATCCCGCAACTAGGTCAGTGCTCTGCAGCATATCTCACAATGGTATTGTAAAATGAAGCAGATCTAACATATGGAATATGCACTGGTATTGCGTCCACTCTTAAACGGATTGTCTTTTTTATCTTTGTTGTACCACAAGCTGAGGACATGATTTTCTTTCTTCTTCTATATACTGTAAGTCAGATCCAACAATATTTGGAAAGTAACAATTTGGCATTTTAGCGGTTTACCAAAACATATTCAAGACGTTATATAATCAATATGGGCTTAAAGTGTAGACTCTTATCTTTAATTTGAGGTCTTCACACCCTAATTGGAGTAAGGGATTAGGAATTACAGCTCTTAAATATGTAGCTGCCTCTTTTTCAAGGGACCAAAAGTAATTGGACCATTATCTCAAATACTCTTTGTAATGGGCTGTATGGGATATTTAATTGTTAATTCATTATCATGTAAGCAGATAAAAGGTCTGTAGCTAATTCCAGCTGTGTCATTTGCATTTGTAAGTTGTTGCTGTGATCCCACAACATGTGGTCAAATGAGCTCTCAATGGAAGAGAATGGAAGACCATCATTAGGCTGATAAAAAAATCAATTGGAGAGGTAGCATGAATGTTAGGAGTTCCCAAATTAACAGTTGGATAAATTCTGGGAAAAAAAGTGCACTGGTGAGCTTGGAAATTCATGAAGTCCTGGACATAAACTGAAGACCATAGTTGTTGATCACAGAATCCATTCTACAGTAAAGAAAAACACCTTCACAGCATCCACGCAAGTGAAGAACACTCTCCAGGAAGGTGCTTCAGTATCGAAAGCCCCGTCACACATAGCGAGATCGCTAGCGAGATCGCTGATACGTCACAGGTTTTGTGACGTAACAGCGATCTCCCCAGCGATGTCGCTATGTGTGACATGTTGCAACGATCAGGCCCCTGCTGTGAGGTCGCTGATCGCTACACATCCTTCAGGACCATTTTTTAGTCCCTAGTCTCCCGCTGATCAGCACGCATCGCTGCGTGTGACAGCGAGAGACCAACGATCAGCGACTTCACCCGCTGGTAACCATGGTAAACACCGGATATCTAGGCAGCGCACGCTGCCTAGATACCCAGTGTTTATCATGGTTACCAGCGCTAAGCAGGGAGGACGCTGGTAACTATGATAAATAGTAGGTATCTGTCACGGGTGGCACGGATGACAGGGTGGAGGCCACGCGCAGACGATCCCAGCGTTTGGCCCACCAGCCATAATGGTGGAGGATGGTCCGTCTCTTTCAGGAGCATTTACCTTCTGTGTTGATGGAAAGAAGGTGTGATGAGATCTCTCTATTATGGGGAGACGGCTGTGGAGGTCTGGCGCTCGGTCTGGTTTTATTCACCAATGTTGTAGGTCACTAGGACCCAGCAGACTCCTTCCACCTTTATAAGGAGGTTCATTACCCTTCCTCGGTGCAGGTGATAGTTCCTTGTGCACACTTTATCCTTGCTCCAGCAGAAGCTGAGTTTGTGGAGGTTGCTGTGTTCTGCTGTCAGATAAGTGTTTCCTTTTCCCAAATGTCTGTCTTCCCTGGTGTTTGTCTTTAGTTGATAGTGGAGGGGTCTAGTGAACCTCTCCATCTGATCCTTAGATAAGATAGATCTAGGATCAGAGAGGGACGAGGTTCGTGGTCGGCGACAGTTGAGGAGACTGTATAGGGACGTTAGGGCAGACAGGGTCAGCTCTAGGAAGTCTAGGGGTCACCGTCTCCTTCTTGTGCCCTTAGCATTAGGGACTCCTGATCCCCCCCCCCGTCGTTATCCTACGCTGGGTGTCTTCCCCACTCCCAGCGTGACAGTATCTAGGCAGCACGCGCTGCCTAGATACCCGCTGTTTATCAAAGTTACCAGCGTCCTCCCGCTTCCAGCGACGTGGAGGTGGCTCCCTGGTCCCTGAGGAGATCTGTCTGTTTGACAGCTCACCAGCGACCAGGTAGCGACACTCCAGCGATCCCGGCCAGGTCGTTATCGCTGTCGGGATCGCTGGAGCGTTGCTCAGTGTGACGGGGCCTTTACTCTACGATAATGAGAAGTCTTCATGAGAGCAAATACACAGGGTTCACCACAAGATGCAAACCATTAATCAGTCTGAAAAATACAAAGGCCAGATTAGACTTTGCAAAAAAAAAAACAAAAACGAAAGAAGCCGCCCAGTTGTGGAAAAGCATCCTGTGGACAGATGAAACTAAAGGTACCTTTACACGCGGCAGCTTTTCTAGGAATTTCACTGGCAACTTACTGGTTGCAGTGAAATCATGGAGACATTGTTCCATTTGTACACAGCAACAAGAACAATGTGTCCATGATTTCACTGCAACAAGTAAGTTGTCAGTGAAATTCCTAGAAAAATTGCCGCGTGTAAAGGTACCCTAAGGTCAACTTGTACCAGAAGGATGGGAAGAAAGTATGGACAAGGCTTGGATCCAAAACACAGCACATCCTCTGTAACACATGGTGGAGGCGGTGTGATGGCCGGGCAGGCATGGCTTCCAACGGCCCTGGGTCACCAGTGTTTATTGATGATGTGATTGAAGGCAGAAGCAGCCAGATGAATTCTACAGTGTACAGGACAATACTTGCTGCTCAGAATCAACCACATTATGCTAGGATGATTAGACAGCGCTTCACAACCCAAAACATACTGCGAAAGCAACCTAAGGGTTTTTTAAGGCAAAGAAGTGGAATATTCTGCATTGATGGGGTCAATCAGCAAATCTCAACCCTATTGAGCTGCATTTCACCTGCTGAAGACTAAATTTAAAGCAGAAAAAGCCACAAACCCGCAACAACTGAAGTCAGCTGCAATAAAGGCCGCAAAGCAACAGAAAAGGAAACCAGCGTTTGGCAACATCCATGGCTTTCAGATTTCAGGCTATCATTTAAGTGAAGGATTCTCTATAGAGAGAATTAAACAAGAACATTTTATTTATGGGAAAGTTATTTTGTCCAATTACTTTTGAGCCGCTGAAATGGGAAGTCTTTGTAGAAAAATGGCTGCAATTCCTAAACGTTTCACAAGATATTTTTGTTGATCCCCTTTAATTAAACCTGAAAGTCTAAACTTCAATTGTATCTCAGTTGTTTTACAAAATAGAGAAATGGAGAGCCCAAATCACGAACATTCGGTCACTGTCGAAATATTTCTGGAGCTAACAACTGTGTACAAGTATTAACAGATTCTGCTACTGCACTTGTTAGCGCCAACTTTTATCTACAAAATGGCAACTAGTGGAGGAGCATGTGACCAGACCTGTCCAACAGCTGCCTCCATTTTGTAAACCGCTTGCTCATACTTAGTGTTTTTTAAAGCGGACCTGTCACCCCCCCATGAATTAGAATCTAAAAGCAGGACTGAATGCAGCATATCTGCTGCATTCAGGCAAGGGGTCCCCCATGTCTCTGTGAGGCTGGTACCCCGAGATATAGGCTAAGAAAAACTTACAGTTAGAAGCCATGGAGGCTTGCCCTTGTGCTTGCAGCCACCTCGTAGCACGGAGGCATTTCTCGCCCCCTGCGTCTCTGTGCCGCCTTTTTTAAATATGTTCGCCACCTCCCTCCTGCCAGTCATTTCACCCATGTCCTCGCCTGCACGTCCTTGTTCTGTTGATGCAGAGCGAGGTATTGCTTATTGCCGCCCTGGCCGCCTGTCCCGCCTCCTGCTGTGACGTCCTGTACTTTCCCGCCCTGCTCCGTGTTATGCTATGGAGCACAGCGAGCAAAGGCTCTAAGTTTTTCTAAGCCTATATCTCGGGGTACCAGCTGCACAGAGACATGGGGAGCCCCTTGCCTGAATGCAGCAGGCATGCTGTATTCAGTGCTGCACTTAGATTCTAATCCAAGAGGGGAAAGGGGGTCTGGTTACATGCTCCTCCATCATCAACCAATTTGGGAACAAGAGAGCTGTGTAATTTGTGAATTGGGGGTGGGCGGAAGATACAAAATAATGTCCCCAACACATCTGTTAAAATAAAGATAAGATGGACAAGTCCCTTAAAGTGGTTGTCTCATTATCTGAACAGGGGTGTGTTGCTCACCATCTTCCCGGCTTTCTACTTCTCTGGAGATGTTGCGCTACTGCTTGACTGACAGTTCAGACCAGCAGCATGGCTGTGCCATTGTACCAGAACTGTGCACATTCTGATGCTACAATACATGGCAAGTTTGACTCTGCAGTATTGGAGGAACACAGGGGCACTGAAGTTGCCCAAATACAGCGTTCCGGTCATATAGTTTAAGTAGTACACATGTTGCAAATAGCCTAAAACAATCAACTTTGTAATTAATTGGTAATTTAAAAAAAATAATCTGTTCTTCTAGCCAGAGGGATTTTTAATTTCATTGTTTATGGCTTGTTGCCTAAGTTTCTGGCGACTGTTGTAGTCTAGAAAATAGGCTGATGAGGTCCCCTAACTCATCCCGGACAGATGTCAGGGCAAAATAAGTGTCACCCGGTGCGAAATGTATGCACCCATCAATATCCATTACAACGTGTACAGTGGTGTCAGGCAAGCAATCAGTTGCCAGCCGATTCTCCGTTCAATTAATAGTTTGATCATGCACCTACTTCTATCAAATGTATGGCTTAACATGACAGGATCTCGTCTTTGCTCCGGTTTAGATGTGTTGCAGCTCGTGTCCCCCTGCGGAGGAGAGCCAGCACACCCCTACCCTGTGCACACCAGAACCGCTCACAAGCCGCCATGATGGAAGTCTCAGCTCATTCTCAGAGTGCCGCAGAGACGGACGGAAGTGGTCAGTTAGAATCACAAAGCTCGGAGGAAATGTGTGAAGGACTCTTTAGGGTCGTCGTTCTGGGAGATCCTGGTGTCGGAAAGTCGAGTCTGGTTGGTATATTCAGAAGAGAGCAAGACAGAGAAACAGCAGAACAACAACCAGGTGAGAACAGAGAGCGTGCAAGTATCCTTACACTGCCCCCTAATGGTCATATCAAGTGAAAAAAAATACGCTTTACTATAAGGCTAGTGCACACATTGAGTATTTGGCTGAGTTTATTTTTACTTCAATATATGTAAGCCAATACCAGGAATGGAACAGAGGAAATGTATAATAGAAACACGTCACCACTTCTGTATTTATCACCATCTCCTGGTTTTGTCTACAAATCCTGAGGTAAAAAACTCACCAAATATTCAATGTGTGCACGTGGTTAATATGGGATTCAAGTCACTATACAGCCAAGTGCACACACTGAGTATTTGGTGAGTTTTTTACCTCACTCTTTGTAAAATAAAACCAGGAGTGGGTGATAAATACAGAAGTGGTGACGTGTTTCTATTATACTTTTCCTCTGACAAATACTGAGGTAAAAAAAACCTCACCAAATAGTCAATGTGTGCAGTTGGCTGTATGACTTGGATCCCACATTGGACCACGTGCAAAGTTTGTTGTGTAGTCGTATGGACACGTTACGTATTTGGTGAGTTTTTTACCTCAGAATTTGTAAGACAAAACCAGGAGTGGGTAATGCATACACACGTGATGACATCTTGCTACTTTTCCTCTGATTGCTCCACTCCTGCTTTAGGCTACAAATCCTGAGGTAAAATACTGCCCAAATACTAAACGTGTGCACGTGGTCTAATGTGGGATCTAAGTCACTAAGTACAGCTAAGTGCACACGGTATTTGGTGAGTTGTTTTTACCTCAGAATTTGTAAGCCAGTGCACACGTTGAGTTTTTGCTGAGTTTTTTTACCTCAATATATGTAAGCCAATGCCAGGAATGCAACACAGGAAAAGTATAATTGAAACACGGTCACCACTTCTGTATTTTGTACCCACTCTTGGTCAGATGCTGAATTTAAGACCCCAAAACATGATGCCAAAGCTGGGTTAGCAGAACTAATAGGGTGGTACGCTCTCTGAGTCATTGGTTAAAAGAAAGCATATTATTGGAAAGTGACCTAGTATTTCAATGTATTTAAAAATTATGATCATTATTAAAGAAAAAATAAATAATTATCTCGTAAATTTCCTAGCGGCCATTGAGGCTTTTGTAGATTTGTACTTCCTGTTCTTTCAGGAAGAATTTTCAGCAGGGACCAGATTATAATGGCAGGTAACACCACACATCTGATAACACAGGATCCACCAATCACAATAGGCGATGTCACAGCTCCCCTGCTCCCCCTTCCTTCCCAGTGATCTTTGCACATGCTCATTAGACACGAATACAAAATATAGGGTCGGGATCCCACTGCTTTGGCAATTTACTGAACCAATAGGAAATTAAAGTCTATAAAGGCCACTTTACACACACAGATATCTGTGACCAACTTCTGAAGAGATCTCTGGTTGCAGTGAAATCATGGACACATTGCTCCATTTTGTACACAGCCACAAATGGAACAATGTGTCCATGGTTTCACTGCAACCAGAGATCTCTTCAGAAGTTGGTCACAGATATCTGTGTGTGTAAAGTGGCCTTAAAAATGGGAAAATTGCATGATTTCCTTTTTTATTATCTTTTCACTGAAGAGCGAACACTACTATGCTCAGGTGTTCGGTACTTGTAACAAGAGGTTGGATGCTCAAATGGGCGCCACTTGAGTACCCGAGTATAATGGAAGTCAATGGGAAACGCAAGCATTTTTTTCCAGAAGAATTCCCAGGAAAACGCTTGAGTTTCCCATTAACTGTCATTATACTGAGTACTTGAATCGCGACCATCTGAGCATCCAACTGCTTGCAAATACCGAGCACCCAAGCATGGAAGTGCTCGCTCATTACTATTATTTTGCAATACAAATTGTAATTTTATATATATATATATATATATTAAAAATTGGAGCAGCACTTATCTCCCTTATGGTACCTTTACACGCAGCTACAGGTAACAGGTTTTCCACAGGTAACTTACTGGTTGCAGTGAAATCATGGAGACATGGTTCTATCTTGTTGCTGTGTACAAATGGAACTATGTCTCCATGATTTCACTGCGGCCAGTAAGTTACCTGTGGAAAACCTGTTACCTGTAGCTGCGTGTAAAGGTACCATAATAAGGGTGGTGCAACCAGTCCAGGGTTAGTTCAATCACCCTATTATACAGACCAGGAAATTGACTGCAGCACTCCAAAATGGTGTTTTCCGCATTTCATGGCCTTCAGGCATCATAGTGGGACGTTTCGGTCCTCAGACCTTCTTCCAAGGTCTGAGGACCGAAACGTCCCACTATGATGCCTGAAGGCCATTAAAGGCGGAAAGCACCATTTTGGAGTGCTGCAGTCAATTTCCTGGTCTATATATATATATATATATATATATATATATATATATATACACAAAAATATGAAAAATAGAATCAGCACAACCTTAACAGAACAGTGGGTGCAATACTTCCTGCATAACGGTGCTTCAGCCGTCCTTCAATAGATCCAGAGAAAAAAAAACAGGCAGCACTCCAATAGGATCTCAATGTGGATTTATTCCAACCTCATGTGCGACGTTTCGGAGTTGATCCTCCTTCATCAAGCATAGTGCACCAAATGAGTGAAAAAATCTTATATACAAGTAAAGCCAGGAAGGCAATTAAGTTGTTTGTACATATAACTCATACAACAAACATTATATAAAGTGCCAAGTAGTGTCACATAATGAACTTACCATAAAGTGCATACATAGTGCCAATTACTTCAGTCCAGCTGAAGTTATACATACTGTAAACCATATCACCACATTAACAAGGTGATCAGTGACACCTGTGGAGTTAAAATCATGATTTAGATTGTGCAAAAATACCTGACCCATCAGTAGCTCAGCCACATGAAACGCTGGCCCCGTGCCGTCAGCGTCTTCCGGGTTGCCAACCGCGCATACTAGGGAATTAATTTAGCCCAAGGAAAATTACCAAATCTCATTTACAATAATGCCTTCAAGTCAGATTATTTACTTTAAAGTCCACATTCAGACCATTGGGTTTTAAAGTCCGTAATTTAAAAATCCATTCCAACTCTTTACGTTTTAAAATGGCTAATCTATTGCCACCTCTCCTTTGTGGAGGCACCTTCTTCCAAGGTCTGAGGACCGAAACGTCCCACTATTATTATTATTATTATTATTATTATTTATTTATATAGCGCCATTGGGTTCCATGGCGCTTTACATGAGGATGAGGGAGACAAGAACAAGTACACTAAATCTAGGCGATCAGGACGTACAGGTACAGGAGGGGCAGGGACCCTGTCCACGAGGGCTCACAGTCTATGAGGGGTGGGTTGGGATACAGTAGGATGGGGGAATGTCAGGTATGGGGCGTTCGTCTGGGTCTCATGGCAGGTTGTAGGCTTGACGGAACAGGTGAGTCTTCAGGTGACACTTGAAGTTACTCAGGGTAGGAGAGTGTCTGACGTGTTCGGGTAGGGAGTTCCAGAGTAAGGCAGATGCCCGGGAGAAGTCCTGAACTCGGTTGTGTGAAGAGGTGATGAGGGGGGAGCAGAGGAGGAGTTCTTGGGAGGAGCGGAGGTTGCGTGAGGGTAGGTATCGGGAGACCAGGTCGGAGATGTATGGTGGGGCCAGGTTGTGTATGGCTTTGTACGTCATGGTTAGTGTTTTGAATTGGGATCTCTTGGAGACGGGGAGCCAGTGAAGGGCTTGGCAGAGGGGGGAGACAGGGGAGTAGCGGGAGGACATATAGATGAGTCGGGCAGCGGAGTTGAGGATAGACTGGAGAGGTGTGAGGGAGTTAGCCGGGAGGCCATTGAGAAGGAGGTTGCAGTAGTCAAGGCGGGAGATGATAGGAGCATGGATGAGTGTTTTAGCGGTGTCGTGGGTGAGGAAGGAGCGGATCCGTGAGATGTTCTTGAGCTGGAGCCGGAGGGATGTGGTGAGGGCCTCGATGTGGGGTTTGAAGGATAGGGAGGAGTCGAGGATTACCCCGAGGCACTTGGTTTGGGGGACTGGGGAGAGGGCGCAGTCGTTGATGCAGATGGATAGGTTGGGAGGTGGGGTGGAATTTCTTGGGGGGAAGACTATGAATTCAGTTTTGTCCATGTTGAGTTTAAGGAAGCGGGCAGAGAAGAAGGATGAGATGGCGGAAAGGCATTGGGGGATTTTCGAGAGTAGGGAGGTGATGTCAGGGCCGGACAGGTAGATTTGGGTGTCGTCGGCGTAGAGGTGGTACTGGAGGCCATGGGACTCGATGAGTTGCCCTAGGCCGAGAGTGTAAATGGAGAAAAGTAGGGGTCCCAGGACCGAACCTTGGGGGACTCCGACAGAAAGGGGGTAGGGTGAGGAGGAGGTGTGGGAGTGGGAGACGCTGAAGGTCCGGTCTGCTAGGTATGAGGAGATCCAGGAGAGGGCAAGGTGGGTGATGCCAAGGGATTCCAGGATCCGGAGAAGAAGGGAGTGGTCAACCGTGTCGAAAGCGGCAGACAGGTCAAGGAGTAGCAGGATGGAGTAGTGGTGTTTGTTCTTGGCGGTCAGTAGGTCGTTGGTGACTTTGGTCAGGGCTGTTTCGGTGGAATGGAGGGGTCGGAAGCCGGACTGTAGGCGGTCGAAGTGGGAGCACGAGGAGAGGTGAGAGGACAGTTCGGAGTGGACGTGTTGTTCAAGTAGCTTAGAGGCGAATGGGAGAAGAGATATGGGGCGATAGTTAGAGACAGAGGTAGGGTCAAGTGAGGGTTTTTTTAGGATGGGCGTGATTAGGGCGTGTTTGAAGGCCGAGGGGAAGGTACCAGTGCTAAGTGAAAGGTTAAAGAGGTGGGTGAGGGCTGGGATGAAAATGGAGGTGTGGTTGGGAATGAGGTGGGATGGGAGCGGGTCGTGGGCGCTGGTGGTGAGGTGTGATTTTGACAGGAGGGAGGAGAGTTGGTCTTCAGTTATGGGGGGGAAGTGGCTGATGGAGGAGGAGGGCAGTGTAGGTGGGAAGGGGAGTTGTGGGGATAGTGGACCGAAGCTGCTTCTGATCTTGTCGATCTTCTCCTTGAAGAAGGTCGCAAAGTCTTCAGCAGAGATGCCTGAAGGCCATTAAAGGCGGAAAACACCATTTTGGAGTGCTGCAGTCAATTTCTTGGTCTATATATATATATATATATATATATATATATATATATATATATATATATATATATAATCAAGGAAAACAGGCAGCACTCCAGTTCAGGTGAATAAAGGGTCTGTTTTTTATTCAGAGCCCATGTGGCACGACGTTTCGGTGCACTAGGCACCTTTCTCAAGTACTTGAGAAAGGTGCCTAGTGCACCGAAACGTCGTGCCACATGGGCTCTGAATAAAAAACAGACCCTTTATTCACCTGAACTGGAGTGCTGCCTGTTTTCCTTGATTATTTGAATTGGTTTGGACACTAATACACAGGACTTGCACCGCGGATGAGTATATTATTGTGCTGTTCCATTTTCTCTTTTTATATATATATATATATATATATATATATATATATATATATATATATATATATATATATATATATATATATATATATATATATAGGATGAAAAAATGAAGGGCAGCACTTCCTTTAGTGTATCCATGTGGGTTTATTTTGTCCTAGGACTGCTCAACCCACATGGATACACTAAAGGAAGTGCTGCCCTTCATTTTTTCATCCTAAATAACAACCAGTGAAGTGGTAGGAGGGCTTTGCACCCGCTATATACTGCTGTGCTTTTTCGTTTTTCTTGGTTTTCTATATATATATATATATATATATACAGTTAGGGCCAGAAATATTTGGACAGTGACACAAGTTTTGTTATTTTAGCTGTTTACAAAAACATGTTCAGAAATACAATTATATATATATAATATGGGCTGAAAGTGCACACTCCCAGCTGCAATATGAGAGTTTCCACATCCAAATCGGAGAAAGGGTTTAGGAATCATAGCTCTGTAATGCATAGCCTCCTCTTTTTCAAGGGACCAAAAGTAATTGGACAATGGACTCTAAGGGCTGCAATTAACTCTGAAGGCGTCTCCCTCGTTAACCTGTAATCAATGAAGTAGTTAAAAGGTCAGGGGTGGATTCCAGGTGTGTGGTTTTGCATTTGGAAGCTGTTGCTGTGACCAGACAACATGCGGTCAAAGGAACTCTCAATTGAGGTGAAGCAGAACATCCTGAGGCTGAAAAAAAAGAAACAATCCATCAGAGAGATAGCAGACATGCTTGGAGTAGCAAAATCAACAGTTGGGTACATTCTGAGAAAAAAGGAATTGACTGGTGAGCTTGGGAACTCTAAAAGGCCTGGGCGTCCACGGATGACAACAGTGGTGGATGATCGCCGCATACTTTATTTGGTGAAGAAGAACCCGTTCACAACATCAACTGAAGTCCAGAACACTCTCAGTGAAGTAGGTGTATCTGTCTGTAAGTCAACAGTAAAGAGAAGACTCCATGACAGTAAATACAAAGGGTTCACATCTAGATGCAAACCATTCATCAATTCCAAAAATAGACAGGCCAGAGTTAAATTTGCTGAAAAACACCTCAAGAAGCCAGCTCAGTTCTGGAAAAGTATTCTATGGACAGATGAGACAAAGATCAACCTGTACCAGAATGATGGGAAGAAAAAAGTTTGGAGAAGAAAGGGAACGGCACATGATCCAAGGCACAGCACATCCTCTGTAAAACATGGTGGAGGCAATGTGATGGCATGGGCATGCATGGCTTTCAATGGCACTGGGTCACTTGTGTTTATTGATGACATAACAGCAGACAAGAGTAGCCGGATGAATTCTGAAGTGTACCGGGATATACTTTCAGCCCAGATTCAGCCAAATGCTGCAAAGTTGATTGGATGGCGCTTCATAGTACAGATGGACAATGACCCCAAGCATACAGCCAAAGCTACCCAGAAGTTCATGAGTGCAAAAAAGTGGAACATTCTACAATGGCCAAGTCAATCACCAGATCTTAACCCAATTGAGCATGCATTTCACTTGCTGAAATCCAGACTTAAGACGGAAAGACCCACAAACAAGAAAGACCTGAAGGCTGCGGCTGTAAATGCCTGGCAAAGCATTAAGAAGGAGGAAACCCAGCGTTTGATGATGTCCATGGGCTCCAGACTTAAGGCAGTGATTGCCTCCAAAGGATTCGCAACAAAATATTGAAAATAAAAATATTTTGTTTGGGTTATGTTTATTTGTCCAATTACTTTTGACCTCCTAAAATGTGGAGTGTTTGTAAAGAAATGTGTACAATTCCTACATTCTCTATCAGATATTTTTGTTCAACCCTTCAAATTAAACGTTACAATCTGCACTTGAATTCTGTTGTAGAGGTTTCATTTCAAATCCAATGTGGTGGCATGCAGAGCCTAACTCGCGAAAATTGTGTCACTGTCCAAATATTTCTGGCCCTAACTGTACATATAAATATTGCCAAACATAAAAAACTACATTTAACACAAAACCTGATTTATACAATACCAAACAGTCCAAGGCACCAACATTCCCCCTTTACAAAGCTTTAATGTTCTTGGTGTATACATGAAAAGAGATGAAGAATTGCAACGTTTCAGCCATGCAGGGCCTTTTTCAAGCCATTAAAAAATTGTACATTTGAAGAAGGCTGAAATGTTGCAATTTTTCTGCATCTTATGTGTACACCTGTAATATTACAGTTTGTGTGAAGGGGGATTGTTTGTGCCTTGGACTTTTTGGAATTGATCTGGCTCTGCAACCAAGCGGAGGGTTGTACCAAGTTCCACGAACCGTGGTGAGATGCATGGAATATACCTTGATACTGATTTATACAATAGGTCACTTTCTCATGACACATTTCCTTTCAGTTGGTTTTGGTCCAGGAATAACAATGATGACTCATGCTAGAAGTTAGTGCCGTGGAATAGGAGAATTGATGCCCCCACCATATCGCTATACCAGTGTCCCCGCATCTCAACCATTGCCGATATTTGCTTGCAAATATTGTTTTGTGCCTGCTGCTCCAATGCAGACCTACGTATTACAGGCTGGATTACATGGAGCTCATTAGATCAGCTTGTTAGGTTTTGGGTTTTCTTTATAACTTTTTAATTATACCGGACACAAGTCTTACAGTGCCCACGTAATAAAAGGATGTCAGTGCTCATCTTTCAGAGCATGATCCACTGCTTTATGTCTGATGTATGGAAGAATCTATTTTACCTTTTTTTTCTTAATATGGTCTTGCATATGGTCAGGGGACCATGGTTACTAACCTGTGACTCTTTTATTCAGAGCTGTACCAGTGCACACTGACAGTGGATGGAGAGGACACCAGTCTCCTTCTGATGGACATCTGTGAGATCCAGGTGAGCCACTCCTTTGACTTCCACCAATCTCCCTTCATTCTGAGAAGACTGAGTACCTTATCAGACTTAAATAGCAGATAACAGAGAATAATAGATTGTAATAGAACACAAGAAGATATGACACACTTAGAGGAACCAATAATTAGCGGTGGAGATTTCATGTTCCCCACTATCAGCCCAGCAATCAAAAATGTTCTGTCGGGTGCAATGATTTTCTTGCACATATAAAATTCTGGCTATCAGCAGCACTTCGCTCCGTGTAAACAGGAGATGTTCAGTCGAACAACGATGAGATTCTGTGTTCACAGAAGAATCGTACAATGTTTGTCGACCTGTCAAAAGGCAATTTAATATACGGTAATTGTATATAGCAGATGGATGGTCATTTCACGGCCCAGATCAGCCCATTTGAGGGACCAATAGCCTAGGTATAGAGTCCTTTTATTCATTCGGCTGTGTTCACACATAGCATACATGCTGCGGCTTTTCTGCTTTTTATCCTTATGTTTTCTACAGGTAGCCACACCAAAATGCACAATAACAATCTTCTTTGATTTTTGCTGCAATTTTCTTGTATCTGATGTGTTTTGGGTGCACGGTTGAAGCAGTGTTTTAAATCATTTTATTTTTGGCACAGATAAGTTTTGATTCTGCACGTAAAAACGCAACTGTATTTTTACACTAGCATTTTTTCATGGATTTTTTTTACAGACAACCCATAGAAGGCTATAGGTGAAAAACTCGGCATAATGCTGGATTCACATTGCGGTATAACTCACTCCAGGATCACATTGTACTGCTTGGACTGGCCCGTGGCTCTCCTGACCTGAGTGTGACAGCTTCATGTATTTGTATGCTGTTGTCGCACACAGGTCAGTAGAGCCACTGGCCAATCCGGGAATCGTGATGAAATGCTTGTGCAAGGTTTTACAGCATTGTGACTCCAGCCTAAAATACACAATTCAACAGTGTTTCTAAATGGTGGGCAGGAGTTTCCATTAAATCATATCCACTTTGCTTGGACAGTTAAATGCAGACTTTTTGCACACACACCAAAAAAAAACCTCAACGGGAAAAAAACTGTAATTACACTAAATAGGAACATGGACTTATGTGGTAGCGCAGGGAAAACACACTAACAAACCTTGAGCTGTGTTCCTTACAGAGCTGCCCTTTCATTAATGGGCGCATAAGACTGGGAGTGCATTACAGATTATTAAATTCTGTATATTCATTTGGCTCCAGAAACGAACAAACGGCTGTGACACCGCCTTGCGAATGGGGCACGCGTACATCATCGTATACTCCGTCACAGACCGCTCCAGCTTCGAAAGTGCCTCGGAGTCTACGGATCCAGCTCAGGCGCACGCGTCAGTATGAAAATATTCCAATAATCCTGGTAGGGAACAAGACAGACCTCGTCCGCAGTCGGGAAGTGTCTGTGGAAGGTGAGTGATTGAGTGAAAGTGAAACCTGTTTTAAAGATATGGCGGCTGCCCAAAGACTCTCTCTCCAGCTTCAGTCATGCCCTGCCAAAACCTGTTCCCTCCTATCTACTATTCTTACTCTAGGGATCTCCTAGAAAGCTTAAAGGGCTTCTACATAATTGTTTCTATTTTTTAGCCTGCAGTGTAAAGAATGGTGGTTTGTAGCCATAGATTATATATGTAAATACCTCGTATGCTTGTCTATATGACTACACTATGTACATACACCATATTTAGGACCTCACCAACCATGCATATGATTTGGGGGCCTTCCAGACCACCAGGGCCCATTCCCAAGGATAGATAGTTTCTTGCTTTCCACATGTTCTTTGCAATGAGCTACCTTTGGTCCCTCCTGATTTAGAAGGCCATCTGTAAATGTTTGTTAACAGGCCCCTATTTTTTCTTGATGCACCCCCCGAAATATAAAGTTTAGTAAGGAGATTCATTATCTTAGAAAGTACAATATAACATACAATAAAAAATGATTTACTTTTTAACCCCAAATACATGTATTTAGATTAAAAACAAACAAAAAAATCCCCCATGGGTGGACAACCTCTTTAACTGTTGAATCCCTGTCAGCACCGCTGCTATGCAGGTCCTTGCCAGTCCTATCGGTATAATGTCTGGTCCATCACTTACTTGGTTATAAACAACCACAGCTCTTCTGGCTGGAGCGGTGCCCAAGTAGGATCCTATCCCATACTACAATTCAATTGAAACTTGCCACTCAATATCTTGAGAATATAGAATTATTTTATTAGGTATTTGCAATCCAGAATATTATAGACATTTCGGCCTAATAATAGACCCTTTATCAGTATGGAACGCCATCACTATAAGACCTATGCGGATCACTTTTTCGGTGGCACTGGAGTTGTAGGGATGCAATGGGTCAGTAATTCATTGTATAAGTTTATGGATTGTTATCAGTTTCCTAAAACATCAGTGAGACCCTTTTCAATGCATATATATAAAGAAAAGCTCAAATGTCAAACCATTGTCTAGATTTCTGCTTGTTGTCATTAAATCTATTGCTTATATCGCAGAGATTCATTACATCAGAGACGTCTATTTCATGTTTTCATTCACTGACAACAAGTAAACCTCTGGAAAATGGTAAACAACTTGCACTTTTGTAAGATTTGTGCGACAGTGACCTGTGGCTTCATTCACACAGAGGGCCGAGCCTGCGCCGTGGTGTCGACTGTAAATTCATCGAGACGTCGGCCGTCCTGCAGCACAACGTCCAAGAGTTATTCGAGGGGATGGTGCGGCAGATCCGGCTACGGAGAGAAGGAGCCGACCCAGGCGAAAGCTGTCGCATACGAAGCCATCGCAAAGAGAGCCTGAGCAAGCGGGCGCGCAGATTCCTGGACCGGATCGTAACCCGCAACAACAAGACCGTCCTGAGAGTCCATTCACGGTCGTGTCATGACCTGTCCGTCCTGTGAGAGCGTCCGTCATGAACAGTGAGAGCCCACAACATTGTAGAGACCGTGCGGACTGAACACCCACAAACGCGACACTTCACGGTGGTGGGAAAATCCCGATGGGACTCTATTAACGGAAAACAAATGGCGACGGCCATGGACAATTCAAAGGATGTAAATACAGGTTTTTTTTTCTTCAGCACACTTCACTTTATTTTACACTATAGTAATGTGATTAATAGGACCACCCAAAGGAGACTGATCTCTCCATTATTAGTTACCCCTTCCCTCTGTCTACACAAAAGCTTCATTTCCGAAGATCCACCACTCATGAACTTAAGGAGATGGCGTCACCGTGCGTCTCACCTTTCCTCCACAATCTCTCCATCTTCTCCTACTCCCTCTCCCCCTCTTACAGGATTTTATGGAACTTTGCCCAGCTCCTTTCTAATCCAACACTGACCAAACAGTGGAAAAACTGAGCTCAGTGTTTATGGAGAGAGGCCGGGGGAGACTGTACTGATAGATGGGGGAGAGAGGGGAGGAGGGATGGGAACAACTCGCTGATCCCCGTGTCTAAAGCTCAGCTTACATAAAAGAGATGTTAACCATCTACCGAAGGGCATCAACATGTCCTGCCAGTAATATGGTAAAAATCCATTAATCTGGCACTTGATAATTCCGAACTGCATTAAACTGTGGAATTTCACGAGACCAGAATGAAAATCTTCTACTGCGGAGAATTACATGGTCAACAGTTTTGGTTTCAGACTTTCTTCCTCAGTTTTATATACTTTTCTATGGCTGTCCAATTATCTAGAATGTTTGATAACCCGGCACCTATCAGGTGACGTTGATGGTGGATTAAAGGACTGTATAAGACTGACTGCATCGGGTTTGTGTGCAGTGATGGGAAGGAGGGGTATGAATGGGGTATGGAGCTGGGGGGGAGCCATCACATAGGGCTGTATTACAAGAGGGGGTTCAAAGACACAAACGAAATGGCATGTGGGAACAAAGGGCGGCCTGATTGAATATTCTGCATCGGGTTTAGGAATGTGTTTTGATGAAGCCAATATTTAGGGGTTTGGGCTGCTGGTGGGCAAAACACATTAAAGGGGGCTTCCATTATCAATAAGCCAGTGCAGTGCTATTCTGAATATACCAATATAGATGGGCTTGCTTTTCAGATATATTCGCTGCCTGAGAAATGGGAGTCACCAAGTATTACACTGAATTTGGGTAATAGGGGCCAATGGTGCTGGCAGCTGTTCAGTCATCATTTAATAAAACGGGGTTCTAGATCCTATGAAATCAGTACAGTACATAATGAAAGCAGGCCATACAGACATATGGCAGATGGTTTCCATCCACTGTCCTGTGTCTATGTGAGGGGGGATTAAACACTCAGCTACCATAGTTGTAGGAGCCATAAATACAGATGATGCTCTTGCTTTGGCGGCCGTCACACGCTACAATCTTTTGAGCGATATTGTTAGCGATCACAGGCACGCGCGATCACTAACAATATCGTTCACATCGTTGGTGAGCTGTCACACAGGCAGACTCACCAGCGATGTGGAGCAGCGAGATCGCTGGTAACTATGGTACACATCGGGTTACTAGGCGCCGCGCGGCGCTTAGTAACCCGACGTTTACCATAGTTACCATCTCCCAGCATAGGCTCTGTCGCTGGGAGATCGTTCATCGTGGTGTCACACACCACGATGATGCAGATTGATCAAGCGATTATCGCTTGATATGAGCTCCGGCTCACAAATCTGCGATCACACAATCAAGCGATTTTACATTGTAAAATCGCTTGATTACACGCAGCGACGCACAGACAATATCGCTTAAGCGATCAAAACGCATATCGCTTAAGCGATATCGTTAATGAAATTGATGCGTGTGACGGCCGCCTTTGAGACATGTTGTCAGTCCAGATCTTTGATGATGTGAGAACATGATCTCCATGATCCATGTTATCTAAAGTTTAATACACACTAATGTGCTGCTTCTGAAACACTACACTTGTGCTGGAATTTGTGGTTCCTCTTCTCAAATATCAAAATAATAATAAGCATGTGTATCTTATTCAACTGAGACATTTCTGAAGATGCCATAGATGTGAGAGCCACGACCTGATCAGTTGGCTCAGGACATCACTGCTTCACAGAGGTCCCTTTGAGGCCACCTGTGTCCATGAGCTGTGTGGTATATGTCCTCAGCTGTGGTCACTTAATTAGCCCCTTCCCAATATGACACATACACGTACTTGTTCTGCTGCTCATTCCCACATTTCTACTGATGTACATCAGCAGTAAGTTATTATGTAACCCGCTGACCTTGTAGGGCTGAATAATGCGACACGCTGTGAGCCTCTATCACTAGTGTCACCTGTCACCCCCATGATAAGGGCCATTTTCTACACTTAGTATCAGGTTGTATTCTCTATGAAGCTGTATGATCGAAGCAGTCTGCTCCATCTGTATCCACTATATGATGCTTCTCCTAGCCCAGTGATGGCGAACTCCAGGCCTCGAGTGCCACCAACAGTGCAGGTTTTCAGGATTTCCTCAGCATTGCACAGAGGTTGGAATCATCACCAGTGCAGGTGATTATATTATCACCTGTGCAATATAAGGAAATCCTGAAAACCTGCACTGTTGGTGGCACTCGAGGCCTGGAGTTCGCCATCACTGTCCTAGCCTCACTGCAATTTTTCATGTGTAAGGCCCACGTCACACACACAGATATTTGTGCAGATATTGTTCACAGATCTCTGGTTAAAGTGAAATCATGGACAAATTGGTCTATTTGTATATGGCCACAAAATGGATCAATTTGTCCATGATTTCACCTCAACCAGAGATCTGTGAACAATATCTGCCCAGATATCTGTGTGTGTGACCCCAGCCTAACTTTACAACCTGTGACACTTCCACCTGTATTCCATCTGAGGTCAATCTATACAATATTCCTTAAATTTGTATCCACCCTTAAATATAGACAATTTTTGCCATCCAGGTCTTTTTTCTAACTGCATACATTTTAGCCACATAATATACCTCATCTGCATTCACATTAAGATCATGCTTTTCTGCATGTGTATCCTATTTACACTCACAATCTTCATTTGTATTACATCTTGACTCCTCTATTCTGTCTACATCACCCTGGGTTTATGCTCTACGTCACCTGTATCCATTTCAGGCCACTGCCCTTTTAATTGTACCATAACTTTCTGCTTTCTACTACCGTATTATGTGCTTTTCCATCTGAATCCACCCTAACACCATGCTCCACTCTCTCTATAATCACCTTATGACCATAAACAACTTTATCTGCATCCACTCTAGAATCATAGTCTACTCCATCTGCATCCATTCTAGAACCAGACTCTACTCCATCTTCAGCCACCCTAGAACCATAGTCTACTCCATCTACTTCCATCCTACAACTATTGACTACTCCATCTGCATCCACCCTAGAAATATAATCTACGCCATCTGCATCCACCCTAGAACCATATTCTACTCCAAACTACATACATCATAGAACCATAGTCTATTCCATCTGCATCTATCCAAGAACATAGCTACTCATCGCATATATCCGTACCATAGCTACCCCATCTGAACATCCATATCCCAGGTTAGCACAGTAGTGCTAGTACTCACACTCCTTGCACCCTTCAAACCAAGAAACCCCCAGAACCATTGTCTTCATCCATCTACATACACCCTAGAACCATAGTCTACTCCATATGTATTCACCCTATGTATTCACCCTAGAGCCATAGTCTACACCATCTGCATCCACTCTAGAAAAATAGTCTACTCCATCGGCATCCACCCTAGAACCATAGTCTACTCCAGGGGTGGGCAGCTCCAGGCCTCGAGGGCCGCACACAGTCCAGTCTGCCTGTGCTGGATGTTAGTGCTGTCTATGGTGCTGAAGTTTACTCACCTGGATTTCTGAGCATGCTGTGTTATTCAAATCGGATCCGGGAAACGATTGATTTTTTTCCCCTGATCCGGCACCCATAGACTCCAATTTATGGGCACCAGATCCGGGAAATAATCAGATTGTTTCCCGGATCCAATTTGAATAACTGGCATGCTCAGAAATCCAGGTGAGCAAACTTCAGCACCATAGAAAGCACTAACATCCAGCACAGGCAGACTTCAGCACCTAGGACTGCAGCACAAAACTAATCAGGCAAAAACCCTGATCAGGGACAATATTTGCCATCAGGTTCAAAACATCAGGTGCTATCCTTTCCTGTCAGGGTGATCCTGCAAAAACAGGATACACCCTGACAGGCAAAAAACTGTGGTGTGAAGCCAGCCTTACTGGCAGATTAGAATACGGCAGTATTGGCTAATATGCCGGTAACCTGAGTAATTCAAACAACGCTGCTTTGACAGCAGCAGCGGTAAAGCTGATCTAGCTATTATAACTATTTGCCGATGATAAATAGCTACATTGCTTCACCCTACTGCATCCCACAGCCTCATCGCATCACTCTACTGCTTCCCACCTCCATGTACTGTGCACCTGCTTGACCCTGCAAGACTCCTCCGCACTGGACATCCCCACTACATCTGTCCTCTGGCGGCATCCCTCCACCATGAGCCTTGTGACTGCCCGGTCTTGATTGACACTTCTCCGCTTTGCACACCCTTCCCGCTGCACCTATTCCCTGTCGCTCCTAACCCCTGTCTCCATCTCAACCCCTGGCAGCACCTCCTCCTCCTGGCTGCTGCTACCCCTCCCTGCTACAGCTGTTAACCCCTCCCCGCTACTGCTATTCCTCATCTGCATCTCACCCCTGCTCCACTTCCCACTCAAACTGCATCCCTTATCCCTACGCAATGTTTCTCCTTCTCTTCACACTCACCCCTATCCTTCTCCACCTCCTGCAATCCCCCTCTGTTCCTCCCCCCGACAAAACAATATCACTCTCCCCCTCCATCCTACCTAGCCATCTCACCCACTCCTCTAAACATTTTCCTCCACACCCAAGCCTTTATCTCCAAACATGCCCGCCACGCAAGCTCTCACGTCCTCACCTTCTAACCCTCTCCCTCCTCCTACTTGCCGGGGACATCTCCTCCAACCCCGGTCCCCCCCAACACATCCCCACAGTCATCTCTAGCACACACCACCTCCTCACTACTACCACCCGCAAGCCCTGCAACCTTACACCCATTCCCCAATCAGTCTTTCTGGCGCACTCTGGAATGCCCGCTCAGTATGCAATAAACTTACTATCACCCACGACCTCTTCATTCCCAAAAAACTCTCCTTCCTTGGCATTACCGAAACATGGCTCACCCCCTCTGACACAACCTCCCCCAGCAACTCCTGCGGCGGGGGTGTTGGCTACTCCTGGCCAACAACTGCTCCTTCACTCCAATTATGCCACTCCCCTCTGCCTTCCTCCCCTCCTTCGAGGCGCACTCCGTGCGTATCTTCTCCCCCTGCAACCTCCAACTGGCTGCATCTACCGCCCCCCAGGATCCCGTCCACCTTCTTGACCACTTTACAACCTGGCTTCTCCACCTCCTCTCCTCCGATATCCCCACCATCATCATGGACGACTTCAACATCCCTATCGATACACTCGACACCCCTGCCTCCAGACTCCTCTCTCAAACCTCTTCCTTCTGCCTCTCCCAATGGTCCTCCTCCGCCACGCACAATGGCGGCCACATACTGGACCTCGTCTTCACCCGCCTCTGTTCCCTTACCGACCTCGCAAACTCATCCCTCCTCCTATCCGACCACAACCTGCTGACCTTCTCCTCCCTCTCTCTCACCCCCCCCCCCACCACGCTCCCCCCTCTCCGGAAACTTTCTCACCCCCGGTGAATCCTCAAACTCATTGACTTCCACTCACTCTTCGAGTCCCTCCTCCCTGTCTCTGAACTAGCCTCCTCTCAAGACACCGACGCAGCCGCCATCCTTTACAACACCACCCTCACCACAGCCCTCGACCAGGCCACCCCCTCTCATTCAACAAAATCTGCGCACATAGGCAACCCTGGCTCACCGCCCACACCAAAGAACTTCGACGGACGTCTAGGGTGGCTGAATGGAGATGGAAGAAATCCTGCTCCTCGGCACACTTCGCCCTGTTCAAACAGTCCGTCATCGACTTCAAGACTGCACTGACTGCTGCATAACAAGCTTTCTTCTCCTCTCTCATATCCACCCTCTCCCACAATCCCAAGCAACTTTTCATGACCTTTAACACTCTACTCCTCCCCCCACACCCCCTCCCTCTCCTCTCATCTCCGCCGACAACTTCGCCAACTTCTTCAAACAGAAGATCGACAAAATCAGACATAGCTTTAACTCCCACTCCTCCCAGCCCTCTCCCTCTGTCGCCCAACCCCACTCGACCATAAGTAGCTTCTCCTCCCTGACAGAAGAATGCCTCTCCTCCCTTCTAGCACGATCCCACCTCACCACTTGTGCCCTCGACCCTCTCCCCTCCCACCTCATCCCTAACCTCACCACAGTCCTCATCCCCGCCCTAACCCATCTCTTCAACATATCACTTACTACCGGTATCTTCCCCTCATCCTTCAAACACGCCCTAATCACACCCGTCCTCAAAAAACCAGCCTTGACCCCGCAACAGTCTCCAACTATTCGCCTCAAAACTGCTTGAGCAACATGTCTACTCCAAGCTGTCCTCCTATCTCTCCTCCTGCTCCCTCTTTGACTGCCTGCAATCCGGTTTCCGACCCCATCATTCCACTGAAACAGCGCTAACCAAAGTCACCAATGACCTACTGACCGCCAAGAGCAAGCGACACTACTCCTCCTCCTCTTAACCTCTCTGCCGCCTTCAACACAGTCGACCACTCACTCCTACTCCAAATCCTAAAATCCCTTGGCATTAGTGACCTAGCCCTCTCCTGGATCTCCTCTTACCTAACAGACCGGACCTTCACTGTCACCCACTCCCACACCTCCTCCTCGCCCTACCCCCTATCTATTGGTGTTCCCCAAGGCTCGGTCCTGGGACCACTACTCTTCTCCATCTACACCTTCGGCCTAGGCCAACTAATCGAATCCCACGGCCTTCAATACCACCTCAAAGCCTACGACACCCAGCTCTAACTCTCCGACCCCGACATCACCTCCTTACTATCCAAAAGTCCTCACTGCCTGTCCGCCATCTCATCTTTCTTCTCCGCTCGCTTCCTCAAACTCAACATAACAAAACCGAGTTCATCGTTTCCCCCCCCCCCCCGCTCGCTCTCCCCCCCTACCCAACCTAACCATCACTGTCAATGACTGCACACTCTCACCCGTCCCCCACGCCAAATGCCTCTAGGTGATCCTTGACTCTCCCCTCTCCTTCAAGCCCCACGTCCAAGCCCTCGCCTGCTGTCTCCAACTTAAAAACATTACCCGAATCCGCTCCTTCCTTGACCATGACACTGCCAAAACACTTATCCACGCCCTCATCATTTCCCGCCTCGACTACTGCAACCTCCTGCTCACCGGCCTCCTCGCTACCTCTCTTGCACCCCTCCGAAACATCCTCAACTACGCTGCCTGACTCACCCACCAGTCGCCCCGCCACTCCCCCATCTCCCCCCTCTACCAGGCCCTTCACTGGCTCCCCACCCCCCAACGATCTCAGTTCAAAACCCTAACTCTGGCATACAAAGCCATCCACAACCTGTCCCCTCCATACATTTCCGACATGGTCTCCCGATACCACCCCTCACGCAATCTGCGCTCCTCTCAAGAGCTCCTCCTTCACTCCCCTCTCATCTTCTCTTCACACAACCGCGTACAGGATTTCTCCCATGCATCTGCCATACTCTGGAACGCTTTACCACACCACATCAGACACTCCCCCTCCCTGGGAACCTTCAAGAAAAACCTGAAGACCCACCTCTTCCTCCAGGCCTTCAGCCCACACTGAGACACATCCTGCTGCACCACCTCCCCCTCACCCGTCCCCTCCTACTGTCTCCCTCTTACCGCCTATAGACTGTGAGCCTTCGTGGACAGGATCCCCACCCTATTGTGTTTGTTTGACTTAACTGTCATCACTTTTATGTTACTGTTCTCGTCCTTGTTCTACCCCCACACATGTAAAGCGCCATGGAATCAATGGCGCAAAATAAATCTATAATAATAATAACTACCGATCGCTGTATACATCTATATATCTGTCATTACTGTCTAGTCTAAAGGTACCGTCACACGCGGCAATATTGCTAGCAATTTCACTTGCAATTTGCTGGTTGCAGTGAAATCATTGACACATTGTTCCATTTGTACACGGCAACTAAATAAAACAATGTGTCTATGATTTCACTGCGACCAGCAAATTGCCAGTGAAATTGCTAGCAATATTGCCGCGTGTGACAGTACCTTTACTTTCAGCAGCACGGCAAAAACCATGCTGCTAAATTGCACAGTGTGCTGTATGGGTGCAAGATTTTCTCGCACCCATATAGTTTCATTGGCCACTCGCACGTCAAAATTGCGTTCAATCGCAGCATGCTGGGATTGAACTCGCATTTGACTCACAATGTGAGTTCAGTGCGTTGAAAACGCACAAATATGACCAGAAACATTTAATGACACCGGTCTGAGTGCAATTCGAGTTTTTCTCGCATTGCAGTCGTGCGATTCCCACGACAGTGTGCCTCCACCTGTACTGTGATGTTGGTGTATAAAATATGATATGACATAGAACTGTTCATCAGTATCAGATTGGTGAGGGTCCGACACCTACAATCAGCTGTTACCAGCTCCAGAGATGGATGGATGGATGTAATCAATATACAGAGTATCAGTGCCTGAATCCTTACACTATGTAGCAGACAATCTCAGCTACTGTAAGGTCAGCTCGTATACACCTCACGGCCCTACGCAGTGTAAGGAGCTGTGCTGAACACTGTGTACATCTGGTTGATCCGTGGCGGTCTTGTACCACAACCAAATGGATATTGATGTCCTATCCAAATGACAGGTTATCAGTATCTGACTAGTGGACAACTTACTTAACTTTTCACTTATGCTTTACTCTATCCTGCATGTACTCATAGCACAGCTATAGACCTATACTATATTCCATCCATATCTGCTCCATCTGCATCCACATATATCTGACTATACAGACTGTATCTTACCAGTTCAGAAAAGCCTACAAAATGGACACAAACTATATTTTCCTACGCCTTGGACACTTGCCCAAATGAAAAAGTAAAATTAGCCTCAGCTAAGAAAAATATTCACATAGAAATGAAATGTTTAATGCTTGATTTTCAGCCTCCCTGTGGTGTCCTTCAGAAATTCCTCCATTGCTGGTTCTGACCTTCAAGCCCTTACACGAGCGGTCTCCAATCTGTGTCTCTCCTCACCTTACAACATGTCTTGATACCCACAAGTTCGAGATGACTGCCGTGCATCTTCCATATTGACTGCTGCAATATACAGGCATTATAACTGTATATTGGTAGGAAGGGCGAGGGCTTCACCACTTCCACAACCAGCTAGCAAAAGATGTCTGTTGAGCCCACTGGGACGGGTACTCGGCAAGTACCGGACCGGGTCTGCTACTGGGGAAGTCACGGGTGGTCCTGGTTCGGACCGTGTCCCGGCCCTGGCAATAATAAAGGGGATATTTACAGGGGAAATGTCAGTCGTGACGCCACCCACTGTGTGCGGCCAGTAATGGGGCCGCCGCTGCTGCAGAACCTCCGGGGATTATGTAATGGCAGCGTAGATGGAATAGTTCCCGTGGGAAGAACTGTGTTCCCCGGGGCAGTGATGATTAGAGTCTATGGTGTAGTGTGCAGGCCTGGTGCTGAATGCAGTACACTTACTGTCCAGATGCTGCAGGAATCCTCCTTCAGTGCTGGAGCTTGCACGCTGTGGCTCTGAAGGTGGGAATCTGCTGCAAATCTGTATGGAAGGATTAGGGTTCTGACAGAGACATACAAGAGAGTCGGACTCAGGGTTCATCGTGCTTTACTTCTCAAGTTCTCAAGTTCAAGTTACAGTTCAGTACAGTTCTTACAGTTCAGTTCAGTACACGGGCACACTTTCCCCTCCGGGTTCCCTTTACTCTCTGCAGCCAGATCTCTCTCTTTCTGTGACCCCTCCACTCTGTCTCTGTGTCCTTCCCAGGCTGTTGACTCTGTTATTCACTTGGTTGTGTGTGACTCCGGACAGTATGGCGGTGACTCGGGACCCTGTGGGTCCTCCTGGTTGTCACTGAGCTGCCTGTCCTTTGGGGTAGGGACCCTAACGTGTAGCTGTGGTCACCGGTCGGTTGTCTGGGGATGCCGGGTGAAACTACGGTCCCCTCTACAGCCGACACTCTACTTCAGCCTAGCCTCCAGCAGTCCTCCCGTGTGAGGCTCTACCAGGCTCTCTCTACTGTGTCTTCCAGTGTCATAGGAGGGCTACTCCGCCTGCAGTCTTTCGTCTCGGCTGTAGTTCTAGGGCCCGGTATCATCGTCCCTCTCTTCTCTCACACTGCTGGGGTGCTGGCTCCGGATAGGCTTTCTCTCTGCGGCTCACACTGGCTCTGTTCAGATTCTGCGCTCCTTACACCCCACTTGTCCAGGACGTGTGATTCAGTCTTTACTCCTCAGCCTACCTTGGCCTACTGACTCCTTCCTCCTCCCCTTCACTATTTCTACTGTCTGTCACCTGACTACGTGTTTGCCCACCCACTGCTCTAAATCCACCACCCCTCGCCTGCCTAAAGTTCCCAGGCTCCGGGCTGGATGCTGCCATCTACTGTATGTGGGTTGTGTGGGTTGTGAGGGTGTTGATGTGCAACTGTCGTCTTACCTGCCTGGCTGCAGTTCCCTTTGTGGCCTCCTGGACGCAGGGGCGCCACATGTCCATTTAAGTGCCTACAAGCACTTGCTAACTTTGTTAGTCAACAACGTCCTTCCATACCTTAATCTATACAGGGCCTTACCAAAATTTAAATTAAAAAATTACAGATTCAGTGCAAATAATCTTTATTATACATGATTAGAAACACACAACAATGTAAAATCAACCCCATTAAAACCACCAAGAAACACACTGGAGCAGCTTGGTCAAGCTTCAACCACCTGACGATGCAATAGCGAAACGTGCGACGAGATGCTGAGCAGAGTGGTCAGTATGCGTTACGTTTGAGACAATTCAGTTACTTATGCAGTCCTTAAAGGGTGGTTTTAGCCCTGCACTATAGAAGGGCGCTTATATTTGTGCCTAGATTTAATGTGGATCGTTTGGGATTTGTGCAATAGATTTGAAATGATGCTGGTTCTGGATCAACTGTGGCTGCTTAACCTTGTTATATAATACATCGTTCCATACATTAATGGGATGGATCTTTGCCTTTGAACTGTTTGAAGCTTGACCACGCTGCTACAGTGTTTTTCTTGGTGGTTTTAATGGGGATAATTTTATATTGTTTGTTGTGTGTTTCTAATTATGTATAATAAAGATTATTTGCACTGAATCCTCACTGTAATTTTTTAATTTAAATTTGGGTAAGACCCTGTATAGGTTAATGTGATGCTTGGGAGGTTCTTACTCTCTATATGGATTTTTGATCATGGACATTAGGTTTCTATTTATAATTAATGTCCTTCCACATCTCTAAAGGTACCGTCACACAGGGACATATCTCCGGCGATGTTGCCGGCAACTGAGGGGCGTGGCCAGGTTGCGGCGACATCGCCGGCGAGTTGCCTCGTGTGACAGGGCGATAATCAGGCGAAAAATCGTCTGAGTAACATCGCCAGGTTTCCCAACAATGTTGGGAAACCTGGCGATATTGCTCAGGCGATCATGCCTGATCGCCCTGTGTAACGCGGCAACCTGCAATGTTGCGGGCGATTCCGCCTATCTACAACATTGCGAGTTATCGCTCGCTGGGTTGCTGGGCAACCCAGCGAGCGATAGCTGCGGCAACTAGCCGGCGACATCGCTGGTAAGTTGCTCCGTCTGACATCTCCCCGGCGATGTTGTCAGGGATGTGCGCTCCCGCGATCCCCGGCAACATCGCCGGCGATATGTCCCTGTGTGACGGTACCTTAAGGGACTTGGCACCCAATGTATTCTAGACGGCAGCGTACCCGACAAGTTTTGCTACATAAAAATGCCCCATGTTAGTGCACATATTCATTCTTTTTAGCATTCTTAAAGGGAACCTGTCACCTGTTTTGGGTGTTGAAAACCCTGCCCACCACCTTTATCATGATGAAATTGGGGTTAGCCATATGCCAAGTACTTTTAAGGGTCATATGGGGGTCAGCACACTGAGGTCATCGCCACCCCGCTGGATGAAAAACCCGCCCCTCCTGAATGTATGCAAGTTACAACATCATCCACACAATTCCCAAGTCTTGTGCCTGTGCAGTGGCGCCTTACTGTGCTGGCGCGAGACTTTGGTCTCATGAGACTTTGAGCACTGTGCGGCCGATGCGAGACTGAAGTCTCATGCTTGCACAGTGAAAACACTGGCTATTCAATACGGCACAGTGAGGCGCCACTGCGCAGGCGCTAGACTTGGAAATTGTGTGGATGACGTCGTATGTCATTCACTTGCATATACTTGGGAGGGTTGGGTTTTCCATGCAGCAGAGCGGCGATGACAGTGCATTGTGCAGACCCCCCTAATGACCCTTAAAAAGAAATTAGCATGCAGAACGGGACAGATTAAAGGTCATTTTCTGAGGCATGCAGGGGGACATCTGGGAATATAAAGGTGTTTCAGGAACCCCTAATTTCATCATGTTAAAGGTGGTGGGCAGGGTTTAGAACCCCCAAAACTGGTGACAGGTAACTTTTAAGCACTTTTTCAGACACATTTCATGCAGACCCAACTGAAAAAGACATTGTGCACACAAACCTGAAATCATCCTTTGGCTGCAATACCCATCTGCCTATGCTTATCTCTCCAGATAACCCATCATCCAGATAAAATGCCAGCCTTGCCCCTGAAGGCTTTATGTACCTTGGTTGGCACCATATGAGGTTATCTGGTGTGCCCAATATGTCCAAGTATAAAGTAGCCCATGATCTAGAACCTACCTAATACGGGTCACATGTAGGGAATACAGATTCACAATTCACTGTCTATACAGTATATAATTGCAATTGTATGTGGTATATCCAATTCTGTCTTCATAAGCAGCTCAAAAAAGATTATCAAATTCAGACTTACCTACAGCAACCACCCAAAAAATCTAGATTGGAATGAATTTAGCCTAATTTTTTGGAAGTTCCATTAGTATTCTTAAACTGACTACGATATTTAGGCCTAGTGGTGTGGAATTCAGTAGCCTAACTGTAAGCTTATGGGTCCTGATACAAAAGCTCCAAGGGGGCCCCCAATTATTGCAAATCTTTAATAGCATTAGTCTTTTTCCACAGGCCAAAGGGACTTTTGGGGCCCCCTAAGCTCCAGGGCCTGGTGCAGGTCACAAGGCATAGAGCTCATGGTATATTTTCTTGCAGCAGAGCAGAGGGACGGTGTATGTGCGCAGCTGCATTGACGTAGCTTTTCCATATAAATCAGTGTTCTACAATGTTTATAGGGTATTTCTCAGTGTTTTAATGTAGGGTATAAATATCTGCCTGTGTAAGGTGTCCTTAGTAGCTTAACGTCAAGACGCTCTTAAACACGGACTCTGTTTTCCAAGAAAAACCTACTGTATGCATACAAACACAGGGGCCGGGGGTGATGGAAAAATATTCTGTAGGGGAAACTGTTGTATTGTTCATGACTCCGATGCCCGGGCGCAGCGCGGCTGGATTCCTGCTATGTGTTTAATGACCTGGCACACATCTGATAAACACTGGGTGCTGCGTCTGCTGTTAGGCTCTGCCTGTTATTGATTTGCAGGGACACAGAAAGGAGACTTGGAGCCTGGGGCCCCTTACTGCCCCTCCCCATGCTCGAGTTGAGGGGGCCATGATCCTATAAGCACAGACTGTAATATGTAATCTACAGATGGAGGGATGACCTTATAGAGAGCTGTGTTTATGTTCACTTAAAGGGAAACTGTCAGTAACATTCAACTCATTACTAATAGAGGTTAATTAAACCACCTTCCCCCAATAAAGTGCCCAGGATGGAATTTAGAGGCCCCCATACCCAGGTCATTTCTTAGTCAGGCAATTGCAGTTCAAAGGGTTTTGGCTGGCAAATTTTAGCTTGGAGGGCAAGTACACAACATTGGCCCTTGAATCGTGCCCCTGTGGTGCCCCGCAACGAGTGCGTCACAGGAAGGTATTGCACCCTGACAGAAGATGTAATATCTTCCGTCTCGGTAATGACATGGTTAATACTCAGAGCTCCATACTCTACATGCACCACTAGAATAGAGGGCCAATTAGGTCCTGGTGGGAGGAGTGTAGCAGTAGTGTGTAGGAGTAAAGTAGGAGAAGAGTAGGAGTCGTTAGGAGGAGAGTAACGAAGGAGAAGCAGGGCACTTGTTCCGAAGGCGAGCAAGACGTTCACCGCAGCTCTGCAAACCAGGGTGAAAGAACTGCTTCTATGAGGCACCTCACCACCGCCGCAACTTAGTTGTCTTGCCAGCAGGGACCCACCACTGGGACACAGGACCTTCTGTAGCTTATATTCAGTCAGAACCTCCACTAGAAGTCTCTCAAGTACCCTGACCTGGTAATATAAGGCAACTCCGGCAACCCGTTAGAGAAAATAGAGAGAGGAGGAACACCGTGGAACTCTGAATCAACATCAGTCATTGCTGGGACCCCCCGGTCCGTTACCCAAGACTGTATACCTTGTACCATCTTACCGGTTACAGTAAAAGACCCGTTACAGAGAACACTGGTGCTTTCAGAACTGTTAAACCTACATCCTCAGTACTACGAAGCTGCCGTATACCATCAAGACAGCTCCTGGCCCCGGGGACTCCCGCTCATCCTGTGCGGAGCGCCCCATCTAGCTGCCGTACATCCCCCGGAGGCCCAAGCAGCGCCGGTGAAGTCACCGGATTCCCGCAGGTGGCGTCACGACAAGTAAGAATTAACCCCATCCGTTCTAAACCCCTTTTTGATCTGATCACCGGGCCCCACAGTCTCAGGCGCGGAACCGTGATGGGAGAAGCAACGCCCGAGACGTATCATATTAACCTGATTGATAAATTTGAGAACAATGAAAAAGTAATAATATAAAACACTGCAAATATATCGATATAAAAATGATATTGCAATTGTATTCATACATGTATATAGGATAATCATGAAGCCTAATGTACAAATCGGCAATACATACAGCAACAAAAAGGAAGAAGACAAACTGAAAAATGTCCAAGATTCGAATAAAAATATGTAATACTTCATTGAAAAAAATAAGAAAATAAAAAAGTCACATATCACATACATTAGAATGGGACAGCGATCCAAAACGGGGGGGGGGGGGGGGGATGAGTAAGTATATACAGTGCCTACAAGTAGCCTTCAACCCCCTGCAGATTTAGCTGGTTGACACATGCGGAATTAACTTGGCATTGTGACATTTGGACTGTAGATCAGCCTGGAAGTGGGAAATGCACTGCAGCCAAAAAGATTTTTGAATTTTTTTTTTTTTTTTTTTAAAGCGTTAAAAGTTAATTCAGAGGGTCATTTATTATTCAACCCTCAAACCACCAGCATTCTGTTTGGTCCCCCTAAAATATTAAGAAGTAGTTCAGGCACACATAACAATGAGCTTCACATGTGTGGATTAATTATCTCTTTTGCCAGCCTTTTCTGACTATTTAAGACCCTCCCCAAACTTGTGAACAGCACTCATACATGGTCAACATGGGAAAGACAAAGGAGCATTCCAAGGCCATCAGAGACAAGATCGTGAGGGTCACAAGGCTGGCAAGGGGTACAAAACCCTTTCCAAGGAGTTGGGCCTACCTGTCTCCACTGTTGGTAGCATCATCCGGAAGTGGAAGGCTTATGGAACTACTGTTAGCCTTCCACGGCCTGGACAGCCTTTGAAAGTTTCCTCCCGTGCCGAGGCCAGGCTTGTCCAAAGAGTTAAGGCTAACCCAAGGACAACAAGGAAGGAGCTCCGGGAAGATCTCATGGCAGTGGGGACATTGGTTTCAGTCAATACCATAAGTAACATACTCCACCGCAATGGTCTCCGTTCCAGACGAGCCCTAAGGTACCTTTACTTTCAAAGAGCAATGTCAAGGCTCGTCTACAGTTTGCTCATGATCACTTGGAGGACTCTGAGACAGACTGGTTCAAGGTTCTATGGTCTGATGAGACCAAGATCGAGATCTTTGGTGCCAACCACACACGTGACGTTTGGAGACTGGATGGCACTGCATACGACCCCAAGAATACCATCCCTACAGTCAAGCATGGTGGTGGCAGCATCATGCTGTGGGGCTGTTTCTCAGCCAAGGGGCCTGGCCATCTGGTCCGCATCCATGGGAAGATGGACAGCACGGCCTACCTGGAGATTTTGGCTAAGAACCTCCGCTCCTCCATCAAGGATCTTAAGATGGGTCATAATTTCATCTTCCAACAAGACAACGACCCAAAGCACACAGCCAAGAAAACCAAGGCCTGGTTCAAGAGGGAAAAAATCAAGGTGTTGGAGTGGCCTAGTCAGTCTCCTGACCTTAACCCAATTGAAAACTTGTGGAAGGAGCTCAAGATTAAAGTCCACATGAGACTCCCAAAGAACCTAGATAACTTGGAGAAGATCTGCGTGGAGGAGTGGGCCAAGATAACTCCAGAGACCTGTGCCAGGTCTTATAAAAGACGATTATTAGCTGTAATTGCAAACAAGGGTTATTCCACAAAATATTAAACCTAGGGGTTGAATAATAATTGACCCACACTTTTATGTTTAAAATTTATTAAAATTCAACTGAGCAACATAACTTTTTGGTTTGTAAGATTTATGCTTCTGTTAATAAATCCTACTCTCGTTTGCAGTTTGAAGGCTCTAACTTATTTGCATCTTATCAAACCACCTAAATCTGCAGGGGGTTGAAGACTACTTGTAGGCACTGTAAATATGTGCAAACTGGTATGGTCAAAAAGATCCAGGGGCCTAGAGTACAAAAATACCTCAAAGTAGAATGTAATGCAATAGCTAGATCATAATAAACAATATTATAATAAAAGTGAAAAATAATACCGTAGTATTGGAGCCTGTAAGATCCAATGGAGTTAATTATACAGGGTGGGCCATTTAAATGGATACACCTAAACAAAGTTGGATCCAAAATGGCCTCCATGGTCACCACCCATCTGGAAAAGTTTTCCCCCTCCCATATACTAATGTGCCAAAAACAGGAAGTTGATATCACCAACCATTCCCATTTTATTTTTGGTGTATCCATATAAATAACTCACCCTGTACTTATACGCTGATCACATATGATGAATCAAAGAAGATAAAATATAAAAAGTGAAAGCTGGAAAAAGGATATATCACAATAAAACAATATAATGATAGGATGTTTAGATTGTGAGCCATAATGGGGACAGTGTTGCAAATGTATGTAAAGCGCTATGGAATTAATAGCGCTATATAAATTAATAAATAGTAGTAGTAGTAGTAGGTCTGCAGTGGTATGGCAGAAGGGTGTAACTAACAAGAAAGACTATGTTGCACCCAGGCTTTGGGGTACTCGGGTGTCAGGCGGCAAGGGTTAACGCTCCGCTTGTCAGGGAGTGGTGGCCGCGCCTGCCCCCCATGTCCTGGGCCTATCTTCCAAAAAGGGGTTAATATTTACAGGGGATTATGTACAGTTGTTGTCGTGACGCCACCTGTAGTATCTGGTGAGGTTTCACCAGCACCGCCGCAGTCCGCCGGAGGTAGATGGTATTCCGGCTAGTGTAGTAAAGTCACAGGTAGGACTGGACCTCTGGGGCAGCGTAGTGAGAAGGGGCAGCTTGGGTTGGAGCTGTGGCTGGACTGGGGAGTGTTGGAACAGTCTATGAGGGGTACCGGGAATGGAGAGGAATGACACACGCACACTGTAGAGTCTCTTTTACCTTTTACTGATGTTCGTAAGGTAAAGTTGTCCAGGGCACTGACGGGTGGACAGGTTGCACAGTGGGTCCCCACAGCAAGTGGGTATAAGGCCTCCTCTGTCCTTTATGGTACCTTTACACGCCGCGACGGCAGGCTGGATACATCCCGCTACAGGCTACAAATGTAGCTTGTAGCGCCAATGTAGCCCGTCGTAGCGGCGTCTGAAGACGTGACGCTACAGCCGGCAACAGATACATCTGTTTCCTAGGTCTGCTCGAAAACTGATGGCTACAACGCCGATGGTAGCGAGCTGTATCGGCGTGTAAAGAGGCAACGGAAGGGAACTCGGGACAGCCTGCGATGTAGCTGCAATGTAGCTAAGGCGTGACCCTGGCTCTGTGTTACCGCGCCCCATGTGCGATCATTGGTGGAAGCTGCTGCATGACGATTGGTAGTCGCTGCATAGGGAGGCATATTTAAAGGAACTGACGAGTCACACTACACAATTGCTCGAGCGTGCTGTATTACTCAGCCTCCTGCGATGCCTGCCCAATCAGGATGTTATTGCTTCGTCCTATCAGCGTACGGACGGCTCGTAATCCACAATTGTAGCACGCCTATGTGCTGGCCCTGCTGCACCAGGTACGCCCATAGTAGCTGGTTATAGCGGTGTGTAAATGAGCTACAGCTGGCTACTTGAGACACCCGGCGATGTAGCTAGCTATAGATGTAGCGTGGCGTAGCGCATCTTGTGGCGGCGTGTAAAGGTGATGCGTTGACCGTTTGTAACCGTTTGAGCGTGCTCGTGCACGTAAAGTAGCAGGATGTATCCAGCCTGCCGTCGCAGCGTGTAAAGGTACCCTAATGGTACCTTTACACGCCGCGACGGCAGGCTGGATACATCGCGCTACTTCACGTGCTTGAGCACGCTCAAACGGCTACAAACGGTGAACGCATCTCCTTTACACGCCGCGACAAGGTGCGCTACGCCACGCTACATCTGTAGCTAGCTACATCGCCGGGTGTCTCAAGTAGCCAGCTGTAGCTCATGTACACACCGCTACAACCAGCTACTATGGGAGGACCTGGTGCAGCAGGGACAGCACATAGGCGTGCCACAATCTTGGATTACGAGCCATCCGTACGATGATAGGACATCGCAATATCATCATGATTGGCCAGGCATCGCAGGAGGCTGAGAAATACAGCACGCTCGAGCGATTGTGTAGTGTGACTGGTCAGCTCCTTAAATATGCCGCCCTAGGCAGCGACTACCAATCGTCATGCAGGAGCTTCCTCCAATGATCGGTGATGGGGCGGGGTATCCCGGAGCCTGGGTCACGCCTTAGCTACATTGCAGCTACAGCGCAGGGTGTCCAGAGTTCCCTTCCGTTGCTTCTTTACACGCCGATACAGCTCGCTACCATCGGCGATATAGCCATCTGTTTTCGAGCAGAGCCCATAAACAGATGTATCTGTCGCCGGCTGTAGCGTCGCGTCTTCAGACGCCGCTACGACGGGCTACATTGACGCTACAAGCTACATTTGTAGCCTGTAGCGGGCTGTATCCAGCCTGCCGTCGTGGCGTGTAAAGGTACCATTAGTGATGATTGAAGCACAGCCTGCTTGCAGCCAGACTTGCCTCCTCTCTCTTCCTGACTCTGGTGTCTGTCTCTCCTCCTGTGCAGTCTCCAGGTTACCCTCACTGATCACTGCGTTGCTGTACTGCTGTGTCTGGCTCCCTCTCTTGACCAACAGGGGAAAACCGGGTGGCTGAAGCCTCCACGGTGTGACAGGGTTTTCTGTGGTCCTAGAGTATCCCACAGGTGCAGATCCCCAATATCCGGTACTTCTTTGGGTGAACCTCCTCAAGTTCCTCACTCCCTCTTGGCTATCTGCTCCTTCCCTTCTGTCCCCACTTAGGCTTGTGGGACGTAGAAGGGCCACTCCGGGTTACTTGTTCGGGCCTAACCGCAGCACCGACCACCAGGACGCCTTCGCAGCTCTCCTAGCGTCTACACACTCTAACTAACTCCTCCCCCAGCAGCAGTATTTATAGGGGATCTTGTCTAAGGTCAGCAAGTTGGGCTCCCCCTACTGTGCCGGGGTGTAAGATGTTGCATGTAGCAGATACCTGCTGTGGAAACCCAACTGTGCATTAGAGAAGTCTGTGGCTACCTGCGTGAGCAGGGCACCACAACTACAGTTGGTACCTATAGAATTCAATGCAATGAGTCCATCAATAAAAGTGCAAGTGCATGAGGTGGGAAGTATACAGACCAGGCAAGGTGTCACAGATCCCCAGAAAGGTGTGTGTGTGGGGTAAATAGAGTAACAAAAATATATACTCTCTACAATGTAATGAGTGATAGTATGTAAAATACCTACACAGTATATAGTATATACGGTAAGTAGTGGTCACCGTACAGAAACAGTGAAAGCTATCTGAGTGTAAGAAGAGGTATGAGCCCAGATAGGAAACACCACCTAGATGCCTTCCATAGACCGAATAACATTATTCGTAACTTATTCATATTCATAACTTACAGTATTGAAGTGTAAAGTCCCCAAATGTGGATCACATCTCCCCTCTCTATGGAAGGCATCTAGCACAGTGTGAGCTAGTATCAAAAAGAGGGAACACAGCCAAGGACATACCTCTACGTCCTTGGTCGTGAACGGGTTAAGCTAGGTATATGGGTTTTTTAAGTGCAGTAAAGCATAGCATGCTGTACTATTCTACACTTCTGAAAAAAACATGTATTCAGTATTAGGACTTGTGCACAAAACTGTTTACATTGGAGGAATGCTATCTATGGTTTTCACCGATAGCATTTGTACCTATGTTGTTCTATGGGGCTGTGCACATCTGATTTTTTTCCTTCAACCCTAGTGGTTTCAGAAAAAAAAAAAAAATTGTGACATGTCTCATTTTGATCTAATTGTTAGATCAAAATCAGCAATGTAAAGGCCCCGTTACACCTAACAATGTCCCAGCGATCCGACCAACGATGTGGATCGCTGGGCGATCAGGACCAGTGAGAACGCTGGGAGCTCGTTCATCATTGGTCTCCCGCTGTCACACGCGCCGATGCTGGCCGTCCAGTGGAAGCCAAACGATTAATTTATGGTCCAGGTCATTTACCAACGATCAACTATGAACGACCTCATCATTGGTTGTTGGTAAATATCACACAACGATGTCGTTTAGACATCGCAGCAACGTCACGAAACCGGTGACGTTGTAACGATATCGTTAACGAAGTGTGTGACGGGGCCTTAAGTCTATAGGTCCCGGCATAACATTGGACTGAGCTGAAATTTAAGTGAGGTCCAATGTCCACAGACTGACAGAATGCAGAAGGGGGAGAAACTTTTTTTTTTTCCATATCCTAGAAAAATTATGACACTCTGATCAGAATATTATTATTATTATTATTATTATTATTATTATTATTATTAAATGGCCTTTAGCTCGATCTCAAGAATAAGCAGATTGTTATTCTTGGATGGAGAGAGAAACACGGTCAGACATAAGTATAGTTGCATTACATCTGACCACAGCAATCTATTACTTTGCAGAGAGCTAACTCTGAATAACTTTGTTTTTTTTTTATATGTACTTGCTCGGTAAGTCCCCAATGGAAACGTGAACTCTAGAACATGAAGTTTATGCTGTATATACTATCTGTAGTCTGTATATCAGGCACCAGCCACATATTATCCTGTATATAAGATTGGATGTCTGTGTGCACAATATATATGGCATACAGTGTGCAGGGTAATGTGATTAACCCCTTCCCGACCTGTGACGTTATACAACGTCATGGGCCGGTAGGGGGTGTTTGATGTGAGCTGCGGCGCAGAGCTTACATCAAACAGCCGACATCTCAGCTGATGTGATCAACTGAGATGTCGGGCTAACAGCTCCGATCGGATCAGGGATCCGATCGGCGCTGTTAACCCCTTGGATCCCGCTCTCAATCACTGACAGCAGGATCCAAGGCGGCCGCGGCGGGGAACGTGCTGTTCCCCACCTGTTCCGGAGATCCCGCGATAGTATCGCGGGATCTCTGGCGCTCAGGTGACAGCCCGGGGTCCTGGCTAGACCTGGGATGCTGTCAGAGCGCAGTTTCCTGTTGTGGTTGGCAGACGCTGCCAACCACAACAGGTCCGCGAATCTGAGAGATACAGATGAGCTGCAGCTCATCTGCATCTCCCAGAAGCGATCGGACTGTGCAGCAAGGTGCCTCTTAAAGAGGCAGTGTAAAAATAAGAATCAATGAAAAAAATAAAGTTTTTACAAACCTGTAAAAAAAAAATATATATAAAAGTTCAAATCACCCCCTTTTTCCCCCAATCACAATAAAAGTATTAAAAAAAAATACACATTTTTGGTATTGCTGCATTCAGAATCGCCCGATCTATCATCCTATTAAATCCATTAATGAGAGCCGTAAACTCCGTAATGGAAAAAATGGTCCAAATGCCAAAATTCAGTTTTTTTTGATCGCCGCAACATTGCTATAAAATGCAATAACGGCGATCAAGACTGCGGATCCCCCCAAAAATGGTATCATTAGAAACGTTAGCTCAAGACGCAAAAAATAAGCCATCACCCAGCCCAGATCCCGAAAAATGAGAACGCTACGGGTCGCAGAACATGGCGCAAAAAGTCCTTTTTTTTCTTCAAACTTCTGAATTTTTTATCACCACCTAGATACCAGTAAAGGTATACATGTTGGGTGTCTACGAACTCGTACCGATCCGAGGCATCACCCTGTCATGTCGGTTTTACCATATAGTGAACATGGCGACTAAAATAACCAAAAAACAAACGTGTCATTGCATTTTTTTTGCAATTTCCCTGCATTTAGAATTTGTTTGCAATTTCCCTGTACACTATATGGTAAAATATGAAAGTACAACTCGTCCTGGAAAAAAACAAGCCATCATATGTCTATATTGACGGAAAAATAAAAAAGTTATGGCTCTTGGAAGCAGGGGAGCAAAAAACGAAAATGAAAAACGAAAAATTCCCGGGTGATGAAGGGGTTAATAAATGATACAATATAATTGTGTACTGATATGATGATATCCAGATTTCACATATGATACACAATAATATACATTCAACATTGTGTATATGACATTAGATCGGATGTCTGTAGTCACATATCATATACCAGCACTATATGTGCTGTACTGTGTGCACTGCACCAAGGAGGGGCAATTACGGTAATTTTCCTGAGGTGCCACATGAGAGACCATCACTGTTGTGGAGTGCTGAACCAATAGGTATAATTCAGTTGTGCTCAATATTAATATATGAGTTATATTATTTTATATTAATATTAATTGTATCACTTAATACTGAGTAAAATTAAATATGCTGACACCCCCCATATATACAATATTAGCCACACACAACCCTCTATATACTGTGCAAACCCACATGTACAGTATCTTCCTATATGCAGTATGAGCCCCCACACAGCCCCCCATATATAAAGTATGAGTCCCCATATAGTATCCTTATATACAGTGTAAGCTTCCACATAGCCAGAGCTGTGGAGTCGGAATCGTGGAGTTGGTGTCCGTTTTGTTGGCGTTGGAGTCGGATTCAGGGAAATTGAGGAGTCAGAGTGGGATATTTGCCTTACTGATTCGAAGCCCTGCACTTAACTCCTATATAGTACACCTATTCGTTCCTTACCCAATCGCCTCCAAGATTTCCCCAGAATATCACCCATCCTCTGGAATTCTGCGCCTCAACACATCCAATTATCCACCACCCTTGGATCCTTCAGATGGAACCTGAAAACCCATCTCTTCAGGAAAGCTTACAGCCTGCAATGGCCATTCTGCCGCCCCACCGCCACTGGAGCTGCTGCATCCCTGACCTACTGTCTCCTCCCCAATATCGTGTAGAATGTAAGCCCGCAAGGGCCTCTGACTCACCGCAGGCCCGTGGACTCCGGTTTAGACAGGCTGTAGCTCCTTCCTCCTCGTCACGGGTGGGCCGCGCCTGCCGGTAGTGAGGCCCGATTGAGTACAGATCAAAAGTTGAAGACGTCTTGTGGGAACAGATTAAAGGGGTTAATTTATTCGTGACGCCACCTATGAGTAGTTCGGTCAGTCCGACCGACGCTGCGGAACCTCCGGGGGAAGGACAGCAGCAAGATGGACCGCTCCCCACAGGCTGAGCCGTGATCCCCGGAGGCTGGAGCTGCTTAAGATGTTGTGCGGCAGCTGCGGTTACCTTGTGTGCGGACGGATGCAATCATAAGGAAGCACGGACACTGAAAGTCTCTGTAACGGGTCTTTACTGTAACCAGCAGGCAGTACATGGTATACAGTTAACGGGTAGTAGACCGGGCGGACTCAGCAGTGATAGGTGTCCCTCAGAGATCCGTAGTGTTCCTCCATTCTAGCTAAGTATTTGCCATTGTCGCCCAGGAATACCAGGTCGGGTACGGGGAGGCTGCTTCAATCCCTATCCAAGATGTACGTTATGGATGTTCTGGGGAGCCTTGGGTCCCTCGTGGGTACCCCGCTGGTTAGACGACTGGAATGTGGCTGGTGGTGGGGTGCTCCTGTAAAGCTGCTCCTCCACGCTCCTGGTTCGCGTAGCAGAGGTGAACTGCTGCCAGCTTCGGTACCAGTGAACCGGCTGTGAGTTGGGCACGGGGGTCTTTTGGAACCCGTGGTTGGTGATGCCCGATCCCGGTTGTTGAGGCCTCAGGTGCTAACACCCGACCGGTGACGGCCCGGGGGCTGCACGAGGTGCAGAGCCCCCGCTCCTACGCCAAGTTCAAGTCCGTGTCTCTTGTCTAGACTAGACTCCTAACTACTCTAGACTAACTGTACTTCTCCTACACTACTCTTACACTCCGCCCACCAGGACCTTGGATTGGCCCTCTATGTTAAGTGATGCATGTAGGGTTTTGGATCTCTCAGTTAACCATATGACTGCTGGGTCGGAGAATATTGCGGCTGCATTTATGGCTGCAATACCCTCCTGTGACGCACTCGTTGCGGGGCGCCACACTCCCCCTTGGTTAAATTCGCTTGTCCCCAAGCGTCATACTACCCACATTACAGAGGTTTTTATATTTTATAACAGGTAATAAACACTTTTATTAATGACAGGTCATTATTTTGCATAAAAGTCAGGCAAGTAAAATAAACAGGTTAAGGCTGGCTTCACACTTGCAGATGCATCTGCAGCGTTTTGCAGATGCATCTGCAAGTATCAGCATGCAGACCACGGCCGTGGTGTGAATGCTCTCATTGATTCCTATATGTGAGCCGTAAGCAGGCGTATGCCTGCTTACAGATCACACTCTCCCGCCCGCACTATGGACGCGAGATGTTGCGTCCAAGGTGCGGGGCGGGAGTGTGTGATCTGTCAGCAGGCATACGCCTGCTTACGGCTCACATATAGGAATCAATGAGAGCATTCAGACCGCGGTGCGCCCTATTATAAACATAGGGACCGCGGTCTGCATGCTGATACTTGCAGATGCATCTGCAAAACGCTGCAGATGCATCTGCAAGTGTGAAGGCAGCCTAACACATTGCGCGGACCCGGCGGGCGGTCGGCTGTCCTTAGATAAGAGTTCAGGCTGTAGCCGCCAAGTCGCGGTGTTATTTGCAAACAGAAAGAAGTCTTTGGGCAAAAAGTTCAATCAACAAAGTCACTTGTAGAGGGCAGGGTTCCGGACTCGTATAGCGAACCACCCGTCACAGCATACATATCGCTCATAGGTTACAATGTCCCCTCTATATAAGTCTCGGTTAGGATGCCCTCGCGGTAGGTGCGATTCCACATCACGGCGCCCCACAAACACTTCAGTACTCACACCCTCCTCCCTTACGAATCCCCACCCGGTGGATAAGTTAAAGGTGCTCACCCGTCCGGTTTTACGAAACTCATCAGGCAATGGAGGTTGGCGGCGGGCTTTAGCACGGGCCTGCATGTTGGCGCGCAGCCGAGCGTGCCACTCCTCCCTTCGGATGCGATGTACCTCTTCGTCGGAGAGGTGCGGCGTGTGGATAAAGTCACTACGGCGTGCTGGTTGTTGAACGGCTTGAGTCTGGTGGGCAGTCTGGAGCGGAGCCCGGTTGAACGGAGCCGGAGAAGATGTTGCTGCGGCGGCACCCGACCAGCGTACCCGAGCAGGTCGCCCGGCAGAAGGATCCTTGGTGTCTCCCCAGGCAAACCCGGTGTAGAGGTCCTCAGCTGGGCTGTAGGTCTCGTCGTCATCATCCTCGATCTCTCCCTCGATGACCACGTCGGGCTGCTCGGCTGACGGAGATGTTGGAATGGAATCCTCTGGGTCGATGGGTGGCTCTGCTGCAAAGTTCTCCTCGAGGTCGTCTTGCAGGGCTTCCAGGCTGCCTGCCTCTCCTTCTGTAGCAGCGGGAAGTGGTGTTTCAATCCCGGTCACCAGGTAGGCCTCGGTAATTGCAGAGACCTCCGGATCAGGGGAGAAACAGGCGACAGTTTTGGCAGTGTTGAAACTAGTCGCGGGTTCCTCAAGTGGAACCAGGTAAGTATTCGGTTCTTCCTTGGAGCGAGTTGCAAGCTCCGGCTCAAACACGGTCGCTGTTCCAGGCTTTGGAGCGGAATAAACGGTGGTCTCTACCGGAATGACACAGTCTATTGGTTCTGGAGACGAGGCTGGACAAGTGGTCGGCGTGGGCGAGGCGGTGCTGAAACTTGAGATGTCGTCCGGCCCTGGAGTGGTTGCACCCGAGCGGCTCTGCTGCATCGCACGATATAGTCTGCTGCCCAAGCTTGCACTCCAACTGCGGATTGTTCATTCCACGGTTTCTAGGAGCCGTACCCGGAGGTCTTGTAGAGCTTCTTGCCAGAAGTCGGGGCTGCCGTCGATATGGAGGACGGGACTCGGACCCGGATGGCCTATTGCTGCTCTGGCCTCGGCTTCCACTTCTTGCATCAGGTCTCTCAGTCTTGAGCTGGCCATGTTTCTTGGAGGAACCACACCCGTCTCTACCCGGTAGCTGTACTGGTGAAGAGCTGGTGAAGAACGGTCTGTCTGACACTCCCATTTCCTTTGGGCTTTTGTAGTCCAATCGTGGGAAAAGTCTTTGAGGTCCGCCCCCATGGTTGATTCGAGCAATCAGGGCGGACAAAGAGTTTTGGCGCCTTTGCCTTTAGCCCTCCCACGAAGAGGGGCGGTGGCTCACCCCTGGGCTTGCACGTGGCAGATCCTTATGGCGGGAACGACATCTTGGGCGCCATCTTGGCCCACGGTGAAAAGGTGGGAAAGTTCTTTTAGGGACGAACAAAGTCCAAATTGTAGACATTAAAGTCATTTTTAAGCACATTATACCCGTTAGGGAACGGGCCTGCTCGTATCCTGTTCGTGACGCCATTTTCTGACTCAACGCAGGCCCGTGGACTCCGGTTTAGACAGGCTGTAGCTCCTTCCTCCTTGTCACGGGTGGGCTGCGCCTGCCGGTAGTGAGGCCCGGTTGAGTGCAGATCAAAAGTTGAAGACGTCTTGTTGGAACAGATTAAAGGGGTTAATTTATTCGTGACGCCACCTATGAGTAGTTCGGTCAGTCCGACTGACGCTGCGGAACCTCCGGGGGATGGACAGCAGCAAGATGGAACGTGTGGCGCCCCTGCGTCCAGGAGGCCACAAAGGGAACTGCAGCCAGGCAGGTAGGACATTGTTGCACAACAACACCCTCACAGCCCACACAACCCACGTGTAAGAGAAGGTTAACATCCAGCCCTGAGATTAGAACTCTATGAGATCGAGGGGTGGTGGATTCAGAGGAGTGGGTTGGGCACACCAGAGGTCAGGTGACTGACAGTATATAGTGAGGGGGAGGAGTGAAGGAAGTTAGTAGGCCATGGTGCTGAGAAGCAAAGAGGAGAAGCTGAGACAGAAGGACAATCACACGTCCTGCGAGTGCAAGGCTAGGAGCGCAGAATCCGTACTGAGCCAGTGTGAGCCAGAGGGGAGAGAAAGCCTGTCCGATGCTGATGCCACCAGGAGTGTGACAGGACAGAGAGGGACGGTGTAACCCGTGCCCTAGACAGCAGCTGAAGCCACTGACTGCAGGCAGAGAAGTCCCTCCTATGATACTGAAAGGAACAGAGAGAAGGAGCCTGGTAGAGCCTCGTGCTGAGGACTGCTGGAGGCTGGGCTGAGTAGAGTGTCGGCTCTAAAGGGGACCGTAGTTCACCCGGCATCCCCAGACACCGACGGGGGATCACAGCTTCATACTAGGATCCCTACCCAAAAGGACAGGCAGCTAAGTGACGCACTAGGACTCACAGAAGCTCGAGTCACCGCCATACTGTCCAGCGCACCACACACCACCCGTATAGACGGAGACCGTAAACAGCCCGGAAAGGACACTACAGACTGTGTGAGGGGTCGCAGAGAGAGAGAGGCCTGGCTGCAGAGCAAGAGGGAACCCGGAGAGGGAGAATGCACCCGTGTGTTGAGAACTGTGCTTAAACTTGTAAAGAACTGCAAATGACTTGTAAACTGCTTGGAAAGAACGAAAAGTAAAGCTTTGGAAAACCCTGAATTGCCTCTCTTGTCTGCATCTACCTGCACACCATTCTCCCCCATACAGGACACAGCCTGTCAGCACCAGCCAAGAGGAGAGATCCCTGCAGCCTGCAAGTAAGTGTGCTACACTGCACCAGAGACTTAACTCTTACTGCCCCGGGGGATACAATTCTTCCCACTGGAACTATACCATCTCCGCTGCCACTCCATCACCCCCAGAGGTTCTGCAGCAGCGGCGGCCCCATCACTGGCCGCACCAAGTGGGTGGCGTCACACGTGACATTTCCCCTGTAAATAATTCCCCTTTATTGTCGAGCCAGGGACACGGTCCGGACCAAGCCACCCGTGACTTCCCCAGTACCGTCCGGTCCGGCACCGAGTACCCCTGTCCCGTGGGGCTAGACAACCGCTCCCCACAGGCTGAGCGGTGATGCCCGGAGGCTGGAGCTGCTGAAGATGTTGTGCGGCAGCTGCGGTTACCTTGTGTGCGGACGGATGCAATCATAAGGAAGCACGGACACTGAAAGTCTCTGTAACGGGTCTTTACTGTAACCAGCAGGCAGTACATGGTATACAGTTAACGGGTAGTAGACCGGGCGGACTCAGCAGTGATAGGTGTCCCTCAGAGATCCGTAGTGTTCCTCCATTCTAGCTAAGTATTTGCCATTGTCGCCCAGGAATACCAGGTCGGGTACGGGGAGGCTGCTTCAATCCCTATCCAAGATGTACATTATGGATGTTCTGGGGAGCCTTGGGTCCCTCGGTGGGTACACCGCTGGTTAGACGACTGGAATGTGGCTGGTGGTGGGGTGCTCCTGTAAAGCTGCTCCTCCACACTCCTGGTTCACGTAGCAGAGGTGAACTGCTGCCAGCTTCGGTACCAGTGAACCGGCTGTGAGTTGGGCACGGGGGTCTTTTGGAACCCGTGGTTGGTGATGCCCGATCCCGGTTGTTGAGGCCTCAGGTGCTAACACCCGACCGGTGACGGCCCGGGGGCTGCACGAGGTGCAGAGTCCCCGCTCCTACTCCAAGTTCAAGTCCGTGCCTCTTGTCTAGACTAGACTCCTAACTACTCTAGACTAACTGTACTTCTCCTACACTACCCTTACACTCCGCCCACCAGGACCTTGGATTGGCCCTCTATGTTAAGTGATGCATGTAGGGTTTTGGATCTCTCAGTTAACCATATGACTGCTGGGTCGGAGAATATTGCGGCTGCATTTATGGCTGCAATGCCCTCCTGTGACGCACTCGTTGCGGGGCGCCACACTTCTGTACCAGTCTGTCATTGTTAATTTGTTTTCTGTAAACGATATCTATAATTTTGTATGTAACCCCTTCTCATGAACAGCACCATGGAATTAATGGTGCTATAGAAATAATAATAATAGTACAGTTGCTCCCTCTAGTCTATACATTATGAACCACCACATAGCTCCTATATACAGTATAAGCCCTCACATACAGTAGCTCTCTATATACAGTATGAGCCTTTACATAGCTTGTTGTATATACAGTATGAGCCCTCACATAGCCCCTATATTCAGTATGAGTCCTCACATAGCCCCATGTATACAGTATGAGCTTCTACATAGCCCCTATATAGATTATGAGCCCCCCACATAGCCAATTTATACAGTATGAGCCCCCACAAAGTCCTCATTATAAAGTGTGAGCCTCTACATAGCCCCTATATACAGTATGGGCCTTTACATAGCTTGTTGTATATACAGTATGAGCCCTCACATAGCCCCTATATTCAGTATGAGTCCTCACATAGCCCCATGTATACAGTATGAGCTTCTACATAGCCCCTATATAGATTATGAGCCCCCCACATAGCCAATTTATACAGTATGAGCCCCCACAAAGTCCTCATTATAAAGTGTGAGCCTCTACATAGCCCCTATATACAGTATGGGCCCCCACATAGCCCCTATACACAGTATGAGCCCTGATATAGCCCCTATATACAGTATGAGCCCTGACATAGGCACTACATACAGTATGAGCCCTCACATAGACTCTATATTTAGTATGAGTCCTCACATAGCCCCCTGTAAACAGTATGAGCTCCCACATAGCCCCTATATAGATTATGAGCTCCCACGTAGCCAATTTATACAGTATGAGCCCCACAAAGTCCTCATTATAAAGTGTGAGCCTCTACATAGCCTCTATATACAGTATGAGCCCCCACATAGCCCCTATACACAGTATGAGCCCTGATATAGCCCCTATATACAGTATGAGCCCTGACATAGGCACTATATACAGTATGAGTCCTCACATAGCCCCTATATACAGTATAAGCCCTCACATAGCCCTTATATATAGCCACACATGTCATATACATAGCTCTTTTCCCCGATGCTCTGCTCTGCTCAGATTTTCAGTTCTCTGCACAGCAGATGTAATGAAATGATGTCATTGCGTCTGCTGTCAGTCACAGACTGTGAATGGTGGAAGAAGGGGTCATCGGCTTCATCCACCACCAATGTAACTGTTGAACCCCGGGTCAGGGCTACTCAGAACCGGGCCCTCTCTTCAGTCTGCAGGGGAATGTCACGGCGACATGACCTGTATGCCCTGGTGCGGCAATAAAATAGGGGGTTAAAGAAAAGTTGAATAAAGTTTATGAAATTAGTTTGTGACGCCACCCGTGGTTTGTGGCCAATATGGGTCACCGCTGCCTCTCACAGCCCCGGGGATGATGGTAGTGGGCAGCAGGGGTGATAAGCCCTTCACGGACAGAACTGGTGTTTCACCGGAGTCGGTATATGAGTTGAGAGCAGCCGCGCTCTCCCACTCCCGGCAGAGTTCAGTATCTTCTCCTCAGGCAGGTTGTCTCCGCCTGCACAGCCAGTCAGTCGGCAGCTCCGCAGGTGTAGGTAGGCTCTCACAGCCCGCTCAAAGTACAAATGTAAGTCTCACACCAGAACTCAGTTTGACTGGCTTTTACTGTTACGGTTATACAGTCATAGGTCACAAAAGCACATCGGTTGCTCAGCGGTTCCGGTGTTTTACGGCAGCTGGGGCTAGCTTGTCTGCACTACCTCCATTCTAAGTCCTTTCGGGCCTCTCGGTTCCTTCCTGCACATCTACTCCGGGCCAGCTGTCATGGACTTTTAGTGGACCTTACCGATTGGGAATCTTAGCCCTATATGATGGCCTTTCCTTCGTGTGATGGGGGTTGGGTTCCGGGCATAATGTTCCTTCACCCCGCCGGTTAATCTGTGGTTGGGGCCAGGGCTGCCACTAGGAATTTCGGGGCCCCTTACTGGCAACATTTTGGGGCCCCCTGAGACTCCACCCATGCTCCGCTCACCCCACCAAGCCCGGCCAACACCCCTCGAACCTTCCAAAGCTTTCTTAATCATTACTCGTCTTGGGACAGTTACTTTAATAGAATTTGGTGCAGACGGATCCCGCTGTTCTGGTACCTCTCATCCTTTCAACAACATGGTGCTTGGCTCCAAACTCCTACAGTCTCTCCACAGCACCAGCCTTATCCCACCCACAGGGAATCTGTTCCGAGGAACTGTTATGGCAGCAGTTAGACAAAAGTTCCTTTGCTGCCGACACCTTGACGACTCAATTACCCGAGTCTATGCTGAAGTTCACCACAACGGTACTGAAGGAAACAGTCATCTCCCGCTGACCCACACAAAGCAGGGGCCGAGTACTGATGCAGGGGAGAGTCACAGTCCCACTTACTCGCATCCTGGATTGAGGCCCCAATTCTCATAATAATGATCCCGAGGTGACCCAGAGATTCCGGTCAAGTAAAATCCTGGTCTCCTCATTACTATGCCTCCTGTAGGTGCAGAACATTCCACTTGGGGCTCTCACTTGTGAGTTTTGTTGAGGTAAAGAAAACCGTCAGCATGGAGACAAATGTTGCTCACATTGACCTGTGTGACATCAGAAGAATTCTGAGAAGCTGTCACTCATCATTTACTAACATCTACCCCTAATATTTATAAAGGACCCCACCCCAACCTGAGACTAATAGTTAGCACATTACTTGACTGATCGGACCACAAGCCATACCCTAGGTGTCAGACCATACCTCCAGTACAAATACAGACCCCAGACCAAACCGCTCAACCAAACACAGACCCCAGACCTCTATAGTATTAAAAACTCCAGACCATACCCTCTGTACAAACACGGACCCCCGGACCAAACCGCTCAACCAAACACAGACCCCAAACCAAAGCCCTCAACCAAACACAGACCCCAAACCTCTTCAGTATTACAGACCCCAGACCAAACCCACTATACAAACACTGACCCCAGACCAAACCCACTATACAAACACTGACCCTAGACCAAACCCACTATAAAAAAACAAAACACTGAGACCACCACAACCAACACTCCACTATACAAACCACTGACACCTACGAACCAAACCCACTATACAAACACTGACCCCAGACCAAACCCACTATACAAACACTGACCCCAGACCAAACCCACTATACAAACACTGACCCCATACCAAACCCATATACAAACACTGACCCCAGACCAAACCCACTATAAAACACTGACACCAGACCAAACCCACTATACAAACACTGACCCAGACCACACCCACTATACAAACACTGACCCAGACCAAACCCACTATAAAACACTGACACCAGACCAAACCCACTATACAAACACTGACCCCAGACCAAACCAATATACAAACACTGACCCCAGACCAAACCCGATATACAACCACTGACCCCAGACCAAACCACTATACAAACACTGACCCCAGACCAAACCTACTATACAAACACTGACCCCAGACCAAACCCACTATACAAACACTGACCCAGACCAAACCACTATACAAACACTGACCCCAGACCAAACCCAGTATACAAACACTGACCCCAGACCAAACCACTATACAAACACTGACCCCAGACCAAACCCACTATACAAACACTGACCTCAGACCAAACCCAACTATACAAACACTGACACAGACCAAACCCACTATACAAACACTGACCCCAGACCAAACCCACTATACAAACACTGACCCCAGACCAAACCCAATATACAAATACTGACCCCAGACCAAACCCACTATAAAACACTGACACCAGACCAAACCCACTATACAAACACTGACCCCAGACCAAACCGAATATACAAACACTGACCCAGACCAAACCCGATATACAACCACTGACCAGAGACCAAACCCACTATACAAACACTGACCCCAGACCAAACCTACTATACAAACACTGACCCCAGACCAAACCCACATACAAACACTGACCCCAGACCAAACGCACTATACAAACACTGACCTCAGACCAAACCCACTATACAAACACTGACACCAGACCAAACCCACTATACAAACACTGACCCCAGACCAAACCCACTATACAAATACCTACCCCAGGCCTCTACCCTTTCCAATAATAAAGAGTTGCACAGAGAAAACACAGAGTTGATGAAATCTTGAAATGTTTCTTTGCTGTAACAGTTTTGTGCAGGCTTGGATCACTCATGGTGACTGCCGGAGGTGAAGTGTGCGGGTTTCGGTCACCGTGGATATGGCGATGACAGCCTGAGCTCCATCTAGACTACATGATGTAGTTCTCTTACCTGGACCTGGACGACCCTGCTGGCCGCCGCCATCTTACTCCCCATGGCGACACGACATCTAGCGGCGCTTCCAGTAGAAGAGCAGGTGTCACATGACTAATTGACACCGGACTGGGTGGAGTATACACTCACACTGTTCTGCTGCTGCGCTGGCTGCCCGGCACCGCGGATAAGCACACACAGCGTGACAGCCTCAGTCAGCGTGCTGGCTGGGGGGCGGACCTCCTGGCTCCAAATGGCCATGCCCCCCACCAGCATGGCCGGGCCCCCCCTGCCCTTGTCCAATGGCCACGCCCCGGCAGTCAGGCCCCCCGGGCCCCTCACTGCAGTAAGGGCTGCAACCCCCTAATAGCGGCCCTGGTTGGGGCATACATCTTCCTGCCACTTCAACAGGGCCTGCACCCTGGTATCGACCCGGTCCCTTGGTGTACCCGTTCTCCCAGACACACCTTAGATCCCGTCAGTCCTGCTCCGGTCTGCTGTGGTGGCATTGGCCGCCAGGTCCGGGTGGCTCCAGCCTGGTGTTGCTCACTGGTTTCAGGTCTGCTCTCTTCTCTCCTGTCTCCTACATCTCACTTCGTGTTGTTGTCTTGTGTGCTCTGCTTTTGAGTGTTAGTCTCCACCACCCTCACCGGGTTCTCCTCTCACTAACTTTCCACCCACCACCTAGCTCCCCCTCTATCACTTGCCTGACATAGACATAAATCCAAAGGACCAGGGTGTACAACGATCCGTGCTGCAGAGCATAAGGAAGGATCACAATCTTGGTATATAAGAATGGTGCTTTATTTCTTCTACATGTTTTGGGGCTGTCCCAACCCCTTCCTCATGAATACCACCATAAGCAATTGTTCTTCCTTATACTCAGCAGTGAAGATCGTTGTACACCCTGGTCCTTTGGATTTATGCATATGTTGTTCCTGATGGAACGGTGGATCCTGCAGCAGCTGTTTTGAGCTTTTAAACCGGTTGTGGGGCACACAACCTATATGGTTGTGATCAGTACCTCATTTTTAAGCTATCTTGTATCTAAGAGATAAGACCCTATTGAGCCCTTGTGTACCCTTTAATAGGTTTTGTAAAAATATAAAAGGGTGGGGGACAAGAGGCGCAATAGTGCCCTATCACTGGTGACACTACAGTATATCAAGGTGGTGCTGTGGAACCACTCACCTGATGCAGTTGTGAAACCCACAACTGGTTTGAAGGCATGTAATACTCCAAGCTGCTGCAGGACCTCCACCTACCACTGACCAGTGGTGATATCCAGAATGATGATGGGAATAAAGGTGTGTCACGGTCCGCACTGCTCCAAGCTCAAAAAAACTCACCAATGACCCAGAATTTCATCAAGCAGATTTTCATCCTTTTATTCACCTTCCTCCAACGCGTTTCGGCGCCCCACCTGGCGCCTTCCTCAGGGATTCCCCTGAGGAAGGCGCCAGGTGGGGCGCCGAAACGTGTTGGAGGAAGGTGAATAAAAGGATGAAAATCTGCTTGATGAAATTCTGACTCATTGGTGAGTTTTTTTGAGCTTGGAGCAGCGCGGACCGTGACACACCTTTATTCCCATCATCATTCTTTAATAGGTTTTGCCTGACATAGAGTACTAGGTCTGGGATTGGGGAATGTGTTGGGTGGTGGACTTACCAGTCCCAGCTGCAGTGCCTTTCTGTGGCCACCAGTCCGCAGGGGCGCCACATAACCAACATTCATTGCATCCTAGGGATGCAGAGAGCAGTGATGTTGGGACACGTGTGGTGGGCAGCACGGGGTGACCCTCTGGCCACTGTTTTCAGCCATTTGGTTGCATGTTGCCCAGGTTTGAACTAAACTGACCAGGACATCATAGATGGCTATGTATATAATCGGTGATGTTCTGTAGCAGAGTTGGATCAATTCTGTGCAGGGCTCTGTATAGTCAGTCTAGCAGTGTCCATCTGGGGCATAATGTGATCTATGGCGACAGTTTGACTCTTCATACAGATTGGCAGCCAATGACCTCACACTGACAGCATAAAGAGTCCAACTGCTGCAATAAATCCCACTGATCCACAGCAGAGGACCGGTGACACCATACAGGATCCAACCCTGGACTTGTGAGGAGGTGAGTACCTTGTGGCGCCCCTGCGACCAGGAGGCCACAAAGGGAACTTCAGCCAGGCAGGTAGGAACGACAGTTGAACACCAACACCCTCACAGCCCACACAACCCACGCAGCAGTACAAAGCAGCACCCAACCCGGAGCCTGGGAACTCTAGGCAGGCAAAGGGTGGTGGGTTTAGAGACAGTGGGTGGGCCGCAAGTAAGTCAGGTGACAGAGGGTAGATATAGAGCAGGGGGAGGAGAAAGAAGTCAGTAGGCCGGTGTAGGCTGAGAAGCAAAGACAGAAGCACATGTCCTGGAAGAGTGGGGTGGAAGGAGCGCAGAATCTGGAGAGCCAGTGTGAGCAACAAAGAGAAAGCCCATCCGGAGACAGCAACCCCAGGAGTGTGAGGGACGAGAGGGACAGTGACACTGGGCCCTAGAACCATGGCTGAGACGGCAGACTGCAGGCGGAATAGTCCTCCTATTGAACCAGAAGACACGGTTGGAGAGAGCTGGTAGAGCCTCATCCAGGAGGACTATTGGAGGCTAGGCTGGAAGTAAAGTGTCGGCTCTGAGAGGACCGTTGCTTTACCCGGTATCCCCAGACAACCGACGGGGGACCTCAGCTACACGTGAGGGTCCCTACCCCAAAGGACAGGCAGCTCAGTGGCAACCCAGAGGGCCCACAGGGGTCGGAGCCACCGCCATACTGTCCGGAGTCACACACACTAAGTGAACAACAGAGAGCGAAGTAACAGCCTGAAATGACAGAGAGACAGAGTGAGGGGTCACAGAAGGAGCAACCTGGCTGCAGAGTATAAGGGAACCCGGAAGGGAGAGTGTGCCCGTGTAAAGAGTGTAAACTGTGAACTGTACTGGAACTGTAAATGAGAGCTTTGAGAAGTAAACACGGTGAACCCTGAATCTGACTCTCTCGTATGTGTTGCCTGCATATGACTCCGTCCACACAGGTCTGCAGAAGATCCCCACCTGGAGAGTCACAGCTTGTCAGCTCCAACGCTGAAGGAGGATTTCTGCAGCTTCAGGACAGTAAGTGCATTGCATCCAGCACAAGCCTGCACCATACCCTACACAATAGACTTAGCCATCACTGCCCTGGGGAACACAGTTCTTGCCCACGGAGAACTATTCCATCCTAGCTGCCATTACATCATTCCCGGAGGTTCTGCAGCAGCGGTGGCCCCACTGCTGGCCACACACTGTGGGTGGCGTCACGACTGACATTATCCCCTGTAAATATCCCCGTACTATTGCTAGGGCCCGGGACACGGTCCGGACCAGGACCACCCGTGACTTCCCCAGTAGCAGACCCGGTCCGGTACCGGGTACCCCGTCCCAGTGGGCTCGACACTCTCCTAACCAGAAACCATCAATGTCTGACCTTCCCCACTGCTCCCACACTGAAGCTCCTCTGTGGTGGGCAGAAGAAGGCAGCTGACATGAGTAAGCCAGCGTAACCTGTGCAGTGATGCAGCCGGCCGGCACATTACATATCTTAAGGGTGCAGTGCAGGCCTGCTGCCTCTAAATCAGCAAACGTCGGGCAGCCCTCACATCTGCTTGGGGACCGGCCTGGAGGGCAGGTGCCCCACTGCCCAGTCTGACCCAGCACATGATTGGCTGTTACCTCATAGTACAATATACTACATGACAAGGCTCCCACTGTATGGTCATTTCTGCACTAATGTGGTGACTTCCCCTCAGACCACAACTATCATATCACTTGTAGCGATGCTGTAACTGCAGGAAGAAGATAAGTGTAATCTCCAATCAGGGCCGGCGTTAGGGGGGGCAGACTGGGCAGTTGCCCAGGGCCCCCACTCTCTTAGGGGCCCCCAAAGGAGCTGAACTGAAAATAGCAATAAAACAGTAAAAAAAATTAAAAAATACACATATTTGGTATCGCTGCGTTCATAAGAATCTAAGATCAATATAATCAATAATGTATGAAGGTAAAATAATCCAAATTAGCTACATTGCAATAAAAGGCGAATCAAAATGTTGTATCTGACTCAAAATGATATCAGTAAAAATGTCAGCTCAGGTCAAATAAAATAAGCCCTCACATAGCCCTGTATCTTCAAAAATGAAAACATCATGGGTCTCGGTAAAAGGCGAATAAAGCAAATTTTTTCTTTTTTTTTCCACAAAGTTCAGTTTGTTTGTTTTTAAGATTGAAATTAAAAAAATGTTCAGTATGATCTTATTCTGATATTCTGACCTAGAAAATCAACTTATGAAGTCACTTTTACCATATGGTTAACATGATAAATAAAATTTTTTTAAAAATTGTGGAATTGCACTTTTATTTGCAATTTCAAAGCACTTGGAATTTCTTTCTCATTCTCCAGTACATTTAGTGATAGAATGAATGATGTAATTTAATAGTACAACTCATCCCGTAAAAAAATAAGCCCTCGTACGGCTATGTGGAAGAAAAATAAAAAATTTCTGGCTCTTGGAAGAGGTGAGCAAAAAACGAAAAATCGCTCAGTGGTAAAAGTTATAAAGTCCTTGTAATTGCCATATAATAGCAGCAGGAGCGCCCCCGCAGGCTTCAGTCTTCACATGTTCATGATGGGAGTAATTAGAGTTAGGGGATCTCCTTAATTCCTACATTTGTAGCCAGTTATCAAGCAGAACTTATAAGGCATTCAAGCGGATGTCTAGGATTAATAAAACTTTACTACATTCTTTCAAAAACAGCACCACCCCTGTGTACAGGTGACATGTGGTATTACAGCACAGGCCCATTCCCTTCAATTAAGCTGAGCTGCAATATCACATACAACCTGTGGACAGGGGTGGTGCTGTTTTTGAAAGAAATCAGTCATGTTTATAGAATTCCGGATAACTCCTTTAAGGTCAATATTTCCACTAGTGACCCCACAAAAACACAAGACCACCAGGATGGGTCTTAATTCAAATGTATTTTTTATAATATGAAGAATATAGCAGATGTTTGTTAAAGATGACATTTAAGTAGATGATCCTATGGAAACATTCTTCTTACTTAATCTTATATAAATTCCAGTATATGAATAGTCTAGAATATTGTACAGTTGCTACAACTGAGATTATTCACTTAATCAAGAACAGTTGAACTAGCAAAAAGGGATTTACATATATTAGAAAAATCCACACAGGTCAGAATAAATACAAATAAAGTACATTTCAAAGGTTTCATAAGTAAAGTGCTCAGTGACAGCATGAACGTTACATGAATGAAGTACACTCTCCAGCATTGGATGACCAATTACATATGTGTAATGAGGTGTACAATTCAGATTGTATTATTGAAATTGAAATGAGCTGTGCACAGTCCGCCACTGCCCCCTTGTGGACAATTGCTGAAATGACTGCAGAGAGGAAAAAAAAAAACAGCATTGATTGCTGCTCCTCTCCCCCAACAGCCATGTGCTGAGGAGGAGAGAGGGCGGGAGATCAGTACAGACACAGAGTTGAACAAGAGAACATCTGCCTGTGGATGTCTGTTGAAAGAGGGCTACTTTGCAACACCTTGCCGGAAAAATCACCCCGCAGAAGCCCCTGTGACTGATCCTGGGCCACTGGACTTTGGTGCTGTGACTCTGGCCGCTCTGCAAAACCTTGCCCGCCGTGCACCCAGAGTGCTTGTGCAGGGGCCGTGACCTACATAAGGGAGCCATTTGTGCTGCTGTGATCTCCCTTCTCCTGATCTGTGTGCCCTGAGACTGGGAGAGACAGACTGTTACCTGCAGAAGGAGACCAAAGAAGAAGAGTGAGGAGATCCCCAGGCCTGCTACGTGGGAGCGACATCTTCTTCTGTAATAGACTGGTACGTGATTTTAGGGAAAGTTAGGGAAAGATACCTTCATTGTTGTGGTTTTTCTTGCTGCGTACCCGGCAGAAGTGAAGATCCAGAGACTCTAATATATACCAGTGCGCATATAATTCGGTTGACTGTGATATAAATATGTTTTACAGTAAAGAAATGTTATTATCGGTTAAACCTGAGTATGGGGATTCTGTTGAGAAAGATCATACACACACACCCGCGGCCTTACCACCGGTCGCTACATATGTACTTGATTACAAACAGCTCTTACATGTTTAGACAGGTAACAATAGGGATTCATACAGTTTTGTTACAGAAGGAGGCATCCAATGATTACATCACATCACGCTGATCACCGACGGCCACCAGGAGAGATTTCAATGAGATCCGCAGCGTTCTCCTGCGCTGTCATGCGGAGGACACTGTGGATCCATTGACTTCAATGCACTGTTTGTGCGCTTGCGGGCGCTTGCAGATAAAACAAGTGCCCGCGACCGCACAAAAAATACAACATGCTGCGTTCGGAAGGGAGTTTGGAGGGCGCAAAAATTGTACGTATCCAAGCGCAAACGAACGCAGCCAAACGCAGGCACATGCGTTCCCATGTTAAACATAGGAAGGCATGTGCGCAAGCGTTTGGCTGCGTTCGGTGCGCTGCGTTCCAAACGCCAGTGTGAAGGTGTATAAGAATGTAACTACTATAAAACTGCCCCATAAGAAAGTAACTAATATAATACTGTCTCTGTGTAGAAGAATATAACTACTATAATACTGTCCCTATGTACAAGAATATAACTACTATAATACTGCCCCTATATACAATAATATAACTACTATAATACTGCCCCTATATACAATAATATAACTACTATAATGCTGCCTCTATGTACAAGAATATAACTACTATAATACTGCCCCTATGTACAAGAATATAACTACTATAATACTGTCCCTATGTACAAGAATATAACTACTATAATACTGTCCCTATGTACAAGAATATAACTACTATAATACTGCCCCTATGTGCAAGAATATAACTATTATTATTATTATTTATTTATATAGCGCCATTAGGTTCCATGGCGCTTTACATGAGGATGAGGGAGACGCACAGGTACAGGAGGGGCAGGGACCCTGTCCACAAGGGCTCACAGTCTAAGATTGGCGGGTTAGGATACAGTAGGATGGGGAATGTCAGGTATGGGGCGGTCGCCTGGGTCTCATGGCAGGTTGTAGGCTTGACGGAACAAGTGAGTCTTCAGGTGACACTTGAAGCTACTCAGGGTAGGAGAGTGTTTGACGTGTTTGACTACTATAATACTGCCTCTATGTACATGATTATAACTACTAAAATACAGCTCCAATGTACAAGAATATAACTACTATAATACTGTCTCTATGTAGAAGAATATAACTACTATAATACTGCCCCCTATGTACAAGAATATAACTACTCTAATTCTGCCCCTATGTGCAAGAATATAACTACTATAATACTGTCTCTATGTACAAGAATATAACTACTCTAATTCTGCCCCTATGTGCAAGAATATAATATTGCTTCCTATGTATAAGAATATAACTACTATAAAACTGCCTCTGTATACAAAAATATAACTACTATAATACTGCTCCTATGTACAAGAATATAACTACTATAATGCTGATCCTATGTACAAGAATATAACTACTATAATACTGTCTCTATGTAGAAGAACATAACTACTATAATACTGCCCCTATGTACAAGAATATAACTACTCTAATTCTGCCCCTATGTGCAAGAATATAACTACTATAATACTGCCCCTGTACAAGAATATAACTACTCTAATTCTGCCCCTATGTGCAAGAATATAATACTGCTCCTATGTACAAGAATATAACTCCTATTATACTGTCCGTATGTACAAGACTATAACTACTATAATACTGCTCCTATGTACAAGATTATAACTACTATAATACTGCCCCCTATGTACAAGAATATAACTACTATTATACTGTCCCTATGTACAAGACTATAACTACTATAATACTGCCCTTTATGTACAAGAATATAACTACTATCATAATGCCCCTATATACAAGAATATAACTACTATAACACTAGTCCCTATGTACAAGAATATAACTACTATAATACTGCCCCCTATGTACAAGAATATAACTACTATAATACTGCCCCCTATGTACAAGACTATAACTACTAACTACCCGCCCCTATGCACAAGATTATAACTACTATAATACTGTCCCCTATGTAGAAGAATATAACTACTATAATACTGTCCCTATGTACAAGAATATAACTACTATAATATTGCACCCTATGTACAAGAATATAACTACTATAATACCGCCCCTATATACAAGAATATAACTACTATAATACTTCCCCCTATGCAGTGGCGTAGCAACTGTTTGTGGTGCCCGGGGCGGTCGAAAAATTTGCCACGGCTGCCGCCCCTAAGTATTGGGCCAAATGGCCACTCACCTATTGGGGTCATCACTGTGTACCGCCACCTCTGCACAACCCCAGTGTATGGCAACAAGCAGGACTCAAGGAGGGCCCAGGGCCGGAGCAATTTTCGCCGCCGGAGGTGTCTGCAGTCTCCATCCCCCTGCAGTTTCCATCTTCCCTACATCCGCCATCCTCTTCCACTCTCCTTCCTCCATCCTCCTGCATTCTCTATCCTCCTGCACTCTCCATCCTCTGACACTCTCCATCCTCTGACACCCTCCATCCTCCTGCACTCCCCATCCTCCTGCACTCCCCATCCTCCATCCTCCTGCACTCTCCATCTTCCTGCAGTCGCCATCCTCCCACACTCCCCATCCTCCTGAACTCCCCATCCTCCATCCTCCTGCACTCCCCATCCTCCTGCACTCCACATCCTCCATCCTCCTGCACTCCCCATCCTCCTGCACTCCACATGCTCCATCCTCCTGCACTCCCCATCCTCCATCACTCTCCATCTTCCTGCAGTCGCCATCCTCCTACACCCCCATCCTCCTGCACTCCCCATCCTCCTGCACTCCCCTTCCTCCTACACACCCCATCCTCCTGCATTCCCCATCCGCCATCCTCCTGCACTCCCCATCCTCCTGCACTCCCCATCCTCCTGCACTCCCCACCCTCCAGCACTCCCCATCCTCCTGCACTCACCGTCCTCCATCCTCCTGCACTCCCCATCCTCCTGCACTTCCCATCCTCCTGCACACCCCATCCTCCTGCACTCCACATCCTCCTGCACTCCCCATCCTCCATCCTCCTGCACTCCCATCCTCCTGCACTCCCCATCCTCCTGCACTTCACATCCTCCTGCACTCCCCATCCTCCTGCACTCCCCATCCTCCATCCTCTTGCACTCCACATCCTCCTGAATTCTCCTTCCTCTATCCCCTGCAGTTTCCATCCTCCACCACCCCTGCATTCTTCATCCCCGTGCACAGCCAGCCACCCTCTGCATCCCTCTCTCACACACCTCTTGTTCCCTTGTTTATTTGGTCCCATCTTCTCTTCAGCTTCTTGTGTGACATTTTGATCCTACACGCTGGGTATACTCCATGGCACTGCCCACCCGGGTCACATGCCTGTGACATCATCGCAGGTCCTGATCTGCTGCCCTGGTATTGTCTCTTCTGCTGGGCCCTGAGTGACACTGCCAGCAATCAGAGGCTGCGCCCATCACCCCAGGGCCCCGGGATGCAGGGTCCCTAATGCTGCCACCATCCACCGTGACCACAGTGACTGAGGTGAATAACCTGCAGGCTGCTGCCGCCCCCACACATATGCCATCTGGGGCGGACCGCCCCCTCCATGCTACGCCACTGCCCCTATGCACAAGAATATAACTACTATAATACTGCCCCTATATACAAGAATATAACTACTATAATACTGCCCCTATATACAAGAATATAACTAATATAATACTGCCCCTATATACAAGAATATAACTACTATAATACTGCTCCTGTGTACAGGAATATAACTACTATAATACTGCTCCTATGTACAAGAATATAACTACTATAATACTGCTCCTGTGTACAGGAATATAACTACTATAATACTGCCCCTATGTACAAGAATATAACTACTATAATACTGCCCCTATGTACAAGAATATAACTACTATAATACTGCCCTCTATGTACAAGAATATAACTACTATAATACTGCCCCTACGCACAATAATATAACTACTATAATACTGCCCCTATGTACAAGAATATAACTACTATAATACTGCCCCTATGTACAAGAATATAACTACTATAATACTGCCTCTATATACAGGAATATAACTACTATAATACTGCTCCTATATACAAGAATATAACTACTATAATACTGCCCCTATATACAAGAATATAACTACTATAATACTGCCCCTATGCACAATAATATAGCTACTATAATGCTGCCCCTATGTACAAGAATATATCTACTATAATACTGGCCCCCATGTACAAGAATATAACTACTATAATACTGCCCCTATGTACAAGAATATAACTACTATAATACTGCCTCTATATACAGGAATATAACTACTATAATACTGCTCCTATATACAAGAATATAACTACTATAATACTGCCCCTATATACAAGAATATAACTACTATAATACTGCCCCTATGCACAATAATATAGCTACTATAATGCTGCCCCTATGTACAAGAATTATCTACTATAATACTGGCCCCCATGTACAAGAATATAACTACTATAATACTGCCTCTATGCACAATAATATAACTACTATAATACTGCCACTATGTAAAGAATATAACTACTATAATATAGCTCCTGTGTACAGGAATATAACTACTATAATACTGCTCCTATGCACAAGAATATAACTACTATAATACTGCCCTCTATGTACAAGAATATAACTACTATAATACTGCCCCTATACACAATAATATAACTACTATAATGCTGCCCCTATGTACAAGAATATAACTACTATAATACTGCCCCTATATACAAGAATATAACTACTATAATACTGCTCCTATGTACAAGAATATAACTACTATAATACTGCCCCTATGTACAAGAATATAACTACTATAATACTGTCCCTATGTACAAGAATATAACTACTATAATACTGCCCCTATGTACAAGAATATAACTACTATAATACTGCTCCCTATGTACAAGAATATAACTACTATAATACTGCCCCCTATGTACAAGAATATAACTACTATAATACTGCCCCCATCTACAAGAATATAACTACTATAATAATACCCCTATGTACAAGAATATAACTACTATAATAATGCCCCTATGTACAAGAATATAACTACTATAATACTGCCCCTATATACAAGAATATAACTACTATAATACAGCCCCCTATGTACAAGAATATAACTACTATAATACTGCCCCTATGTACAAGAATATAACTACTATAATACTGCTCCCTATGCACAATAATATAACTACTATAATACTGCCACTATGTAAAGAATATAAGTACTTTAATACTGCTCCTGTGTACAAGAATAAAATTACTACCGTGTTTCCCCGAAAGTAAGGCATGGTGCCGGTTTTAGGGGGGAAACTTTCGGGGAAACACGGTATATACAACAGCAGCCCCAATTGTGTATACAGCTGCAGCCCCCCCCTTGCTTCCGCCGCCGCCAACCTGTAAAGTAAAATATCATTCTACTTATCCCCGCCGGTGTCCCGCTGGTGTCCCGCTGCATCACGCTCTTCCGTCTTCATCCGGCTTTATCCGACTTCCTTCTCCGGCGCACAGACTGACGTCATTGTCTGTGCGCCGGAGATGGAAGACAGATGAAGGTGAAGGAGCGTGATAGCGGCGGGACACCAGCGGGGATAAGTAGAATGATATTTTACTTTACAGGTTGGCGGCAGCAAGGGGGGGCTCATGGGGGGGGCTGCAGCTGTATACACCACTGGGGGCTGCAGCTGTATACACCACTGGGGGCTGCTGCTGTATACAACACTGGGGGCTGCAGCTGTATACACCACTGGGGCTGTAGCTGTATACACCACTGGGGGCTGCAGCTGTATACAACACTGGGGGCTGCAGCTGTATACAACACTGGGGGCTGCAGCTGTATACACCACTGGGGGCTGCAGCTGTATACAACACTGGGGGCTGCAGCTGTATACACCACTGGGGCTGTAGCTGTATACACCACTGGGGGCTGCAGCTGTATACAACACTGGGGGCTGCAGCTGTATACACCACTGGGGGCTGCAGCTGTATACACCACTGGGGCTGTAGCTGTATACACCACTGGGGGCTGCAGCTGTATACAACACTGGGGGCTGCAGCTGTATACACCACTGGTGGCTGCAGCTGTATACAACACTGGGGGCTGCAGCTGTATACACCACTGGGGCTGCTGCTGTAACACTGCTGGGGCCTGTATATACCACTGGGGAGGTTGCTGTATACCACACTGCTGGGGGCTGTATTTTATGGTTAAAACAAAAATCTACATTTATTTTCCCAATATAAGACATACCCCGAAAGTAAGACATAGTGGGACTTTTTGGGGTAAAAAAAAATGTAAGACAGTGTCTTACTTTCGGGAAACACGGTATAACACTGCTTCTATACACAGGAATGCTATACTTACCATACCATATTAACAGTATGCGCCCAAGGTTCACAGTCCGGTATTACATCACATCAGCTGTGGCGCTTTCCGTAGACCGTGCATCTGTTGTGGGCGGGTCTTTGTCCTGTAAGCTACGCCCCTTGGATACAACCGCGCCTGTTACTAAGGAAGTGTAGACCACTGCCAGGCGCCCGAATCTTACGTCACTTCCGGCATCTTTTGGTAAGTTCCTTACGTCCGCTCGCGTGAATCCTCCAGAAGCGGCGACGTCCCGACATGCGAGCTGGAGCTGCGGCTCTGCAGAATGAGAGTGACGCCGCAGTGAACGGCACCGGTAGGCTGGGGGGCTCTCCGGAGGCACGGCGCTGGGTACGGCAGCCTGCTGGATGGCGCTGCTGCCATCTTCTTCGGGCCCATGAAAGCGTCCCCTGTGCCGGCAATGAGGCGGGGTGCGCCTGTGCAGAGGTGCACTGAGTGTGCCATAGATGGTGGATGGCAGTGTCAGTGGTGACTGTGGTGATGATGGGTGGATGCATCAGTGTGCTGACTGGTGGTTGATGATGATGATGGTGTGGATGGCAGTGTCAGTGTGCTGACTGGTGGTGATGGTGTGGATGGCAGTGTCAGTGGCTGATGGTGTGAGATGATGGATGGTGTGGATGGCGTGTCAGTGTGCTGACTGGTGGTGATGATGATGATGAGATGATGGTGTGGATGGCAGTGTCAGTGTGCTGACTGGTGGTGATGGTGTGGATGGCAGTGTCAGTGTGCTGACTGGTGGTGATGATGATGATGATGGTGTGGATGGCAGTGTCAGTGTGCTGACTGGTGGTGATGATGATGATGATGGTGTGGATGGCAGTGTCAGTGTGCTGACTGGTGGTGATGATGATGGTGTGGATGGCAGTGTCAGTGTGCTGACTGGTGGTGATGATGATGATGATGGTGTGGATGGCAGTGTCAGTGTGCTGACTGGTGGTGATGATGGTGTGGATGGCAGTGTCAGTGTGCTGACTGGTGGTGATGATGATGGTGTGGATGGCAGTGTCAGTGTGCTGACTGGTGGTGGATGATGATGATGATGGTGTGGATGGCAGTGTCAGTGTGCTGACTGTGTGGTGATGATGATGATGATGATGGTGTGGATGGCAGTGTCAGTGTGCTGACTGGTGGTGATGATGATGATGGTGTGGATGGCAGTGTCAGTGTGCTGACTGGTGGTGATGATGATGATGATGGTGTGGATGGCAGTGTCAGTGTGCTGACTGGTGGTGATGATGATAATGATGATGATGGTGTGGATGGCAGTGTAGTGTGCTCATGTGATGGTGTGATGATGATGATAATGATGATGATGGTGTGGATGTCAGTGTCAGTGTGCTCACTGGTGATGGTGGTTGTTGTTCTTCCTGCAGAATTCTTCAGACATGCCGGAGACCATCACCAGCCGGGACGCCGCCAGGTTCCCCATTATCGCCAGCTGCACCCTCTTTGGACTCTACCTGTTTTTTAAAGTAAGTGTTGGCACCTGGAGGTACCTGTGGGTGATGTACAGAGGAGCCCCTCGCTGCTACATGTGACGGTGATGCCAGGGTGCACTGATCTGCCGACCTCTCGTACCGCCTGTCAGTGTAGAGCGAGGGCACGGGCACAGCTGGCATCTGTAGACATGTGATATCTGTGTGCTCCGTCAGGTGACAGTGACCTATGACATCACAGCCATTCTGTTTGTCACATGACCACAGCGGTGTGTACAGCACAGGGGATACAAACATACATGGACATGGCCCTCATACAGCCCATAATAAGGTGCAGAGGGAGCGCACGGGCACAGCTGTCATCTGTAGACATGTGATGTCTTTGTGCTCCGTCAGGTGACGGCGAACTATGACATCACAGCCATCCCGTCACATGACCACAGCGGTGTGTACAGACAAACATGGACATGTCCTTTATTGTATCCCCCCCTCCATAATAAGGGCATGTGTCAGTGCAGAGCATGGGCACATCTATCATCTGCAGACATGTGGCATCCGTGTGCTTGGTCAGGTGACTGCAACCTATGACATCATGTCCTTCCCATCTGTCGCATGAACACAGCACAAGGAACGCAGACATACACGGACATGGCCCTCATTATACAGCCCATATTAAGGGGCAAAGTGTGTGCACGGGCACAGCCGTCATCTGCGGACATGTGGCGTCCATGTGCTTGGTCTGGTGATGGCGACTTGTGACATCACGTCCATCCCGTCTGTCACATGACCACAGTGGTGTGTACAGACATACACAGATGTGTCCTTTATTATTCAGCCCATAATAAGGAGCATGTGTCAGGGCAGAGGGCCGGGATGTCACAATGCCACCATATGCCTTACAGACATGGTCTATAGTTGTTGTATCTTATTGATTTCCAAGTTTTAGGGTTTTTTGTTTTGGTTGTGTATTTTTACTTTTATATGTTTACTTATATTTTTACTGACAACCTGTTGTGGTACCATTGCATCATACTATTGTATTTATAGAAGTTGCTTACTATTGGAATACTGGCTTCTTGGTCCCAGAAAGGGGGAGGGGAAAAAAAAGGATAAATCCTGGAAAGGTGCTGCTTCTCCATATTCATTGGTGTGTCCCCTTCTTTTCTCCTGACATCAATATCCAGGAGGCTTCATGTGAGCGCTGCAGCCAGTCAGCGACTGATGATCACACTTTGTCCAAGTGAACCTCGCTGCTTCCATTACAGGGTCATCCAGTAGTGGAAATCTCTCTGTGGTTTGTCAGACCTAATATATAAACCTGAGAGTATGTGTGTATGTATCATAACTCCGGCCCCTCCCCTTAGCATCACTCATTTCACAGCCTGCATCTATACATAGCCCTGCCCCTCCACATAACCCCAACCACTTTAGGACAGGACTATCTATATACTATAATACAGGCTTATAGTCCCCCATATATCATATTGCAGCCTTATGGCCCTTCATGCAGCCTCATAGCCCTCTATATAGCTGAATGCAGCTTCATAGCCCTCCATATAGCTGAATGCAGCCTCATTGCCCTCCATATAGCTGAATGCAGCCTCATTGCCCTCCATATAGCTGAATGCAGCCTCATTGCCCTTCATATAGCTGAATGCAGCCTCATTGCCCTTCATATAGCTGAATGCAGCCTCATTGCCCTCCATATAGTATAATGCAGCCTTATTGCCCTCCATATAGTATAATACAGCCTCATAGCCTTCCATATAGCATTATGCAGCCTGATAGCCCTCCATATATCATAATGCAACCTCATAGCCCTCCATGATAGTATAATGAAGCCTCATAGCCTTCCATATAGCATAATACAGCTTCACAACCCTCCATATAGTATAATGCAGCCTCCTAGCTCCCCATATAGCTGAATGCAGCCTCGTAGCCCTCCATATATCATAATGCAGGCTCATATCCTTCCATATCTAATATATAAAGCTGAGTGTATGTATCTGTTTGTGTATATGTCAATAGAATGAATCAAATGCAAATCCACACGTAGAACTCAGGAGACACAAATACGCACAAACACAGTGACAGGACTCGGAATGTTATAGGCTAACATTCTATTGTGACATCACTGGTTTGTTCCATAACTAAGATCAGTTAGTTACTATGCCCAGGCAACATTGGGCTCTACATCTAGTATTTTGTAAAAGGACAAAAAAGTTTAAAAAAAAAAAAAAAAAGCCGTCTCTGTGGAGGTCCCTGATGGTTTTTGTAGACTTTTCTGACTTAAAAATACATAATCACATTGATGCTCGTGTATTTACCAGATTACTGAGAGCAGTGATTGGCTGCAGTGGTCATGGAACATCATCACAGAATGGAGGGACCATCAGAGCTGCGAGTGCAATTCATGAAATCTATTATTTTGTTCATTTTAAACCATGGATCCGTTTTCTGTCGCTGCCAATGTTTAATCTTCCACTTTAGTTTTATACCCCACACCTTCTTCAGAGAACCATACATTATCCTTTTGATGGGGAGGTTTTCCTTGCTGAGCATAATTGTGTGCAGTCGCTCTATGCTCAGTGTCAGGATTCCCCACTATCTCCAGATTGTGTCTGTAATTTGCACACTTGTGATCATGTGGATAATTTTAATCTGCTCTCAATAGAGCATTGAGACAAACCAGTCGGCATATGACAGCAAGTCTGCAAATCCCCTACCTGTAGTTATAGGACACCTGCTCGAGCTTGAAATCGGGAATCCTGGCAGAGTGCATATTGCACACTATCAGGAATCTGCAGTAACATCCATTCCTGCAGTCAATTCTTTGTTCAGCCAGGAACATCCTTTTAACATTCCCATGTGAAAACTATTTTTTTATTTTTAACCATATAATGTTCTGGGGCAAAAAATTACAGAAACATTTCTGAATGGTGTAAAATGGGTGAAAAATAATTTAAATATACGTATATTTTTTGTGGTTGTCATTCATTGTGTGGAAAAATGACCTGTCAATTTACCACTGCAGCATAGTACAGTTACCGCAGTACCAAATTTACAATATTTATTTTTTTCAGTTTCATAATTTTTATCGTTGAAAGTAGACTTAAAGGGGTGGTCCGAAGGCAAGAGTCATTCTCCTAACTTCCTATTTATTTGATGCCATTATCTAAACTACTTTCTAATATTCTTGCTTTATTAATTCTCTATCCTTCACAACTACATTAACTGCTTTTCTTTTTATTTTTCCACTTCTTCCTGTCTGATGCTTCATTTGGGAATTCCCAGTGCATGCTGGGATAGTTAGTGTCATCAGAGCAAGGAGCAGAGACTGTGGCCACCTCTGCATCCTCCTCCCCTTCTGAAACAGTGTCATCAGTGAGGCCCTGTCCGCCGTCCCGCCCTGTCCCGGCCCTGTCCCGGCCCTGTCCGGCCTGTCCGGCCCTGTCCCGGCCCTGTCCCGCCTGTCCGGCCCTGTCCCGGCCCTGTCCCGGCCCTGTCCGCCCTGTCCCGCTGCCCTGTCCCGCTGTCCCCCTGTCCCGCGTCGGCCCTGTCCCGGCCCTGTCCCGGCCGTGCGCCTGTCCCGGCCCTGTCCCGGCCCTGTCCCGGCCCTGTCCCGGCCCTGTCCCGGCCCTGTCCCGGCCCTGTCCCGGCCCTGTCCCGGCCCTGTCCCGGCCCTGTCCCGCCGTCCGCCCTGTCCCGGCCCTGTCCCGGCCCTGTCCCGGCCCTGTCCCGGCCCTGTCCCGGCCCTGTCCCGGCCCTGTCCCGGCCCTGTCCCGGCCCTGTCCCGGCCCTGTCCCGGCCCTGTCCCGGCCCTGTCCCGGCCCTGTCCCGGCCCTGTCCCGGCCCTGTCCCGGCCCTGTCCCGGCCCTGTCCCGGCCCTGTCCCGGCCCTGTCCCGGCCCTGTCCCGGCCCTGTCCCGGCCCTGTCCCGGCCCTGTCCGCCCGTCCGGCCCTGTCCCGGCCCTGTCCCGGCCCTGTCCCGGCCCTGTCCCGGCCCTGTCCCGGCCCTGTCCCGGCCCTGTCCCGGCCCTGTCCCGGCCCTGTCCCGCCCTGTCCCGGCCCTGTCCCGGCCCTGTCCCGGGCCCTGTCCCGGCCGCCTGTCCCGGCCCTGTCCCGGCCCTGTCCCGGCCCTGTCCCGGCCCTGTCCCGGCCCTGTCCCGGCCCTGTCCCGGCCCTGTCCGGCCCTGTCCCGGCCCTTCCCGGCCCTGTCCCGGCCCTGTCCCGGCCCTGTCCCGGCCCTGTCCCGGCCCTCCGGCCTGTCCCGGCCTGTCCGGCCCTGTCCCGGCCCTGTCCCGCCGGCCCTGTCCGGCCCTGTCCGCCGTCCGGCCCTTAGATAGTTATAAGATGGCCACAGATGAATGTTAGAATACCCGCATGGAGGAGAAATACCTGCTGTCACTCCCAAGGGATGAGAGTAGACTGTTTTTCAGAGGATTTCAAATTTATTAATTTTTAGGCAAGTTGAGTCTGCGATTCTTAGCCTGTCAATTTCATTCATATACCACAAAGAATCTAATATATAAAGCTAAGTGTATGAATGTATATGTGTGTATGTGTAGCCCTGTCCCTTCATAGCTCTGCCCTTTCACATAGCCCCATCCCTTTCATGGCTCTGCCTGGATGCATATGGCTCTGCTCCTCCAGTTAGCCCTGCCCCTTTACTGTGATGTCACAATAGAATGTTAGCTCATAAGATTCCGTGTCATGTCACTGATCATTCTTGTGTGTCCTACAGACACTAGTGACCCATAAGAAAACCAAGAATGTTGTTTATCAAAATGCTTTTGAAAGAGTTGCAAATAAAATACTATACATTACTTGGGTCATTATTTAGTTAATTTGTGTTGCAAATCTGTAGTGTTGAATATATGATGTGAAATGTTTTTATGTGCAAAATAATCATTCTATAATGTTATAACTAAGCACAGTTAGTTACTATACCTGGGCAACTCCGGGCTCTACAGCTAGTGCAGCTGTCGTTTTACACGTACAAGGATTAAAGATGTCGTCGTCTTCTTTTTGGATATACTGTTTGTTTTTGTTCTAAGTGTAAATGTAAATTCTCAGCCATTTTCTTTCTATGTTCTTCTTCCTCAGATCTTCTCCCAGGAATATATAAACCTTTTACTGTCCATGTACTTCTTCATCCTGGGGGTCCTGGCTCTTGCGCACACTATAAGGTGAGTAGATGAAGGCTATAAGGGAATAGATTGCTATACATAGATCAGATATGGCGGCACATGAAGTACAATGTGGCATTTCTACACCCGTTGCATGACTCCTGCGTTTTACAGATGTATACAGCAGTCTGACCTAATGGGTCCGCTCTCGCCTGTCCATCAGAACAAAGTGAGAAAAGTGTAAGAGCGTTGAAAATCCGGTGTCCCATTTAATTTGCAGACATCTTGAGAAAGAAGTGATGCTGTTTGTAAGATATTAGGATAAATTGTCATGCCACTTTCCTGTATGCTGCTATTAGGCTTCTTTTTTTTGCGCTGTGTTATTCCATTCCATTAGCCATGAAATGTAACGTATACGTTTATTAGGCTCCTTTCACATCAGCGGTAGTTTGAAAATGCGGCAGTCGCGGTAAAAAAACCTGCATTTACCGCATAACGGCCGCACCTGCGGTTCACCTGCAGCAAGCCCCATGCATTGTCTATGAGGCTTGCGGCAAGTGCAGTATAGTTGTGCCGCACACTTACCTCAAGCCCCATAGACAATGCATTGGGCTTGCCGCAAGTGTGCCATAAATGGGGCAGATGCGTTTTTTTTACCGCGACTGCCACAATTTCGAACTACCGCTGATGTCAAAGGGGCCTTAGAAGGCTGTGATGGATGCCATATTGTGCTATCTGTAAATTATAGGATACCATTGTTTTAACACCTTACCAGCCTGATGTACAATGTTGTCATCTCCCTGGGTTTGATGCAGGCTCAGGAACCAATCTACCATCTTTGCCAGCAGATGATAGCTGTGATACTCAGCCATTATCCGCCCAGACAACTGCGTGTGGAGCAGAGCTCTGCCCGCAGCTGTAAACCTGTTAAATGCAACTGTAAATCTTTGATGGTGACATTTACAGCACTCGTTCTACAGCCCAACACCATGTGAACAGGACCTTTACTGTGAGACCTTTTGGCTCCGTCAAGGATATTTGCCTTAAGTTGTTATCAATATTCTTATATTCAATGACAACAAACAGAGATCTTGGAAAGAATTATTCTACAAAGTTTCTTAGAAAGTTTCAGAAGTTTTCCTTGCAGGATATTTTGGTCTTTATAGAGACTATATATATGATCCCATGATTCTTCCTTTATATTCTTCTTTCTCCTTCGCGTCTTCAATCGTATCTGTCTCCGATTATTAACACTTTCCTTTCTGTGTCACCTTCTTTCTTCTCTCAGCCCGGCATGAACAGGCTGTTCCCAGAAAACTTCCCCAACAAACAGTATCAGCTGCTCTTCACTCAGGGCTCTGGGGACAGTAAAGAAGGTGAGTGCACTGTGCCTGCGCACATCTAGGGGGGGGGGGGGGGGGCGCCCTTTATGATCACTTTTGGATAATTCTACACAGAAATGATTATTGATCAGCTCATGTTATTCACCTGTGTCCTGCAGAGATTATAAATTATGAGTTTGATACCCGGGATCTGGTGTGTCTTGTCATCAGTGGAGTAGTCGGGGTCTGGTACATCCTGAAGAAGGTGAGGAGCTCTTCCTATACATCTAATATGCCGTCCTGCTGTCTTGCCACTAATCTCTCTGTCTCCTCCTTAGCACTGGATTGCCAATAACCTATTTGGGTTGGCATTTGCCCTAAACGGGGTGGAGCTTTTGCATCTGAATAATGTCAGTACCTGGCTGCATCCTGCTGGGGGGCTTTTCATATATGACATCTTTTGGGTAAGTCCAGGAGAACCTATAAATTCAGAGTTAGGGACTTAAACTGGCAAAGTCTAAGGTGAGGGTTTTTTAATTCAATTAAATTTTTTTTTAAGGTTTTTGGGACCAATGTCATGGTGACTGTGGCCAAGTCCTTTGAGGCTCCAATAAAGTGTGAGTAGCAGACCGCCCCATTTATTACTCTCTCACATTTTGCATATCCTGATTCCATCTCGTCTTTTATCCATAGTGGTTTTCCCTCAGGATCTTCTGGAGAAGGGACTTGAAGCCAACAATTTTGCTATGCTGGGGCTAGGTGATATTGTCATTCCAGGTGAGTCCACTAGGGGGTGTCAAATGTTGCCACTGCATAGACCGGCCAGCCATTGCTTGTCTAGGTTTATACAGCAGCTGTAGTCAGCACCCGGTCCTGTCTTGTCATGGCAGCAAAAATAAAATGCATCTCCATCACATTACTTCTTACCTTTCATGGCTGTACAGTGCTGCTGCTTTGTATGGGCGCAACTGAGCATGCGCCACTAATGACAATGCTCTTAATCACACGTGTGGGAGTCTCTATATATGTGGCTACACACTTGCTAAGACGACCCCCTGAGGAAGCCTACGTGAAACATTCGTCGGGGTTGCACATATGCTTGGTTTTCACTGATGCAGTAATGGTTAAGCAATGTCTTACTAGATGCGCTGAGTACACATTTTTTTTTCACTATGCATATTATATAAGCCTAGTCATTCAGATTCGACTGGTGTATTATCTGGAGTTTTGATATACTAAGTTGGTGTCTTGCTTATTCCCCTCCATACTATGTGATGCCTGCTATGTTCACTTCTGTCTGATGTCCTCACTATATTTGATACTTTTTATGTCCTTTCATGCTTATAAAATAAAAACAACAAAATGGCCTGATTTCAAACTGGTTAATAATATTAAAAAGAAATTAAATAACTTTGCAAAATACTCTTGGATAAAAAAAAATTCCTACCTTTCTATGTATACAGCTCCTATTCAGACCTGTCTGTTTGCAGACTTTATTATGACTGAAGCTGTTTTACTAATTGTCATATTCCTTCCATTCTCTGTATTACAGGCATCTTCATTGCTTTGTTACTACGGTTTGACATCAGGTGAGTGTTATTCATATGACCCAGCTCGGGGTTGGCAGCTGTGTAATGTGCCACAGTGCCCGATTGATGCCTAGCGGTCTCTGTGCAATTCTTCAGGCAATTATACTTTGGCATATTATGCGATATGTTATATATGAAGGTCTGGACACCACCTTCCATGACTAGGTAGAGCTACAGTAAATCTATTTAGTGAGCTCCCTCTAATGGTGGCTGCAGAAATGGCAATAATAAACTTTTATAGAGAATATAGAGGATTTGGTGCCAATTTATGCACAGCTTAATAGAAATGAATCTTTTGATTGGTTTCAGTTAAGGATTTATGTCTTCAGAAAGATTATCATTGTGTTAACTTGACATTCCTCCGATCCTTACTAATTAGTTTACTCCTTTTTCTTTGTAGCTTAAAGAAGAATTCTCACACTTACTTTTACACCAGCTTCTTGGCATACATATTTGGCCTGGCCCTGACCATATTTGTGATGCACACCTTCAAACATGCCCAGGTAATAACCGCATTGCTACATACACACCTGGTCACGGACACCTCTGACTTCACCATCAGGTGTGACTGTAGGTTGAATCATCATTAAATTTCTGCAGTGAAAGGGTTAACTAAACAAGGTAAGATTGTGCGCTAGAGATAAGAGCGGTCCTGTCTGGTGACACTTCCTCTGTCCTGTTAACTTCTCAGTTTTTACATTCTAGTTTACACATCAATGTTACTGATCCAAGACCGCCATACTTTAAAGGGGTTGTGTAGAATTAGAACAACATGGCTGCCATTTTTTCAGAAATGGCGCCATATGTGTCTGTACGACTTGTGTGGGACATTACAACTCATCCCCGTTCACTGCAGTGACGCTCGGCTGCGGTAACGGCCAACCTTGGGAGGTGGAGCGATTTTTGGAAGTGGAAGCCATGTTTTTCTTATTTTGTACAACTTGTCCTTTTTTCTGCACTAGCCATCTAGAAAAAGGGAAGGAAGAGATGGCAACATCTGCAGACATGGCTTCCCTTGCTGTATCAATTTGGGCCACAATCAATAGTGAAGGTCAATGAAAAGCTTTCAAATTTACTGCAGTGGTCTCCAACCTGTGGAGCTGCTGCAGAACTACAACTCCAAGCATGCACTGGCAGCCACAGACTAAGGGCATGCTGGGAGTTTTAGTTCTTGCAGTAACTGGCAGCACTTGGCTTTTTGCACCTTTTCCACCCTGATTGTGAATCTTTTCATGGTTATTAATGGCACTTGTAGTCTTATGTGCTTAGTTTGACTGGCTGACCTGTGACTCTGTAATGTTTCTCCTCAGCCATCGCTCCTCTACCTGGTCCTGCTTGGCATCGGTTTCCAATTGCTCAGTGCCTGGTGAAAGGAGAGATACAGAGATGTTTAGGTGAGTGACCGTGTAGAGTTTAGTTGTGGAGGGTGTAGAGTAGTTCAGTTTGGGAGTCCTGAAAAACGTTCTTCACATTTTTCTGCCTCCCTTTTTTTTCCTCCTCCTTTTCATGTTCTCCATTTGCCTCCTCTGCTCTTGTCCTCTGCATCCTCATATTCTATACTACTTTTATTCATCTTTATTTACGTTTATTTATATTTATCCCCCCACCAATCCTTGTGTTTTGTTTTTTTTTCTCCCCTCAAACATATCCCTCCACTTCCTATCACTTCCTTTTCATACTTCTGGCTACTGGTACCCCGTCCTTCTTCTCCTGTCACTTCTTTCCTCTCCTATATTATTGTCATAACATCTCTCTCATATCATGTCCTTCATGTCACTCCTTGTTTTTTCTCCGTTCCCCTAATATTTTCCTTTTATCGCTCCTATTTCCCCCCCCCCTATTTCATTCTCCTTCCCTTTCTACTCATGTCCTCTGTCCTTTCCCTCTTGCATCTCCCTTCTCATCTCCTGCTTCCCTCTTGTATCTTCTTGTGTCCTCCTCCTTCCATCTCTACTTCCTGTGTCTCGTTTATCTTTCCTTCTCTGTTCCTCCTCCTTCCTATTATTTCCTTCTCTGTACTCTTCATTCTCTTTCCTTCTCTGTCCTCCCTCTTCCTTCTTGTATCTTCCCTTCCTATGTCCTCCCTCCTTCCATTTTGTATCTTCCCTTCTTGTGTCCAACCTCCTTCCCTCTTGTATCTTTCCTTTTTGTGTGATCCATCACTTCCCTCTTGTATCTTCCCTTCTCGTTTCCTCCATCCTTTCCCTCTTGTATCTTCCCTTCTCGTTTCCTCCAATCTTTCCCTCTTGTATCTTCACTTCCCTGTCCTCCCTCCTTCCATTTTGAAATCTTCCCTTCCCGTGTCATCCCTCCTTTCCCCTCTTGTATTCTTCCCTTGATTTTTCGTTGTCCATCCTTCCCTCTTGCATCTTCCCTTCTCGTGTCCTCCTTCCCTCTTGATCTTCCCTTCTCGTTTCCTCTCATCCTTTCCCTCTGAATCTTCCTTTGTGTATCCATCCCTCTCCTTCTTGTATCTTCCCTTCCTTGTGTCCTCCTTCCTCTTGTATCTTCCTTTCTCGTTTCCTCCATCCTTCCCTCTTCCATCTTCCTTTCTCTTTGTCCTCCTTCCCTTTCTTGCATCTTCCCTTCTCGTGTCCTCCTTCCCTCTTGTATCTTCCTGTATCCTGTCGCTTTCCTCTTGTGTTTTCCCGCTTGTATCCTTCTTTTTCTCTGTACTACTTCTGTTGTTCGTAACCTCAATACACTATTTTGCCCTTTATTTTTACTTATAATATTGCTCTCCCCTGACCGCTTAATCCCCCATCTCTTGCATTTTGTTTCTCCTTCCTACTTTCCCTCTTTCTCTCCTGTCTTGCTGCCTCTCTTTGCTCTTCATGCCTGTTCATTGGTCTTTGCATGCTTTGCTGTGTTTCATCTCCCTCCTTTTTGCCTCTCCCCCTTTCTCCCTCCTGTCCTTTGTTCTCTCACAGCTATGAGTCCTCTGCGGATCTTCTACCTCACACTCCACGTCTCTCTCACTTTCCGGTGGTGTCTGGATCTCCTGCCAGCCTGGCTGAATCCATGCAACAAAAATCCTGTTCCCCCGCCGCAGGCGGCAGCTCAACCCCAGCTCCATGTGAAGGGCCCCACTCATATCTGCATTTGGACAGATGCATCCCACCTCGGCCCACTCCCCAGCCTTACCTCTCATTCAGCAGACTCCATGCCTAGTCTGATATTATTCCTCTTCCCCATCATCTGCATTATCACCTGCTGGGACCACAACGAAGCCGTTTACGTGTCTAGTTCTGTAGCGTAAGGGCACTCAGCGTGGGTACCATGATGCCATATAGTGGATGGTGCTATTAAGTTTTGGCTCCAAGACGCTTTCATCTCTTCTGAATTTTATGCCTTCTCAAAATTAACATCCAATCTCTTCTGCATTTAAGGACATCGAGGGGTCTTTTCTGCTGGTCTTCAAGTAACTGTTTAATGTATGCTATGATTTGCAGAATGTAATACCTTGGTATTGCCAATCTGCAAGATTCATCAATGGGGAAGAGTCAGGAAGCCCCATATACAGCTGAACTGGCTATTTTTCCTACTAAATGAATGGGAAACGTAATTATCTTGTCACCCACAGTCTTATTCTCTAGTCACATTTCAAGCTGCATTTACAACTTTTCTATTTCTGACTTCCTATGAGATTCTTTATTGGCAAGCCGCTATTCTTGAGATATTCTCATTTTTATTTTTCTTCAATTCATTACCTTGGAGACTGACCACCGCTTCTCTTTTCTATGGAAGCACTGTTTTCAAACTGGCCAGGATCGCAGGAGCCACACGGTTATCTCCTAATCCTGGCCAGCTTCATCCCAGTGTTTACAAGGTAGTCAACAGCAGTGGTCGGTCTCCTAGGCAACGAGTTGTAAACAAAAGTGTTAAAGGGACTCTGTCAGGTCATTTTTCAGTATGATACTAATAGTACCCTTGAATAGTGCTCAGGTAGACCTTTAAGACCTTTAGCCTGTTAGTTCTCTTTCTGTAAGCACCTTCACACCCTGCAGGCAGCTGTAAAAGTAATTGACCTGACTCATGAGCAGACAGAGAGTCACAGTATTATTTAAATGTTATTTAAATATCCACACATATCAAGCTGGTGTTCTGTCCCTCTCCTCAGTGCTGGTTACACTGAATCTCTCAGGCTTCAGCAGGCTACTGAGTAACACCACTACAGTCTGTAAAATATTTCTGTTTATATGAAGATTGGTTTTCCTGCACACATGTAATATGTGTATCTGCTGATCAAATGTTAATATAAACACAAAGAAATATCTCAGAGCACACATTACACACATGCCTCGGATAACACACGATGAAGATCTCAGAGCTGCATCTGCTAAAATCAGATCTGCTAAGAGAAACCACCTTCTCCCCCCCCCCCCCTCCTTTCTCCCCTGTCTGCAATGAGTCACACCACATACAGATCAGAGGAGGGCTGTGCAGTGTAGTGATGCATGAATATTCATTTCCTTGGGGAGTGGGCAGCAGAGAACTCGCTGTGATTGACAAACTGAATTAATCTTTTATTATGAAGTTTAACACAGGATAAGAGGGGCGCATAAATATAAATAATAGAAATACATGAATGGAGAGACCTTAGAGAAAGGAATTAGAAAATGATAGCAGTTACATATGGATTTTTGACCTGACATTCCCTTTTAATAAGCATTAAATTGCAAAAGTGCTTGTGTTGCAAACACGGTTCGACAATATCCATCTATGAAGATGGGAATATGCCAATAAGATCAGTATAAGAACAGGATATTAAGTGCTTCACACTGAATGTTTAGTTCATGTGAGTATTGAACGTATTGCAATACAAATAAAATTTGCCCATGTCGACGCGGGCAGCAGACAGCTAATCTGGCATCTTGGCCATTCTGAGTGTTCTGGATCATTGTTTTCAGTCTAATTTCCTGATATTTGACCATTCTGTAAGTACTGTAACTAATTGCGTCAAGAAACTGATCTTGGAGTTGGTTGTCTTGGTCATGAGCCAGACAGGGCACATCACTGGGCACGTTATTATTTCCCACCCTCCTTCTTCCAGATATGAGGAGCAGCCAAAGGATACAGCCAAAGACGAGCAAGAGAAAAAAGAGGACTGAGTTCTGTGCCCGGGATATTCCATGACTGGGGAGGGCGTAAAACTCTGTACAGGAGACAAGAAGCGCTGCCCGCCCCCTTGTTCATTACTGCTCCCCTTTCTTTGCAATATGTACGTGTGTTTGAACTGCTTGCGTCCCCTCCATCACCCGTCGTGGGTGTGCGTCTGAGCCTGTCATGTGTTGCTGGGCCGGTATTTTTATATTTTGTATGGTGGATTTGCTTTCTATGGTATTAAAGCGTCTGTGAAGATGCCCTCTGGTGCTTGTTATTCAGGTGAAGTGTGTGTGCAGCGTTACCTGTTGCCCGCACTGGGGTGTCCTGTCAGTCTGATGTTGGTTCTCTATACTATGACCTGCACAGGTCCTGTCAGGAGCTACACGCGCATCCATTAGATATCATATTGTATGTTTAGTCGCCATGTTCTGCCAATAAGTGTGGGACTGGAGACGTCCTCCTGACTGTCTCACTGGATAATTAGATGTTCCGTGTGACCTGCGTCCAGCTTACTTCTTCTCAGTACCATAGAGTATGTACACCGTCATATGTTCTGCCATAAGGTCACCGTGTAATACTGGACCTATAGGTCTGGGCACACTGCACCTCCTAACATCCGTCTGATGCCATAATGTGTGTACATCCTTCATATGTTCTGTCAGTGTGACTGGTTCTGGTAAAGGTCTTCATATCAGTCTTACTGCAGTGTAGATTGTACCTGTGGCCTGTCAGTATTGGATTGGAAAACTGCTGGACGTCCACAATGTCACATATTTCTTCCACTACCAATGTATGGATTTCCATCCTAGGATCCACCAAATTTCAAGTTTTAAAACCCTGCTGTTTTTCTTCAGTCTTATTGCAAAACATGGTTTGTCTGCCTGACTGACAAGTTTTTTGGGGGCTTTCAAAAACAAGTCAGCATCCGCAATGTACTTCAAATAAAAGGATGGGCACATCCTTCCCGTAGTCTCAAAAGTGTAAACCAACTGGAACCCTCCCCTTAATTGTACAGACTCTACAGATCTGCTGTCCAACAACTACAGCTGTCTACATAGTTTTACATGTGGGGCAGTATTATAGTAGTTATATTCTTGTACATAGGGGCAGTATTATAGTAGTTATATTCTTGTACATAGGGGCAGTATTATAGTAGTTATATTCTTGTACATAGGTAGCAGTATTATGGTAGTTACATTCTTGTACATAGGAGGTAGTATTATAGTAGTTATATTCTTGTACATAGGGAGCAGTATTATAGTAGTTATATTCTTGTACATAGGAGGCAGTATTATAGTAGTTATATTCTTGTACATAGGAGGCAGTATTATAGTAGTTATATTCTTGTACATAGGAGGCAGTGTTACAGTAGTTATATTCTTGTACATAGGGGCAGTATTATAGTAGTTATATTCTTATACATAGGGGGCAGTATTATAGTAGTTATATTCTTGTACATAGGAGCAGTATTATAGTAGTTATATTCTTGTACATAGGAGCAGTATTATAGTAGTTATATTCTTGTACATAGGAGGCAGTATTATAGTTGTTATATCCTTGTACACAGGGGGCAGTATTATAGTAGTTATATTCTTGTACATAGGAGCAGTATTATAGAAGTTATATTCTTGTACATAGGGGGCAGTATTATAGTAGTTATATTCTTGTAGATAGGGGGCAGTATTATAGTAGTTATATTCTTGTAGATAGGAGCAGTATTATAGTAGTTATATTCCTGTACATAGGGGGCAGTATTATAGTAGTTATATTCTTGTACATAGGGGGTAGTATTTAGTAGTTTATTTTTGTAGATAGGAGCAGTATTATAGTACCGTATATACTCGTGTATAAGCCGAGTTTTTCAGCACAAAAATTGTGCTGAAAAGTGCCCCCCTCGGCTTATACACGAGTCAGTGACGGCTCCCCCCCCCCTGTGGTAGTATACAGCAGCCCGCCCTTCCCCCTGTGCTATATGCAGGCCCCCTGTTGCTGCCGCCGCACACCTGTAAAAGAAGAGCTTTCATACTTACTCTCCTGTGACCGCGCGCGCATCCCCCGCTCTCCTTCCTGCTTCTACCCGGCGTCCATCCACGTGACCGCGTGCCTATAATGACGTCATTATAGGCGCGCGGTCACGTGGATGGACGCCGGGTAGAAGCAGGAAGGAGAGCGGGGGATGCGCGCGCGGTCACAGGAGGGTAAGTATGAAAGCTCTTCTTTTACAGGTGTGCGGCGGCAGCAACAGGGGGCCTGTATATAGCACAGGGGGGAGGGCTGCTGTGTACTACCACAGAGGGCCTGTATATAGCACAGGGGGGAGGGCTGCTGTATACTACCACAGGGGCCTGTATATAGCACAGGGGGGAGGGCTGCTGTATACTACCACAGGGGGCCTGTATATAGCACAGGGGGGAGGGCTGCTGTATACTACCACAGGGGGCCCTGTATATAGCACAGGGGGGAGGGCTGCTGTATATACCACAGGGGGCCTGTATATAGCACAGGGGGGAGGGCTGCTGTATACTACCACAGGGGGCCTGTATATAGCACATGGGGGGAGGGCTGCTGTATACTACCACAGGGGGCCTGTATATAGCACAGGGGGGAGGGCTGCTGTATACTACCACAGGGGGCCTGTATATAGCACAGGGGGAGGGCTGCTGTATACTACCACAGGGGGGCCTGTATATAGCACAGGGGGGGACGGGACTGCTGTATACTTACCACAGGGGGGGGGGGACTGCTGTATACTTACCACAGGGGGGGGGGACTGCTGTATACTACCACAGGGGGGGGGACTGCTGTACACTACCACAGGGGGGGGGACTGCTGTATACTACCACAGGGGGCCTGTATATAGCACAGGGGGGAGGGCTGCTGTATACTACCACAGGGGGCCTGTATATAGCACAGGGGGGGGGGGGCTGCTGTATACTACCACAGGGGGCCTGTATATAGCACAGGGGGGGGGGGACTGCTGTATACTTACCACAGGGGGGGGGGACTGCTGTATACTTACCACAGGGGGGGGGGGGGGGACTGCTGTATACTACCACAGGGGGGGGGGACTGCTGTACACTCCCACAGGGGGGGGACTGCTGTATACTACCACGGGGGGGGGGGGGGACTGCTGTATACTACCAATGGGGAGGCCTGTATACCACTGGGGGGGCCTGTATACCTGTGCTGGGGTTCACCCTCGGCTTATACACGAGTCAATAGTTTTCCCAGGTTTTGGGGGCAAAAGTAGGGGGGTCGGCTTATACACGAGTATATATATTCTTGTACACAGGAGCAGTGTTATAGTAGGTATATTCTTGTACATAGCGGGCAGTATTATAGTAGTTATATTCTTGTACATAGGGGCAGTATTATAGTAGTTATATTCTTGTACATAGGGGCAGTATTATAGTAGTTATATTCTTGTATATGAAACAGTATTATAGTAGTTATATTCTTGTACACAGGAGCAGTATTATAGTAGTTATATTCTTGTACATAGGGGGCAGTATTATAGTAGTTATATTCTTGTACATAGGGGGCAGTATTATAGTAGTTATATTCTTGTACATAGGGGACAGTATTATTGTAGATATATTCTTGCACATAGGGGCAGTATTATAGTAGATATATTCTTGCACATAGGGGCAGTATTATAGTAGTTATATTCTTGTACATAGGAGCCGTATTATAGTAGTGATATTCTTGTACATAGGAGGCAGTATTATAGTAGTTATATTCTTGTACATAGGAGGCAGTATTATAGTAGTTATATTCTTGTACATAGGAGGCAGTATTATAGTAGTTATATTCTTGTACATAGGAGCAGTATTATAGTAGTTATATTCTTGTACATAGGATGGCAGTATTATAGTAGTTATATTCTTGTACATAGTGGGCAGTATTATAGTAGTTATATTCTTGTACACAGGAGCAGTATTATAGTAGTTATATTCTTGTACATAGGAGGCAGTATTATAGTAGTTATATTCTTGTACATAGGAGGCAGTATTATAGTAGTTATATTCTTGTACATAGGAGCAGTATTATAGTAGTTATATTCTTGTACATAGGAGGCTGTATTATAGTAGTTATATTCTTGTACATAGTGGGCAGTATTATAGTAGTTATATTCTTGTACATAGGAGCAGTATTATAGTAGTTATATTATTATACATAGGGGGCAGTGTTATAGTAGTTATATTCTTGTACATAGGAGCAGTATTATAGTATTTATATTCTTGTACATAGGAGGCAGTATTATAGTAGTTATATTCTTATACATAGGAGGCAGTATTATAGTAGTTATATTCTTGTACATAGGAGGCAGTATTATAGTAGTTATATTCTTGTACATAGTGGGCAGTATTATAGTAGTTATATTCTTGTACATAGGAGCAGTATTATAGTAGTTATATCCTTATATACAGGGATGTTTTAGTATGGATTTGAATGTGTATGATACATTTTCACACGGTAAAATAAAATAATACAGGGTGGGCCGTTTATATGGAGACACCAAAATAAAGTTGGATCCAAAATGACCAACTTCAAAATGGCCACCATGGTCACCACCCATCTGGAAAAGTTTTCCCCCTCCGATATACTAATGTGCCATAAACAGGAAGTTGATATCACCAACCATTCCCATGTTGTTTAGGTGCCTCTATGTAAATGGCCCACCCTGTAGTTTAATGAAACATACATACATGAGAATATAAAAAACACTGAATATAGCAAAAGATGTGCAATATATAAAAAGATATAAACAGAATACACAAAGAATTACAATAAGGCATCATTCACACATCCATATTTTTGATCAGTTTATTCATGAATATTTGTAAGCCTAAACCAGGAGTGTCTCGCCAAATACTCAGTGTGTACACGAGGCCTAAATATAGTGTCCCCATTATCTGTATACAGATTTATATTATAATACATCGTACTACATACTGTGGAACAACGTATCTCACTAAACAAATCCGTATTTTGGAGCAATTACTGGTGTACAAATATTTCCAAGTTACCATAAAAATTTACCCCAGAAAATAGCCCCTAACCACTTTTATTAGAGCTACTTCTTTATTCTACCGGTTGCTAATAGCAAAAAAAAAAACAATTAGTAAAACATTGGGTTTCAAATAAAAAAAAATGAAAAGATGAAAGTTGGACAAGTGATCTAGATACGCAAATGTATTATTTGTTTTTCCTTTGTACAGGCATTTCTTCTGATCTTTTTGGATCCTTAGGTTACAGACGACTGGTGCAGGGAAACTGCGAGACATCGCGAAACACTGGAATCAGTCTTTGATTTCCAAATGATTTTTGTTTTTTTGTCTTTGTGAAAGTATTTGGGCCCCCTGAACTTTTCAACCTTTTGCCATATTTCAGGTTTCAAAGATAAAGATATAAATTCTAATTTTTTTGTGAAGAATCAACAACAAGTGGGACACAATCGTGAAGTGGAACGAAATTTATTGGATGTTTTTAAACTTTTTTTTAACAAATAAAAAACTGAAAAGTGGGGTGTGCAATATTATTCAGCCCCTTTACTTTCAGCGCAGTAAACTCACTCCAGAAGTTCAGTGAGGATCTCTGAATGATTCAATGTCCTAAATGACTGGTAATGATAATTAGAATCCACCTGTGTGTAATCAAGTCTCCGTGTAAATGCACCTGCTCTGTGATAGTGTCAGAGTTCTGTTTAAAGTGTAGAGAGCATCATGAAGACCAAGGAACACACCAGGCAGGTCCGAGATACTGTTGTGGCGAAGTTTATAGCTGGATTTGGATACAAAAAGATTTCCCAAGTTTTAAACATCTCAAGAAGCACTGTGCAAGCGATCATATTGAAATGGAAGGATTATCAGACTCCTGCAAATTTACCAAGACCCGGCTGTCCCTCTAAACTTTCATCTTGAACAAGGAGAAGACTGATCAGAGATGCAGCCAAAAGGCCAATGGTCACTCTGGATGAACTGCAGAGATCTACAGCTGAGGTGGGAGAGTCTGTCCATAGGACAACAATGAGTCGTACACTGCACAAATCTGGCCTTTATGGAAGAGTGGCAAGAAGAAAGCCATTTCTCAAAGATATCCATAAAAAGTCTTGTTTGAAGTTTGCCACAAGCCACCTGGGAGACACCAAACATGTGAAATAAGGGGCTCTGGTCAGATGAAACCAAAATGGAACTTTTTGGCCACAATGCAAAACGATATGTTTGGCTTAAAAGCAACACAGCTCATCACCTCCAAAACACCATTCCCACTGTCAAACATGGTGGCAGCATCGTGGTTTGGGCCTGATTTTCTTCAGCAGGGACAGGGAAGATGGATAAAATTGATGAGAAGATGGACGGAGCCAAATACAGGACCATTCTGGAAGAAAACCTGTTGGAGTCTGCAAAAGACCTGAGACTGGGACGGAGATTTAGCTTCCAACAAGACAATGATCCCAAACATAAAGCAAAATCTACAATGGAATGGTTCAAAAACAAACGTATCCAGGTGTTAGAATGACCAAGTCACCATCCAGACCTGAATCCAATGGAGAATCTGTGGAAAGGGCTGAAAACTGCTGTTCACAAACGCTCGCCATCCAACCTCACTGAGCTCCAGCTGTTTTGCAAGGAAGAATGAGCAAGAATTTCAGTCTGTCGATGTGCAATACTGATCGAGACATACCCCAAGTGGCCTGCATCTGTAATTGCATCAAAAGGTGGCGCTACAAAGTATTAACTCAAGGGGGCCAAATAATATTGCACGGCACACTTTTCAGTTTTTTTAATTGTTAAAGGGAAGCTGTCGTCCAAAATCACCTTCCTAACCTCTTAATACCTGTCCCTGCAGCCTTACACTAGTGTCTAAGCCCTCCCTGTGTGATATATTTTAGTAATATAGGAGTAGAATAAAGTAGTTTGCAAACTCACAAAATCCAGGACAGAGGTGCGTTCCTCGCGGCGTCTGTGACGGGTAGGCGGGTCCCCTGTGCCGTGCTACCCCTACCTGCAGAGCACGGGCACGATTTAAATCTCGCGTCCGCAACGTCACCGCTGTGATGCGGTCACTTGACGCCGGGATCGCGCCACTTCCGGCCGCCGCAGGTTTCACACAGGCTGACTAAGCGCACGCGCAGGTTGCATGCTGAAGTCGGCCTGTGTGAGACCTGCGGCGATCGGAAGTGACGTGATCCCGGTGTCACGTGACCGCGTCAGCAGCGGTGACGTTGAGGCGCGCGATTTAATAGTGCCCGCGATCTGCAGACTGGAATGACGCCCATTAGGGCATGATAGAGCGGTGAGGTGGGGGTAGCGCGGCACAGGGGACCTGCCTGCCCATCACAGGTGCCGCGAGGAACGCCCTTCTGTCCTGAATTTTGTAAGTTTGTAAACTACTTTATTCTACTCCTATATTACTAAAATAGGTCACACAGGGATGGCTTAGATAGTAGTGTAAGGCTGCAGGAGCAGGTATTAAGAGGTTAAGGAAGGTGATTTTGGGTGACAGGTTCCCTTTAAAAATGTTTAAAATATCCAATAAATTTTGTTCCACCTCACGATTGTGTCCCACTTGTTGATTCTTCATAAAAAATTAGAATTTATATCTTTATTTGAAGCCTAAAATGTGGCAAAAGGTTGAAAAGTTCAAGGGGACCAAATACTTTCACAAGGCTCTAATATATAGCACTGCCCTACAAATACCTCTCACATTGTTGGTATATATTGGTTTTCAGTAGAAACTTTTGGAAAACAAATACAAAGACTACGTCATCTACTTGTAAGAAAAAAAGGGAGAGAAGGGGCGCATGTGTAGGATCACTATAGCTAAGTTAATATGGCGTTATTGCAGGTGGCCACTCACCTGTTTGGGTTGTGCACGACCTGCACAACCTGGTGTAATGGCCTCTGATATATGGGGGACCCCCAGCAATGTGCACGCTCCACTCCTTCGACCTCGCTTGTCCTCAGCTGTCCGTATAGGACCTTTCCGGTCACGTGGCGCCGGTCCCGGATGTGCGTCACTGCTTGTTATCTAGGGAACGCCACGTCCTTCACCCCTGTGCCCTCGCTGTGCTGCTCCAGCCGCTGATCCCCTCAGGGGGAATAGAAGCTTGCAAGAAAATGATTTAGCGGTCTTGTAGAAGCGCTACTAAAGCTCGGGCACCAGGATGATTATGTTTATATAAACCACAATCTTTATTTTCCCCTCACAGCTCCACAACATGTTTCAACTGCTCAAGGCAGTCTTCCTCAGCTAGTGTAAGCTTAGCGCTTCTACAAGACCGCTAAATCATTTTCTTGCATACGTCATCTACTTGACACATTGACCCACATCTGACGGAGCACGTCATTGTTAATACCGTATGTGCACCAGGAATATATTTATATATTTTTTTGTCAACAAAGCACAAAAAGTAGTTGTAACGAGAATCCATATTAAAGTGGTTGTCCACTACTAGGACAACCCCTTTAATTCCACGTGTCTCCCTCCCCCAGGTAAGAGAGCTTATACTTAACTCCTGTGCTGGTGCCATTTCAGCGGTATCTTTAGTCGTTGTTCGAGGCACATGTTACATTTCGACGTCACTCGAGCCCCGCGTCCTATCACCTTCCTTCTCGCAACCTTTAGACCAAATGAGTTAACAGAAAGTGATGCTGCGGCTTCCATTTCCCAATGATTGCTCCTATGTCCAAAGGAGGGGAGAGAAAAGCTGGCGGTGATTGGACTCAGAGCAGACATGTCACAATGTAACATGTGCCTCAAACCACGATACCTCTGAAATGGCGCCAGCACGGGAGTTAAGTATAAGCTCTATTATTATTTTACCTTCAACAGCACAGTAGCGGGAGGTAAGTTTAGGCTCTTATTTTATCTGGAGGAGACGTGGAATTAAAAGGGATTGCCCTAGAAGTGGACAACCCAATTAACCTTAGGAATTATACTCCACATCGAGCCCTTACCATCTAATATATAAAGCTGAGTGTATGTGTATATCTATGATGGCCCTACCCACTCCAGCCACTTCACAGCCTGCATCTCCACATAGTCCCATTCCCTAAAGGAAGTTGAGCTAGCTATATAGTATAATGCAGACTTATAGTTCGCCATATAATATGGTGCAGCCTTATAGCCTTCCATATAGTATAATGCAGTCTCCTAGCCCTCCATATAGCATAATGCAGCCTCATAGTCCACAATGTAGCATAATGCAGCCTCATAGTCCTCCATATAGTATAATCCAGCCTCATAGCCCAGCATATAGCTTAATGCAGCCTCATAGCCCAGCATATACCTTAATGCAGCCTCATAGCCCTTCATATAATATAATGCGGCCTCATCACCCTCCATATATAGCTGAATGCAGCCTTATATCTTTCCATATCTAATACATAAATCTGAGTGTGTGTATGCATGCCTTCAATATGTCATAGCTCTGCTCCACCCCTCCACATAGCTCTGCCCCTTCAGTTTAGCTCTGCCCCTGTGATGTCACAATAGAATGTTAGCTTAGTCATCAAGGCAAACTCAGCAGACACACACACCGCACAAACACAGTGACATGACTCGGAATGTTATAGGCTAACATTCTATTGTGACCTCACTGGTTTGTTCTATAACTAAGAACAGTTAGTTACTACAGTATGCCCTGGCTACACCCGGATCTACGGCTTATTAGAATATATTTCAAACATTGGCTTCTTTTTACACTCTTATCCCAAATAAAGAAAACCCAATGAAAGTAACATTACCCAACTACACGTGATTAGTGTAGAGTTTTTATGTCCATCTGTTTTCCCTAACAGCAGCACAATAATGGGGTTATTCCACCCGTGTGCACTATTGGGAGAGATGGAGTTTTAAAGGGAACCTGTCTTCTGATTCATGTTGCCCAAGCCTCAGGCAGTATGAATATGATCCTGGCTGCACAACTGGAGCCGTGTACAATGTTCTCTGAAACTGCTGTGATTTAGAAAACATATAGTTAGGAAATCTAATACTGACTGGAGATTGGAGCCAGAGACCAGGCCTTTCCCCGTGTCACTCTAGGTGATTGACAGGTCTCTCCTATAGCTAGAGACCTGTCAATTAACTAGAGCAGTGCTGGAAGAAGGTGACTGCGGGTGGCACTGGATTATTCTCATCTCCTGCTAGGGTCGTGACTGGAGCATTGCAGAAAACCTGGCTGCGATCATGTAACTAGGCTCTGTCGTCACCGAGATATGGGAAGTAAAAATCTAGTGACAGGTTCCCTTTTAATTAAATTATAAATTGGAGACCTCTGACCCTATAAAGGGCAGCTAAGCTTCACCTGCCTTGTGCTTATTGTAAAGTAAACACTAGGGAGGGAGACATAAGGGAAACCAGATTAGTATGAAAAGTCTACACTTCCCTTATGTCCTAACCAGCAACACAACAATGGAGTCAGCAGGAAGAAACCCAATCCGGAGGGCTCTCTGGTGTGGAGACCCGCAAAGAGCTGTCATCATGAGTATTTGAAGCTGCGTAATTTCGTTGTCAAACACACATCATCTTACAGTTCCAGCAAAGTTCAATGGCTTTATAGAACTTCTGCCCATAGTGGTATTTGTTTTATTTTAACGCTGTGTAGACTGACCCGTGCTGCCTGCTTCCAATCCGCAACACATCAATTTCTTTTATGGTATGCTGACTTCTATGTGCGGATTTTCCTCATAGATTTCAATTGGATTCGGAAACAGTTAAAAAAACAACTTATAGGAGCATCTCAATGAATTAGAATATCATCAAAAAGTTAATTTATTTCAGAAATTCAATACAAAGAGAAACGCATATATTATATAGAGTCATTACACACAGTGATCTATTTCAAGTGTTTGTTTCTGTTAATGATGATGATTATGGCTTACAACCAATGAAAACCCAAGGATCATTATCTCAGAAAATTAAAGTAGAAAGGATGAAGAGGCTGAGAGAATATGACCTAAATATGTATCAGAGGCTTCACCTTGTGTAGTTGTTAGTCACAGCCACTATAAAAGCATATTACGGCTGCTGCAGTCCCCAGTGTGGTGCATATAGAGTAGGGAGGATGAAGGGTTAAAAACCACGCTGCCGTATTCCACGAGACATCAAAGGGTGAATATAATATTGATTTATTAGTCAACATGTTTCAAGGCTCCCTGGCCCCCTTCCTCAGGCAAATCAATATCATATTGCCATGTTTCAGGGTGTTTCTGGGAGCGCTGAAACACGATGAATAGTAAATCAATATATTCACACTTTGATGTCTTGTGGAATATGGCAGCACGGTTTTTAACCCTTCATCCTCCCTACTTTAATTTTCTGAGATAATCCTCAACACTGACAGAAATAAACACTTGAAATAGATCACGCTGTAATGACTATATAATATATGCGATTCACTTTTTGTATTGTTTTTACTGAAAAAAAAATAACTTTTTGATGATATTCTAATTCATTGAGATGCACCTGTATGTGTTGTTTTGAGCATTTCCACTTAGGAAACGGGCAAAGAAGCATGTAATCCGCACATGATTGTATCAGTAAAGTTTTGACAGCACAATACCAAGAAGTAGCAAAAAGAAAGCTTTAAATAAAGCATGAAACACCAAAAAACTAAATCCATCCGAGTAACCTGATTTACCTAATTGGTGCAGAAATGCTACAGAAAATCTGCAACATGAAAACTCACCAAATACTTATCGTGGGTGCCAAAGGTTGATCTATCTCCTCTCACTCAATCCATCACTCAACCTCTGTTATAGGCTGAAAAGTGAGCATAAATCACAACCCGACACAGACCACGCAGCCCCCAGCTTCATAACACGTTGCCACCACTCATCGAACAGGCAGGGCGATATCTCGAAACTACTACCACTGCCAGTCAGATCACACACTTTCTAGGGCTATGAATTTTTTTAGGGCATACAAGGTTCAAACCTATTAAAGTTTTATGTGTTAATATAAAAAGTTACTGTGCTTACAATAAAAATATATAAAAGATGAAATTAAAATGGACTTAAAGATATGCAAAACAGTCGTAAAAATAGGAGAAAATGACCGAAAATACCTAAATTTGCAGTGGAATATTCTTCCGCTTCCTGAGTGACAAAATATGGATCACATCAGCTCGGCTGATCTCAATCTGTGAACAATCTTTCTTTGTGGGGAGACCCAATTTATAGCCTAAGCCTGGAGATCGAATTCTGGCACATCTTTTTAATTCTGATATTCTAAGGGTACCGTCACCCTGCATCGCCTAATGTAATTGGGCGATGGCGACGCCTTTTACTGGTCGCCTGGCGGCCGATCTGAGGTGGTGTGCACACATCGCCCCATGTAAATGGCCGCCGGCGACCTGACAGGTGATGTGAGCCATAGGCACCCATTGTACTGCATCGCCGCTGGGGTTTTGAGAAACCCCGGTGGGGATGCTGCCTGTCAGCTCGCCGGGGCATCGCCAGAGGTGTCTCCCCGTGTAAACGGGGGGGGGGGGGGGCAACGCTGGCGGGGCGTCAAAAACGTGCGCGCTCCGCCAGTCGCCGCCGACATCTCCAGTGCCGTCGCCAGGTGTGACGGCATCCTAATTCTGGGTTTGTGACTGGACCATCGCTGCTTTAGTAATGAATACATTTTTTTTCTAAATGCTCTTTGTCTTAGGCTGGTTTCACACCACGTTATTTTTTTCATTTTACCAAAGTTTTATATTCTCATTTTTTATTTTATGTTTTATCTTTTTCTTTCTGGATTCTTCTTTTTCTATATTTCTTTTCTCTTATTTTTTCTATTCTAATAAAAAAAAGCTTGAACCAATCACACACACGTGAATAAAATTTGTTTTGTTTCATACACGCACACATGTGAAAAATAACATGTTACATTCTTCTCAAATATGGCATCCAGCCAAGGAGGCCTATGCCTTCCTTGCCTCCGACACTGATAGTGAGGTAGAGGATCCCACTTTCCTCTGTTATTTTCTCCTCCTTTTCTTCCTTCAGTGATAACGAACCCCACGCAGATGCCCCAGGGCAGCAAATGAGACAGAGCCCTCCATTAGTGACCTCCTATGGACCTCTCCCCCCCAACATTATGAGCCTCAGGTTCCTGATTTTGTGGCCCAATAAGGAATCCAATTAGCCACTTCCTTCCCCACAGAAATAAACTCTTTCAAAGTCTATATCTCTGAGAATTTCATAAATCTCATGGTGGCCGAGACATGTTTATACTGCCAACAATTTTTGGCCCATAACCACAATTCATCATTTGCTAACTGGAATATCATAGATGCAGTGGAAATTATGAAGATTTATGGTCTTATCCAATGCATGAGGTTAGTGGAGAAGCCAGACGTTTGGCTTGTACAGTGTCCTCCAAAATTACCTCAACATTAACTGATTATTCTCTAGTCGCCTTCCATGACAGCAGCCTCGGAGGATGTCTCCCCGCCCTAATAGGGACAGGAACACAAAGAGGTTAAATAACCCTCCCCTTCCTGCAACCACTAGTGTTTTTCCTGTCCCCTATGGGGCATTAAGAGGTTTCCTGATGGTGCTGCTGTGGCCTTCCCTGTTCGACAGCATTAAAACCCTCATCAAACAAGAGGTTCAGTCCTCTATGTCCGCCTTTTTCTAGACTCAGGTACCACAATCCCCTCCTAAGAAAAGTAAAATGGCACCTGTAGAATCTGATTCAGACTATGACGAAGTCCGTAACTCAGGTTCGGAGGACGTTTGGGAGAATGAGAGTTCCACTTCCACCCCCAAGCACGATAATAAAAAATATTACTTTTTCCTCCGAAGATATGCAGGAACTGAATGGTGTGGTGAGAAGCGCAATGGGGGTTGAGGAAGGAAGTTACTGTAAGCAGTCAGTGCAGGAAGAGATGTTTGGGGGCTAAAACCAAAAAAGCAAAAATGTTTCCCCATACATGAGAACATTGAAAGCCTTATATATCATCAGTGGGGGCTTCCCGAGAAAAGGCTTAGCATCCCTCAGAATTGAATAATCTTTTTCCCCTAGATGGGGATTGTGAGTGAGAGATTCCCAAAGTGGACGTGCAGGTGTCTAGGATGGCTAAAAAGATGGCTCATCCATTTGAGGACTCGTCTCAGCTCAAGAATCCCATGGATTGTAAGATCTTGAGCTTACTAAGGAAATCATGGGACACCTCCACTAACCTACTAAAAACAAACGTAGCTTCCACCTCACTAGATCTCTGCTTCACTGGCTCCATACATTAGATCACCTCAGTCAGGGAACTTCTAGGAAGGAAATACTTGACTCTATTCCTCTGCTGCTGAAAGCAACAGGTTTTCTTGCTGATGCTTCTGACAAATCTGTGCGTCTAGCAGCAAAGTCTGCAGTCTTCTCCAACTCAGCCAGGAGAGTTCTGTGGCTAAAGCCATGGAGTGGAGACATCACTTCTAAGGGCAAGCTTTCACTTTCAGGGACACCATGTTTTTGGTCCGGCCCTCGCTGAGATCTTGATGAAAGCTACGGACAAGAAGAAAGCTCTCCCTGAACAGAAAATCCACAAAAAGCATTTTTTTGTCCCTCCCGATATCAGTCCTTCCAGAGGGAATACGTAGTGAAGGGCAACCCAGGCCATTGGAGCTATACGAAAGGTGGAAAGGGCAAAAATATCCTTGGCCCCCACCACCAGCAAACTCCTGACAAACAATGACTGTGCTCCTGTCAAGGGTCGACTCTCAGGCTACCTCACTCAATGGCAATCCATCTCCACAAACCAGTGGGTTCTCCGTACTATTCCAGATGGGTTGAAACTAGAGTTCGAGAGCCTTCCCCCACAGTGCCTAAAGGTACCGACACACGCGGCAATATTGCTTGCAATTTCACTGGCAATTTGCTGGTTACAGTGAAATCATGGACACATTATTCCATTTGTACACGGCAACAAAATAGGACAATGTGTCCATGATTTCACTGCAACCAGCAAATTGCCAGTGAAATTGCAAGCAATATTGTCGCGTGTGACTGTACCTTAAGGGTAAGTGCACACTGGCCGGGTTTTCGGCGGTTTACCTGTGTAAACCGCCGTTTTGTTTACATTAGTTTTATGTTAATTTATGTTAATCCAAACCGGCGTTTGGATTAACATTAAAACTAATGTAAACAGCCCAAGGCAGTGCACACACCGGCGGTTACCCAGCGTCATCCGTTGCTAACCCGCAGGTTTCCCAGCGGGTTAGCAAAGAATGACCATGTTCTAAAAAACGGCGGTTCTGCAGCGGCTGCAAGCAGAATCATGTGCTGCTTCCAGCCGCTGCAGAATCGCCGCCGAGAACCCGCTGGGCAGCCGCCGGATACCGCCCGGCTCCCGCCGCACATACCCGCCAGGAAGCCGGTGGACGGCGCCGGAGCTTCCTGGCGGGTTCCGCCAGCTGCCGCCGACGAAACCGCCGGGTAAGTGTGAACTTACCCTAAGAGTCACCTCACTACAACCCTTACACCTTCAAGATTCCTTACTATTAGGTCTTCAAGGTCTGCTCCAAGCAAAGGTAATCTCTTGGGTTCGCCTACAGGAGATAGGCAAAGGCCACTATTCTCACCTTTTCTTAGTCAAGAAGCCTTCAGGGAAGCACAGAATTATCATCAATCTGAAACCCCTGAATTGCTTGATCATATACAGACAGTTCAAGATGGAATCGATGAAATATGCAATCCCACTACAGGGACAGGATTGGGTGATGGCTACTATAGATCTGAGGAATGCCTATTACCATGTTCCAGTCACCCGGATCATTGGAGGTTCCTCACATTCGCAGTTTCCCATGGTCACCGGGTTAGCCATTACCAGTTTAATGTCATCCCATTCAGCATTTCATCAGCACCATGGGTATTCTCCAAGATTATAGCAGAAGCAATAATCTTCATTCATCACTAAGGGATTTGCATAATTCCATATTTGGATGACTTCGCACCATCTGTTCTCCAGCTAAATCAAGATGTGACTAAGACCTTGGAATTCCTGGGCTGGATCTCAAATCTGGAGAAATCAGATCTTCCTTCACCAGGAAAAAAATTCCTGGGAATTCTCCTGGATTCAGAAAGAAGAACATCCTTCTTGCCCAAAGATCGTCAACTCGAGGGCTTTCAGATGAAGTTATACAGACTCTCCAGAAGAGTAAGAAGCCAGTGACCAACGCCATTTATAACAAGGTTTGGAAGAAATTCTCGTCCTGGTGTTCTCTGAATATTCCTGATCCCTTTCATCCTAAAATTTGCCCAGATTTTGGATTTTTTTGAAAAGGGACTTGACCTAGGTCTCACACAGAGTACGGTGATCTCCTTTTTTGACCAGAACTTAGCTAGTCATCGTTGGGTAAAGCATTTCATGACCTCAGTGGCTTGACTCTGGCCTAGACTTCGCTGCTGAATTCCCCTTGGGATTTAAATCTGGTTCTCCAGAGATCCGTTTGAGCCATTGTCATCTATGAGTTTAAAAAACTTACCCTTAAAACCGTCTTTTTGGTAGCTTTTACTTCCGCTAGATGTGTAGGTGAGCTGCAGGCCCTCTCTATGCAGGAGCCCTACTTAGCTTGTTTGATCTGCAGTAACTGTTATCTGTTTTGCATACTCTTCACAGAATCTATCTCCTCCTGCATCACTGAAGGCTCATTCTACACGTTCAGTATCGGCATCGTGGGCAGAGAACGGGAACACATCTACTGAGCAGATCTGCAGAGCCGCCACCTGGACTTCTGTCTATGCATTCACCAGACTTTACAGATTTGATCTTAATAGGGATTTAACATTCGGCAGGCGAGTTCTGCAGGCTGTGGTGCCTTCCTAAGAAATTAGTTGTTGGTATTACTCTGATGCTGCTATTGTGGAAAGTGACTAGAGAAAATAGAATATGTCTTACCAGTAATTCAGTTTCTAGGAACCTTCCATGACAGCACTAATTTCCCTCCCTATCTGATGTTTCTTATTGGATGATTCCTGCACTGTGGTAACTATTCATGCTAGTGTGTCCGGAAAAACACTGGCGGTTGCAGGAAGAGGAGGGGTATTTAACCTCTTTGTGTTTCATGTCCCCTATTTAAGGCGGGGAGACATCCTCCGATGATGCTGTCGGGGAAGGTTCCTAGAAACCGAATTACCGGTAAGATTAATTCTATTTTCAAAAGTCAGTTGGACATTGATCACTTCAGCAACAAATTTTCTGAGGTGTAAATTCCCCAATGGATCATTTGCATGGATGAGTGCCTAATACATTTCAGAGGGTGGCTTACATTTCAGCAGTACCTGCCTTGTAAGAGGGCCAGGTATAGAATCAAACTGTACAAGCTGTGCGAGAGTACCTCAGTACAACCACAGATTCAGTGTTTATGAAGGGAAGGACACCCGGATTCAACCACCCTGAATGCCCTCTATCCTGGGAATGAGTGGGAAAATTGTATGAGAATTGGTGCACTCACTGCTGGATGCTACCACAGCATGTGGTACTGTGTGCAAAGACCAGAGAGGCCTCTCTAGGAAGCTAATTGGGCAGCTACTCCAAAAAGAGTGAGAGCAGAGGCCAATGTAATGACAACATGCTGGTGGTCAAGTACAAAGATGAGGGATGTTCTTTTCTTGACCACAATACATGGTAATGGCAGCTTGCGCCATCCCCCCGCCCTCCCCATATGAGGGGCCTCTATACAGGTCACACAAACCAGACTGTTGCTTGGGGTACAATAAGAACATACGGGGGTGATCTCGCTAGCCCTACAGCATCAAGCGGGAAGCTAAGTTGGGGTACAAAAAGCTGACCATTTAAATTGTACAGATGGCAATTTATAACACTTACATGCTATGGCCAGACTGCCACATTCCTTCAGTTCCAGAAGGTAGTGATTAAGGCCCCAATGTTTGGAAGTCAAGAAAAAGCGGGCCTCAGTAATTTTGGTACTGAAGGTGCCCGTATAGTACCAGGGCAACATTTCCCCACTGAGGTCCCCGAAACTGGAATAAAAGGAAGGTCACAAAAAAGTGCAGAGTGTGTTACAGAAGGGGATAAGACACCTGTCCCGAAAATCCTGGCCTGTGTATCAAAGAATGTTTTAAAGTCTATCACTTATCCATAGGATACTAAATTTATTTCTGACTTACTCTAATTTATTGCATGACTGGGTGTACTCCACAACTCAAATATACTAACCCGATGTACTCTACACAACTAATATAGGCCAACCTGATGTGCTCTAAACAACTCACATATGCAAACCTGATGCAATGTACACAACTCACATAATGTCAACCTGATGTATGTTATACATCTCACATATGCCAACCTAATGTACTCTACACAGCTCACATGTGCCAATCTGATACACTCTACACTATTTACGAATGCCACCACATTATAAAATTCACATACCAGTAAATCACTAGCTCAATTCCAATATAGGGTCACTTGCGAGGGATTTCTACTGTTTAGGCAGAGAGGAGCACCAAAAAGACGACCTGAGGTGAGGGCAGAGAGGAGCTCCGAGATGAGGGCAGGGGATAGCCGAGCAGGGCTTGTGTTGGGGGTGTTTTTTTTTGGCTGACTGGGCTCTTATAGTATGTCCTGATAGCTGCTGCTCAGTGTCAGGACATTACATATATACCGTATATACTCGCGTATAAGCCGAGTTTTTCAGCCCAAAAATTGGGCTGAAAAGTCCCCCCCTCAGCTTATACGCGAGTCATACAGGCCCCCCTCAAAGTTTGGCGCCCCCACCTCACATGATGGCCCCCCCGCATGCAGCGCTGCGCATATACATTACCAGGATATCAGCTGTCACCCTCCAGTGGCGGATCGCGGCTCCTGGGCTCCGGGCTCCATCTTCCTCTGTGTCTTCCAGCTTGTCACGTGACCGGCCGGAGTCGCAATGACGTCATCGCGATGAGCCCGGCGGCCACAAAGCAGGAAGACACAGAGGAAGATGGAGCCCGGAGCCCAGGAGCTGCGATCCGCCACCGGAGGGTGACAGCTGATATCCTGGTAATGTATATGCGCAGCGCTGCATGCGGGGGGGGCCATCATGTGAGGTGGGGGCGCCAAACTATGAGGGGGGCCCTGCTGGGGCCCTGTATACTACCACTGGGGCTGTATATACTACTGGGGCTGTATATACTACTGGGGCTGCGTGTATACTACCACTGGGGCTGTATATACTACCACTGGGGCTGTATATACTACTGGGGCTGCGTGTATACTACCACTGGGGCTGTATATACCACTGGGGCTGTATATACTACTGGGGCTGCGTGTATACTACCACTGGGGCTGTATACTACCACTGGGGCTGCTGCTGTATACTACCACTGGGGCTGCTGTATATACCTCTGGGGCTGCTGTATACCACACTGCTGGGGGCTGTATACCTGTGCTGGGGTCCACCCTCAGCTTATACATGAGTCAATAGATTTTCCCAGGTTTTGGGGGCAAAAGTAGGGGGTCGGCTTATACACGGGTCGGCTTATACACGAGTATATACGGTAATATGTTTCAATACATTTTATACACTGCTCTATAAAACTTTGCATGGCTGACTATTATCAACAGTAATATCGTATTATTATTTGCTAAAAAAAAACTGCTGGTATATTTTTTGTAAGAATTATCTGAATATTTAAATTTATTTATTGCAATATATATAGTAGAATTAAATGGTTTGTTTAGTCTACAATGATAATTCTGTGGTCACTCTATGTGACTGCAGACTTATCAATCCTCCCAGCGCCTGAGCAATGCAAGGATTCAGCGGTTTCTAAGCCGGGAACAAATTCAATTATCTTTTTGGCCTTAGTGTCATTTTCCATGAGTTACTTTGTGATTTGAAATATTTATTTTTTTATGCTTAGATACAGGTTTTCACATGGGACATGGTGTTCTTTGCGTTTATTTGTTCATTTCATTTGAGGTTTTGCAACAACACACTCAGCCTGCTGAGTCTAGGGTCTCAATGACGTATATCATCCAATGCGAGATAATCGGATGCTATATGTTAGGTGCAGAAAGATGGAAAATTTAATGTCTTTATCTTCTCCATCGCCTGACTGGTGGATGTGATCTGAGGGCAGTCCAATGTTTCACTCGCAACCACAGACGTGTATGGGTGCTCGTGATCTGATTTGCAGAGTCATGCACACCATGCTTCAATTGTTTTCTCATGACGCATCTGCACTGCTGTATAGTATAACACTGTAGTGAGTGGTAGCCGATAAAATATCAGATAGCATACAGCTGTGTTATACACTCGTATGAACAAGCCATTAAAATTATACCGGAGTCCTGTTGCACGCATCAGCCTTTAAGACTCATTCACACATCTGATTTTTCAGCACATGAGAAAAATGGTCCAATTACTCTGATCAGACAGTGATCAGTTTGGTCCGAGTGATATTTGTTTTTCTTGTATGTGGAGGGAAAAGAAAGTTTCTCCATGGTTTCCTTTTTTGACAGTCCATGAAAATCGGACTGCACTTGGATGACATTTTTACGACCCATAGACTTGCATTAGGCAAGTGATCGGCTGCAGCAACTTGGTTACTGTGTTTACCAACCCCAGGACAACTAGGGTGAGTGATTGGCTACAGCAGCTCAGTTACCATGTTCAACAGCCGCAGAACCACTAGGGTAAGAGATCAGCTGCAGCAGCTCGGTTACTGTGTTTACCAGCCCCAAGACCACTAAGATAAGTGATTTGTTGCAGCTGCTCGGTTACCATGTTCACCAGCCATAGGACCACTATGGCCATTGATCTGCTGCAGCAGCTCAGTTATTTGCTCTGTGCATTATCCTATATACAATGCCTTGTGAACGTATTCGGCCCCCTTGAACCTTTCAACCTTTTGCCACATTTCAGGCTTCAAACATAAAGATATAAATTCTAATTTTTTTGTGAAGAATCAACAACAAGTGGGACACCATCGTGAAGTGGAACGAAATTTATTGCATATTTTAAACCCTTTTAACAAATAAAAAACTGAAAAGTGGGGCGTGCAATATTATTCAGCCCCTTTATTTTCAGTGCAGCAAACTCACTCCAGAAGTTCAGTGAAGATCTCTGAATGATCCAATGGTGTCCTAAATGACTGGTAATGATAAATAGAATCTACCTGTCTGTAATCAAGTCTTCGTATAAATGCACCTATTCTGTGATAGTCTCAGGGTTCTGTTTCAAATGCAGAGAGCATCATGAAGACCAAGGAACACACCAGGCAGGTCCGAGATACTGTTGTGACAAAGTTTAAAGCCGGATTTGGATACAAAATGATTTCCCAAGTTTTAAACATCTCAAGGAGCACTGTGCAAGCGATCATATTGAAACACAAGGAGTATCAGACCACTGCAAATCTACCAAAGACCCGGACGTCCCTCTAAACTTTCATCTCAAACAAGGAGAAGACTGATCAGAGATGCAGCCGAAAGGCCCATGATCACTCTGGATGAACTGCTGAGATCTACAGCTGAGGTGGGAGAGTCTGTCAATAGGACAACAATCAATCATACACTGCACAAATCTGGCCTTTATGCAAGAATGGCAAGAAGAAAGCCATTTCTCTAAGATATCCATAAAAAGTCTTGATTGAAGTTTGCCATAAGCTACCTTGGAGACACCAAACATGTGGAATAAGGTGCTCCGGTCAGATGAAACCAAAATTGAACTTTTTGGCCACAATGCAAAACGATATGTTTGGCGTAAAAGCAACAAAGCTCATCACCCTCAAAACACCATCCCCACTATCAAACATGGTGGTGGCAACATCATGGTTTGGGCCTACTTTTCTTCAGCAAGGACAAGGAAGATGGTTAAAATTGATGGGAAGATGGATGGAGCCAAATACAGGACCATTCTGGAAGAAAATCTCTTGGAGTCTGCAAAAGACCTGAGACTGGGACAGAGATTTATCTTCCAACAAGACAATGATCCCAAACATAAAGCAAAATCTACAATGGAATGGTTCAAAAATAAACGTATCCAGGTGTTAGAATGGCCAAGTCACAGTCCAGACCTGAATCCAATCGAGAATCTGTGGAAAGTGCTGAAAACTGCTGTTCACAAACGCTCTCCATCCAACCTCACTGAGCTCCAGCTGTTTTGCAAGGAAGAATGGGCAAGAATTTCAGTCTCTCGATGTGCAAAACTGATAGAGACATACCCCAAGTGACTTGTTGAAGGTTGTTACAGATGAATAATTTTTCACTGTGGGGTGTATTATTTACTATTTACTTAGAGGTTCATAATGGGCAGGTCTAACATTAGCCCATTATTATGAACCTTGGGCTTAATGCCGCTGACAATATTTAGCTGGCATTAACCCCTTATTACCCAGTGTGGCAACCTCATAGGGTATCTGGAAGAGTCAGAGATAAATGAGAAAGACCCAGTGATGAAGAATCGGATGCAATTAGAGGTATATCCATAAAACGTCAATTTGCACACCATTAAGTGCTTTCTATGGCCCGCAAGGACTGATCTGGCTGCCTGTATTTTTTGTGCTGTACCATTTTAATTTTTTCAATAAATAGACGTTTTGGGAATATACTTCTAATTGCATCCAGTTCCTCATTGCTGGGTCTTTTTCATTTATCTCTGGATCTTGTATATATGGTTGCTAAGCCGTGACCCCTCCTGGAAGGAGGATTTCAGGAAAGGACAGAAACAGTGAGCGTACTTATCTTTCTTTATTCCTAGTTTAAGCTGGAAAAATAGGATACAGCTCCAGAAAATGGTGCTTCTATAAATGCGCCATTTTCCTGTTGGCGTGGGGGCTAAGAATGCTTGGGCCTCTTCATGCTGAGAATTCTAGCCTCAGCTGCCTAGTGTCACGTGCTCAGATGCCACTGACTTCGCTCATGCTGCTGTGTGTGTTTGTTTTTCTTCAGGAGCTGCTTGAGATATGGATGTGAAGGTCTTGTGCTCAGATGCTGGTTGATGTGAGGCTGGTTATGGCTCACCTGGAGTTTCCCTCTCCCTGGCCTTTAAGTAGCCTTCCCTTTCCTCTGTCAGACGCCGTTGATAGATTTATTTACACTTGCTCACTGAACTGTGAAGTCACCTTGCTGCTGAGCTGAAGTCTCTCATGGAGTTGTATTGCCTTTGGAGTAGCTGTGATTCCTGACCCGCTGGGTGGAGGTAGGGGCCCTCAGCCTAGGGCGAATCAGGAGCTTAGGAAAAAAAGGATGGCGGCTCGAACCTCATCACCATCAGAAGTACCTCCGAGAACGGGGCGAGCCAGGGACCCCAGCATCAGGGTCAGATTAGGCTTCCCTGACCCCCTTCACCCATCTCACCATCTAGTTACCTGATTCCCTCTTCTAAGCGTGACAACTAGTATTACATGGCTGGCAACCAAAAATACAGCAAAGCCACACATCATTTAATATTTCATAAATAATTTTTTTTAAAAAGGGCTCCCATCTATTTTGATTACCAGCCATTAAAATAGGTAGCTGGGTGAGTGAAGCTCATACCTGGACCTGGTGGTGACTAAAAGAACAGTGGAGCCCATGTCACGTTATGACATCAAAACCTTTTTTTCCCAGCTTTAACTTAACTTTATTCACAGTCACAAAGTGAACAACTGCTAAAAATACACAGGAAATCCGCATGAAAAAAACGCACCAAAGATCCACCAACTTACAATCGGATCTTTGAAATATGTGCGGATTTTGGACGTCAAAAATCTGCATCACGCATTCTTTGTCGGCACATCTTTAAGTAGGAGATAACCTTTCAAGCTTACGGAGATTGAACATTTATCTCATCAGCCTGACAGGTTTATTGGAAGGCAGGAGGATGACATTGAGCTACTGGAATAAACTAAGCACAGTCTACACTGTCCTGTCAGTTTGGTGAACAGAGGAATCCATGCTACCGGACAGGACTCTGCACTAACCTATGTCATTCTTGAGCAGAATCTTACGCTGCCTGTCCTAAGAAGTGGGACAGTTGGGAAACTGCTAGGAGCTGACATATTTCCAATCCTAATACTGCATTTCTACATTTTGCGAAATATAGGTACTTGTAAACTTTGAAATATTTAAAATGTACTCTGTTTATTTTAATTATTTTTATTACATTTCTCGAAGTACTCCTTTAATTAGGATTTATATCTCATATCCATAAATTAAACTACAAAAAGTACATAAAAATGTAACACTTTGGTAAAAACCCGTCATCAGATATGTCAGTAGTGCTTAATGTTCTCAAAATTAGTGAGGTCCAGGGAATTGGGTGGGCATCCTCCAAAGAAAAGAGACATAACAGGACCCAGTAATCCATAACACTTACGTAATACAATCCTGATTTCTGGTCGCCTCTCTGCTTTGGGCCTCATTCAGATGTCCATGTAACATGTACATGTATCCATTTTTTTTCATGGATACAGCACGTACCCATTATATCACTTGGTGCTAGTCACATTTTTACATAGACCAAAACGAAAGAAGACATCTTTTTTTCCAGCAGCACTGATGATAATGGCCAATGCAAGTCTATGGGTCTGTACAAAATACACAGCACATGGATGTATTAAGTTTTTAACATTGGCGAGTATAGGAGAAGCTTTGCAATTTTTTTCTATTGATCCATGAAAAAACACACTGATCCAAAACACTGATGACACAAGAACCATTTTTTATTGTACGTAGTTAAACACAGATGTGTGAATGAGGCATTAGGGGAAGCCCACCGTATACCTTGGACCACTTTAATTTTGATAACATTTACCTCTTCAGACATAATTAAACAAGTGTATGAAGTGAAGACTATGGTGTAATTGTGGTGCTCCATTGGTCTAGTCGCTACCGGGAGTACTGCACTCCTCCATTAGCGGGAGGGTAGTGCTCCTGTTCTTTGAATTGGAACGGTGAAGTTGAGACCCGGCACTACAACACACACATGTAGGACCCCGTTCAGGGACGGTGAGCAGACTCAGAAGGGTGGGCCCAGTACCATGGGCGGGGGACACGGGTGAGAAAGTTGAGAGGAGTTGTGAGGAGGACAGCGAAGGAGTAGGAAGTCGGAGTGGGAGTCGAGAGGTGGTGGAGATGTTAGCTCCGTGGGCTGGAGCACAGTCACGCTCGCCCCGGAAGGGAAAGAACAGAAGGGTGTAGAAGAGAGAAGGAGCCCTTGGGGTGCGGAAGAAGGCGAGATCACCCACACCCGGAGATTGGCAGAGGGATGCACCTGCAGCCTGGTTAAAGTGTTCAATTAAAGGTACAGAACTCCAACTGAAGGTGTAAGTGTGTGAGACTTTTCTTTGGGCTCCACCGGCTGTGGAGGCTGCCTGAGACACCGAGGTGCTGATGATTTGATGAACACTAGCCAAGAATGAACTGATTTCACTACCCACTGCCTTGGGGACCCCGCTCCGCCCGCAGGGAGCAAAACCATCCAAGCTGCCGGTCATTGTCCCCATAGGTTCTGCAGCAGCGGCGGCCGCACTGGTCGCATACCGCGGTTGGCATCACAAATACCCCTTTCCCAATTCCCCCGTCTGCAAAGCCCAGCATCCCTTTATTAAATGACACCGCAAGGGCCACGGAGTTGGGTCGCCGCAGTGACATCCCCCAAATGCAAATGGACTGTAGCAACTGGCCCGGTTCCTGAGTATCCCTATTGCCCTGGAGTGGGGGTGTCAATCTATGGAATGAGGTATTTGGAATAAATCCTAATTAAACATCTACAACTGTCTTATGGTGTGCATTTCCTTCCTTCTATATATACAAAAGTACATCCTCATATTCCACCAAAATACAAGCTCCAATACGGCTTAGTTATGGCTCTTGGGATAAGGAAAGCATGAAAACAGAGAGTCTCCAAGTCAGCAAGGGGTTACAGCAAAAAAAACAACTTGGCATAGTGTTACCAACACTCTGGTATATTTCCCAGATCAAACAAGGAAGTTCAACATAATAAATTGAAACAAATGTGAACTGCCGAGCACACACCACCCATAGAGGACAGAAAACAGACTGACAGAGACTTGAAAATCATTTCTGGTAGCCAGAAACCATTTCAGAACATTTCAGTCTGTCTTCAGTCATGCCTATTTTTTTGTTAAAACCACACCAAATCCGCAGCAGAAATGCACTGTATGAACACCCATGCGTATTTGCAGCGTTTTTTCATGATTACAATGAGGTCAATAGGTAGAAAACGCTGCAAAACGCACCAACAATTGACATGCTGCAGATTTTTCCTGCAACCCCAAAAAAAGCGATATCGGCACAGCACTTCAGAAACCTCATAGATTTTGCTGGCTTCAGCACAGACATGCAGAACTTGTACAGATTTGTAAAAAAAAAATGCATAAAAAAATGCACCGTGGGCACACAGCCTTCCAATCATCACACCAGAGGCCATCATGCTCCTGTTGGAAACTTACATCTTCCCACTAATTCACACAAAGATGTTCCCTGGAGCTTCACAAAAATAAAATGTTGCCATTCCAAGCAGAAACTTAGGGCATAAGTGCACGATTCTTTATAATCAAATTCATCGTTATCTACCAACTTAAGTATTCTTTTCAAATCGTCAGCACTGAAGCAAAGTCATCTCAGGGTTTCTTCATACAAAATAAATCCCAGGATCACTGCGGTTGAACACCAGACATTCTTTACATCTATTGTCCAGAACTGTGGGAAATACTTCAATGTAAAAGTTAGTTTCCAAACACAATCATCAAACATAGCTTAATTGAAACCAGTTTTGCAGGTGATCCATTCCAACACACAATGCCTGCATAAACATTAGATTTACAAACTTCCGAGGCTTCATGCGCACGATCACATAACACAAAGACTTTTCGGCATACTTACAGAATGAACAGCCAGAAGTCGGCGGGTGGACTGGTAGGCGTGTTTGGTGCCAATGGGTGTGGGTTTGGGGGCCGGTGGGTGTGGTTCGGTGGTTTCTTCCACGACCCAAATGAGTGTTAATTTTTAAGTCCACACGGTCATGGAGCTGATGATAATAGAAGCGGGGATCGGAGGGTAAGACCCCCCAGGTGGGGGGAAGGTCCCCTAGTATGCTTAAAGCTTACAAGTGGGCATGACCAGTTTAGTTGGTTGGCGTGTTGGGGCGGGCCGCCGTCCGCACAATGCAATGACCCCGGCTTCTATTATAATCAGCTCCATGACTGCGTAGACTTAAAAATGAACTTTAGTTCCCTCAGAGAAACACTGAGCCACACCCACTGACACCAAGCCACGCCTACCACCTAAGTCGCTCACGCCCCATAACTTCCTGCCGCTCAAACTGCGAGTATGCCGACTTTTCACTTTTCACTGTTACGAGCGAGAGTATATTTGTAGATCCTACACACCCCACATAGGATCTCATTCCTTGTTATATTAAACATGACAATTTATGTAAAAATTCTCACACTTCTGTTTTTAATTTATTTATTCATCAGAAAGTCCCAATACTGACTTAACACATTCCTGTCCATAAGGCTAAGTTCACACAGTGCGTTTTTTCTGCGGATTTGTGGTCAGGTTTGCCTTGGTTTTATGTAAATCTATGCTAATCCTTTCCTGTTTTTTTATTTCCCAGCAAAACCTATGTAGGCCCCTTTCACATCAACAGTTTTCGCTGATCGCGGCAGTTGCGGTGAAAAAAACGCAACTGCTGCGATTACTGCATAACGGCCACACTTGCGGTTCACTTGAGGCAAGCCCCATACAATGTCTATGGGGCTTGCGGTAAGTGTGCGGCAGGTGCGGCCGCGTAAAAACCACGGTATGCCGAAACCGCACCTGCCGCACACTTACCGCAAGCCCCATAGACATTGTATGGGGCTTGCCTCAAGTGAACCGCAAGTGTGGCCGTTATGCAGTAATCGCAGCAGTTGCGTTTTTTTCACAGCAACTGCCGCAATCAGCGAAAACCACTGATGTGAAAGCAGCCTGATTCAGGGAAAAGCTGTCCACACACATTGATTTTATTTAACTGCAAAAAGTGTCAACACCCCAGGTTTTACTGTGGATTTGAAAGAATGATAGTGTCAGTTCTTTTCTGCATTTTTGCAGTGTTTTATCGCTAATCTGCAGCAAAAATGCATTAAAAACACACCAAATCTGCAGGAAAAAAACCACAGCAAACCTCCTGTAAAAAATCCAGGAGAAGCTGGAAACATCTCATGTTTTGCTGTGGATTTGCAAAACCAAAAACCAACGTGTCTGGACATAGCCTAAAGGCCCAGTTACACGAAACGAAATCGTTAACGATATCGTTGCAACATCACCGCTTTTGTGACGTTGCAGCGACGTCAAAACAACATCGTTGCGTGTGAGATTTACCAATGACCAACAATGAGGTTGTTCATTGTTGATCGTTGGTAAATCACCTGGACCATAAATTTATCATTGGTCTCCCGCTGGGCCAGCATTGGCGCATGTGACAGCGGGAGATCAACAATCAACGAACTCCCAGCGCCGCACATCACACGCTGGGAGCTGGTAACCAGGGTAAACATTGGGTAACTAAGCACAGCGCTCTGCTTAGTTACCCAATGTTTACCCTGGTTACCAGCATTCTCGTTGGTCGCTGACCGCTGGTGAGTCTGCCTGTGTGACAGCTCACCAGCAATCAGATAACAATGTCCCAACAACCCCCATCGCTGGTCAGATTGCTGGGACATCGTTATGTGTATTGGGGCTTTAAGACTAAAGGCCCGTTACATCTAACGATGTCCCAGTGATCCGACCAAGGATCGGGTCGCTGGGACATCGTTATCTGATCGCTGGTGAGCTGTCAAACAGGCAGACTCACCAGCGATCAGGACCAGCGAGAACATTGGTATCCAGGGTAAACAGCGGGTAACTAAGCAGAGCGTTGCGCTTAGTTACATGATATTTACCCTGGTTACCAGCTCCCAGCGCTTGCTGTGCGGCGCTGGGAGATCATTCATTGTTGGTCTTCCACTGTCACACGCGCCGATGCTGGCCGCCCAGTGGGAGACCAACGATAAATTTATGGTCCAGGTGATTTACCAACGACCAACGAACTTGTCGTTGGTAAATGTCACACACAACGATGTTGTTACGATGTCGTTGCCACGTCACCAAACCGGTGATGTGGCAACGATATCGTTAACAATATCATAGTGTGTGATGGGGCCTTAATAGTCACATTCTACTACAAATCTTCATGCACAGTACAGAGATGTCCCCTTTCAGAAAACTTCCTTTCATAGGCTTAGATAGATATAAAAAAAACACAGACTATAACCCAGCCTGTGTCAAGCTACTGCCTCTCCACTGCCCCAAGTTCTGTTGTTTGGCTGTGGCAATGAAGTCAGATCGACAGTGCTGCAGCCAATCTGTCAGCTCAGAGGCTTTTTCCGCCAATGTAGACAATTCCAACTGCTGAGTTCATTAATTGGCTGCAGTGCTCCTGTGTATGGAGGAGTCTGGAGAGATAGCTGAGCTGTCGTGTGTGGAAGATGTCAATCGGGCATGTTTGATGTCAGACTGTCAACTGCTTTGTATTACCTCTCTCCCTCTTTCTCTCTCCTATGCATAGGGAGGCAGTATTAGGGTGCATCCTCACGATCAGGAGACGCAGCGTTTTGGACGCAGCGTCTTTGCGCTGCGTCCAAAACGCTGCGTCATACAGTACTAGCATAGTGGATGGGATTTCAAGAAATCCCATCCTCACTATGCATGACCTGCCCGCAGCGTCTTTGGAGCTGCGGTGCGGGTTGCCGGCAGTTTGCTCCTCCTCCGCATGTTCATTTCATGCTGCGGAGTCGGAAGCGACTGCCACAGAGAGACTGCAGGGAGAAGCCGCCCTGCACCCGCCGCACACGGTGAGTACAGGGCGGCTACGGTCTCCCTGCGGCCACCCGCGGCTTCCCTCAGGTCCGGAGGAGCTGCGTCCAACACGCAGCTCCTCCGGACAGTGAGGACATACCCTTATAGTAAAGTGTTGGCACACTAGAAATTGTTCCCGAAAACAATCTGTAATTGTAATAATTTTGCGGCAGATACACATGTCTTGTTATACACATGATTATTTCCTTAGTGTGTATTGGAACAACACACAAGAAAAGAAAAAAAAGGCAAATTGGGCATAAATTCACACTAAACCACAAAAATGTGCCGGACAAAATTGTTGGCACCCTCAACTTAACTGGAATTTTGGACTCTGCATATTTGAAGGTCAGCAATTTTAAGATCTCTCCACAAGTGTTCATATTTGCCTGTAGGTACTACGTTCTTTTCTTTGTAGGTCTCATTGCGTTTTCAATAAACGGAATCATGTTCTTTATCAAAATGCTCTATCTTGGCCTCATCTGTCCAGAAGACACTTTCCCAGAAGTAATTTGGCTTACTTATGTACATTTTGGGAAACTGTAGTCTAGCTTTTTTATGTCCGTGTCAGCAGTGGGGTCCTCCTGGGTCTCCTGCCATAGTGTTTCATTTCATTCAAATGTCGACAAATAGTTTACACTGACACTGATGCTCCCTGAGCCTGTAGGACATCTTAAATTTCTTTGTAACTTGATTGAGGCTGCTTATCCACCATCCAGACTATCCTGCATTGCAATTTTTTATAAATTTTCCTCTGATGTCCACATCCATGGAGATCAGCTGTAGTGCCATGGGTTGTAGACTTCTTGATTATGTTGCACACTGTGGATAAAGGAACATCAAGATCTTTGGAGATGGACTTGTAACCATAGTTAGTTGATATTCTTCAACAATTTTGTCCTCAGACTGTTCTCTTCTCTTCCTTCTGCTCTCTATGCTTAATGTGGCACACACAGACACACAATGCAAAGATTGAGTCAACTTCTCCCCTTTTATTACCTGGTTACAGATGCGATTTTCATATTGCCCACACCTGTTACTTGCCAAAAGTAAGTTTGATCGAGTATTGCATGCTTGAAACAAAATAGCTTACCTACAATTTTTTCATGCACATTGTTGATCTTTTGTGTGAAATTATGTCCGATTTACCATTTTTTGAAAAACGAACATCTGAAGGGCCAACAAAGAAGGCATACCAAAAGATCAAAGAGACACAACGAAAGTTTCAACCAATGAATGCAGCGACAACATCAGAAATCAATAGAATATCTATGGGCAAATCAGCAATAAAGTCACTGGACAAGGTCTTTAAGTCAAGTAATATTTAACTGGTGATGAAGACACGGCTCGTACATAGTCTGATCTTTTGTATAGTAACATATGAAAGTGAAACATGAATGATAAAGAAATAAGACAGAAAAAGAATCAACGCCTTTGAAAAATTCTTCTTGGATTCTTCTTTGGAGAAGGATGTTATCAATACCATGGATGGCAAGAAGAAAGAACAAATCCATTATAGAACAAATCAAGCCAGACATGTCACTTGAAGCAAGAATCACCAAGCAATTGTGGTGCCCCACTGGTCAGATGTCACAGTTGGGGTACTGCACTCATAAATGAGTGTGCGGTTACCCCTGTCACAGTGGAATGTAGGATTTGTAGGAGGATCCCATCCTAGCATTCCCACACACCCAACTAGGCAGATGGTGAGGTCCCATATCCCAGGGGGGGAGTTAGGAGAGGAGAGAGGTAGAAAAACAGTGAGTTTTAGTTTGCACTGAGGGACGGAGGAGCACAGGAACCCTGAGAGAGAGAAGGGGACTCTGAGAGAGGGGGCCTGAAGAAAAAGAGAACAAGCAGCCCAGACTGAAGGAGGGAACCCCCGAGCGTCCATACTCAGGGAGGAAACCCTGGTCCATTTACCGGAGTGCCGGTTCCAAAGACGCGGCCGTAACACTGGAGGTCGTAGGTCCGTTTACCGGCTCAAATACCCTGTCAGAAAGGAAGCCAGTCACACCAGGATAACCCACCGGGGTCGAGATCCAGTGCAGGAGAGAGAAGAGGGCGGGAAGCTGGGATACTCAGAAAGCACCCCAATCGGGCCTTGTTCTAAGCTGGCTGTTCCCGGACAGGCAGTAGCAGCAGGACACGGGTTAGAAACAGGGAAGGCATACCACGGCAGACAAGGGATCCTGCAGCCCACTGTGACTACCCGGCCGGCTATCCTACTTAACAACGGTTGTCTTCTGTGAACTGTACTACCATCAGCATCGTTCCAGTAAAGTACCCGGGTAGAGTGATAGAGTCTCTGTGTGCTTATTCACCGCTGCACTGCAAATTGTTTTCCATCATCAGCACCTCCATCACTATAGGTGCATCCCTGCCCAGAGAGCTAGCTCTACCTGCAGGGAGCTGTACCATCTCGGCTGCTGTACCATCGCCTTCTGGAGGTCTGAAGCGGCGCTGGTGCTAATCACCAGAATCTGCGGGTGGCGTCACGATAAACGTATAAACTTTTATTCCCATGCCAACTACCCCTTTTCAGTTGACCACCAGGGCCACAGGTCTGGGGAAGCCACCAGTGACATCCCTACTGCAGCAGAGGGCCCAGATACCCGAGTCCCCATACCCTGGGCTAATCACAATGACTTGCTTTTTTTGAATACATCATCACTGGAGAAGGACATTATGGTCGGAAGAATATAAGGAACAAGGCGAAGAGGAAGATCAGCAACCCAATGGCTTGATACTGTCAGGTAAATGACTGAGAACACTCTAGTGGACCTATCTAGGCTTGCACAAGATCGATCTTCCTACAAGAGCGTTCACCGATCAAGTCGCCATTGCTTAAGATCGAACTGAAGGACAGTAAATAGTAATAATTGCCTTTTTTCTCTGGTTTCTTTTGGGGTTCTTCTAATATTCACAAAGGAAATAAATATGTGCTTGACATAATGTGTAAATGTAATAATTCCCAGGGAGAAATACTTCATTTTCTGAAACAATATCAAGGGTGCCAACACTTTTGGCCATGACCAGGGCCGGACTGGGACCAAAAAGCAGCGCTGGAAAACAGGCCACACCAGCCCACACACTATAAAACCCATCAGCCCCGACCCGTAAATTTTGCTTTTACGTTGTCATGAACCTCACCACTTTCTTAAAAGAGTTATTTGAAGAGCCACATGTGAATGGTGCAGCAAAAGGAATAATCAACCACAGCTCCATTTACATGGTGCTCTTCAAAGCTCCATTTCTCAGGATTGTGGGGTTGCAGTGGTCAGCCACATACACACACAGCTAGCCACACACACAGCCTCAGACAGCCACACAGCCTCAGCCAACCACACAAAGACATACAGCCAGCCACACACAGCCAGTCACATGGACAGCCACACACACACACAGCCACATACACACAGCCAGCCACCCACATACAGCCACACACATACAGCCACCAGCCACAGCCAGCCACACACAGACGCAGCCAGCCACATAGACAGCCACACACAGCCAAAGCCAGGCACACAACCAGCCACAGACGCAGCCAGCCACACAGCCACACACACACACACAGCTACAGCCAGCCACACACAGACACACAGCCAGCCACATAGACAGCCACACACAGCCAGCCACACACATACAGCCATATAGACAGCCACCAGCCACATAGCCACAGCCATCCACACACACAGCCAGTCACACATACAGCCACCCACAAACAGCCAGCCACATAGACAGCCACACACATACAGCCAGCCACAAACAGCTAGCCACAAACAGCCACACAGCCACAGCCAGCCACATAGACAGCCACAGCCAGCCACACACAAACAGCCTGCCACATAGCCACACAGCCACAGCCAGCCACATAGACAGCCACCGCCAGCCACACACAGAGCAACAGCCAGCCACACACAAACAGCCAGCTACACAGACACACAGCCACACACACGCAGCCTGCCACACACACAGCCAAAGACAGCCACACACAGCCACAGAGCCAGCAACATAGACAGCCATAGCCAGCCACACACAGACACACAGCCAACCATACATCCAGCCAGCCACACACAGCCACACAGACACACACATACAGCCACAGCCATAAACAGCCACACACACAGCAAAAACAAGCCACAGACAGCCACACACAAACAGCCATCCACATAGACAGCCACATACAACCACAGAGAAAGCAACATAGACAGCCATAGCCAGCCACACACAAACACACTGCAAACCACACAGCCAGCCACACACATACAGCCACAGCCAGCCAGCCACACAGACACAGCCAACCAACCACACACACAGAGCCACACAAACAGCCACCAAGCCCCAGCCACGCAGCCTCAGCCACACACAGACATATAGTCAGCCACACACAGCCACGCAGCCCCAGCCACACACAGACATACAGTCAGCCAGCCACAGCCATGCAGCCCCAGCCACACACAGACACACAGTCAGCCACACACAGCCAGCCACGCAGCCCCAGCCACACAGCCCCAGTCACACACAAACAAGTGTCTCAGATGATAGTGAAAGTGCCTTAGATGATAGAGAAAGCGCCTCAGATGATAGTGAATGTGCCTTAGATGATAGAGAAAGCGCCTCAGATGATAGTGAAAGTGCCTCATATGATAGTGAAGGTGCCTCAGAATCTGCGGCACTTTCACTAATATCATCTGAGGCTCAGATGACAGTGAAAGTGCCTCAGATGATAGAGAAAGTGCCTCTGACTGACAGTGAAAGTGCCTCAGAATCTGAAGCACATTCACTATCACTATCGTCTGAGGCACATTCACTATCATCTGAGGCACATTCACTATCATCTGAAGCATTTGCACTATCATCTGAGGCTTAGATGATAGTGAATGTGCCTCAGATGATAGTGAATGTGCCTCAGATGATAGTGAATGTGCCTCAGATGATAGTGAATGTGCCTCATATGATAGTGAATGTGCCTCAGATGATAGTGAATGTGCCTCAGATGATAGTGAATGTGCCTCAGATTATAGTGTATGTGCCTCAGATGATAGTGTATGTGCCTCAGATGATAGTGAATGTGCCTCAGATGATAGTGTATGTGCCTCAGATGATAGTGTATGTGCCTCAGATGATAGTGTATGTGCCTCAGATGATAGTGTATGTGCCTCAGATGATAGTGTATGTGCCTCAGATGATAGTGTATGTGTCTCAGATGATAGTGTATGTGCCTCAGATGATAGTGTATGTGCCTCAGATGATAGAGAAAGTGCCTCAGATGATAGAGAAAGTGCCTCAGATGATGGAGAAAGTGCCTCAGATGATGGAGAAAGTGCCTCAGATGATAGTGAATGTGTCTCAGATGATGGAGAAAGTGCCTCAGATGATAGTGAATGTGTCTCAGATGATGGAGAAAGTGCCTCAGATGATAGTGAATGTGTCTCAGATGATGGAGAAAGTGCCTCAGATGATAGTGAATGTGTCTCAGATGATGGAGAAAGTGCCTCAGATGATAGTGAATGTGTCTCAGATGATGGAGAAAGTGCCTCAGATGATAGTGAATGTGCCTCAGATGATGGAGAAAGTGCCTCAGATGATGGAGAAAGTGCCTCAGATGATGGAGAAAGTGCCTCAGATGATGGAGAAAGTGCCTCAGATGATGGAGAAAGTGCCTCAGATGATAGTGAATGTGTCTCAGATGATGGAGAAAGTGCCTCAGATGATAGTGAATGTGTCTCAGATGATGGAGAAAGTGCCTCAGAATCTGAGGCACATTCACTATCACCTGAAGCATTTGCACTATCATCTGAGGCTTAGATGACATTAGTGAAAGTGCCTCAGACAGTGAAAAATGCCTTGCCTTGTGCCTCCCTCGGCTTGCTGTCCCGCACTGGCAGCTGACAGGTCACAGGAGCCTGGAGGAGCGAGGAGGAGACTGTCCGCTGCCGGCCCGGCCGCCACTGCCTTGTTCAGGTCAGCTCCCACCACCTTCTAATGGCCAGCGTTGTTATGGCGTTTCTCCACCCTCAAAGAACGTGCTGTCGCTGTGTGATTTCGTCACACAGCACAGCACTGAAGGATATTGTGTGGTCCGCCCTCAGCCGCTGATTGGTGTGAGTCTCAGTGCGACTTCACTGTGCGACACTGCAACTGGCTCACTCTCATTATGATGCATAATACCGGCGGGTGGCGCGGCGGCATTGCCGGCAACTTGGCGGCCGGCCCCGCTCCCCGCTATGCCGGCGGCCGGCCGCAAAATCATTTATACAGCCAGACCGGCTGCGGCGGTAGGAGCGGCCCCCGCACCCCGCCACCGGCCGGCCCATAGGGAGAAGTCCCGGTCCTCCCGCCTGTCAGTCCGGGCCTGGCCATGACTGTATATTCTTGTACATAGGGAGCAGTATTATAGTAGTTATATTCTTATACATAGGAGCAGTATTATAGTAGTTATATTCTTGTACATAGGGGCAGTATTATAGTAGTTATATTCTTGTACATAGGGAGCAGTATTATAGTAGTTATATTCTCGTACGTAGAGGCCAGCATTATAGTAGTTATATTCTTGTACATAGAGGCAGTATTATAGTAGTTATATTCTTGTACATAGGGAGCAGTATTATAGTAGTTATTTTCTTGTACATAGGGGCAGTATTATAGTAGTTATATTCTTGTACATAGGGGGCAGTATTATAGTAGTTATATTCTTGTACATAGGGGGCAGTATTATAGTAGTTATATTCTTGTACATAGGGGGCAGTATTATAGTAGTTATAATCTTGTACATAGGGGCAGTATTATAGTAGCTATATTCTGGTACATAGGGAGCAGTATAATAGTAGTTATAGTCTTGTACATAGGGAGCAGTTTTATAGTAGTTATATTCTTGTATATAGAGGCAGTATTATAGTAGTTATATTCTTGTACATAGGGGCAGTATTATAGTAGTTATATTCTTGTACATAGGGGCAGTATTATAGTAGTTATATTCTTGTACATAGAGGCAGTATTATAGTAGTTATATTCTTGCACATGGGTCAGTATTATAGTAGTTATATTCTTGTACATGGGGCAGTATTAACGTACCGTCACACGCTGCCATATGGCTTCCATATCGCCGGCGATTTGACGTGAGCGCGCACGTTTTGGGCACTTTTTTGTTATCGATGTGGAGCTGTCACACGTAGCGATCTTGCGTGCGATCCTGTGTCCCGGTAATCGCCTGCAGAAGACCTGAAGTGAGCTTCCTTTCCCACATCGCCATCACACGCCACAATCGTAGCAGCGATGTGACCATACTGTTTCGATAGGGGCATGCTAGAGTGTTTTTCACCGCGCCCCTATCACTGCGATTGGTGGACGGAACTGCGTTCCCATTGGTCAGCCTTGCGTGAACGCACAGATCATCAAATAAGGCGCCTCGAACACGGCCAGCCAATTGGAACGCAGTATCACCCACCAATCATCGCAGATGTGGCGCAAAAAAACAACATCCAAGCACGCCTACGGGATTGATTTCAGGATCGCTGTGTACGTCGCTATCGCCCTGTCACACGGCATGATGCGCTGAAATCACCTGATGGATATCGCCTGATTTCACTGCAGTGCAGGGCAATCAGGCAACGCTCCACCAGCGATTTCTTGCCATAGAATTGCCCAGTCACACGCCACTACGCACATGCGATGTGGTTTCCACATCGCCGAATTCAGGAATTGCAAGCGATCTCGCCAGCGATATGGCGGCGTGTGACGGTACCTTTATAGTGGTGTGAGGCAGCGCCCCAGGGGAACCCGCTTGGCATAGGGAAAATAACATCAGCAACTACATTTCAACGGAACATAACCAGCGGATTTATTAATTTCTGTCATAAACCGCTTTCAACACATAAACCATAACACTGCATTTACATTTTCACATGACAACGACCTCTCTGCTGCCTTCGACACTGTTGACCACTCCCTCCTACTCCAAATTCTTGAGTCTCTTGGCATTACTGACCTCGCCCTCTCCTGGATCTCCTCCTACCTAACGGACAGGACCTTCAGCGTCACCCACTCTCACACCTCCTCCTCGCCCCACCCCCTCTCTGTAAGTGTTCCCCAAGGCTCGGTCCTCGGACCACTATTCTTCTCCATCTACACCAGGGGTGGGGAACTCCAGTCCTCGAGGGCCGCAAACAGTGCATGTTTTCAGGATTTCCTTAGTATTGCACAGGTGATAACATAATCACTTGCACTGGTGATGATTCCAATCCTGTGCAATACTAAGGAAATCGTGAAAACCTGAACTGTTTGCGGCCCTCGAGGACTGGAGTTCCCCACCCCTGATCTACACCCTCGGCCTAGGCAATCTCATCGAGTCACATGGACTCCAATACCACCTCTACGCTGACGATACCCAACTCTTTCTGTCTGGCCCTGACATCTCCTCCCTTTTATCCAAAATCCCTTCATGCCTATCCGCCATTGCATCCTTATTTTCTACCCACTTCCTAAAACTCAACATGGACAAGACTGAATTTATCGTCTTTCCCCCGAACAACCCCGCCCCGCTCCCTGACCTATCTATCACCGTCAACGACTGCACACTCTCACCCCTCCCCCACACCAAGTGCCTCGGGGTAATCCTCGACTCCTCCCTCTCCTTCAAGACCCACATCCTAGCCCTCGCCACTTCCTGCCGACTCCAATTAAAAAACATTGCCCGCATCCGCTCCTTCCTTGACCACAACACAGCCAAGACACTTGTCCATGCCCTCGTCATCTCCCGCCTGGACTACTGCAACCTCCTGTTCACCGGCCTCCCTGCCACCTCCCTCGCACCTCTCTGCACCATCCTCAACTCTGCTGCCCGACTCATCCACCTATCTCCCCGTTACTCGCCCGCCTCCCCCCTTCGCTGAGCCCTCCACTGGCTCCCCATCCCCCAGCGATCTCGCTTCAAAACCCTAACCCTGACCTACAAGGCCATACACAACCTGTCCCCTCCCTACATCTCCGACCTAGTCTCCCGCTACCTCCCCTCACGCAACCTGCGCTCCTCTCAGGAACTCCTTCTCTCAACCCCCCGCATTTCCACCTCCCACAACCGCACACAAGACTTCTCTCGTTCTTCCAGCAGACTCTGGAACTCCCTCCCCCACCATATCAGACACTCCCCTACCCTGGGAACCTTCAAGAAAAACCTGAAGACCCACCTCTTCCTACAAGCCTACAACACACATTGAGACCCAATCCACTGCACCATCTCACCTCTCCCCTCCCCCCTCCTACTGTCTCCCTCCCCGCCCGCTCTAGACTGTGAGCCCTCGTGGACAGGATCCCTGGCCCTATTGTACCCGTACGATTGTTTTGTCGATTTGTCGTCGTTTTTCGACCACTTGTCTTTGTCTACCCCCTAACTTGTACAGCGCTATGTATCCTAATAGCGCTATGTAAATACCTAATAATAATAATAATATAATAATATTAGTACATCACTTGACATTACATTACATTCACATGAGAATCACCGGGACCATATCATGACCTACTGTCGGTCCCAATGGCGGTTACCTCCGCCTAACACCCTGACAGGGATCATTCCCCATCCTATTGCACACGAGTCATCACACATGGCACTTTTCCATGAACCATTATGACTCACGCATGACACAGCATTCATGGCATTTTTACATAAACCAATATGCTACATACTCAGGGCCCACAATAGTATCAGGAACCCTGTCACTCAGTACACACGAGACCTCCACGGATCCACCGGGATCCGGTACATTTACATCTGTATCAACGGGACTATCATGACTCACTCAGTCAATCCCAAAGTCGGCTGTGACCGCCTGGCCCTTGAGCTGTACTCGGTCTCTCACACCGCACATCTGACCGCCTGGCCCTTGAGCCATCCTCGGTCCTCATCACTCATATGACCGCCTGGCCCTTGAGCCGTCCTCGGTCCTGGACACTGGCTGGCATGCACGCATCACGTGCCACCGGCATGGAGCTGGCAGGCTCCCTTCACTTCCCCCACCGGGGACGGATCACTTCCAGCACATCCTCACATAGCAGTGGTCTGGACTTCTCTGATTCCCATCGTCCTCCCCCATTCAGACACATGGCAGGTTCTTATCCAGGCTGCCTCACCCACAGCTGCAACACAGTGAGTCAATCAGCACATCTCACACACAGACCTGAGATGTGATTAACCTGTGCACCATTCAGGTTTAGCCCAGCAAAGCACTCATGCACAGGTTAAGACACAGCCGCTCATTTGGCTCTTGAAAACCCTACAGCTGTTAACCCAATGTACACCGGATAGGTTTCACACAGCACACACACACCACACGGATAGGTTTCACACAGCACACACACACACACACGAAAACCGGCCCATGTGAACAGAGACCTGCACTGATAACCCGACCAGGGGCCACATCACCACAGTAGTTATATTCTTGTACATAGTGACAGTATTATAGTAGTTATATTCTTGTACATAGGGGCAGTATTATAGTAGTTATATTCTTGTACATAGGGAGCAGTATTATAGTAGTTATATTCTTGTACATAGTGACAGTATTATAGTAGTTATATTCTTGTACATAGGAGCAGTATTATAGTAGTTATATTCTTGTACATAGGAGCAGTATTATAGTAGTTATATTCTTGTACATAGTGACAGTATTATAGTAGTTATATTCTTGTATATAGGGGCAGTATTATAGTAGTTATATTCTTGTACATAGGGAGCAGTATTATAGTACTTATATTCCTGTACATAGAGGCAGTATTATAGTTGTTATATTCTTGTACATAGAGGCAATATTATAGTAGTTATATTCCTGTACATAGTGCAGTATTATAGTAGTTATTTTCTTGTACATAGGAGCAGTATTATAGTAGTTATATTCTTGTACATAGAGGCAATATTATAGTAGTTATATTCTTGTACATAGGGGCAGTATTATAGTAGTTATATTCTTGTACATAGAGGCAATATTATAGTAGTTATATTCTTGTACATAGGAGCAGTATTATAGTAGTTATATTCTTGTACATAGAGGCAATATTATAGTAGTTATATTCTTGTACATAGGGAGCAGTATTATAGTACTTATATTCCTGTACATAGAGGCAGTATTATAGTTGTTATATTCTTGTACATAGAGGCAATATTATAGTAGTTATATTCCTGTACATAGGTGCAGTATTATAGTAGTTATTTCTTGTACATAGGAGCAGTATTATAGTAGTTATATTCTTGTACATAGAGGCAATATTATAGTAGTTATATTCTTGTACATAGAGGCAATATTATAGTAGTTATATTCCTGTACATAGGTGCAGTATTATAGTAGTTATTTTCTTGTACATAGGAGCAGTATTATAGTAGTTATATTCTTGTACATAGAGGCAATATTATAGTAGTTATATTCCTGTACATAGGTGCAGTATTATAGTGTTATATTCTTGTACATAGGAGCAGTATTATAGTAGTTATATTCTTGTACACAGGGGACAGTATTATAGTAGTTATATTCTTGTACATAGGAGCAGTATTAAAGTAGTTATATTCTTGTACATAGGGTAGTATATAGTAGTTATATTCTTGCACATAGGGGCAGTATTATAGTAGTTATATTCTTGTACATAGGGGCAGTATTATAGTAGTTATATTCTTGTACATAGAGGCAGTATTATAGTAGTTATATTATTGTACATAGGAGGCAGTATTATAGTAGTTATATTCTTGTACATAGAGGCAATATTATAGTACTTATATTCCTGTACATAGGTGCAGTATTATAGTAGTTATATTCTTGTACATAGGGGCAGTATTATAGTAGTTATTTTCTTGTACATAGGAGCAGTATTATAGTAGTCATATTATTGTATTAATTTCATATTAAAAACCACTCACATATACTAATTGTGCCTTTAGAATAACATAACGCAGACAAATGCAAAAAGATGTTTAATGGGATAAATAAATCTAATATATAAAGCTGAATGTGTGTGTGTATGTATGTATGTATGTATGTATGTATGTCCGGGATTGGCATCTACACCGTCGCAACTACAGCCACAAAATTTTGCACAGTCACACGTCTGGACCCCGAGAGCGTCATAGGCTATGTTGTGAGGCGAAATTTTAACCCCACACGTTCCAGTTCACCAAACAATTTTGCCCCTATCTACATAATGGGGAAAAAGTGAATGGAAAAGTGTTGAGGAAAATCGACAGCTGTCAGCTATAGCCACAAAATTTTGCACAATCAAATGTCTGGACGCCGGGAGCGTCATAGGCTATGTTGTCAGGCGAAATTTTAACCCTGCGCATTCCAATTCACCAAACAATTTCGCCCCTATCTACATAATGGGGAAAAAGTGACAGTTACCAGTTGACAGTTGTGAATGAGAGGGGCTTAATGATAGCGCCAAAGACTAACAGCATATACCAGCATATAGTCACTAAGCTGGGGCCCCAACATGAGATATTCACCACACACAGGGACATGTATACGCACCACACGCACACAAAGAGTAACAGCAAGTGTATAGTCGCTAAGGTGCAGCTCCAATATTGGATACTCACCACGCACCCGAACAAACACACACCACAAAGAGATGCACACAACACAGAGACACCCCCACCCCACGGGGACACACACACACCCTATAGCGACACATGCACTCACCCCACAGGGACACACACACACCACAAAGAGAGACGCACAACACAGAGACACACACACCCCACACATACACCCCCCCCACAGGGACACACACACATGCACACCCTATAGGGACACATGCACTCACCCCACAGGGACACACACCACAAAGAGACACACACAACAGAAACACACACCACACAGACCCCCCCCCACAGGGACATACACACCCTATAGGGACACATGCACCCCACAGGGACACACACATGCACACACCCCAGGGACACACACACCACACAGACAGACACAGATGTGCACAAATCACCTCACACAACTCGCCTCATACGTCTGCTATCTTTAATTTCCAAATATAAACATCTGATTAAAAACAGCCAATGTGCAACTCATGTGCCATATAGGGAATTAAGGCAGATGTCAGTCACATGAGCTGTCTATTATGTGTATGTGTGAGGTAACATATACTGCCCGGCCAGGGGGATGGTTTACTGTTGGCTGGAGATTTATTAGGCTGCCTATTACAACCAATCACAGCTCAGCTTCTATTTTCTTACAGGTCATTAATATGACATATTCAAATTCTATTTTGTTATAGCTAACATCAGTTATTTATTAACCCGGGCGTAGCCAGGTAGTACAGCTAGTATATATATATAATATAACACTTACAAACAGATATTCTGGGGTTATTTGGTCTCCATTTGTCATTTTTATGCTATTCATACTTTTGAGTTTCTGTTCCCTGTTCTGTAGACAATGAGACTTCCGCCCAGATGGGAAGTTTCTGCTTTGTTGGTCTTGGTTGGGGTAAAAAAGGAATAATGTACAACAGCACTACTTTACATGAGTCATTACACGATGAGAAATTATGGTCTGACATTCATGTTCTAGGTATCGATGTCCAGACCGGCCGTGGATCTCCTTTGCCTAAACTCAACAGCCTCATATGGAATATGAAGAAACGTATTGAGTCTCATTTGTTACTCATTGAATTCATTTTATTCCATTGGCACAAGTATATAATCCAGGCCCTCACCATCCCATCTGGCTTCACTAAAATTTGTAAAATATGATGAGGGGATACAAGAAAGCACAGATAGCCAAGACGTAATGTGGGATAGAATAAATCGGAAAGGCTCACCTTTAGTGGTTGTGAACTGTCACAACCACATTGATATGATGTAAGCACGGCTGCAGCAGTCCAATGGTATATAGTAATGAATATGCTGGTATGGAAAGGGTTAAAAAAAAATACACTACCATGACAGTGGAAACAATTGTGTCGAAGTCAAAATTCTTCATCAGGACAAAAATTGACTAAGGTACCGTCAGACGAGGCCATATCAGCGGCGATTTTATAGGCGACGCAGGGGCGTGGCCTATCACCGCCGACATGGCCAGTGCGTCGCCTAATGTAAATAGGCGATGGTGACGCCTTAGAGTTGTCGCCTGGTTTCTCAGCACTGCTCTGAAACCAGGCGAGCACTCTGGGACGATGTGTACACATCGCCCCATGTAACAGGGGGACGGCGATCTTACAGGTGATGGGAGCCATAGGCTCCCATGTTACAGCATCGCCGCTGGGGTTTTTAGATACCCCAGCGGCAATGGCGCCTGTAAGGTAAACATGCAACGGCAAAGCTGGCGGGGCACCAAAAACGTGCGCGCCCCCGCCCGTCGCCGCCGATATCTCTGGCGACGTCACCTCGTGTGATGGTACCCTAAAGGTACCGTCACACAGGGACATATCGCCGGCGATATTGCCGGGGATCGCGGGAGCGCGCATCCCTGACAACATCGCCGGTGAGATGTCACACTGAGCAACTTACCGGCGATGTCGCCGGCTAGTTGCCGTGGCTATCGCTCGCTGAGTTGCCCAGCAACCCAGCGAGCGATAACCCGCAATGTAGTAGATAGGCGGAATCGCCCGTAACATTGCGGATTGCCGCGTTACACAGGGCGATCAGGCAGAATCGCCTGAGCAACATCGCCAGGTTTCCCAACATTGTTGGGAAACCTGGCGATGTGACTCAGGCGATTCATCGCCTGATTATCGCCCTGTCACACGCGGCAATTCGCCGGCGACACCTGGCCACGCCCCTCGGTTGCCGGCAACATCGCCGGCGATATCTCCCGTGTGACGGTACCTTAAGAGTCTTGACTTAGAGTGCTGAATGCACTTGAAACCTGTAGAACGGAACTCGATAATCATGCATTTGTTGTATGTCTTGTAATGGACTTTAATTGGAATCAATAAAGAAGCCAATGTTTTAGAGCTAGACTTCTACATTTCTCTTTTGGATTTCATCGGCTGTGCAGAGCTGTCGTCCTCACTTCATCTGGGATTGACATGGTAAGATGGATTCTGTTTTGAAAAGAAATATGTATGGTTCAGCATACAAGACATTTTGGACGGTTGACGTTTTTAACTTTGTGGATCAGTGTGGGGAAGGTCCTCTTCTGTTACCCATGACTGTACCCCTGTGTACATGGTCCAGAAAGATGTAGTTGGTAGAGTTTGGTATGGAAGAACATGACCAACCGCACAAACCTCAAACCCATCTAACACCTTTGGGATGAACTAGAAAGGAAATTGTGAACTATGTACATGTGTTGTTTCCGGAAACAACAGGAGTATCACTATAATAAAGCTCTAGTGACCAGTCTGAAAACTACTAGATTTATATTTTTTATTTAGATTGTGATTTCGTAAGAACTAGAACAAAACATAAAAACTGGATTTTCTGATGATCACTTCTATTTAATCTGCTAAAACCACCCTAGGACATACTATAGAGTGATTCAGCTGACAGAATCATATAGGATCTGCTTAGATACAGACACTCAGCAGAGAGTATCACACAAGCTAGACTTATGGCCCCTTTACACGCAGCTACAGGTAACAAGTTTTCCACAGGTAACTTACTGGTTGCAGTGAAATCATGGAGACATGGTTCTATCTTGTTGCTGTGTACAAATGGAACTATGTCTCCATGATTTCACTGCAGCCAGTAAGTTACCTGTGGAAAACCTGTTACCTGTAGCTGTAGTAAAGGGGCCATTAGACTCACTATATAGGCAGACATTGACATGATAAGCCTATATCTAGAGGCCCATCAGATAGTATCACACATGATAGGCTTAGCTACAACATCTCAGCGGACAGTATCACACATAATAATCTTAGGTGCACCAGCTAAGTATTATAAAGAGTAGGATTATTTAGAAATACACATATGATTAGATGACAGCATCTCAGCAAACATTTCTCAGGAAGGGTAACTTTAGATACTCCATTTTCAAAGGGTGACCCAGCATAGGCTTGGATATAACAGCTCCGCACACAGTATTACACAAGGTATCACACATGCCAAGCTTATATGTAGCATTTCAGCACACATTATTGTATATAACATTCTTAGATACAGCAAACAGTATCACACATAGATTTTGATACACCACAATTGTCCAGCAGGACATTTATTTATTACTAGATGGGAGCCCGATGCTGTCGCATGGGGTGAGCAGTGAAATGATGATGGGGGGCGGGTTCTATGGCGCTGGCAGTCGTGTGGCACCACCTTGTATGCGCTATCCCAGCCCCTTCCCCAATGCACACTCTCTCCCCCCACATGTGCAGCCCTGAGCTCTCTGCCTCCCCCCCCGTGCTGTCTCTCTGCCCGCTCTGGTTGCTCTCTGCACCCTCACTCCCCGTGGTGGCTCTCTGAATTCCCCTTCCCTGTAGTGGCTCTCTGCCCCCACCCCTTGGTTGCTCTTAGCCCCCCCATCCCCCGTGCTATCTCTCTGGACCCCTTTTTTATCTCTGTGCTCTTCCCTTGTGGTCGCTGTGCCCTTCCTGTGGTGGATTTGCACCACCTGTGCTTGCTCTTATGCTGAAGGGCAGAGCGGGGGTAGAGTGGGGAAGAGCAGGGGCAGAGCAGAGTATGGGAGAGTGGGAAAAAGTGGAGCAAAGAGTGTGGGGCAGAGCGAGGGAGAGCAGGGTGGAGGGGAGTGGGGCAGAGTGAAGCGGAGCAGGGCGGGGCAGAGCAGGGGCACAGCAGGAGCTGGGTGGAACAAAGAACAGAGTGGGGGCAGAGCAGAATGGGTTCAGAGCGAGGGGACAGCAAGGAGAGCTGAGTGGGGCAGAGTGGAGTGGGTAGCAGAATAGGGACAAAGAGTCTGAAATGGGGCAGAGCTGGGACAGAGTGGAGTGGGGCATAGCAGGGGTAGAATGGAGTAGGGGCAGAGTGGAGTGGGAGCAGAGCAGGCATAGAGGGGAGTGGTCAGAATGGAGTGGGGCAGAGCAGGGCAGAGTGGGGCGAGCAGGAGAAGTGAAGTGGGGCAGAAAGGGATAGAGTGGAGTGGGTCAAAAGAGTGGGCAGAGCAGGGACAGAGTGATGGGAGAATGGAGTGTCAGAGCAGGGGCAGAGAGAATTGGCACAGCAGGGGCAGAGAGAATGGGGCACAGCAGGGGCAGAATGGATGGGTCAGAGGGCAGAGTGGATGAGGGAGAGTAGGGGCAGAGTGGAGTGCGGCAGAATGGAGTGGGGTAGAGCAGGGCAGTATGGAGTGGGGCAGAGCAGGGGCAGAATGAAAGGGGCAGAGTAGAGTGGAGCAGAGTGGAGTGGGGCAGAATGAAAGGGGCGGAGTAGAGTGGGGCAGAATAGGGACAAAGTGAAGTGGGGCAGAGCAGGGGCAGAGTGGAGTGGGGCATAGCAGGGGTAGAATGGAGTGGGGGCAGAGCAGGGGCAGAGTGGAGTGGGGGCAGAGCAGGGATAGAGGGGAGTGGCTCAGAATGGAGTGAGACAGAGCAGGGGCAAAGTGAAGTGGGGGCAGAACAGGGATAGAGTGGAGTGGGTCAAAATAGAGTGTATAAGTGTAAATAAGCGGTTTTGGGGCACTCAAAGAAGGAGACAGAGATTGATTAAAGATACTTTCCTTTACTGGACATAATGGGGTCTTCACAACGCGTTTCGGCAGTAGCTCCACCTTCATCAGGTGAAGACCTCACAAAACATTCCACACTTATATAGGGCAAGATTACAATGACCTAGTCATTAACTCTAACATTACCAGTAAGGTATTTTTAAAAAAGGGAAAAAAATATACACATTGTATTGTTAACATTAAAAGGGAGAGGAGAGCACCCTAACAGGAACCCAATAACACTACAATCCAGTTTTATTAAAAAAATTAAAAAACATTTTTTAAAATGGTAATTCCTTAAGTATATATATAAAAAAAACACCAATATCATAAAAAAAAAAAAAAAAATAGGATTCTTTATCCTTCAGATTTTTAAATAATATCAGGGGAACCTCCAATCCTACACATCAGAAAATACACATTTAATACACAACATTAAAAACATTAATACAATTGTACAACTATAAAATATTTAAAAAACATTCTCAAGCTTTATATTAAGGCCTTCAGGGTGTAAGCACTCCATTTTAAAAATCCAATAATTCTCTCTGTTTACAAGTCGTTTTAATCTATCGCTGTAAATATCAGGAATATGGTCTATGATGGTTAATTTAACCTGTCGGTAATCCTTCTGGTGTTCTATTAAAAAATGGTTTGAGTGGGGGCAGAGCAGGGGCAGAGTGGAGTGGGGGCAGAGCAGGCATAGAGGGGAGTGGCTCAGAATAGAGTGGGGCAGAGCAGGGGCAAAGTGAAGTGGGGCAGAACAGGGATAGAGTTGAGTGGGTCAAAATAGAGTGTGGCAGAGCAGGGACAGAGTGGAGTGGGGTAGAATGGAGTTCGTCAGAGCAGGGGCAGAGAAGAAATTGGCATAGCAGGGGCAGAGAAGAATGGGGCACAGCAGGGGCAGAATGGAGTGGGACAGAGCAGGGACAGAGGGGAGTGAGGCAGAGTAGGGTCAGAGTGGAGTGGGGCAGAATGGAGTGGGGTAAAGCAGGGGCAGTATGGAGTGGGGCAGAGCAGGGGCAGAATGAAAGGGGCGGAGTGGAGCAGAGTGGAGTGGGGCAGAATGGAGTGGGGCAGAGCAGAGGCAGTATGGAGTGGGGCAGAGCAGGGGTAGAGTGGAGTGAGGCAGAGCAGGGGCAGAATGGAGTGGGGCAGAGCTATCTTTTCCCCCTGGCCTGTATTTGCCCCTCCCGCACTCTCTCTGACCCCTTACCTTCCTTCCCAGCTGTGACGGCTGTGTCATTTCTGGGAAGCATTGAAGAGTACAGGGCCTGCAGTGATGTCACAGTCATGTGAATGACCACGTGACTGTGACATCACCAAAGGTTCTGTCCCTTGGTGAATTGCAAATTACCAGTGGGGAGAGGTGCAAGGGTCTGCTGGGGCAGCAGGAGAGGTGCGGTGGGAGGCGTGCAGGGGGAGAGTCTACGGGCGGCAGGAGAGGTGCGGTGGGAGGCGGGCGGCGCGTGCAGCGGGGGCTTCTGTTACCTGTGCCGCTGCCAGCCTGTGCCATATTACCACACTTACCACTTAGGTGTGCTAATATGGCGCCGTCTCCGGGGCGGCGCAGTGCATTGTGGGATTCTGAGACGTCCAGACGAAAGTGGGGACAATTTTAGGCAATTATATAGAAATATGTTGTTGGAGAAGGCCATAGCCCCAGTCCTGGACAAAGAGCAGAGAGGCGGTGGGGTTATTATATGGGGAGAAGTATGGTCAGTTGTTTAGGCTTATAAGGCCAAGTAGAGGTAGGATTTTATCGTTCTCGCTCATAGGGTGGAGGCACACTGACATGAGAATCGCCCGAGTGCAATGCGAGAAAAACTCGCATTGCAATCGGACCAGTATTACTAAATGTTTCTGGTCATATTTGTGTGTTTTTAACGCACTGTACTCGCATTGGGAGTCAAATGAGAGTTTTATCGCAGCACGCTGCTATTGAACGCGATTTTCTCGTGCGAGTGGCCAGTGAAAGTATATGGATGAGAGAAAATCTCACACCCATACAGCACACTGTGCAATTTAGTAGCATGGTGCTGCTGAAAGGCACACTATACAGTAATGACAGATAGCTATATAGATGTATAGGGCTTCCCGTACTTTTAATACCAAGAACGGCTTCACCGCTGCTGTGACAGCAGCAATGTTTCAATATTCTGGGTTGGCGGCAGAGCAGCCACACACACAGAGCAGCACCCGCATTGGCTAATCTGCCGGTATGGCTGGCTTCACACCACGGTTGTTTGCTGATTCGTTTGGTCTGTTGATTCGTTTTGCCTGTGCTTCTGGATGGTGCTGCTGTCCTAGGTGCTGAAGTTTGCTCGCTTAGATTTCTGATCATGCTGCTATTCAAATCGGATCTGGGAAACAATGAATTTTTTTTCCCGGATCCGGGGCCCATAACATGGGAGTCTATGGGCACCGGATCCGGGAAAAAAAACATATCGTTTCCCGGATCCGATTTGAATAACAAAGCATGCTCAGAAGTCCACGCGAGCAAACTTCAGCACCTAGGAGAGCAGCACCATCCAGCACAGGCCGACTTCAACACCTAGAACAGCAGCACCAAACGAATCAGCAAAAATACGTGGTGTGAAGCCAGCCATACCGGCAGATAAGCCAATGCGGCTGCTGTCACAGCAGCGGTGAAGCTGATTGGCTGCTATGCCGGCAACCCGGCAAATTGAGACACCTCTGCTGACACAGCAGCGGTGAAGCCGATCTTGGTATTAAAACTACCGGACACCCTTTACATCTATATAGCTATCTGTCATTACTGTATAGTCTAACTTTCAGCAGCAAGGCAAAAACCATGCTACTAACTCGCACCACACTCGCATGAACACACATGCCCACACACTACACACACACCACACACGCATGAGCATACGGACAGCACTCGCATGACTGTCATGCATCAAAAATGCTCTGTTTTTGATGCATGACAGTGTGCCTCCACCCATAGGGCTAGATCTACAGTCCCGCTTGCCCTCCCTAATTACTAAGGGAGGAGTGAGAAATAATAAAAAATATCTTATTGGGTCCTGGTGGCTTGAGGCACTTGGGGGGGGAATTCCTTGAAGTTGGTAGGAAATTGGTCCAGGGGATTCTTAAGAGTTTGGATTCCCAAATAGTAACAGAATTCTCAGTGGTCTGTGTCTGGGGCCACAAGTGTGGCGCACCTGCGACTAGGGTGGACACATAGGGAACTGCAGCCAGGCAGGAAGATAGACGGTTTGTACAACAAACACCCTCACAGAACACCACACACCACTAGAGGCAGCACCCAACCCGGAGCCCGGGACTCTAGGCGGGCAAGAGGTGGTGGGTTTAGAGGAAAGTGGGTGGGAATGTAGGTCAGGTGACAGAGAGCACAAATAGAGGTGAAAGAGGAGGAAGGAGTTAGTAGGCCAGAGTAGGCTGAGAGGAAAAGACACAGCAGGCCAGAGTGAGCCGAGCAGCACAGACATCAGAAAGACAGACACACATCTCTGTGGGGTTGGGCTTGATGGAGATGCAGAATCCACAGAGTCACAGAAACCATGGAGAGAAAGCTCGTCCATACCCGGCATCCCAGGGGAGTGTGAGGACAGAGACCGGACCAGCAGCACTGGGTCTGAGGAACACGGCAGCACTGACTAACTGGTGGAGAAGTTTTCCCTGATTTGGGCTGGAGTCACACGGGCTAGAAGGAGTCTGGTAACGCCTTGCAGGAGAGGGTTACTGCAGACTAGGCACACAGCAGAGTGTCGGCTCTGGAGGGAACCGATGATTCACCCGGCTTCCCAGATTAACCGACGGGGAGCTTTAACTCCAGGTTGGAGTTCCTAACAAAAGGGTAGGAAGCACAGCAGCAACCACGAGGACCCACAAGGGTCCAAGCTGCCGCTATACTACCCGGAGAGACAACAAGAGAGAAACCACAGCCTGGAAGGACTTAGAAGGAGTGAGGGCTCTCAGAGTGACAGCCTGGCTGCAGTGGGTTCAGTGTTACTGGAGTGAATTGACTGTAACTTGTGTTAAGAACTGAACTGTGAACTGCTGTGAATTGTTGGAAGAGCTGACAAGTAAACCCGGTGAACCCTGCCTGAGTGTCCGTGTTTGATTCCAGGTATATTGAACTATATTGCATACCATTTATCCTGTAAGGAGCAGCCCGATCCGCGGCGGGCTCATCCATCTGGCTGCAGCCCATCCATCCCTCCATCCTCCTGGCAGAGCAGCTCTGCAGCGGTGGTCACATCATTGACCACAACCCGTGGGTGGCGTCACGACAAACTTTATTCCTTGTAAATATCCCCTTTATTTGTGAGAACCCAGGACACGGTCCGGACCAGGACCTCCGTGACATCCCCAGCAGTACCCCGGTCCGGTGCCGAGTACCCCGTCCCAGTGGGCTCCACACAAGAGACACGGGTACTCAGGTCTTGGGCGGTCAGTTGCGGGGATGTCACAGGTGGTCCGTACACGAGCCTGTGCCCTTGGGTGACAATGAAAAAGGGGTATATTTACAGGGATTGGAGTTATTGTCAGTCATGACGCCACCTGTAGGTTCTGGTGAGGGCACCGGAGCTGCTTGGGCCTCCGGGGTGATGGGCGGCGGCAAGGTGGAGTGGCTCCCTACAGGAGGAGCGGGGTCCCCGGGGCTAAGAGTTATGATGGTGGAGTAGGGCAGCACAGTCGTTGCCGCACAGGGTTGGAGTAGGGAAGCGTAGTCGGTGTGGTGTAGGACGGGTTGAAGGAGGGACACACACACACTAAAGTCTTTTGGTACCTTTACTGTAGTTTGGTTGCAGGTACACACGTCCAGGTTGAAGGAAAACACCTTAGGACGTCCACAGCGAGTTGGGATATCAGCTTCCTTATTCTGCTCTCTTGTCCTGAGTCTGGCAGGTATGGAACCAAATCGGACCGTTACTTCTCTCTCCACACCCGTGTTGGTGCACTGAATGCTCTCTCGTGGGCCACCGCTGTCTCTCAATTGTTGGTGCTGTGGGTGTCCGGGAAGCTAAGCCTCCTCGGGGTGCTGGATTCTCTGCTGGACCTATCTTCTCTGTCCCTTGCAGACTCGGGCTCCAGTGACCAGTGTTCTGCTGGGGTGAGCCGGTATGGCTCCTCTGCCCCCGGTAAAATGTTCCTCGCCTCTGCCTTCGGTCCCTACTCTTTGGACCCTCTGGTGTGTACTGGTTCGGGCCTAGCACGGCTCCGGTACCAGTTCAGCTCACTAGCCTCTGAGCTACCTTCACAGCTCTTCTAGCGTCTGCACACTCTGGCTAATTTTCCCCAGCACCTGTATTTATAGGGGATCTGGCTTAACAGCAACCAGTTGGGCTCCCACTACAGGCCTGGGGTGGAAGGTGTTGGGTGTAAGTGCGTACCAGCTGTGAAAAGTCCTTTAGTGTACTAGTGGGTTCTGTGGCTTACCTGGTACAGGGCGCCACATCTGCTGATTTTTGTGGATCTTGTAAAAGGAAAGTTGGGTCCCTGTGAGTCTGCTAATGGAAAAAGGAACCTTTTGGATTATGCTGCTCCCGAGCCTGAGTGGGTGACGGCTGGGTGTAATTATGGTTTATTGTTTGGTTTGAGCAATCACCATGTGGCGCCCCTGTTCTCTAGGTTCTGGGGATGGTGTGGCTGAGCCCAAAGCACACAAACAGCACACAAACACATAGACCCTGGGACAATGGGAGGACCCGTAGGGAGGCCCTAGGTCACAAAAAGGGGGAACAGGAAATGGTAGATGGAGTAATACCAGCTGACGAGGAGTGGTAGTTGGGAGTGTCGAGGTGGTGTGGTGCCGGCTCCCGGGGCTTGGAGCACGACCATGCTCGCCCTGGCAGGGAGAGAACTGACCGGCAGAGAAAGAAAAGGACCCTTGTGGTGCGGAAGAGACACCGATTCCCCCGTACACCCGAATCTGACGAGACAGAGGGGTTGGTGGACGACACAGGAACCCGGCCCTGAACATGGTGCAGATACATAAATCTGGGAGCCCCTGACTTCTAACGGGAGCTGAGGCTGAACACCCGACACATCTTGGGGAAGGTGGCTAAACTAGGGAGCAATGCCCGGGAGAGGAAACTAATTGTGCCCAGGACACAACAGCACCCGTGGCCTCGATACCTCAGCTCTCTGGTGCGTAGAGCATTGACAGCCTGGGGAGCAGAGCGACAACCCGCTTGCCTCAGAGAAGAACTAACCCTTATAGCGCTGAGAGAGAGGAAAACCACCAGAGGCTGAGACATCTAGAGAGGAAGGAAAGGGCACCAACCCTGGCTTGACTGTACTAAACCGGCTCTGGAGAAAGAGCTGTACCGATAGTGACAAGGAACGTACCCGGTGGCCATGTTTTAACACCTGAGAAAAAGTAACGGAACTGCAGCTGTGGTGTGTGAGACTTTTATTTGCAGCGTCCATCGTCCGCAGAGGCCGCCCGGTACACTGAGGGTACTGTTGACGGAGTGAACATCTGCCAAGGTACGAGCCGGGGAACCACTCCACTGCCCTGGGGACTATGCTCCACCTGCAGGGAGAAGAACCATCCATGCTGCCAGCCATCGTCCCCAGAGGTTCTGAAGCAGCGGCGGCCACCCTGACCGCATACCTCAGGTGGCGTCACGAATACCTCCTTATCCCCTCAGACTTTCCCTGTTATCATTCCCCATTTATTTTAAATGACACCGCCAGGGTCACGGGACAGGGTCTCAGCCTATGTCTGTTTCCATGAAAATAACCGAAAAGAGTTGAAGGAGAACAACGAGTAACCACCCAGTTCACGAGTTTTACCCGACCGTGGAGTAGGCGTGTCAACCAGAGTTTCTTTATACCTTCAAGAACCTTACCAAGTTTATTTGAGTTGTTAAATTGTTATGTCCTTGTTAAAGAAAAGGCTACTGTAGTCAAATTGTCCATCCTGAAGTCTCGTAGTACAGCGATACATCGATTATTGTCGATAACCCGTCCAAACACAATCCGACAAATACCAAGGCATTTATTTCTATAGAAATCAATGTAAATCTAATTAATTTGTTTTAGGGTACCTTCTCACGCCACAACCGCGGGAGACAATTTTGACGGCGATATGTCGCCCTGGAATTATCGCCGTCAAATTGCCTCCAAATTGCGGCGTGTAATTTGGGAATTTGGCGGCGATATGTCGCCTCGTTCCGGTCGCCTAATTTGGAAGCACTGCTCCAAAATCAGGCGACTGGAACCAGGCGACATATCGCCGCCAAATTCCCAAAATACACACCGCAATTTGGAGGCAATTTGACGGCGATAATTCCAGGGCGACATATCGCCGTCAAAATTGTCTCCCGCAGTTGTGGCATGAGAAGGTACCCATAGGGTACCTTTACACGCCGCAACCGCGGCAAGGAATATTGATGGCGATATGTCGCCCTGGCACGATGGCCGTGAAATTGCCTCCCAGTTGCGGCGTGTAATTGGGGAATTTGGCGGCGATAAAATACCCATCGCCTAGTTCCGATTTCAGAGCACTGCTCCAAAATCAGAGGCAATCATGAAGGCGAAATTCCCTGCATTTGGCGTGTGACCGGGCGATAGTGATGGAATCTGCGTCACCTATTGATTTCCCGTAGGTGTGCCACAGCGTGCTGTAGGCCGCACCCCGTCTGCGATGATTGGTGGTGGCTACTGTGTTCCCATTGGCTGTCAGTTCACAGGGCGCCATATTTGAACAGCTGTCCATCCAGTAACACACACATCTTCAATGGCGTCATGTATTAGCCAGCCTTCCTGAGCAGGCTGTCCAATCATAACGCTATTGCGTTGTTCAATGAGCGTGTTTGGGGCATGGTGTAAACCAGTCTGGCACGCCTATGTTCTCGCTGCGCTGAACATGTACGCCCACATTGCTTTGGGGATTGCGGTGTGTGAAGCGGCAAGGGAAGGTGACCGGATTGGTTCCGCTGTGGGTGAGGCGATTTCCGGGGCGACACATCGCCTTAGGATACCTTTACACACCACAACCAGCGGAGACATTTCTGGCGGCGATATTTCTTGCTGGAATTATCGCCGCCAAATTGCCTCCTTATTGCGGTGTGTAAATCGGGAATTTGGCAGCGATAAAACCAATGTCGCCTTGTTTCAATTTTACAGCACTGCTCTAAAACCAGGCGACCGTAACAAGGCGACATATCGCCACCAAATTCCCGATTTACACGCCGCAATAAGGAGGCAATTGGGAGGCAATGTGGCAGCGATATATCCAGGTTGCAATATCGCTGACAATATTTCTCGCCGTGGTTGCGGTGTGTAAGGTACCCTTAGGTTGAGGGCGAAATTGCGGCGTGTAAAAGCGCCATTGGCGATCTGAGGCGACGATAAAAACGTGCTCGCACACGTTAGATCGCCTCATATCGCCACCAAAAATTGGGGTGTGTAAAGGTACCCATATGGTACCTTTATACGCCACAACCAGCAGAGACATTTTTGGCGGCGATACCCATAGACATACCGAAAACACATTTTATAGAGAATAAAGATAGTGTTTAATGCTAACATTTTAAGAAATTCATTTAAAATGAGCATAAAAGACTAATGAAAAGAATAAATAATCATTTATCATGGCATTTATTTTCCTACTCACTCTTTTTATTGTAGGGAAGACAGTGAGGAGGGGAGAGAGAAGTGCAGATTTTATTGTTTTGGAAGGGGAATCACAGGGGTCAACATTTTTTCTTGCAAAAGTACCATAGCAGTATGTCATGTACAGTATGTACACCAACAAAAACCTAGGCAACCAACGAAGACCGAGACAACCAACAAAAACCGAAGCAACCAACGAAAACTGAGGCAACTAACGAAAACCAAGGTAACCAAGGAAGACTGAGGGTACCTTTACATGCCACAACCAGAGGAGACATTTTTGGCGGCGATATTTCTCGCTGGAATTATTGCCGCCAAATTGCCTCCTTATTGCGGCGTGTAAATCGGGAATTTGGCGACGATATGTCGCCTCGTTCCGGTCGCCTGGTTTTAGAGCATATTTACACGCCGCAATAAGGAGGCAATTTGGCGGCGATAATTCCAGCGAGTAATATAGCCGCCAAAAATGTCTCCTCTGGTTGTGGCGTGTAAGGGTACCTTTACACACCGCAACTACGGTGTAGCAACTGAGAGGCAATCCGGAGTTCCGTCACCACTGCTACGAAATTGCGGCGTGTAATTGTGGAACCCGGTTGTGATTTTGAAAGTTCTTCCCTGTTGCGATTTCAGAGCATTGTTCAAAAACCAGATGCAACCCTGAAGGTGAATTTCCCTGGTTTCGGCATGTGAAGGGGCGATAGTGATGGAATCAGTGTCGCCTACTGATTTCCCAGAGGCGTTCCACAGCATGCTGGATCCCGCTCCCCCAGCGATGATTGGTGGGGGCTACTGTGTTACCATTGGCTGTCCCTTCACAGGGTGCCATCTTTGATGAACTGACCATTCACACTACACAATTGCAATGGCATCATGTATTAGCCAGCCTTCCTGCGCAGGCTGGCCAATCATGACGCTATTGCGTTGTCTACTCAGCGTGTTTGGGGCGCAGAATACACAAGTCTGTCATGCCTATGTTCTTGTGGCGCTGATCACATTCCTTTGGGGATTGCGGCGTGTGAAGTGGCGTCAGGAGTCAACCGGATGTTTCCCAATGTTGGTGTGGGAACTTCCGGGATGACACATCACCTTAGGTTGAGGGCACAATTGCAGCGTGTAAATGCACCTTTGGCGTTCGGAGGCAACCGTGAAAAACGTGCACACGCATGTTCAGTTGCCTCCGATCGCCGCCAAAAGCTGTGGCGTGTAAAGGTACCTTAAAGGTATCGTGAAGCAACCAACAAAGACCGAGGCAACCAACAAAAACTGAGGCAACCAGCGAAAACTGAGGCAACCTGCTAAAACCGAAGCAACTATTGAAAACGGAAGCAACCAATGAAAACTGAGGCAACCAACAAAAACTGAGGTAACCAAGATAGACTGAAGCAGCCAACAAAGACTGAGGTAACCAATGAAAATTGAGGCAACCAACGAAAACCGAGGCAACCAACGAAGACCAAGGCAACCAAGGAAGACTGAGGCAACCAACGAAAACCGAAGCAACCAACGAAAACTAAGGCAACCCACTAAAACCAAAGCAACCAATGAAAACCGAAGCAACCAATGAAAACTGAGGCAACCAACAAAAACCGTGGTAACCAAGGAAGACTGAAGCAGACATCAAAGACCGAGGCAACCAATGAACATTGAGGCAACCAACGAATACCGAGGCAACCAACAAAGACCGAGGCAACTAACGAAAACTGAAACAACCAACGAAGACCGAGGTAACCAAGACGACCGAGACAACCATCGAAATCCGAGGCAATCAACGAAGACTAAGGCAACCAACGAAAACTGAGATAATCAACAAAAACCAAGACAAATTTTTAATAGAAAAACTCAACGAAAACCGAAACTGACAATAACTGATGTTAATTAAAACTGAGATATTACTGTATTATTAATTTGCGAAGGGGTGATGTAATATGAGTAGAGGCTCAAGTTTACCACCAGAATCTATGATATCACTGGCTCAAGGTCTCCTTGAACCCTGAACACTTTAGTCATGACTTTGGACAGGACAGGAACGGGGCCCCCAATTCTTATGTTGCTTCCTTTAGATACAGTATATATTATTGCAGCTGAGACACTGAATAAGCTGCGTTATTGTGGTAGGTCACCTGTGTTCTCCTTCCTGTGTGTCAGCGGTGATTGTGATCGTGTTTGGGATTTTTTTTACAATACTTCTGTGCTGTGGCTCCTCCCTTGTGCAGTTCCTTCTTTCATTTTTAGTGTATTTGTTCCATTAGACAAGTGTCTACCAGCCGTATTTATAACACTTTGTACAGACCAGACTGAGGGCGCTGTTACCAGGTTAGTGTTCCCTGACTACTGACAACTCTTGACAATCTCTGACAACTTTTGACAATCATGGACAACTCCTAACAATCTCTGATAACTTATGGATGCCATTTACTTTTTCCTGACAATACACTGATACTGAAGTAGTAACTTCAATTTCTATTGACTATTGTACTAGGTTGCTAGTTATCCCTAACCATCATCTCTATGAAGGGCTTGTGAGGGTTGCTGCTGCCCAAGTTAATGTATTGTACAAAGAAATTAATGAAGAGCAATGGATATTGTAAACCATCTCTGTCATTACAAATATCTTGCTGTGTTTGGCTATTTAACAACCAGCAAAGAATAGTAAAACGATGGCTGGACCAGGGGAAGACTGTTTATGATTTAAGTGTGACTGCCAAGGGAGAGTATTCAAGACTTTAGCTGCAGCATAAGAGAAGTCTTTCGGAGATATGAATGGGAGGGTGACAGTTGTAGACTGCAAGGGTCACAAATTCAATGAGGGGCCCAGTCATCCGATGTAAAACAAGATCAGCTCAATTTCCTTTTACTATGTATTACTCTACATGTTTTTATGTCCTCTTTGTGCCAAGAAACTGGGTTTTCCCCTGGTATTCCCATATTCTTCCCCAAATAATAATTCACTGATTCCCTTGTGTGATGTAGATTATGAGCCATCAATGATGGCAAACAATGTATCAGCTATGGGGCCCATTAGTCGGTCCTGGTAGATAATAATATATGGAGAACTATGGGGGAGCATTATATTATTTGGAGGACTATGAGCTGTGCATTAGAATATATGGAGGACTAGGGAGTGCATTATGATATTTGGAGAACTACAGTAGGTGGTGGGTGCATTATACTATATGGAGGACTATGTGGTTCATTATAATATATAGAAAGCTATGGGGGTGCATTATAGTATATGGAGGAGTATGGGGTGAATTATACTATGTATATGGGGGACTATGGGGTTTATTATACTAAATGGAGGACTATGGAGGGTGCATCATATTATATAGAGGACTATGGGGGTGCATTATACCATATGGAGGACTATGGGCTGCATTATATTATACAGAGGACTATGGGGGGCATTATACTATTTGCAGGATTAGAGGGTGCATTATAATATATGGAGGACAACATTATGCATCATAATATATCGAGAACTGTGGAGGGTGCATAATGATATATGTAAGACTATGGGGTGTGCATTATACTATATGAAAAACTATGAGCTGTGTATAATACTATATGAAGGACTATTGGGGGTGCATTATATTATATGGAGAACTATTAGGTGTGAATTTTAATATATGGAGGACTATTGGGGGTGTATTGTATTATATAGAGAACTATGAGGTGTAAATTTTAATATATGGAGGACTATTGGGGGTGTAGTATACTATATAGATAACTATGGGGTGCATTATACTGTATGGAGGGCTATGGGGATGCATTATACTATATAGAGGAAAAAGGGGGGTGCATTATAATATATGGAGGAATATAGGTGGTGCATTATAATATTTGGAGAACTATGAGGTGTCCATTATACTGTATGGAGGACTATGGGGTGCATAATATTTGACAGACTATGTGTGGCCAATTATATTATATGGAGGACTATGGGGGTGCATAATATTAAAAGGAGGAATATGTGGGGCCAATTATACTATATGGAAAACTTAGTGTTGGCCATTATAATATTTGAAGGATTATGTGGTGGCCATTATAATATTTGGAGGGCTATGAGGGAGCCTGTATACTTTATGGAAATCTATTTGAAGGCCCTTATACTGTATGCAAGCAATTATACCGTGTAAAGTATAGTGTTGGTCACCATACATTGCTGGGGTAGCTGAGGGGGAACAGTAGGATCTTCATACTGTGTGTGGAGGAATTTACTGTGGAAAAATCTTACAGTGTTTATGGGGCACTTTTGTTGGCATCGTAATTCATGGGGTCAATGAAAAAGCAATCTTGAGGCTTCAATAGGGGGAAAATTACTTTTTAAGAGCTGTAAAACTGAGATATGTTCTTATGTGACCAAAGCAAATAGTAATTAATGTTATTTTATTTTTTGGGACGTAGGGTGGGGGGAGGCAATTAGATCTTCTCCTATGAGGCTAATGATTTCTATGTATGCCCCTGCAGATATGTATGGGAGGGTGCAAAAGGAGGCAATATGTTTGTCTCCAACATTTTGGATCTAGTTATTCAAAATGAATATTCCGTAGACCCCCATATACCTAGCACATCTCACAGCTGTGGAGGTTTTACTATTGTATCCAGTCTGGATAAACCTCTGTGAGCTTCAGTCTAATATATATTTTTTGCACTGGTACATTGTAGCAACTATCAGGATTGGGACGGGGTTATATGGCTGTATAATACGTATGATGGTTGCATCAGAAAGCCGAACTGGTCACGGCTTTCCTGACCCAGGCATGAGAGCCGCTTAGAAAGACATGCAGCTCTCACGCTCGGGTCAGGAGAGTCGCTGCCAATCTGAGCATTTTATGCAATCATCATCCTTGTTATACGGCCGCCTGACCCTGGCGTTGGAGAAATTTGTGCGCCTGATATGTTTAGATCACAGAGGATTGTCTAGACTGGATACAGCTGTAACAAACCCTCAGCTGTGAATGATAATTGATCAGCTTCTGCATGTATCATTCACTGACAGCAAGAATTAAGAAATGGAACATAAACTCATCTACATGGTACAATGTATGCTGTATATCTATATATTTCTCACCTTCAGATAATGGAGCTCAGACTGATCCTTCTCACTTTTGGTTTCATTGTTTCTGAGACCAAAGCTGAAGATCCTGGAATAAAGGGCCGACTCACCCTAAAAGGACTGCAGTATGGTGAGTGTATGGCAACAAAACTGTAATAACCCTTTAAGAACACAGCCTATTTTTTGCCTTAAAGGGGTTATCCACTATGGTGGATATAGACAGAAAAAAACAATCACGGGGAGCAGGCGGCCGTGCCGGGTGATGCCGATACAAGGCTTGACGGGTCTCTCGCAAGTCTCACGTTACCAAGGGAATACGCAAGAAAACTAGTACATTCTGCTATTTTATTTCACAGAGAAGTAAGTCCATAAGTAAAAACTATCATCTGGACAGACGTATTCAAATTTATAAGTTACAGACTGGTAACATATAGAGACGTAGCAAAACAATGAATGGTACAAAATGCCTCATATTTTCATTAAAGCATAATAGACAATATAACATAACGATGAGTGAAAAAAAACTGTAATGCCGCCAAAGTCGACAGACCAGGTTTTTCAATTACTTAATTGCATAACTGGGAGAGAGTCAAAGAGATAGAAATAAAAAGAAAGATAGGGGCAGGGAAAGACACCTACGGGTAGCAAAGGTGGGGAGGTGGAGAGGAGGCTTCCTGCCAGGGGTGGAGTTACGTCCGAATCAGGACCAAGGATTAAATTCCCGGGTAAGCAGGTCACAATTTTCGGTGGAAGATTTAAAGTCTATCCACGGGTACCAAGTTTTGAAAAGGTGTCAGGGAGAGAAGCCGTCAAGTCCTCCATGTACATTAGGTCATTGACCTTGTTTATCCAAGTCGAGAGGCTAGGAGGGGAGGTCGATCTCCAACATTCTGGAGGCTCTTGCCGCCATTACTAGGAACCTTAAAAGGGAACAGTTATAGGTGGCCAGTAGAAGGTTTGAGAGTTGTAACAGAAATAAGCTAGCCACCAGAGCCTATGTAGTTCCCGTCACCAACCTGATAGTGCTCGTCACCTCCTGCCAAAAAGGTTGTGTCGAGCCCCAGGCCCTGGGGTACTCGGGTATCAGGCTCGGTGGGTGTTTCACGAGGGATGTCACGGGTGGCAGCGCCTGAGCCTGTGGTCTGGGTGACACTTCAATAAGGGGTTATGTACAGGGGATAAGAGTTTGTTGTTGTCACGTGACGCCACCTGTAGTACCTGGTGATGGGTCACCAGCGCCGCCACAGTCCTCCAGAGGGCGATGGTATTGCGGCAAGGGTAGTAAAACTCCCTACAGGTGGAGCTGGACCTCCGGGGCAGCGTAGAGTAAAGGGGAAGCTTGGAGTGGGACTTGTGGCCAGAGTAAGAAGCAGTACGGCAGTCTATAGGGAGGCCGGGGACGGGGAGGAATAATGCACACACTGAAGCAAGTCTGTTTTACCTTTTAATGAAGGTGTTCACAGGTAAAGATGTCCAGAGCACTGTCAGGTGACCAGGTGCACAGTGAGTCTCCACAGCAAGTGGGTATAAGGCCTCCTCAGGTTCCCTGTTGTCTCTGAAGCCCTGTCTGTATGCAACACGACTGGCTTCCTCACTTTCTCTGGTCCTCTCCCTCTCCTCCTGCACAGTCCACGGGTTCCCTCTCTGATCACTGCTGTGTGATTCCGCTCTTCGGTGTCTGGCTCCCTCTTGCTGGGTACACAGGGGGACCGGGGACTAAAGTCCTCACAGTGTGCTGGGGTTCTCTGCAGTCCTAAAGTGTTCCTGCAGGTGCAGATCCCCGAAGTCCGGTAAGTCTTGGGTGAACCGGTTCTTCGCTCCCTTGGCTCTGCTCCTTGCCTTCTGTCCCCACTCCTAGGCTTGGCTCAACGGCAGAAGGGCCACTCCGGGTCACTGGTTCGGGCCTAACCACGGCACCAATCACCAGGACGTCTTCGCAGCTCTCCTAGCGTCTGCACACTCTAACTAACTCCTCCACCAGCAGCAGTATTTATAGGGGATCTCACCTAAAGTCAGTGAGTCTAGCTCCCCTACTGTGTCGGGGTGGAAGGTGTTGCATGTAGTAGGTACCTGCTGTGGAAACCCAGCTGTGCATTAGGGAAGGCTGTGGCTACCTGCGTGAGCAGGGCACCACATAAGTTCTGGCAGGCCCAAAAGATATGAAGAAAACTCATTCCTCCATCCCAGAGTAGGTCAGCAGTAGGATACATCCCATGTAATCTAGTTGGGACCCTATATATGATAACTAATTTGAACACATAGCTACTCATCTGAATGAACCTATCCGGCTGCGTTGACTGAAAGATTATAAAGTTATGGCTCTTGAAACAAGAGGAAGAGAAAACAAAAACGCAAAAAGAGTGAAATCGCCCAGCCAGGAAAGGCGTAAATATGACTCTACATTCCTGATGTAAAATATATAGGTGTTGTTTCATCGGGCGGCCATATACGGCCTTTGTTTTTCAGGTACAAAAAGCGGCAATACCAATGTGTCTCATGGCAATTCTTGTACTTATTTTTGCTCCTCAGGTTGGAAGGTGGGGTTACAGGAGATGCACAAGAGACTCGAAACTGTTAAAATCCCTGATGTCAGTGGCTCTGTCTCAGTTGCTGTTCTTGGTCGGATTTACTATTACGTTTCAGAGTAAGTTCTGGTGCAGTAAACGGGAAATCAGCCGAGCGCTATCCAATGTTTTGTCGGATAGCACTTGGCCCAGTGTTAAACTATGGGACAGTGCTGACTTCGCTTCGGCATGAGAAAAAAATCGAGTACATCCGATAATGAGATGAAACGCAGCCATACAAGGCTATGGATGCCTGGAAATCATTAGACTGCTCTCCGATGACATCTGAGTCTAGTCCGATATATACCGACACTGACAGTGGAGAACATGGAGAAATTAAGTTCTCCATCTGCTCCTCACTGTACTCTGATTCTCGTGTGTTAGAGAATTGGATGTTGACACTGATCTCGCACTTGCGGCTCAGTTTGAGCCAGGTGTCATTAACATAATTGGGTCGATTGTCTCACATCAGAGAATATACGCCTATGTGAGCGAGCCCTTATGGGGACACTCCAGTCACACTGACATACTGTGCTAGGCCTGGTACTGGGTCTGAGGGTGTGCAACATGGCACAGGAATAAAGAGAGAATCCAATGCTCAGACTCCTCAAGTCTTCACCATTTTTTAATGATCAGTCAGTGCTGATGAAATTGACAATGTATATTAATAGTGATCATAGCTTTTTTTTTTGGTACAGAGCTCAAAATACCCATCAAAGATATAGTTTTACATTGTAAAATCCTGTCTAATTGCAGCCACCACTAGAAGGACCTCACTACATGTTTTATTATTGCATTCCATGTATTAATGTACACAGTAAGCTCCCCCTAGTGGTGACTGCAGGTAGCTACAACTTTATCATGTAACTATTAGAGCTTTTCTTGGTGGTTGATTTACACGGAGCAGAAGATTACAAACAACTGCCTAGCATTAGCTATATATATATATATATTTTTTTTTTTGTAAAATTACAGACTCCAGAAGTTTATCAGGCCAATTATAGTCAGTGGGGTCTTTGGGTGCTGCTAGTGTTCATCATGGGACTAATCAGTAACAGTTATGAATTCAGTTTTTCTGCTCCTATAATGAACTGTCATGCATAGTTCATAGTGCAGGGCTGAACCTAGTGTTAGGTTATTTGCCTTGCTACAGAGATCGACTTGACTCTGTGACATGACCCCATGTGTCACAATAAAGGTGACAAGTCAATGACATGAGGTCTCTTATGAACAATACCTTCTAATACAGCAGGGGGCAGTAAGTGTAAAATCCTGAGGTTTAAGAACTGATAGAATTTTGGATGTGAATGGAGAAGAACAAGTATTATGACCTCCTTTCACCTTCTGTATGTCATTGCTTCCTCTGCAGCTTAAAGATACAGAACGTGGACCTCTCCTCTTCAAACATCTCATTCGCTCCTGACACAGGGGTTAAAGTCTCCATTAATGATGGGCAAATTCACGTGACAGGACTCCTGCAAATCAAAACGGTCCTCTTGTAAGTGTTTAGGGAAAGGAAGAGCTATAATGTCCATGGGGTGTGCATAAGACATTAGCCAAGGACTTTCTCTTGATAAAAAGCCATTGTATTAATTATACCTGGTTTTTCAATTTTTGGATGACAATCTACTGTACGCAGCCACCATGACATCACCATGATGTCATCATCCGGCTTTCCCAAAGGTAAAACTAAAAAAACAATGACAGAACGACTGGATATTCTTCTCCGCAGCTCGGCATCAACCTGGCTGGAGCTCAGCGTCCAAGGTCTGATTCTCAATGGAGTTCTGGGGATCACATGTGACGATAACGGACATGGAGCCGTATGGAACGCTGGGTGCTCCTCCAGTGCTGGAAATGTCAACCTGTGGTTTCATGGAGGAGCTGGGTCAGTGAGCAATTTATCATCTCTGTCATCTATCTATCTATCTATCTATCTGAAAAAAACAGGCAGCACGTCCAAAAAATCAGGTAAAAGGGACACCCCTTAATGGAGCCCTGAGTGGTGCAACATTTCGACCAGCACAAGGTGCTTGTCACGTGTATGTGGAGCGCTAGGGGCGGGGATACTCACACTGATGAGCGCTATTTACAATATCACAGTTGAATAGGGAGGTTGAAAATGGAGAAATAAACAAAAGAAATATAAGTTTGTGACGCCAGTTGGGATAATCAGCCAGATATGGCTGGCACTGCAGGAGATAGAGTGGCAGTGCAGTTGTTAAGCCCTTCCCAACCAGAGCTGGCTCCCAGGAGGTGGTGATAATGGAGGTGGTAGTAGTGGTGCAGAGTAGCAGAGAAATGAATAGCAGGAAACAGTCTTTTGCTTTACCTTTTACTGAAGTTCTTGCATAGTGTCCAGGATGATACAATCATCACCAGGCCGGTGGCCTGGCCAGTCTAATAAGAACTGTAGTCCGCTCTGCTGGGTGAGAAATATGGCCTTCCTGCCAACTTGTGTAGTTGTTAGGTTTCTTGGTGCCGATGACCTCGAGTGCTCACTCTTAGTTGCTGTGGACTACCTCCTGCCAGGTTGCTAATGCGGGCCCAGTAATTAGCTGTGCCTTCCAGCAATTCTCTAACCCTCTGTATTACTGATGCCCCAGAAAGTTCTACTTAAAGTGTAAATGTCATTTCATTGAAAAAAAAAACCAAGGAACCCAATACTGCACTGGTTGTTAATGATGGGTCACATAGCAACTTTAATTAGCTTTAATTAGTCCCATGACTCATTACTTTATGTCATAGATAGAGTTTATTCTCTGCATGACCGTGAACTGTGTGGAGGCTTTTGTAGTTCCTGCTGAATCAATCCTTTCCTGGAGTTGTTATACTGTGTGAGAATTGCTTTGCTTATCCCAGTCCGTGGGTGAAGGTGAGAGGGTGTTAGCCTAGGGCTGGTCAGTAGCAGGGCAAGGGTGATGGCCCAGACATCCTCACCATCAAATGCACTGCTGGGAACAGGGTCAGCTACGAACCCTGGGTCAGACATATTCTCCTAATCACCTTTTGCACGTCACTGCCATCTTGTTGCCTAAGACCTTCGTCCACTATAGCCACCCGTGACACCTCCCAGGTGAGAATGTCCTATCTCTGTCTTTACTGACATCAATTGTAGGGTAAGACCCGATTTCTGCTTTTTTTCTCCTTAAGTCTCATCTATCACATTAACAATAAGATTGGAAGAAATGATCTGTACACAATGGCTAACGGCCCAGTTACACACACAGATAATTGTGCAGAGATTGTTCGCAGATCTCTGGTTGCAGTGAAATCATGGACACATTGTTCCATTTGTACACAACCACAAAATGTAACAATGTGTCCATGATTTCACTGCAACCAAAGATCTGCGAACAATCTCTGCACAATTATCTGTGTGTGTAACTGGGACTTAACAAGGATGTACATTTAACAAAGATCCTGTAATAAATCATTATGTAAGATCATATAATCACTAAATCAAACATCATTCAGTTCACATTGGGAGTTAGATTGTGTTTATAATTGTGACAGATACAATCAGACCACTTTTATTAAGTTATCAATGCAGGAATGTGCGTAAATCCAAGGGGTTCACTTACTTTTTCTTGTGCCTCTGCCTGTCTACAGGTGGCTACTTGACATGTTTAAAGACTCAATATTGGGACCCATATATGACGCTCTTCACACACAGGTAAAAACATGAATGCACACGTCATGGTCAGGGTCGGTGAGGAATTCTTCATGAATTCTTTGTTTCCTGCAGATTTGTCCTGAGTTTTCAAAAACGGTTGAAAATATGGAGAAAATTCTGAGCAGCTTACCAGGTAATGACACCAACCTATACAGAGCCTACCCAATTAGGGAAGCATGTCCTCTTGTTTCCTCTCATATTTCTATGAAATCCCACCCTCTATATGGGTAGAACCTATAGATTGTTCCATCCTGGTTTATGAATAGAATGTCAGAACTACAGTGAAGACTGACACAGATGTACAGTATATGATACAATATAATGCCACAACACCTTTATCTGCAGTTTCCTTATTAGTGGACCAGGTCTCCATATTTGAGATCTCATTGCTGGGTCCTCCGCTCATCACAGAAAAGAGCTTTGATCTCCTGGTGAAAGTAAGTGATATGAAGGATGAGTCATTGGCAAGTAAACATATGGCCCCATCATTACTTTTCTTTCCCACTAGGGTGAATTTGAGGGTCGATACCAGCACTGGGACATTCCGTTTCCTCCGGAGAAGCTTGTCCTGCCGGATATCGACTCCCGCATGGTGCTCCTGGCGTTGTCCGAGTTCACGGCAAATTCCGCCGTATTTGTGCATTATAAAGCGGGAGTACTAGGGATTAACATCACTGATGACATGGTGAGTAAAGGTGCCTTGTACAATGAAACAGGTGTCCAAATTCTTGAAAGACCAGACCCTGTAATTAAATAAAGAGCTCAGACCAAAAACCCTAAGCACATACAGTCCCCAAACCAGACCCCTAAGCAAATACAGATCCCTATCAGACCCCTAACAGAGTCAGACTTCTGGCAAGCAAACGTAATAAATATAAGTTTCAGGCAAGACCTTCGAAAGCAAATATAGACCCAAAACCAGTACTCCTAAGAACTACAAAACCCAAACCAAGTCCGCTAAATAAATACAGAGCCCAGACCATAGCTTCAAAGCAAATATATACTGTAGACCATCTCACAAAATACATACAGCCTCAAAACCAGGCCCCCAATCAAATACAGACCACAGCTGAGAATCCTAAGCAAATGCAAACCCCAAATTCAACCTTCAGACCAAACCACCTAAATAAATAATGGTCCTAAACCAGACACCTAGATTAATACAACCTCCAAAACCCGCATCCCCTTCTCCCCTGGTCAGGTGACTTAAATTAATACAGACCTAAATTAGAGCCCTTTACAGACCCTAGACTGGACTCCTAACTCAATCAGACTACAAGTAGGTACCTTAAAGAAACACAAACTCCAGACAATACTTCCTAAGCAAATACAAACCCCAAACCAAACACCCTTAAATAAATTCACTCCCTAAACCAGAGGTCCTAAACAAATACAGATCCCAGACCCCCAAAAAAATGCAGATTAAGCGAATATAGACACAGTCAAGGACTCCAAAACAAATGCAAACCCCAAACCAGACTCCCTAAAGAAATTTATATCCCAAACCAGAGCTCCTATACAGACCCCAGACCCCCAACTTAACAATTCTTCCTCGTAAACAATTTTAGACACAGATTAGAACCCTAAAATTATTTGGAACCCAGACCAAATACAAATCCAGACTAGACTCCTAAATATTGTCCTCAAAAAAGACCCCTAAATGAATCAGACTCTAAACCAGACCTCTTTAACAGATATATGTCCAGACACTTGAAGAATATCTCTCTAATACAAGTGAGGAGATGGGTGAAAATGTAAAGCCCTCGTAATGGGAGGCTTTCCGTTCACTGCTATCCACCCCCACACAGCGTCCACAGCCAATAGAATGACCACAGACACAGGTTTCGGGGATAACAGCTGCTTTACTTCAGCAGAACGGGGAAATATAACATGGAGTAGATACTTTACAGTTTCCATGGGTAGTCCACAGCAAATACAGTTGAGAGTTAGATTCTGACACGGAATTGAGGTTCTAGAGCTTTAAGAACCTGTATTATTTAGATGTAGTATTCGTAGATACTTACAGTGTGTACGGAAAATATTCAGACCCCTTTAAATGTTTCACTCTTTGTTTCACTGCAGCCATTTGGTAAATTCAAAAAAGTTATTTTTCTCTCATTAATGTACACTCTGCACCCCATCTTCACTGAAATAAAACAGAAATGTAGACATTTTTGCAAATGTATTAAAAAACAAAAACTGAAATCTCACATGGTCATAAGTATTCAGACCCTTTGCTCAGTATTGAGTAGAAGCACCTTCTGAGCAAGTACAGCCAACAAGTTTTTCACCCTGGATTTGGGGATCCTCTGCCATTCTTCCTTGCAGATCCTCTCCAGTTCCGTCAGGTTGGATGGTGAACGTTGGTGGACAGTCATTTTCAGGTCTCTCCAGAGATGATCAGTTGAGTTTAGGTCAGGGCTCTGGCTGGGCCAGTCAGGAATGGTCACAGAGTTGTTCTGAAGCCACTTGTTATTTTAGCTGTGTGCTTAGGGTCATTGTCTTGTTGGAAGGTGAACCTTCGGCCAAGTCTGTTCCAGGTCACTCTGGAAGAGCTTTTCATCCAGGATATCTCTGTACTTGGCCGCATTCATGTTTCCTTCAATTGCGACCAGTCATCCTGTCCCTGCAGGTGAAAAATACCCCCATAGCATGATGCTGCCACCACCATGTTTCACTGTTGGGATTATATCGGGCAGGTGATGAGCTGTGCCTGGTTTTCTCCACACATACCGCTTAGAATTATCATCAAAAAGTTCTATCTTCATCTTATCAGACTAGAGAATCTTATTTCTCATAGTCCGGGAGTCCTTCATTTGTTTTTTTGCAAACTCTATGCAGGCTTTCGTATGTCTTGCACTGAGGAGAGGCTCCCGTTGGGCCACTCTGAAAAAAAGGCCTGACCGGTGGAGGGCTGCTAGTGATAGTTGACTTTGTGGAACTTTCTCACATCTCTCTACTGTATCTCTGGAGCTCAGCCACAGTGATCTTGGGGTTCTTCTTTACCTCTCTCACCAAAGCCTTCTCCCACGATTGCCCAGTTTGGCTGAATGGGCAGGTCTAGGAAGACTTCTGGTGGTCCCAAACTTCTTCCATTTAAAGATTATGGAGGCCATTGTGCTCTTAAGAACCACCTCAAGGAGGATCACAAGGAAATGGACAGCATGTGACTTAAATATGAGTGTCTGAACAAAGGGTCTGAATACTTATTGTGATGAAATGGACTCCTTCAATGTAAAACATATGATGATTTCTTATGTAACCCAGACAATATGGCATTTTGTTGCAAACTTTCATGGGTTAAGTCCTTAAACTCTAACCAGACAGTATTTAGTATCTTCCTACAAGTCTTGTAGATGACTGTTGGTGTTTATTTTAGCATGGTAATGTAATTATCTAACTTGTTTGTCATAGAAGGCCAGAGACCTTAATTATGCTAATCGTCCAGTGTATATTACCCTGTGGATGTTGACTTTATGTAAATTGCCCCATCCACCATTGTTTTAATGTCATGGTTTGCAGACTGAATGTCTCCTACTAACATTCCATTGTAAGGGCTATATCAATCAGTATGTCACTCTACCTTGCCAGGACTGCAATACTACTAAAAATATGTTAAATGAGGCTTGAGGTCCAGCCAATGAAAAGACAGTGTTATTCCACCTATCGTGAAGTCCCCAGTATCCTGCAATGAGGGCTGAAGGTATATAAGGAGACCTGTTCATTAACCAGAGAGACTTAGATTCTGTCTAGTGCCCTCAGTCTAGGGATTTCGGTCCCCGCTAGAGTGGCACTGGACTTGATAAAGGCAGCTAATTTTGGATCTTCGGGTCCGATTGGCAAGCCTAACCCCAGGCCTAGTCATTTCGGTGCTGACCAAGGGGATCAGAACCTGGACTATAAGACCACAAGGACTTCAGCATCGAATTATCGATTTGGCTGTGATGACAAAGACTGCATAAGGAAGCCACGCAGGTTGGGACAACTCCAGTCACTTGCTGCAGACTTTGGTTTGCTATATTCTAATCCCTGGTGAGCCAGCGGAAGGGTGAGACTCTGTTGCCTGTTACATTGTTGTGTTTTGCTGGCTATGTGTTATATGCTGTTAACTGTTTGGGGATCCAATAAAGCCTTAATGTGTGGTTCCCTCACCCTGTGTTGTCTGAGTAGTGTTCCGCCCAGGTTAAGGAGCTCGGGCGTTCAGTTTGGGGATGAGCCCTGGTCCACTTGTCTTTCTAAAGGCGGCTGGACCGGCGGACGAGAGCACCCACTGACCCCCGGGTCTCCACACTTAAGTCCATGTGATATTTCAGTTTTTATTATTTAATTAAATTAACAAAAAATTCTACATGTCTGTTTTTTTCAGTCAAGATGGGGTGCAGAGTGTACATTAATGAGAAAAAATGAACTTCTTTGAATTTACCAAATGGCTGCAATGAAACAAAGAGTGAAAAATTTAAAGGGGTCTAAATACTTTCCATACCCACTGTATAGGAAAGTTCAAAGTCTTTTGTATAGTCAATATATATTAAGAGTATTTACAGACCTGGAATCCTGTTTTATTTTCACAGCTGCTCACGACACATGCACAACTATATGAAGTAAATAATAGAGAATTGCGAGTGAGGTGGGGACCCTCAAGTTCCTCAACAAGCGAGCAATAGGTTCTTCTGTACAGATAGTCTGACCTACTGCTGGAGAAGCACGGGTTAACCCAGACAGCGAAGATGCAGGGTTAAAAGTCTTTAGCCATCTTGCTGTAGAAGTCAGAGAAAGTTCCAAGGCAGTAGGCTGGGCTGTAAGTCTTTAGGTGAAGGGAAGGATGAACTTCTAGTCTTGGAGCCTGGAAGTGGCTAGGAGACCCGTCACATGAGGTCTAATCTGTGTCACATCTTGTATCAGACTGGGGAATTTCCAAGCTCTTGTCTTGTCTAAACAAGACTGGAATAGTTCCTCCTATTGGACACTCAATTCACATGTCAAATCTGTACAATGCAAAGGGAAATATAAATCATACACTTTACCAGCAGATGGTGGTGCAACACAACAAATGAGAAATATCTGGATTTATGCATGAATTTGAATGAACTATATACTAAAACTCACTATATTACAGGTAATTAAGGAGTTTGAGCTGCAATATTGGGTAAACCTCACGGCACAGGGTCTTAAGAGACCGGGACTACTGAGACCGGGTCTCTGCAATAGACGGCCCGAAACTTGGACTCATTATATATGTTACTGGATTTTTGTCAATCAGGGGAGAATGTCTGCACAATGAGAAGAATGACTTTCCCCCTTTCTAAGCCCGAAACAATCTCCTTCTTCGCGCCGTATGTGAGGTCTGCCGTCTTCGTGCCAGGTAGCAGCTCCTGCATCCTGCCGTGTTCTGTGGTGATCGATATGACATCATTGATCTGTGATTCCTAAGCACTCGCGGTGTACCTAAGACGGAAGCAGCACTGTAGACGGGTCCTGTAAACGTGATGTTAACTGCATATGATACGGGGGGGGACTTATAAGTACAGTCAACCTATTGGGCAATGTCTGGAAACCCCCTGCTGGTACCCCCACTAGCTCCCCTGGGGTCTTTGGTACTCCCCAGGGGCTTATCCTCCAGAGTCTTGCATCACCCCGTCCGTCAGCTGTTGTACCCCCAGTGCGGCGACTGGTACCAGCCTCGTTGTCCCCGGGAGCTGTTTCCCCGGATTTTCCCTGGGGGCTGTTGGTACCCCCTGGGGGCTGTTGGTACCCCCAGGGGGCTGCTGGTACCCCCAGGGGGCTGCTGGGTACCCCCTGGGGGCTGTTGGTCCCCCCTGGGGGCTGTTGGTACCCCCAGGGGGCTGTTGGTACCCCCAGGGGGCTGCTGGGTACCCCCTGGGGGCTGTTGGTACCCCCTGGGGGCTGTTGGTACCCCCAGGGGGCTGCTGGTACCCCCAGGGGGCTGCTGGGTCCCCCCTGGGGGCTGTTGGTCCCCCTGGGGGCTGTTGGTACCCCCAGGGGGCTGTTGGTACCCCCAGGGGGCTGCTATATGTACCCCTGGGGGCCTGCTGTATACCACTGGGGCTGCTGTATGCTACCACTGGGGCTGCTGGGGCTCCTGTATACTACCACTGGGGCTGCTGGGGCTCCTGTATACTACCACTGGGGCTGCTGTATACTACCACTGGGGCTGCTGGGGCTCCTGTATACTACCACTGGGGCTGCTGGGGCTCCTGTATACTACCACTGGGGCTGCTGGGGCTCCTGTATACTACCACTGGGGCTGCTGTATACTACCACTGGGGCTACTGGGGAATCTGTATACTACCACTGGGGCTGCTGGGGCTCCTGTATACTACCACTGGGGCTGCTGGGGAATCTGTATACTACCACTGGGGCTGCTGGGGAATCTGTATACTACCACTGGGGCTGCTGTATACTACCAGTGGGGGGCCTGTATACCACACTGCTGGGGGCTGTATAACTGTGCTGGGGTCCACCCTCGGCTTATACACGAGTCAATAGGTTTTTCCAGATTTTTGGGCAAAAGTAGGGGGGTCGGCTTATACACGGGTCGGCTTATACACGAGTATATACGGTATCTAAAACTCACTAATGACTGTACAGGGATAATTAAGGAGTGAGCTGCAGAGTATTAAGGGTAACTCACGAGCCAGGGGTACTTAAAGAGACAGACATAATCTGAACCGGGTCACTACAAAGACCTCCGAAAGAACTTGACTAACAATGACTGATATTTACTGGGATTTTTTTTATTTTGGGAGAGAATTGTCTCTGACACAATGAGAAGAATTATTTTTTCCCTTTCTAGATCCCGAAACAATCTCCTCTTCGCCTGAATGTGAAGAGTCTTGCCACGTTTGTGCCGGAGGTAAGAGACTCCTGTATCTGCCTGTCGTTCTTGTGTGTGGTGACTACCTGACAATCATTGTTTGTGATTTCCTAAGCAACTGCTGCTGTGTACCTATCGACTGTGTATAGACTGTAGACTGTGTACCTGTAAACTGATGTCTACTCTTGCATTGATACAGTGGGGCTGATTCATAAAAATTAATGTCTAAACCTAATTGTGCAAATTCCAAGAAAAGCGCCTCCTGATGTCCTCCCTTCATCCACAGCTCCCCAGTCATTTCCCGGACTCCCCGCCAATTATCCTCCAAGTCTCTGCCCAATCAGCCCCGTTCGTCAGCTGTCAGCCAAACTCTCTCACAGTGCAGGTGACTGCAGATATCCAGGCCTTCGTCATCTATCCGAACCAGACGCGGTTCCCGATTTTCCAGATGCAGGCCGTGAGTTGTACGCAGCGATGACAAAGGGTCCTACCAATGAGCAATGTAATAATCCCAATGTTCTCTGCACAGGACTCAGAGACGGTAGTTAATGTGATCTTGTCTGAAGAGGCATTGGGAGCAACTATATACATAAAGAAGTAAGTCTGCAAAAACCTATATTATCAATAGTCATATTGTGTCATTGAAATTTCCTATACCCACTTCCTAAAAGGATATACCTACATTTATGCGCCTTTAAAAAGGTCATTCTGTTAGTAAATCCATTAAATTATGTATTATCTCCAGAGCTGCACTCACAATGTTTCTGGTGGTGTCACTGTGTACATACATTAAATTTCTCATCTACTGATCCTAAACTACATCAATATTATCCCAGAGCTGCACTCACTATTCTGCTGGTGGAGTCACTGTGTACATACATTACATTACTTATCCTGCACTGATCCTGAGTTACATCTTGTATTATACTCCAGGCTGCACTCACTAATTCTGCTGGGCAGTCACTGTGTACATACATTACATTACTTATCCTGTACTGATCCTGAGTTACATCCTGTATTATACTCCAGAGCTGCACTCACTATTCTGCTGGTGCAGTCACTGTGTACATACATTACATTATTTATCCTGTACTGATCCTGAGTTACATCCTGTATTATACTCCAGAGCTGTACTCACTATTCTGCTGGTACAGTCACTGTGTACGTACATTACATTACTTATCCTGTACTGATCCTGAGTTACATCCTGTATTATACTCCAGAGCTGCACTCACTATTCTGCTGGTGGAGTCACTGTGTACATCATTACATTACTTATCCTGTACTGATCCTGAGTTATATCCTGTATTATACTCCAGAGCTGCACTCACTATTCTGCTGGAGGTAGTCACTGTGTACATCATACATTACTTATCCTGTACTGATCCTGAGTTATATCCTGTATTATACTCCAGAGCTGCACTCACTATTCTGCTGGTGCAGTCACTGTGTACATACATTACATTACTTATCCTGTACTGATCCTGAGTTACATCCTGTATTATACTCCAGAGCTGCACTCACTATTCTGCTGGTGGAGTCACTGTGTACATACATTACATTACTTATCCTGTACTGATCCTGAGTTATATCCTGTATTATACTCCAGAGCTGCACTCACTATTCTGCTGGAGGAGTCACTGTGTACATACATTACATTACTTATCCTGTACTGATCCTGAGTTATATCCTGTATTATACTCCAGAGCTGCACTCACTATTCTGCTGGTGCAGTCACTGTGTACATACATTACATTACTTATCCTGTACTGATCCTGAGTTATATCCTGTATTATACTCCAGAGCTGCACTCACTATTCTGCTGGTGCAGTCACTGTGTATATACATTACATTACTTATCCTGTACTGATCCTGAGTTACATCCGTATTATACTCCTGAGCTGCACTCACTATTCTGCTGGTGCAGTCACTGTGTACATACATTACATTACTTATCCTGTACTGACCTGAGTTATATCCTGTATTATACTCCAGAGCTGCACTCACTATTCTGCTGGTGTATTTAGTCTGTACAATGATCAGTACATGAAAAAGTAATTCATGTACGAAGTGTTAGGTCGAGACTTCTGTTTACAGAAACAAAGTGAAGATGAGATTTGTAATTCTCAGTATTTTATCGCAGTTTTCGCTGAATTGGTTCATTCTGATGTGGTCCTGTCAAGGTGAGAGCCATTATGTATCTCAAGCATGTGTACTAATCTAACGCCCGTAATGCTTTCAATGGAAAGACTGCCACCTATTGGTGGTAACATGGTTTGTATCCACTCCTCAACATTGAAATAGAAACAATATGGAAGGTTGTGAATTATGAAAATTACAGTATGGATAGACATGTTAATGTTATGCAAATGATGGAGAAAAAAATAAACAACAATGTACAGAACATAATATGAAGTATTAATTCTCCTTTGATTCTTCTGTAAATGTATAAGCAGCATTCTGATGTTTGATCATGTCCTACTGGAAAAACAAGATCATGACATGTTACTTCACTTAAAAGAAAAATGGGGCCTGCACACCTTTAGTATCAAATTAATGTAAAGTTGCACAAATCCGCTATCTGTCCAATACAAAGACATACACATCGCACTGCGATTAATGAATGCATGATCTCCATTAGTGCTATAAACTGTAAAAAAATAAGGTACCGTATTTTCAGAACTATAAGACACACGTTTTTCAAAATTGCGGGGAAATGGGGGGTGTCTTCCAGTCCAGATGTAGCTTATCGGGGTGCGTCTTATAATCCGGATGTAGCTTACCAGGGGTGCGTTTTATAGTCCAGATGTAGCTTATTGGGGGTGCGTCTTATAATCCGGATGCAGCTTACCATGGGTGCTTCATATAGTCCAGATGTAGCTTATCGGGTGCGTCTTATAGTCTGGATGTAGCTTACCAGGGGTGCGTCTTATAGTCCAGATGTAGCTTATCGGGGTGCGTCTTATAATCGGATGTAGCTTACCAGGGGTGCTTCTTATAGTCCAGATGTAGCTTATCGGGGTTGTGTCTTATAGTCCAAATGTAGTTTACCAGGGGTGCTTCTTATAGTCCAGATGTAGCTTACTGCGGGTGCGTCTTACAGTTCGGATGTAGCTTACTGGCGGTGCCTCTTATAGTCTGGATTTTGCTTACAGGGTGCATTTTATAGTCCGGATGTCGCTTACAGGAGGTGTGTCTTATAGTCCAGATGTAGTTTACCGGGGGTGCGTCTTATAGTCTGGATGTAGCTTACCACGGGTGCGTCTTATAGTCCAGATGTAGCTTACTGCGAGTGCGTCTTACAGTCCGGATGTAGCTTACTGGCGGTGCCTCTTATAGTCTGGATTTTGCTTACAGGGGTGCATTTTATAGTTTGGATGTCACTTACAGGGGGTGTGTCTTATAATCCAGATGTAGTTTACTGGGGGTGCGTCTTATAGTCTGGATGTAGCTTACCGAGGGTACGTCTTATAGTTGGGATGTAGATTGCTGGGGATGCGTCTTATAGTCCGGATGTAGCTTACCTGGGGTGCACTGGCGGTACAGTAGGGTCACAGCAGGTAGGGTCTTCACTGTGGGAAGTTGGCGGTGGCACAAGTGGGGCGGTGCTGTAGGTCCGGGGCTGGGAGGAGGGGGTGTATCGGGGATGTGAGGCAAGTGCCATTGATCTCCCAGCAGTGCAGGCGATGGACTTCAAGATTATGGCTGGGGAGGCAGCTATATCTGGTTTCCAGTCTCTTCCTCAGTTCAGGTGAGGCCTAGCTTGGCACATGGAGTGGTAGGACAATAGTGATAGAGACCATCCATATTTAGGCACACTTTCATGTGGTTAGATGGTTTTTGCAATATGTTTTTAATGTTTATAGTATAGTATTACTTGTAGTGTTCTGCCACATTATGTATGTACAGGTCACTTCATCCAGACGGTAAATGTCATATCCTCGGTCAATATCAGTGATTTAGGAATCCTATTTTGGAAACTTCCTTTAATACTTTAAACCTGCTTATCTAGAACGATAACAAGGTGCTTGTAGTACCATGTCAATTTTAAGGAAATACTAGAATGCAATTATTCAAAGCTGAAGCAGAAAGTTGAGAAGTGGCCAAAAACAACCCTGATTGATAAACCGCTCGCTGTAATAAAGCCGCCTGGAAATTACCAGATCTAATCTCTTTTATAAGGGAACCTGTCATGTGATAAAAATGTTATTAACCTACAGATATGGGGTTAATCTGAAGGTTAATAGTGTTTAGAACCTGCCCGGCGCCTGCACATCGAACCTCAGATGTCACACAGGGGAGGAGGAAAATGATTGTTCCTCCCCTGTGTGACATCAGCGCTGGCGTATTCCCACTGGAATTGTGCATCGTCTGAACAGCGATGTGTAATTCCAGCGGGTATAATGGCGCCTATGGGAGAAAGCGCGGGCACAGGTGCGTAAAGAATTGACATGTCAGGTTTTTTTACGCCTGCCCTTTCTCCCACAAAAGCGCGGTGTAATTTTACGTTGTGTCTTTCACATTAATTTTGCCTGCAGACACAAGGCACATTGTGCATTTTTGAAAAGCGCGCACAAAAAAGCGCAATGTGTGAATGTAGCCTTTGGCTATATAGCTATTTAGAACGGATCAATCGTGGACCCAGGGGTATGGTCATTTCCCAAAGTGTCCAGGACACTTTTTCAACAGACCAACACCAGGCTGCATGTTGCTCGTGTTACTGTGAGCAGCCTGCAGAGCCTCCGTACTTGTCTCCATTGGACACAAGGAACGTCATTGGTCGGCAATTGCACAGGGAGCTGCCAGCAGCGGATCTTGATGATTGCCCAAGTGCATTCAGTGTGGTAGAACCGTCCTCAGACAACCATTAATAACATCACTGATAGCAGACAAGGCTGTAAGTGTGGGGATTTCTGCACGTGGCTCATACTTGGTACTGAACAAATCAAGATGTTTTGAACACGTTGTTACTGTTTTTTCATAATTTGCATATTATTAGCATTCCTGGACTTTTCCTTCTTAGTGTTGTAATTTCAAGGATGAGAAGTGGAGATAGTGTAAAAATTCCTGACATTGAATGCTTTTGTGGGTATATACTGTATATAAGCTTATTATATTTCCATTCCTTGGTGCCGGCAGATTTTTAGTTCAGCTAATCGGTGACTTCACCTTAGTTACATTGTTTGGAGTCGATCTCCTGCCTCGGATTGCTGATCTCTCCCAACTCCATACTTTACAGTGCAACACTGCTCCTTAAATTTACTATACAGTATACACTATCTGAGCTTTATGTGATTCATGTTTCATGTATTTTTCCATATTTTTCCATTAGATGGACTCTCTGCAGAAAGCTCTTAACTTTGGACTGAAAATAATGACCCCATTTCTGAATGGTAAGGGTCTTTAACATGAGGTATATTATTAAGGAGGGTCACAGAGAGTCCTCAGACATCCATTACTCAGGCCATTGTATCTTATAATGTATTACCTGTTGCAGTCATCTTGCGTCCACTATTTATGCTGCTGTTTATTAGTGATAAACCCCTATGATGAACACTGCAGCGTCTCTTACCTCTATCATCTATCTACAGAGCGACTCAGGAAAATGTTCCCACTGCCAACACCTCTAGTCCGTCTCCAAGACCCCATCGTCCGTGTGCTGCAGGTGAAGTCTGCTCCACCAAACCGCCTGCTCTTCAGAACGTATGGCATATGATAGGCTTAGATACAGCAGCTCGGCAGACAGAATCATACCAAATAAACTCAGAAGCTCAGTAGTTGGTATCACACATGAAAGGCTTAGATACAGCAGCTCAGCTGATGATATCACACGACAGGCTACAGCGGATCAGCAGATTGTATCACACATGATGGGATTCACATATTACATCTCAGCAGTGAGCTGATTTACACTGCAAAAGTGCGAGCACATAAAGAATTGTCATGCCAATTCTTTGCGCTTTTTTCGGTTACATGATAACATGGCCTCGGGGAAAGCGTGCCAGAAAAGAAGCGTCACTGCCAAATACGTGGCAAAAAGCATAGGGTGTGAACGTAGCCTAAGAGTATTAAAAACACAATTCAACACACACATAATAGGCTTAGATACAGTGGTGTAACTTGAAGCTCATGGGCCCCAATGTGAAAGCTCCAATGGGACCCCCAATTCTTGCAAAACTTTAATAGCAATAGTCTTTTTCTATAGGCCAAAAGGACGTTTGGGGCCCCTCTAGGCAACAGGGCCTAAGTGCAATTGCAACCCCTGAACCTATTGTACTTACGCCTCTGCTTAGATACAGTAGAGAAGACAACATCATACATGATCATTTGTCTCATCAGATAGCATTACACATAATGAGATTAGATACACAGCTCTTACCCTCCCTCCATCATCCCCATAGATGCTCACCACGTTCTCTTCTCTTTCAGGGATATTTAATAATCATGACTGATCTCCATGTGACTCCGACCTCTGACCGTACTATGAAGTCTGAGTATCCGGACTACAGAGAGCCGCTCACTGTGCTGTGATCGCAGCCGTCACCTATCAAGACGATACATCAATACACAATCCATGTACAGCCAATGTGACTATCAGATAAAGCCTTCTGTGCCACTGTATCTATTGTTCTCCGTTATCAGTCATGGCATGAGAATTGGCTCTTTGTACGCAGACGACAAAATGAGTAAGCAGAGCGGCAGTGTAAAGCATGGTGTCAACATAATTTTGAGGTTTAGACTGGAGTGTTATCAATGACATAACCTAATAATATATGGTAGAAATTATCGTCCCTAAAGGCCCCGTTACACGTGTCAACCAAGGCTGCGATGTCGGAAGCGATGTGCGGGTGCGCGGTCGCTTCCGACATCGCAGCCTTGGTGTCACACGGCAACATGTTGCCAGTGACACCGCAGCGATGCAAGCGGAGCCATCGCTCACTGGGCTGGGATCAACCCAGCGAGCGATCCGCAGCAATACTGCGGTATAGCCTGGATCACCGCCAACATCGCTATTGCGGTGTCAGACGGCGCGATCCAGTCTAATCGCTGGTTGCAGATTGACAGGTTTACGTTCATCCTCGTAAACCTGCGACCAGCGATAAATCACAGTTGCGTCGCGCTGTCACACAGCACGACGCACTTGCTATATCGCTAGCGACATCGCTGATGCATCACTTTTCGGCGATGTCGCTAGCGACATTGACACATGTGACAGGGGCTTAAGGTCCAAATCTGACCCTGACTCCAGAGGCTCTGTTCACATAGCTTTTGCCTCTATTGTTCAGTGTCTTAAGCCGGCGTCACACACCTCAATGTCGTCAGCGATCTGATCGCTGGCGACATTGACGGATGATCGCTGGTGAGCTGTCACACAGGCAGACTCACCAGCGATCAGTGGACCAGCGACATCGTGGAAATGATTTAAATATCGTTTCCACGATGTCTGCAGGCTGGTATCCATGGTAAACTGCAGGTAACTAGGCAGCGCGCGCTGCCTAGATACCCGATGTATACCTTGGTTACCAGCCTTCTCCGCTCACCGGCTGGTATCCAAGATACACAGCGGGTAACCTTGGATACCAGCCGGTGAGCAGAGAAGGCTGGTAACCAAGGTATACATCGGGTATCTAGGCAGCGCGCACTGCCTAGTAACCCGCAGTATACCAGGATACCAGCTCCCAGCGCTTCCTGAGAGGCGCTGGCTGATCGCGCATCCCAGTGTCACACGCAGTGATGGTGCGTGTACACCAGGCGACTATCGCCAGGTTTTCGGTCCAGTCCGAAAACTTGGCGACCATCAACCAGCGATTTATCGCTGGTTGATGCACCTTGTCACACGCGTCAATATCGCTGCAATGTCACGTGCAGCAGCGATATTGACAGCGATATTGACACGTATGACGGCCCCTTTAGTCTGGGCTTACATCCAAACACCCTCAAAACGGATTTCGGGTTTCTGAGTTAACTGGGCCATTGACCTGTTAGTCTGCTCTGTCGTCCATCATTTAAACCCATATACACCTTTTTATAGGCCTCAAGTCAAAATGATGGATGCTCTGACTGATGGTTGGGGGAGATGTCGTTGGCAAGATCAATTGGTACTTGTATTTATTTGGAGCAAGATGAAATTTAGCCAATACCTGCAGTACCCCAATGGCCATCAGGTGGTGACAGAGAACAATAAGTCATCATTTATATTTTTGTATTCTAATAAACCTATTAAAAAAATTCAGTGGAAATTCTCCTTTAATTTGTTTGTAAATGTATAATCAGCGTGTTCTCATGTTAGATAGTGTCCCACTGGTAAATAAAAATACCTATGGGACAGGTCACTTTATCCTGACTGTGAATGTCACATCTTCGGAAAGTGTCTGTTTTTAGGAATCCTAATTTTGGGAATTTCCTATAATCCTGCTGATCCAGAGCTAGAGGAGCGTTCCTGTAGTCCCATGTAAATTTTATGGAAACAGTAGAATGCAATTTATTCAAAGCTGAAGCAGAAAGTTGAGAAGTGGCCAAAAACAACCTTGTTTGATAAACCGCTCGCTGTAATAAAGCCGCCTGGAAATGACCAGATATAATCGCCTCTTTTAAGTTCTGTTTACTGCTCTTAATCATGTTGGATTTTACGACAGTCAATAAACTGCAGCCTCACATGTGTAGGATTGGCCACCTCATCTCATACATAGCCCTAGTGATCTCCACACCTGCCATGAGATGTATCTATACATTGTACAGCCCTCAACATTGTAATTGAAACACCAACAAGTAAAATGACCTTAGGAAAATCACAGAATGGATAGACATGGTAATGATTTTCAAATACTGAAAAAATGCAAGTAGCGCATCTCAATGATTTGCCCAAGTGCATTCAGCATGGCAGAACATTCTTCAGATAACCATTAATAACCTCACTGATAACAACTACTGCTGTAAGATCGGGGATTTCTGTATGCCCTTGTGTCGGTGGCAAGGGCCGGGGTACTCAACAGTTGGGCTAGACTTGAGTTTACGGTAGCCATGCCCAGCAGCTGTGGTCCTAACCGCACATGTGGAGCCCACTGGGACGGGGTACTTGGTACCGGACCGGGGTACTGCTGGGGATATCACGGCGGTCTTGGTCAGGAACGTGTCCCGGGTTCCGCAATAAATGGGGGGTATATTTACAAGGGAGTTTGTCGTGACGCCACCCACGGGTTGTGGTTAGTGAGGGGACCACCGCTGCTGCAGAACCTCCATGGATGATGTTTGGCAGCTGGAGATGTAACAGCTCTCCACGGGTAGAGCTTGGTTCCCCGGGGCAGTGATAGTAATAGTCTATGATTGATGCTATGGATGTTGCAGGATAGGGGTAGTAGTATAGATGATGGTAGTTTGTGAGGGTACGCAGGGTTTGAGCATAAGGATCACACTCACTCATTCACGATTTTGAAGTTTTCCAAGGCTTTACTGGAGTTGTTGTTCAGCAAGTACTGTCCACGGAGTCTGTACCGGGGCTGGGTTGCTCCCACCGTGTCTGGGTCCACAGCTTCCCACTGCTGTGCCTTGTGTCTGGCCCTGCTGCTATTTTAGCTGAGCTGCTGGCCATGTCTCTCCTCACAGGTACCCCCTTTTACTAGGCAACTTTAGTCTTTCAGTGGGTTCTGACCCCGCCGTGTTGCTTCGCTGAGGTACAGTGTAGATCTACAACCTCCACTATCCCGGTGTTTTCTGTGCTGCGTATTTCAGTCAGAGATTCGGATCCGGTATCCGTTCTCTGCGCTCCTCTGGGGCGAGTTGTGAGGTAACTCCGTCTCCCAGATGTGTTCCTCGGTTTCCTAAACTCCTCTCTTCAGACCAGTGCCGGGACAAGGCATTTTGGTGCCCTAGGCAGGTAAGGCAAACGGCGCCCCCCCCCCGAAATATGTCTGGGAATAAAAATGTCAGCATACTTTGAAAGTAAATTTAATTTAACGGGGACCTATAAAAGGTTCGTCCAACCACACTACAGAGACATACTGATAGGTTGTTTACATTGTGAGCCCCAATGGGGACAGTGTTCATGATGTATGTAAAGTGCTGTGCAGTTCATAGTGTAATATAAATGCAAAAAGTATTATTCTTAATATTATGTCACAATACCAGGATCTGAGGATCTTCTATTTTGAGGTCAGGGACTCTCTGATGCCATGTTGCTGCTTGTCTCGCTGTCGTCCTCTTTTGACACTGCAGTGCGGTGGATAAGAGAGCATTAACTGGTTAATAACAAGAAGTATGGAGTGTGTACTGAGCCATAAACCCTCCCCTTACCATGAAGTATGGAGAGTACTAACTGAGCCATAAACCTCCTCATACCATGTCCAGCAGACATTGTAGGATTACTACCCGTATAAACTCGTGTATAAGCCAACCTGTGTATAAGCCGACCCCCTACTTTTGCCCCCAAAACCTGGGAAAACCTATTGACTCGTGTATAAGCCGAGGGTGGACCCCAGCACAGGTATGCAGCCCCCAGCAGTGTAGTATACAGCAGCCTCCCCAGTGGTATATACAGACCCCAGGGGTAATACAGCAGCCCCAGGGGTTATACAGCAGCCCCAGGGGTAATACAGCAGCCCCAGTGGTATATACAGGCCCCAGCAGTATATACAGCAGCCCCAGTGGTATATACAGGCCCCAGCAGTATATACAGCAGCCCTAGTGGTGGTGTATACAGGGCCCAGTGGTGGTGTATACAGGGCCCAGTGGTGGTGTATACAGGGCCCAGTGGTGCTGTATACAGGGCCCAGTGGTGTATACAGGGCCCAGTGGTGGTATACAGGGCCCAGTGGTGGTGTATACAGGGCCCAGTGGTGCTGTATACAGGGCCCAGTGGTGCTGTATACAGGGCCCAGTGGTGCTGTATACAGGGCCCAGTGGTGCTGTATACAGGGCCCAGTGGTGCTGTATACAGGGCCCAGTATGCGGGGGCCTGGGGGGAGGCGCGCGCCTTTGAACTCACCGCGGCCGCCGTCACCGTGTGTCTGATGTAAGGAGGAGAGGAGGGGCGGGCAGAGCTGCAGGACAAGAAGTCCCGCCCTCCCCCCTCTCTGGCCGGCGCGGGCTCCGGCGGCCGGCACGGGGCCCCCAGGGGGCGCGGGGCCCTCCAGGGGGTGCGGGGCCCCCCAGGGGGCGAGAAATGGGCCCCTCATGCAAAAATGCGCCCTCCACAAGATGGCGCCCTAGGCGATCGCCTAGGGTCGCCTAGCTATCGTCCCGGCCCTGCTTCAGACCCTGACTAGGCCTGGAATTGAGTAGCAGGCTGTGGAGAGGCCTAAGGCAGCCCCTTCAAATAACAGTCTTTTCTTCCTCAGTGCTACCTCACACTGAACTACTTCCGCTTGACACAGAATATATAAGGGAGCTTCTTTAGCTCCCCTTCTGGCCTATAGGCGCTAGTGTAGTGTTTGGTGTTGTGTGGGGAGTTAACCCTTGTTGCTGTTACTGTGGCACTTTAACCCCTGGGGTGTCACATTCCCCTTAGTGAAAGACAGTACTCCAGGACTGTAGAAAAACAAACAGTTGACACAATTAATATTTGCAGAATCTTAAAAAGTAAAAGTACAAAAATCACTAAAATTCAAGAGTCCAAAAGTTCAAAAAGCAGTCCTTCCGGGGGTTTAGTCTATTGCCTCCGGGCTGATAAATATATACAAAAGAGTTTTTACCACAACCAGTCCGTGGTAGTATGGTCCATAATAAATACAAGGGAAGTTCAAGAATATGCAAGAAGTTCGTACAGGATAGTCTCTGTAGGTACTGGGCTTTTAACGTTACAAAACAAATATAAACACGTACGGGTGTCTTTGGTTTGTAAGCGCAGTAGACCTCTAGGCCCTCGGGTCACCGCATAAGAGGCCAAGTTTATACTCTTCGTGGCTGCCACCTAACACCAATCTACTCTCACCCTTTTTGTACATTTACACCTTACTGGATTCTATTAAACGTCACACAAACATATTTACATTTCACATTTAAGTTTACATTTCAATCTTTGTACCTAGCCGGTATCTGACCCTTGGTACTACGCTCTGATCTGCGTAATGCTGTTGTACTGGGTGTACTTAGCCTGATGGTGTGGGTGAACATGTATCTACTTGGAGTGTCTGGTACTATTGAAGATGGAGATCTGACAGCACGACTGGCAAGCTCACTGGGACCAGGAATTGGTTCTTCCTCTTCAGGCTCTACTTCCAGTTTGTCAGGTATTGGGACTTCTGGTTGTACGGGTTCTGGTGTTGGCTCAACCATTGGAGGGAAAGCAATCATTGGGACTACAACTGCTCCGTAGTAATTTGGCCATGTTTTGGGGAAATCTCCTAATACGGTATGGAATACTTCTTCTTTTTCTTTGACAGGTTGGACCTGTACGGGTACTGTTACTTCTCGTGTCTTCAGGGTTTCAGGACACGGTTTAAGATGGTCTAAGTTTGATGGTAACATCACAAAGCATTCACTGATCTCAGGGAGACCAGTCCAAGAAAACACTGCGGGCAGCTGGCTAAAGCGCTCAACACAGTGAATTCCTAGGCGCATTGCCTCCCGGGAATTATGAATATGCAAATAGAGTCTGTGGAGCTTTGGTTAGGAGTCTCAAACACAGGATTAGCCAGATATCCCTCCAGGGAAGGGCCCAGCCAAGGGGTGGCTCCTTGTGGAGAACACCATAACCACCATGTTAAGTGGCCCTTTTAGTCAATATCCAGCTCTTTTACAAGCTTAGAGATATGACAAGGGAATACCAAGGCCAAGTATCCATCCACAGACAGCTGTTTCGGGGTGTTGCCCCTCATCAGTGTGGAGTAGGATTATGGCTAGGTGGAAGCAAGGCCTAGTAGACCAACATCACAAAGCATTCACCGTTCTCAGGGAGACCAGTCCAAGAAAACACTGCGGGCAGCAGGCGAAAGCGCTCAACACAGTGAATTCCTAAGTTTGATGGTAAGACAGTATATGGGGTGGTTTCCCACTGATTATACAATTTGTTTGTGCGTCTCTTTCTCTTGAGAACTTGCTCACCGGGTTGCAATGGAGTTGCTTGAGCACGTTGGTTAAAGGTTCTCCCTTGTTTTGCTCTAGCTTGCTGAACATTTTTCTCTACGCACTCTTGTACTTGGCGATACTGTTGTTGATGTAGGGTATCCCAATTGGATTCTTCAACTTCTGCATCAGGTTTTAGAATTCCCATATCTAAATCAATTGGCAGCTTACCGGGTCTTGCACGCATAAGGTAGGCTGGGGTGCAGTTTGTAGAACTCACCGGGACATGGTTGTATAGGTCTACCAAATCGGGTAATTTCTCTGGCCATTGATTTCTCTCTGATTCTGGTAATGTGTTCAACAGGTCAATCACAATATGGTTCATCTTCTCGCATAAGCCATTGGTTTGGGGATGATAAGCTGTCATGCGGATCTTCTTACAGGCGTACATGTTGCAGAACTCTTGCAAAATCTCTGATTCGAAAGCTGGACCTTGATCTGCAAGGACTTGTGATGGGTAGCCTTGAGGTCTGCAGAAATGTGTCTGAAATGCTTTTGCAGCTGTCTTCGCTGTCAGGTCCTTGACGGGTACCACCACTAAGAAGCGGGAGTAATGGTCCACGATGACTAAGGCATAGACATAGCCTGACTGGATTGCTGACAACGTGACGTGGTCTAAGGCAACTAACTCAAGTGGTTGCTTGGTTACTATGGACTGGATAGGGGCTCTCTGTTGATCCTTTCTTCTGAGGTTGCACGGGCCACATTTTCTACACCAATCTTCAATTGATTTTCTCATGCCAACCCAGTAGAATCTCTCCCTTAAGAGCACTTCCAACTTCTTCCATCCAAAATGACCTGCACCGTCGTGGTAGGCTTCTAAGACCATTTTGACGTCTCTCTTGGGTACGATGATCTGTCAGACTAGTTCATGTGTTTTAGGGTTGGTGGACCTTCTGCAGAGCTTCCCTTGATACAGGAACAACTTGCTTCTCTCCTTCCAGAGGTATTGAGTCTCAGCTGGGGCGTTCTGGTTAGTGTACGCACCTTGTTGTGTAAGCAGTTCTTTCACAAGCTTCACAGCTGGATCACTATCTTGGGTGTCAGCCCATCCATGGTGTGCTAACGGGTTGAGATTCGCCTCCTGCTGTCTTTGGTAGATGCTGGGTTGATACTTTTCTACCTTAGAATGGTAAAAGGCCGGTAGCTCAATTTCTTCCACCTCCTCCGGTTCTTCTTCCACGTCTTTCAGGTGTGGCATCCGGGATAAGGCATCTGCATTCCCGTTCTTGCGGCCTACCCTATATTTGGTGACAAAATTGTAGTTAGACAGCCGTGCTATCCATCGCTGCTCCAACGCACCTAATTTTGCTGAATCCAGGTGGGTCAACGGGTTGTTATCTGTGTAGATGGTGAATTCTGCAGCCGTCAGGTAATGCTTGAAATGTTCAGTTACAGCCCAAATTACTGCCAGTAGTTCTAACTTGAAGGAAGTGTAATTCTCGGGGTTTCTTTCTGTAGGCCGGAGCTTCCTGCTTGCAAAGGCAATAACTCTCGCTTTGCCTCCTTGCTTCTGTGACAGTACTGCTTCCAATCCCATGTTGCTGGCATCCTTGTACAGAATGAAGGGTTGATGGTAATCCGGGTATGCCAGGATCTCTTCTCCTGTCAGCGCACACTTCAGCTTGTTGAAGGAGTCTTCCCTCTCTTCACTCCACTGAAAGGAGGATTACGGGTTGAAGACCTTTTTGACTGTCCTACCAGGATGTTTTGTAGAGGAGCTGCTAACTTCGTGAACCCTCTGATAAATCTTCTAGCCTACCAGGACCAGGGATTGCCTCACCTGTTTCACATTGGTGGGTCTTGGCCAATCCCTTATCACTGTGACTTTATCAGGATCCAGTGCTACTCCCTCTAAACTCACGACGTGTCCCAGGTACTGTACCTTTGGCTTGAGAAGGTGGCACTTGGATGGCTTGATCTTCATGCCGTATCCGGATAAGGCTTCAAACACTTCTGCCAGGTCTTGTAGATGTTGCTCATATGTCTTGGAGTAGACTATGACGTCATCTAGGTAGAGGAGGACAGTTTCAAAGTTCTTATGTCCTAGGCAGCTCTCCAACAGGCGTTGGAAGGTACCAGGTGCATTGCAGAGTCCAAACAGCATACAATTGAACTCACAGAGGCCCATCGGCGCAGTATTATTATTATTTATTTATATAGCGCCATTATATTCCATGGCGCTTTACATGCTAAAAGGGCAGACTAGGACAAGTAACATAGTAACAATACAAGTAACAATAAATGTGGACAATTCGGTTGTACAGATACAAGAGGGGAGAAATCCTGTCCGCGAGGGCTCACAGTCTACAAGGGGCGGGTGGGGATACAGTGGGAGGGGAAAATTCCAGTCGTGATGCGGTGTGGTGGACCGGGTCTTATTACAGGTGGTAGGCTTGGCGGAAGAGGTGGGTCTTCAGGCTTCTTTTAAAGGTTCCCAGGGTAGGAGAATGTCTGATGTGTTGGGGCAGTGAGTTCCAGAGTATGGGTGAAGCACGGGAGAAATCCTGTATGCGGTTGTGCAAAGAGGAGATGAGGGGGGAGTATAGGAGAAGCTTTTGGGAGGATCACAGGTTGCAAAAGGGTAGGTATCGGGAGACCATGTCAGAGATGTATGGAGAGGACAGGTTGTGAATGGCTTTGTATGTCATGGTTAATGTTTTAAACCGGGATCTCTGGGAAGTAGGGAGCCAGTGAAGGGCTTGGCAGAGGGGGGAGACAAGGGAGTAGCGGGGAGACAGGTGGATTAGACGGGCAGCAGAGTTCAGGATAGATTGGAGAGGTGCAAGGGAGGTATTGGGGAGGCTGGTGAGCAGGAGGTTGCAGTAGTCGAGGCGGGAGATGATGAGAGCGTGAATAAGGGTTTTAGCAGTGTCGTGGTCAAGGAAAGTGCGGATACTATAGATGCTTTTGAGCTGGAGTCAGCAGGAGGTGGCGAGGGCCTGGACGTGGGGCTTGAAGGAGAGGGAAGAGTCAAGGATAACCCTGAATATAAAAATTAATAATCATTGCGCCACACTGTTCTAAAAGAGCCTATCGTGATAACTATTATCTTCATAGTGCTCACTCACCTATTCTTGTTGTGCCCAATCTGCACAACAAGACTGTTTGGGCGTTGAAACATGTTGTGGCAGTAGGAATCTTAATTATTTGTGTCTAATAAATCAGGAGGTAACTTTTCAAAAACTTTGTTCTGCATAGTGTCCTTCCTTAGCGCCGCAACTTTAACACCACTGTTTGATATTTTACAAAGATAACCCTGAGGCACTTGGCATGGGGGACTGGGGAGAGAGAGCAGTCATTGACGACAATGGATAGGTCAGGTAGTGAGGGGGAGCATCTTGGGGGAAGACTATGAACTCGGTTTTGTCCATGTTCAGCTTAAGGAAGTGAGCAGAGAAGGATGAGATGGCGGACAGGCAGTGTGGAATTTTGGATAGAAGGGAGGCGATGTCAGGACCAGACAGATAGATTTGGGTGTCGTCGGCGTAGAGATGGTACTGGAGGTCATGGGACTCAATGAGTTGCCCTAGGCCGAGAGTGTAGATTGAGAACAGTAATGGTCCAAGAACCGAGCCCTGTCTCTCCTTGTCGGCTGTCTTCTCCTTGTCGGCCACTGCCACAGAAACTTGCCAGTACCCACTAGTCAGATCAAGGGTGGAAAAGTAGTTAGCAGATTTTAATGCGGATAATGACACCTCAATCCTAGGTAATGGGTATGCGTCCTTATGTGTGATGCGGTTGATCTGCCGGTAATCTACGCACATTCTCATGGTCCCGTCCTTCTTTCTAACCAACACTAAAGGTGCTGCCCAGTGGCTACAACTGTCTCTTATTACACCTGCAGTTTTCATCTCTTTGAGCATGTCTTTGGTGGTTTGGTAGTGAGCTGGTGGTAATGGTCTATACCTCTCTTTTATAGGCTGATGGTTACCTGTGGGTATAGTGTGCTCTATCCCTTTAATTTGCCCAAAGTCTAATGGGTGTTTGCTGAATATCTGCTCAAATTCTTTCACTACCCGGTATACTCCATGCTTTTGATGGGGAGGTGTAGAACTGGTACCCACATGTAGCTTTTGGCACCAATCCTCCAGCTGAACCTTTGTTAGACATCCGAACGGAAGTGTAGACAGGAGTGTAGACCTTAACTAAGGGGGCACAGGATGTCGCACCAAGGAGATCCAGCACCGGACCCGTAGAAGCGGGACATCCCGCGAAGCGGTCACCGTCGGTCCTAGCACCTCCCTCTCTGTATCATGCACCTGCTGCTGTAATTTTTGCATTAAATTAACCAGCTGCAAAATTGGAATTCTGAGTGCCGCCATCTTTCTTTTTGGATTTAATGTCTTGAACTCTGGCTGAGCAACAGGATATTCCACAGCACACCACCGCTACAGGAGTATACAAGTAACGCTGTCAACAGGTCAGTGCCCGGCTTTCATTTCTATGCTTGAATCTGCATCTAGCTTTTGGTTGAGGGTCTCATTAGAGGTAGGCCCTCCTTGTTCAGCAGCAGTCTCTGACATGGCCGATGTCGCTGATACTCCTGGCTGCTGGGGTGCTGCTGGGGTGCTGCTGTGGGGCCTTGGGTGAAGTCCAGATCCCGGGGTGCCTCTACCTGCTGAAGACGGATGGCTCTATATTTTAACTCAGCAAATGTCATTTCAGGATTCTGGATAATCATCATACTCAGCTGTCCTCTGTGAGAAGGGGATAAGAGGCCCTCTATAAACTGGTCAATTAGCATTTTGTCAGCTCCCGAGGCTAAGGCAGGTTCTGCTAGTTTAAGTGCATTGAGTGCTTCCTGCAAGTTTAAGGCATAGTCTCTGGCACTCTCCTTAGGCTTTTGTTGACATCCAAAGAACCTCATTTTAGCCCGGGTGTCAGCACTGGATTCAAATGCTGCTTTTAATCCAGCTACAAGATGCTCTACAGTGTCCTTACCTGTGTCCGGCCAGGACGCTACTTCCCGCCGTGCATTGTTAGTTAATTGTCCAATAATCATGCCGACACGCTGGGCTTCAGTTAGGGGGTACATCACATAGTATGCTTGTATTTTAGTAATAAAGTCATTAAGAGTGTTAGGCTCACCGGAGTATTGGGGCACCCACATTGCTCCCGGAGTATACGGCATCAGGAGCGGCATGATAGGTGCTGCTCCTTGCGCTGCGACACCGCCGGGTGCTCCTCTATTATCCGGTGCTGCAGCTCCGCCGTTGCTTGGTGGTGCTGGATCTCCTTGGTGCGACATCCTGTGCCCCCTTAGTTAAGGTCTACACTCCTGTCTACGCTTCCGTTCGGATGTCTAACAAAGGTTCAGCTGTGCACCAGGGATTCTCTTCCCTTCCGGATGACGTCAGAGCGCTTTTCAGAGTGCCGCCCACAATGACACGCCCCCTTTTCTTCCCGCGCGTTGCGCGCTGTGCAATGGTGGAATTTCAAAAATAGAGTCCTTGTGGCGCAGTTCAAATTCAGTTTGCCACACGCTCAGCAGTGGTGGCAGATTCAATCACAGCACACAATGCCGGTTTACTGGGCACGGTAGATCCTGTTTGTGACGCCAAGTTGTGGAGCCCACTGGGACGGAGTACTCGGTACCGGACCGGGGTACTGCTGGGGATATCATGGCGGTCTTGGTCCGGACCGTGTCCCAGGTTCCGCAATAAATGGGGAGTATATTTACAGGGAGTTTGTTGTGACGCCACCCACGGGTTGTGGTCAGTGAGGGGACCACCGCTGCTGCAGAACCTCCATGGATGATGTTTGGCAGCTGGAGATGTAACAGCTCTCTGCGGGTAGAGCTTGGTTCCCCGGGGCAGTGATAGTAATAGTCTATGATTGATGCTATGGATGTTTCAGGATAGGGGTAGTAGTAGAGATGATGGTAGTTTGTGAGGGTACGCAGGGTTTGAGCACAAGGATCACACACACTCACGATTTTGAAGTTTTCCAAGGCTTTACTGGAGTTGTTGTTCAGCAAGTACTGTCCACGGAGTCTGTACTGGGGCCAGGTTGCTCCCACCCTGTCCGGGTCCTCAGCTTCCCACTGCTGCGCCTTGTATGTGGCCCTGCTGCTACTTTAGCTGAACTGCTGGCCCTGTCTCTCCTCACAGGCCCGCCAGCCCCGACCTCCGGAACAGCTGGGGAAGCCTCAGATTCCAAGCAGCGCCAGAGCCATTCCTCTCCACTAGTGCCGGCAGCTCTTTGCATGAACTCTTTGCATGGAGGAGGGACTCCATCTGATCTTCAGCTGACAGTAAGTTGACGTCTTCAATCTTCTTGATGACAGTGTGCCCAGCTGTGAAAACAGCTGCCTTATATAGCAGTCTAGTACTCCCCTCTGGCCAATTACCTCTTTCAAATAAAACCGCCAAAATCCAGCCATCTGATTGGCCGGTGCTCTGTTGCTGTGGCCAGTGGGCAGATACTGACCTAAAAATAGCCCTGTAGCCAGGGCAAGGAAGGCAGGTAACTACACTGACAGAACTAATGGTATATATCAAAATGGGGGTCTGTGTCACCATGTGGCCCCCGTGTTATATCACGGCGGGCCTTTCAGAAGTGGTGACGTGTTTCTATTAAACTTTTCCTCTGATTGTTCCACTCCTGGTTGAGACTTACAAATCCTGAGGTAAAAAACTGAAAGCGGCCAGAAACTTCTTTTATATTGTTTTGGCTAAGGTCATTTGTAGGATATTGTAGAATCATAGGTACTCCTTGGTGTTCTGGCATTGAAGTAAAATGTTATTTTATGGGTCTTGTGGTCCAGTTTTTGTTATCACATTGAGGATGTAGAGAAGAGACTTCACACTTTCACACCAATCTTCGGTAAGGGGCAGAATATGATCTATTTCCCCCTCCAAGGCCCCTTATTATATAGGGTTAGCTTTTATGACATATATGATCTTGTGGATTCGTACACAGGTAGAATAAATTGGTGACAGGGCCCCTTTAAAAATTCTTATGTAAAGGCCGGAGGAGGAAACAGACGGAGGAAGGGGGTTAAACAGTAGGGTCTTTCATGGCTGGTGGCACAATTAAAGGCGGAAAGACACAAAATGTGAGGCGTAGAAGAGAAGGTGGTGACAAAATGAGTACCCCTCCTTTTCTGATTTCTTGCCATAATCTGGTCAGGAGGGGGGGTGGATTAAGGCGTCCCTTGCTCTATCCCAGAATGCTTTGCTGCTGGCTTTTTCTCAAAATCTTTGTTTTGGCTGTGATCCCAGACCTTGTGCCTCAGCCTCCCTCCATATTACAGAGTCTGCAGCTCGGCTCCTTTTCCCTTCACTGTGAGTACTGCAAAAGGCCTGTGCTGCCATCTCCCAAAATGTGGGTGCTGCTCGTATATGGGGGGGGGGGGGGTGGAGGGAGATCAAGAGATTTGAGTGCCATAGATTAAAGACCGGCTGCTGATGCCAGGTCAGTGAGGACATGGAGGCCTCGACAGTCTACCGGCTACGCCAGTGCATGCAGTAACTTCTCACATTATCTTCCACCCATGGCCCTCGAATCCCACCCAAAGCTTGCAAAGTTGTAGATTGTTTGATTTTTGGTACAATCTAATTGTATCTACGTAGACAGACACCATATGAGAAGTTTTGACCTTTCCCAGTTCTCAGAGGTCAGAAGAAGAATTCTAAGCACAGGTGCCAAGTGGTAGTGCCAGGGCAATCCACAAAGCGCCACTCGTTCCCCAATACAGAGGACATGACCCTCATTCCCCAATACAGAGGGGCAGAAGACAGTTGGCTGCCTACAATGGGTCATTGGTGAAGATTCTGACTTATGATCATTTTTATTACAGATGTTATCGGTTCTGGCACAGAGGTCGCCACTTTTGGCTAAAATGAGGGTACTAGGAGCTGTCAGCGTGAGAGCGGCCCATGGCCATGGGGACAGTGGTAAGTGCTGGGCAGAGAATCATATGACAGTGGGTGAAGATGACCTGATTTGCAACATAACAGGCTGGCAATAAGGGCCCAGAATGAGCCACATACAAGGCCGGCTTCTGATAGAGGGAATGTTTGGAAGTGAAGCATTACGCAGGGCTGGGGAATCAGTCCATTTCGGTGGAGTCGGAGTTGGTATAAAATGGACCGACTCCTACTCCTAAAATATATAATAAATTGGGTACAATTCTTCAATGCAATATGTGTTGAATATAATTATGAATTATGTTCTATCTAAATTGCTTGATTATTATATCATAATAAAGATTAAAAGACTGATTTTGCCTTTGTACTACAATAAATTTATCATTTAAACATGAGCTGTGTATGTGGAGTCGGAGTCAGATTCAGGTAAATTGAGGAATCAGAGGTTTGGCTTACCGACTCCACAGCCCTGGGCACCTTAAGTAATATTTGGAGTGTAAAGGCCCAGTCACACATAATGTCGCACCAGCAATCCCGATAACGATGTGCAGAGATCGCTGGTAAGATGTCAAACAGGTATCTCACCAGCGATGTGAAAAACGACGCACTAGCGATCCAGAATTATACCGAGGTCGTTGGGAATTGTCACTCCATAGCGTAGCATTGAGATTGTTGGTCATTGTCCCTGTCAAACACAACGATGTAGCGTTCCCAGCGGGAGCACAACGACGTAGAAATGATCCAGAGCAGTGTGTAACGATCAACGATCTCACAGCAGGGGCCAGATTGTTGGTGCGTGTCACACAGAACGACATCGCTAACGGGATCGCTGTTGCGTCACAAATCTATGACGCAACAGCGATCTCATTATGTGTGACAGGGCCTTAAGTGCTGCCTGAATTAAGGAGGGGTGTGATAGTAACTAGAAGTGAGACAATGAATGAGACAGGAGGCTCCTGTCCTGTGGTTATTTCATAGAATAAGGCACCTTTAATAAAATCTGTTAACGAGCCATCTGTAAAAAACACAAGGACACAAGTGTGAGGTGCCTGTAATAAGGAACAAGTTATTATACATAAGTGAGGCATGAGGTGATCCAATATAATTCATGAATTGTATTAAGACTGAGAAGAAGCATTGTGAAGGACCAAAAATGAGGCATGAAGTGCCTGTTATGGGTTAGGTGAGAAAACCACAGAATGAGTCGTCAATGACTGCCATGTACCGGTGCATGAACTTCAGATACCAAATCTTGAGCTTAAGACACAAAGGTTTGGCAGAAGTCTCTCTAGTAAAAGGTTACTAAACAGTTCCTCCATCAAAACCCCTGAAAACACTGGACACAAGAAGTCATGGGTTGAGACACCTAGATGGGGAAATTCAAGATAAAGAAACATCACACCGCTATCTTAAGAAGTAAGATGAGCAAGGTCACAGCCTCCCAGCTAGGTGGCAGAAAGAGCTCTTCATCTACAAAAAAATAACTATATAATACTGCAACGTGAACAAGAATACTACTACAATACTGCCCTCATGTACAAGAATATAACTACTATAATACTGCCTCTATATAGAATATAACTACTATAATACTGCTCCCTATATACAAGAATAAAATTACTACAATACTGCCCTCATGTACAAGAATAGAACTACTATAATACTGCCCTTATGTACAAGAATAGAACTACTATAATACTGCCCCTATGTACAAGAATATAACTACTATAATACTGCCCCTATGTACAAGAATATAACTACTACAATACTGCCCTCATGTACAAGAATATAACTACTATAATACTGCCTCTATATAGAATATAACTACTATAATACTACTCCCTATATACAAGAATAAAATTACTACAATACTGCCCTCATGTACAAGAATATAACTACTATAATACTGCTCTCTATGTACAAGAATGTAACTACTATAATACTGCCCTTATGTACAAGAATAGAACTACTATAATACTGCCCCCTATGTACAAGAATATAACTACTATAATACTGCCTCTATATAGAATATAACTACTATAATACTGCCCCCTATGTACAAGAATATAACTACTATAATACTGCCCTTATGTACAAGAATATAACTACTATAATACTGCCCTTATGTACAAGAATATAACTACTATAATACTGCCCCCTATGTACACGAATATAACTACTATAATACTGCCCTTATGTACAAGAATATAACTACTATAATACTGCCCTTATGTACAAGAATATAACTACTATAATACTGCCCCCTATGTACAAGAATATAACTACTATAATACTGCCCTTATGTACAAGAATATAACTACTATAATACTGCCACTATGTAAAGAGTATAACTACTATAATACTGCCCCTATGTACAAGAATAAAATTACTATAATACTGCCCCTATGTACAGGAATATAATTACTATAATACTGCTTCTATGTACAAGACTTTTAACTACTATACTTCTCCTATGTACACAAATATAACTAGTATACATATATACAATATAATTACCAGAATACTGTCCTCTATATACAAGCGTTTACTATAATACAAGAATATATCTACTATAATACTGCCCCCTATGTACAAGAATATAACTACTATAACACTGCCTCCTATATACAAGAATATAACGACTATAATACTGCTCCTATATACAAGAATATAACTACTATAATACTGCCCCCTATGTACAAGAATATAACTACTATAATACTGCCCCCTATGTACAAGAATATAACTACTATAATACTGCCTCCTATGTACAAGAATATAACTACTATAATACTGCTCCTATGTACAAGAATATAACTACTATAATACTGCCCCCTGTGTACAAGAATATAACTACTATAATACTGCTCCTATGTACAAAAACATAACTACTATAATACTGTCCCTATGTACAAGAATATAAATACTATAATACTGCCCCATGTACAGGAATATAACTACTATAATACTGCCCCCTATGTACAAGAATATAACTACTATAATACTGCCCCTATGTACAAGAACATAACTACTATAATACTGCCCCTATGTACAAGAACATAACTACTATAATACTGTCCCTATGTACAAGAATATAAATACTATAATACTGCCCCATGTACAGGAATATAACTACTATAATACTGCCCCCTATGTACAAGAATATAACTACTATAATACTGCTCCTATGTACAAGAATATAACAACTATAATACTGCTCCCTATGTACAAGAATATAAATACTATAATACTGTTTCTATATACAAGTATGTAACTATACTACTTCCTCCATACATTTAAAAATATTGATGCAATGGCTTCATTATTTGGTCTAATTGTTATTTCTTTGATCATTAGATGCGGTACCATATTACACAAAGCCAGTATATTTTGACAACCGAACTATACCATTGCCTGCAATTCCCTTCCATGATGCTCTTAGCTCCCAGGAGAAGGCCCTTAAGGAAAAAGAGAGAGGACCTTGGAAGCAGCTGAGTCCAGAAGACAAGATATCACGTAATGTACAGTGTGATCCGGATGAGTTGTCTACTGGTTCCCAGTACAGGGACTCGATGTGACTTTTAAGACCTAGTGATGGAAATCTCTGGGTGCTGTTGATATGATCTGTAGCTTTAAAAATAGGCAGAGTCCAAGCTCAAAGGTCTTCTATGGTATGAGATAACTTTGTTTGACTTTGCCCCTTATGCACTTGCTTTGACATACTTGACCATTAGGATGCTCCAGTTTGGTTTCAGAGGAAAAACACTATTATAAAGCACAGGTGCTTGGTGCACCCTAGGTGTAGCCACAGGTCAGTGCACCTTCCCATCTACTTGTTTTTTGGTGGGTTTACACACACCAATTTCTGTGTCCAATATCTGAACAGATCTCTGGTTGCAGTGAAATCATGGACACATTGCTCCATTTTGTGGCTGTGTACAAATGTAACAATGTGTCCATGATTTCACTGCAACCAGAGATCTGTTCAGATATTGGACACAGAAATTGGTGTGTGTAAACCCACCATCACACTTATCTCTGCCTTCCTGTTCCTTGATTGACAGCTCTGGCGTTACAGGAGTCAGAGAAGGCAATGCACTGAACTGTCTGGCTACATCAAGGGGGCTGCACCGAGTGCAAGTGATTGTTTTGAACTGTCATTTTTTGATGAACCTTCCATACTTAAGGTAAAAGATAATCAAGATTTAGTTCACCTCTCTGTTGTAGATATCTATTGGTGTGAAGTTCATCCTTACTGGGTGCCTGTTTAACCCTTTTCTTCTCATTGCCCATACAGTTTACCGCATCAAGTTTAACCTGACGTTTGCAGAGTTGAATAAACCATCCAACGAGTGGAAAACTGTATTTGGGGGCATCTTCTTCTTCTTTGGTATAACAGGACTGATAGTGTGGTGGCAGAGAGTACATGGTGAGGATATGATAGACTAGGCTTTGTAGGATCTGTTTGGAGTGGGACTGACACCATGTTTTCTGTCCATGTAGTGTTCCCACCTCTCCCTCACACCCTGCACGAAGACTGGATAGCAATGCAGACTCGCAGAATGCTGGACATGCGTGTGGGGCCCATCGAAGGCTTCTCCTCCAAGTGGGACTACGAAAAGAACGAATGGAAGAAATAAACCAAGATCCGAGCCAGCACAAACCCTCAGTATACAACTAACCGCAGTGTGTCCAGTACTAGTTCACCAACAGTCTGCAAATAAACTCTGTCAGTAATCCAAATAACTGGGCGTGCACGTGTCTTCTGTCACTCACAATCCTCTTATGGGGCCGTCACATGCGTCAATATCGCGTGCACGTTCACTGCTGCATGTGACGTTGCAGCGATATTGACGCGTGTGACATGCTGAATCAACCATTGATAAATCGCTGGTTGATGGTCACCAGGTTTTAGAATCTGTTCTAAAACCTGACGACAGTCACCCGGTGTACACGCAGAATCGCTGCGTGTGACACCAGGAGACGCCAGCTCCCAACGCCTCTCAGGAAGCGCTGGGAGCTGGTATCCAGGGTAAACTGCGGGTAACTAGGCAGCGCGCGCTGCCTAGGTACCCGATGTGTACCTTAGTTACCAGCCTTCTCCGCTCACCGGCTGGTATCTAAGGTACACATCGGGTATCTAGGCAGCGTGCGCTGCCTAGTTACCCGCAGCTTACCCTGGATACCAGCCTGCAGACATCGTGGAAACGATATAGAAATTATTTCCATGAGGTCGCTGGTAAAATGATCGCATTGACGCGTGTGATGGCCCCATTAGGGTCAATTTAATGATAAACTACAACCAGCCTAGGGCTGCTTGTCTTGAGTTTCCTTAAGGCCTCATTCACACATCCATGCCTCCGGCACGTGTGCAGTCCGTGCCGATACATGCCGGAGGATCAGATCTACGGGACCACATGATCCCCTTCACATGTCCGTAATTCCGCACAGACCGTGTCGCAGATGTGTGTCCGTTTTTTTGCGGAGCTACGGACCGCTTTTGCTCCGAAACGTCCATGCACACAGATGTCATCCGTGTGCACGGACCATGGACAAAAGTGAAAAGTGTAAAAAAAAAAAAAAAAAAAAAAAAAATTCATACTCGCCTCCCTCCAGCAATGACAGTTCACCTCGCTCTTCCAGTGCTGCTCATTAGGCTCATAAATATATTCACTTCACTGATCCTGACAGCGGAACAGAAGTGAGAGGAGCAGAAGCGCTGGAGGGAGGTGAGTATGCGGTGACAGGCTGTCCGTGCGCTATCCATAGATAGCACACGTGTCACACGTCCATGACATGTGTGCACGCCCCGCCCACAAACGGCCTTGTATCACACGTCTGTGGTGTCACAGATGTGTGAAACAGTCCTAAAGGGCCTGTCACACGTGTCAATGTCGCCCGCAATATCGCTCATGCGTCACAAATTATTAATCGCCTGAGCGATGTGGAATTATCGCAGGTAAGATGTCACACGCGTCAATATGACCCAGCGATGCGGTGATGTCGCCATCTTGCGAGCGATTTTATTTAGTCGCTTGTACGTTGTCAAAATAGAAAATACGTCGCTGAGTTTAGTGTCACACGCAGCGATGCACAAGGTCTACTGAGCGATGAGCGACAGGTTTTACATCTGGCAGTGAAACCTGCGATCGGTGATCAGCGACATGTCGCTGGTTGCATCGCTTGGTCACACGCTTCAATGTCGCTCCTGCGTCACTTTTATGTCGCTCGAGCGACTGAAAATCCGTGACGTACGAGCGACATTGACAGCGATATTGACGCGTGTGACATCCCCTTAAGTGAGAATACATCAGAGGTGCATTCATTATACTGCTGGTTGTCACTGTATGCACACTTTGTTTTATACTTCTATTTGTGATTTTAGATTACAGCCTGCCTGTATTATATTCCAGAGCTGCACTCACTCTTCTGCTGGTGGAGTCACTGTGTACATACATTACATTACTTATCCTGTACTGATCCCGAGTTATATCCTGTATTATACTCCAGAGCTGCTTTCGCCATACCCTCTACTCATCGTGAATTAAATCGTGCATTATTTATACTTCAAAGCTGCACTCACTATTCTGCTAGGGGTGCCGTTCACTGTGTACATACAATACTTTAATCACAAATTAAACAGTAGTTAGTGTTTTTTCCAAGGACCATAAATCTTGGAATGTCCATATATCCAACCATAGGAATCAATAGTCACTCTCGCCAATTTCCTGACCTATTCTGGCGCACAGCCAATACCCACTAATCTGCTCCTTTTAGGGTATGTGCCCACAGGACGTTTTTCCTGCGGTGTCTGCATGCAGTTTACCATTGGTTTTATGATAATGTATGCTAATTTGTTCCTGCGGTTGGGATTCCAAGCAAAATTAATGTGTTTCACTGTCAAAGAACTGTCACATCCCTGCGGTTTTGCTGTGGGAGAGAATTGACAGGTTCTATTTTCCTGCGTTTTTGCTACAGTCAATGGCAAAAACACACAAAAAACGCAGGATCTGAACGCAGCAAATCTCCTGGCAAGGACTCTAGGATCCTTGAAACCAGGACAGGTTTTGCTGTGTTCAGGGCTGCTTAAAAAACATCCTGTGGGCACCTACCCTTAATGTTTCTCCATTCGCCTTCCACGACAGCATTGGAGGATGTCGTCCACGCCCTATTGGGGGACAGGAACACAGAGAGGTTAAAAGCCCCTCCCCTTCCTCAGTACTCCAGTGTCTTCCTGTCCCCCTTGGGGCATGGAGAGGTTCCAGTGCTGTCAGGCCGGCAGAGGCAGCATTGGGGTGTACTTACAGCCGGGCCAGGGATGGACGTCGGGGGCGGCCTCCTCCTCCTTCTCGGGGCTCCCGTGGTGGGACCATCCGGCCTTCCTGCGTCCTACGGGGCAAAGCAGGCCGTGTATTGCAACGCCGGAGGCCTGTTCAGCTCTCCGGCGTCTCCCTCCTCCAGCTGCGGTCCCTGGAGCATGCATCAGAGGTGCCGTGGAGGCACTTCCGGTTTCGGGGATGGCACTTCCGGTTCCGGGATGGCACTTCCGGTTTCGGGCGGCGGCTCCTGTAAGGGCTGTGGCAGGCTGGGCGCGGCTCCAGGGAACCCAGCAGGACTTTCGCGCGCTACTGCCCGCGGCCGGTGACCAGGAGGAGGGAGGGAACAGGTGTTCCTCGTTGGGGGCACGGTACTTCTGGACAAGTACCCGCCGGAAGCTAACCCAGGTAAGGCTGATCCCTGAAACATGGTGGGTGATAGGCTTCCACCTCTGCTTCTGCAGAGCCCAGCGTTCCCCCAGCTCATGTAAGTGTTTCTGGGGGTGGTCACAAGGGGTAGTTATTTAAGCCCTGCACTCACACTGGGACCCCCTTCTCTTCCCTTTTTGTCTATAGGGAGACGAGGGCCGTCTGTGAAAGGGAGCAATGTGGCTGCGGCACAAAAGTTCCCTCTTCCTACAACAAGGTGTCGGCTGTGACTGACAGGGTTGTCAGGATGGACTCCCCATCCTTGCTTGAGGAGCTCCAATCCATTAGGGAAGAGGTGCAGGCTTCTATCTTGGCACTGCGGGGTTTTGCTGCAGCTTCCGGGCCTTCCCCTCCGTAAGAGAGGAAGCTCCAGGATTGTGACTCTATGGATCTCATGGAGGCTGGCCAGAGCTCAGCGTTAGAGGACGGCGAGGATATTGCCGCTGTTGCCTATGTCCAGACATGAGAATCTGGACACTACTATTTTTCCATGGAGTCCATTGGTGCATTGGTGGACACTGTCCATTGTACCATGGGAGTAGAGGTGGTGGAATCCCCTTCTTCTGTGCAGGACTAAATGTTCAGAGGCCTGAAGGCTAAGCGGCTTACCCCATCCGAGTGGATTGGAGGGTGATGACTCTGTCTGGGAGGTCCCGAAGGTGGACTCATTCAGGCGGCCTGGCTGTTGCGGCCGGGATCTTGAGGACCAAGGGTCTCTCCCAGGCAGTGATCCGCACGCTTCAGCAGAGCAGGAAGCCTGTGACAAACGCTATTCACGGGAGGGCTGGAATCGGTTCCTGTCCTGGTGTGCTCCTTCCATCCCGACCATGCATCATCCTAATGTGGCCAGGGTAGCAATCAGCTGCTATTGTAAACCCATTGTGCTTGCCTTTGACACACTGTTGAAGCTAAGCAGCAGGAGCCTCAGTCACGGGCTGGATGGGAGACCTCATGGGAGACCCAATGGGAATCTCTATGGAAGTCTCTATAAAGTCAATGGGACTTCTAACATAAAGGTCTATGGCAGTATTCCATTTGGGAAGCTTAGCATATAAGACCGCGCTGCCTTTTGAAGATTCCTCCCGGTTGAAGGACCCCCTCGTTCGTAAAATGGAGAGTGTCCTCAAAAAATCCTGGGAGGCAGCAGCTATGTCTTTAACGGTGTACATTTCCTATACATGTGAGCAGGTCTTTCTTTAAGTGGCTCACCCAGCTGGGAGAATTCATCCTGCAGGGTACTCCCAGGGAGGAGCTTTGGACTCCATTCCACTTCTGAGACGTGCTACGGGCTTCCTGGCCGATGCCTCTGCTGAGTCGTTCCGCGTTGGCGCCAGGTGCGCAGTGTTGGTTAACACAGCTCGCAGGGCAGTGTGGCTTACAAGGTGGAATGGGGAGGTCACGTCTAATCTCCAGCTGTGTGGCCTCCCCTTGCAAAGGGCATTGGATGACATCCTGGAAAAGGTGTCAGACCGGAAAAGGTGTCTCCCGGAACAGGAGCCCTTTCGGAGGCAGTCCTTTTGGCCTGAGCGCAGCCAACCCTCCCAGTCTAAAGGGAAGGGTAAGTCTGGTCGCTGGGCATTCCAGTACGGGAACAAGACCCTAATATATTTCTCCCCCAGCAGCGGCATCACCAGCCGCCCCCTAAACAAGGTCGCCTTCCCCATTGCGGGGCGGCTCCTGCGGGTTCTGCCACAGTGGCAAGCAATCTCCTTGTGCCCTTGGATCCTCTCGACCATTTGGGAGGGTCTACGCTTGGAATTCCAGAGCCAGCCCCTCCGTGTCTTCGAGTCCTCTCCCTTCCTCAGGGAGACTCTCGCACGGTTTTTCTTGTCGGGTCTGCGACACCTGTTGGATTCGGGTGTGGGGGTCCCCGGTTCCTCCTGGACAGGAGGGCCAAGGGCACTACTCCAGGTTGTTGTGGACCTCCAGAACGCGTATTCTCAGGTCCCCATTCACCCGTCCCACAAGCGCTTTCTGCGATTCACGATCTCCGGGGCAGGCGGGACGGTCCATTCTCGGCTTAATGTGCTGCCCGTTGGGATTTCGTCGGCCCCAGAGGGTACCAAACTCATGGGGGAAGCGATCACATTCATCCAGACCCAGGGGATATGTATGCTTCCCTATTTAGATGACATGTTGGTGGTGGCTCCTTCGGCAGTGCTTCTGCGCACAAAGGTCTCCAACACATTGGAGATTCTTCAGTCCCTGGGATAGGTACCCAATCTTGGGGATTCGGAACGGGTGCCTGCAACCAGACGTCAATTTTTGGAAGTCTTGCTGGCCTCCTCCAGACAGACCTCGTTCCTTCCTGCGGCATATTAGCTTTTGCGCCGCGTGAATCTGACCCGCTTCCGGGCAAGGGGGGTCGCCCTCCTTGCGGGAAGCAATGTCCCTGTTAGGGGCCATGATGGCCTGCATTCAGTCAGTAACATGGGCTCAGGCTCCCTCCCGACTGCTCCGGGAACACATACTGAATTCCTGGGACAGACGTCAGGATTCCTTAACCTCACGGGTCCGGACCCCGGGGCGGGTGGTAACCTCGCTTTCCTGGGGATGAATCCCAGACACCTTCCTGTGACCTCCGTTCCCACTGATGCCAGCGGTTCCGGTTGGGGCACGATGGTAGTTCGCACACCGTTCCAGGGGATTTGGAGTCGCTCGGTCAGTCGCCAGTCTTCAAACTTCTGGTAGTGGAGGAAGCGCTTCTTGCTGCAGCTCCCGTTCTCCGGGGTCATCATGTCAAGGTCCTGTCAGACAATGTGACTACGGTTGCTTTCTTGCGGTACCAAGGCGGTTACTCGTGGCTTACACTTGCAGGGGCTGGCAAGACTGTTCTTTTGTGGGCAATACGCCATCTTCTCTCCTCCTCGGCAGTACATCTGAAGGGAATGGCCAATGTACAGGCAGATTCTTGAGCCGCACGGAGGTCCACCCAGGAGAATGGTGCTTCCATCCGGAAGTATTTCGCTCTCTTACGGACAGGTGGGGTGTCTTTTCGATCGACCTGTTCGCTTCGGGCTCGAATACAAAGGTGCCAACCTTTTTCTCCCTGATGCGGTTGGACCATCCTCGGGGGCTGGACGCTCTTGCCCATCCCTGGGACTTCCGGTTGGTGTATGCATTTCTTCCAATCCCGCCACTTCCCAAGACGTTGCAACGGATTCGGGCGGAGGGGGTGACACTATCCTGGTGGCTCCCCTGGGGCCCAAACTGGCGTGGTACGACGCCATCCGAGACCTGGGCCTGGAGGGACCGATTATGTTAGCCCAGTCTCAACCTACTGTCCCAGGGTCCTCTGTTTCACCCGGGCCCTCAGTGGCCCAGCTCTTGGATTTTTGCAGCGTAGCTTGGATTTGGGGCTTCGGCCGAGCACTCTTTAAGTCCAGAGGTCGGCACTTGGGGCGGTTTTTGCCCAGGATCTTGCTTCCCATCCATGGCTCAAGCAGTTTTTTACTTCTGCTTGGGGGTGGCGTCCCCGGATTCGGCCTTCTGTCCCTCCCTGGGATTTGATGCTTGTTCTCCAAGGGCTTGCTCGAAGTCCCTTTGCACCCTTGTCTGCTGCATCCCTTACGTCTCTCTCACAAGGTGGCGTTTTTGGTGGCCATCACTTCTGCTCCCAGAGTTGGAGAACTGTAGGCACTCTCTGTACGGGCTCCGTGCCCCGTGGTGTCCGTTGTTCGCATTACGCTTCGGTTGCATTCATCTTTTCTTCTGAAAGTTGTCGGCTTTCCATCGGTCCCAGGATGTGGTTCTGCCTTCAATTTGTCGATCTCCTGCTAACGCGGCTGAGGCCGTGTTTCACTCCTTGGATGTTCGTCGGACTGTCCTCCTCTATCTCCGAGAGTCTGCTTCCTGGAGGTTAGATCAGAACCTGTTTGTTTGGCTTTTGGGAATAATACAGGGAAGAAGACTTCCCAGGCTACCATCACTTCCTGGATCAAGAAGGCAATCTGTGAGGTCTACGTCGCTCCGGTCCTTGCTCCTCCGGTGGGGTTGAAGGCTCCTTCAACTCGGGCTGCTGCTACTCCCTGGACGGAGCAGGCTGGAGCTTCATCGGAGCTGATTTGCATAGCGGCTACGTGGTAGCCTCTCCTCACTTTTTCTCGCCTCTATAGGTTAGATCTGTCCTTCAGTCGGGATCTGTCCTTTGGTAGGAGAGTCCTACAGGCAGTAGTCCCACCCTGAGGAGTATCGGTGGTATTCCTCCAATGCTGTCGTGGAAGGCGAATGGAGAAAACTGAATTAGTCCTTACCGGTAATTCCTTTTCTTGGAGCCTTCCACGACAGCATCAGTTCCCCCCTTGTTGGTGTTTGGTTCTGGTTTATATCAGATAATCCATGGCTAAGGGTAATCTTGGTAAACACTGGAGTACTGAGGAAGGGGAGGGGCTTTTAACCTCTCTGTGTTCCTGTCCCCCAATAGGGCGTGGACGACATCCTCCAATGCTGTCGTGGAAGGCTCCAAGAAAAGGAATTACCGGTAAGGACTAATTCAGTTTTTTATCATATACACATTGATAATGGATGCTTACCTAAAAACTGGTTGAGGCCAAATCGCCAGAGCAAGTTTTCTGCAAACAAAAAACAAGCAACTGCTGGCAGATTTCAGCTCTCAAGTCTACAAAAGGGTAAGTGCAGCTCTGGAGGGTCAGGTTATAACTAAAGAACAGTACAAGATTAAGAAAGGGAGACGTTCACGGGTGTGTTCAGTTTGGACAACTACATTTTTTCATTGGCAGATGCCTCAATCACCTGTACTCTTCAGAGGTCATCATCTCATTCAATGTGGAATTTAATGGATCCCAATGAAACATGTTGTACACTAGAGCTATAGACCCCCGCCCTCCTTCCCTCCAACTCCATTACCATCATATGTCCTACCCTCATTGTAGAGAAGCCCTATAATTTACCTCTCGGAGTATCCGACCCCTTATTACCATACCCATGACTTCTGATATATTCAGGAGACGAGAAATTGTAGAATGCCATTTTATTAAAACATGTTATTTGTGAAAATGAAGTAAACTATTTAATAAATAAAACATAAATCTGACATAGGACGGTAAGAAGCCAGACAATAACTATGACATTTTACATCTTATTTGATTATTTAAATGAAATAAAAACAGGCAGACAACAGTGATCCATTACAGAAAATGTATTTATTTGCACAATGGAATCTGTTTCTGTGAAGAGATTCTTACTTAGGTGACATCTATTCATTAAATCTCCATAGCTGGACGGTCATTTTATTCCACTAGTGTCGTGGGAGCTGAATCTAGGTGATCATTATGTGTACACAGGTCTCCCACTATCCCCTGCATACATGCATTTACATGACCTGCAGCCACCACTAGAGGGAGCCAACTGGTCATACACAGTACACTAGGGCACTGTATTCAGGTAGCTCCCCCTGGCGGTGACTGCAAGAAGCCAGAAAGCGATCATTTACCTCTATGCAGGGGATTTGGAGCTCTGTACTAGAAAAATAGTGCTTTGATCCCTATAAAAAAAAATATATATTAAGAAATGAATCAGCAGAAATTATTACACCTTATGATAAAAGGTAGACATTCACTTTAAACATGACTTTAGGGATTGGATCTTAGGTTCTTTATTATTAAAAGGGTTATCTGGACTTCACTTTCTTTTTTTTTATATAGAGCCAAGATCTTACTGGTAGAAGAATTGCCGGCAAGAGTAGTCAATGACTGCTTTAAGACAACAGTGTTTGTCACATCTAGCAATTAAATGCATGTAAGATCTTAGCTCCATAGCAAAATAGGAAAGCCCAGGATAACGGATGAAATTAATTCACTACTGAGTATATCATTATTTTAAATATATTATTTCCTGCATAACAGTCACACTTACATGGTTACACAATTTGTCTCCTGCAGACTGAGTCAGCAGCCCTCAACGCCAATACCCAAATCTTTACAGACAGTGGTCTCCAACCTATTGTAAAACTACAACTCCCAGCATCCTCTGGCAGCCTCAGGATGGAGCCCACTATTCTAGCTACATCTTCTTTAGCGCTGTACTCATACCAGGCGTAATCTAGGGGTGATAAATCTACTTATAGACACCCATAAAAAGTAGCAAATAGTACAGCTGCTATTGATTTACGTTTAAAATTCAGATTTCTCTTAAGATACTGGTAAGAGCTGAAATGTGGCGCTCCAAGAGGCGATGGTCACACCCCTTCCAGTGCAACTGTATGTTAGCAAAACCCCTCACCATTCCTGTATACAAGACTTGACTTTTGCGGACCTTTCAATCCCAGGGATGGATGAGACCCTCTGGACGGTTTTGCTCTCCCATGTGCTAATACTGCAGCGCCATTGGAGATGAGGGCAAGGCCTTATAAGAAAGGATGATGGGTCCAGCCTGAGATGACCCCCACAATCCTGTGTCTGATGAGGGTTTTAACCCCTATAATATGTACAGCCTTAAACTCCTAAGAATATACTAATACTCCACTCAGGAATCGCCCTGTCCTTCATATACATCACAGAGTGGGATAGCCCCACTACATAGGATCCCCTTTGTCATAAACGACAATAAAGATGATGTAATATATGATTGCCCAATTTATTCAATGGGGATAATCTACTAAATAGATTTCTGCAGTAATATCAGCTATTTGCTAGTGGTTCCAACAGCTCAAACCCCTTGCCATCACCTTCGTAGCTGGCACTTAATACAAGGGGTGCTATGGTCTCTATGGAAGGAGACTGTAGGGTGGGAGCAGCTCTCAGGCTAAGTGTGGAGACCTCCCTTCAGTCAGCTCACCATGCACAGGTGATGTGGATAAGGTGGAAGCCCCTTTATAACACAGTAAAGGCCTAGTTATCACTTCTATACTTAAGGGGGTATGTGACCCCCCTGGGACTCTGACTGCATTGTGGATCAATGACAGTAATGTCACACATATCCAGGACAAGGATGCGGAAAACGTAGCGACTTCCAGTACAAATGGGTAAAAGAAAAACCTATTTATTCAGATACAGATTACGGATCTGATCCACAAAACAGAGACTTTAAAACAAGCTAAGAAAAGGGTTAAAAAAAAAAAAGGTTCGGAGTTGGTCTGCAGGGAATCCCAGGTATTTTTACTAGATTTTTTTTGCACCCTGGTCAATAACGGGGATAAGACATTCTTTGCCTGGGTCAAGAGTGAAAACGGCTCCTCCCTTCCCACCACCTTTCCGATTCCTCTGGGTCCGGCGGGCGGAGGTCTATCTGCGGACCATGTAAGAAGCCAACATGACAACTCCAGCCAGCGTCACTCCGGTGATCAGCCACCTCCCGAAACGTTCCTGGCTCTTTCTGGATTTGGCTGCAGCATCGCTCCCATAAAGGCTGACAAATGCTTCCTGTGGAGAAGGAAAAGGAGGTTAATAAAACAAATATCCTGCACTGACATCAGAGGGACACAGGAACCCTCCCTCCAGAATAATCCATCAAACAGAACAGTTCTGGATTATCATGGATTACTCCTACACTGTGGCCAACGCCATTGATATGTTTACCGACAGTCATCAACTGCCTCCACGGCCCCAAGTCAACACAGATATCCTCATTTTATTATTATTTATATAGCGCTATTATTTCCATGGCGCTTTACATGGTAGTAGGGTCGAGTACGACAAGTACAATATATTCATTTAGTCCATACTAACAGGAACAGGAGGGAGTGGGACCCTGTCCTCGAAGGCTCACACTACCTTGTACTGATCTACCCGTGTGAGTGAGCGTCTATATTGCATGCAGGGAGACCTCAGCTCTGTCAGTAACACAGGCGTGACTATGACCACCCTATAGAACAAGCCCAGATCATTAAGTTACAGGACAGGAGAGGCATATTTTCTGGCCATCTCTCCCTGTGCAGGAATGTCTCAGGCATCAATGAGATGTTTACATGCGGCTACAAAAGAATGAACTGTGATCTGCAGAGCGGGTGGCTAAGTCCAGGCATGAATCCCAGTTCTGTTCTCAGGAGTGTCCCCGGTAGGAGGCGAGGAGAAGACAATGACATTCTTCACATTGCTCACAGACTAGTCATCATTATCAGTGAACTCAACCCTGGTAACCAGCCTGTAGCAAAGGTGAGCACCGACCCCGATGAGCTCACAGATGGGTGCACCTTTGTGACTTATAACATTATTTTACCTGTTGAGCAACTCAAACAATTCACTTGTTTTGTTACAATATGTCTTAATAGAGATGAGCATTGTGAGTCATTTTGCCCTGTTCCGGGGTCCAGTCCAGTCATCTGTGGCATCCCGAGTATCTTTTGCACTTATTATGGTACACAAAGTAATGAATTCTTGGGCTTACTGGGGGCCAGTGGGGCCACAGGTACCAGGTGCAGAATTGCAGATTAGCTGCCATGGTGCATCAGACTGGACTCCGGGCGGGGACAGTACAAATCAAATTGCTCATCTCTAAGTCCTGTTTCATAAGCCAAACCAGAGCTTTGTTGCTTTTCTATTAGCTCTTATTAATTTCCATTTTGCCCCTGCTGATTCGGTATGTTAAAGGGGTTGCCACTACTCTTTTATTAATGGTCTATTCTTATGATAGCACATCAATATCTAAATCGGGAGGGTGTGACACCCGGCACCCCTGTCAATCATCTGCTCCTGCTGCCTGGAAGTTCTCTGATGCTGCAGGAACACAGCAGCTCCATCGTTTCTATAGTGGTCACAGCTGGGTACTGCAAATGAATAGAGGATGGCTCTCTAGTATCCCACCATGGCAACTATAGTTTTCACAGAGACGCTGCGTTTTGGTGGCATCCAAAAACTTCCATATGTCTCCATTAAAAGCTGATCGGCTGGGGTACCAGGTTTCGCGTCCCCACCCATCAGATATTGATGACCTATATATACCAAAGATGAGCCATCAATAAAAAGTACTGGACAACCTCCTGGCATCTGTCTTTAGGCTGAGCCTGCGTGTATAGAAGGATATTGAGACAGGTGGAGCTGACAGTAGTCCAATATGTGCCACCAATGATCTGTTAATATGAATTAGGAGTGAAAATGTAGAAAAGTAGACTGCAACTTTTCACACATCATTTTAGAAGTCTCCATTCAAACTTAAAGTGAACCTGTCACCTAGATAAAGCCCCCAGGCTATCACTACCTGTCCCTGCACCTTCCTATTACTACTCTAACTATCCCTCTCTGTCCTAAATGTGAGCTGTAAATGTTTTATAAAATGTTCTTCTACCTTACTGCCTTGTATGTTAATGAAGAGGCAGCTACTGTTACTAGCCCCCTCCCCCGGGCATCCTCTTTCTGTCCCTTTTCCTGCCTCCTGGTGTCTTTATCACGCCCCGAGGGGCATGATATTCAACTTCCAATGTCCGCCCCCCAGCCTGCCTCCGAGCTGTCTGTAGCATTCCAGGTATGACGCCGAACGAATAATTTCCGGAACTGTGGGGTCAATACACTGTGGCTGATGTAATGTGCTCCACAGAGCATGAGCAAAGCGCAGATTGAAGTCAGCGATACACCTTTTAGGTGTATCGACCCCACAGTTCCGGAAATGATGTGTTCGTTGTCATACCTGGAATGCTACAGACGGTTCGGAGGCAGGCACGCGCATTGGAAATTGAATATCACGCCTATTGGGGCATGACAAAGACACCAGGAGGCAGGAAAAGGGACAGAAATAGAACACCCGGGGGGGGGAAGGGGGGTTAGTAGCGGCAGCCCTCTCCTCATTAACATACCAGACTGTAAGGTATAAAAATATAAAAACATTGTATAAAACATTCACAGCTCACATCTAGGACAGACAGGGATAGTTAAAATAGTAATAAGAAGGTGCAGGGACAGGTAGTGATAGCCTGGGGGGCTTTATCTAGGTGACAGGTTCACTTTAAAGCATGTTTATGGGTTCCTTATTTTCAACCTGCACCTACCCAAATCCAAAATCAGAACCTGCTCAGATGTGCTGCATTGCAGGAGATGTACTGTTTACACTTAGGGCACTGCTGCGGCCCCTACACTACAGATACAAGAACCAGGAGCTCACACAAGGTCAGGAGTCTCCAAATGACATCATTTTGCTTAGGGCAGAGCTAAATAGTGACATCAGCACAGCCTGTATAGGCTCCTGCACTGGTGGCTCAATGCTAATGTCCAGTACAAAATAGTTTTTTTTCCCCCTATATTATCAGATAGGCCTTACATATTTGGTCACCAAGACAATAGATGCTGGGTAAAACCAGGGTTGTGTATTTATGTAGGGCCCCAATAAATATGGTTTCAGCTGATACAAAAAGGTGGCAGATGGGATACAGGGCTGTACTGAGGGAACAGATGCAATAGAGCAAGTTACTGCAGATGGGTTCAATGCTACACGGAATAAAGGAACCACAGGCTACGGAGGGGAGCGCTGTTCAGACCAATCACCTCAGTATATAAAAGGATATATTTAGTGAATAGGAAATCTGGAAATTCCCTCTTCTATTAAAATTTCCCCAAAGGTATGAGGAACATGAATAAATGAAGTCTCTGGCACTGTTGCCAGCAAGTAGGGACTCTCCACGTTATGCCCTCTGTAGGCGGACTAAGCCAATATTCTGCTTGGTAAATAGTCGTGGCAAGGAGGAGTCCCCTCATCAGGTAACACTCGCTGAGCGGAATATGTAGACTGATGAAGAGACAGTCTGGTTAAAAAAAGATGCTATAACTGACTTTGAAAGGGAACAGGGGCTCTGAACCTGGAGATTTAGAGGAGGGCGACAGTCAATGACCAAATATTGGGGTCAACAATTCAGCAAATCTTTATACACCCATGCATTTCAAGGGAGATTAAGGCTTGCATCAAAATATAGGAATGATGAAGATTTGATCAAATTAATCATTTTTTTCCACCCTCCAGCTATTAACCGTGTTTATCCGAGGCCCATCCACAACCCAATGCCCACTTATTACCAATTATCCACACTTCAAACCTGTCACTGCTTACCCATCTTAAACTGCCCACCAATAGCCATGCCCAGTCAACCTATTCACCTCAGCCCACGCACCCCACATGCCCACTGCTCACCCAGCCTCCATTTGTTTGTATCCATGGTCCTAGAGCCGCATCCAGAAAGGTGGCCATCCATTCAATAATCCTAGGTATAAGACCTTCCATTTCCTTGTTTGCACTTTCAAAGCACAGCGCACCCCCAAAAGAGAAAAAAGCTACAATGCGTCCCCAGTTTATGCCGTTTCTGAACAGCTCGTGCACCACCTGCTCAAAGCTCTGATACGCAGTGTCCTGGGTGATGTGCAGCTGGCAGGTGAGGTCGCTGAATGCCCGGCGATACCTCAACTCAAACTCATTGGAGGCATCCAGCAGTGTCTGCAGCACTTCTTCAACCACAGTGCTTGGCAGGGGGGCAGCAGCTTGATCACCGGCAGGGCCGGTGGGTGAGGATCCATTCTGCAGTATTACAGGCTCAGCATCACTGCAGCAGCTCAAGTTAAAGCCTTTCTGGGAAAGTTTTTTGCATATAAAGTTATGTACAAGATTCTTATTGCCTCCGTCCATCTTCAGGAGTGAGAACATATCATATCCTGGAAGAAAGAAGCCGCAGCTTAACAAAGCACCACATGGAAGTAGAGACTGACGTGAGGAGAGCAGGAGACTTGGATCTAGAGTTCCCAAAGTAAGGACATGGTGGGTCACTCAGGCATGATGTAAATAAGCCTGAATAATCTGGTGACTGACGGGAAAACAGGGTTCATCTGTAAGAGAAGGAAGAGCATCAAAAAGACGAATATAAGAACAAAACTACTACCAGCTCATATCAAAAGCAGGAAACAATCGACATCTCCTGTCTATTGCAAAACTGATCCTATGTGACACATTCCTTCCATTAAACCTGAGGACAAAGCACAAATGTCAAATTTTGCACCCTGGGTAGAGCGTGCTGTATCTCTACAATGTATGAGAGATAACTGGGGGAAGGGAAGTGGCAGGTCATCTGAGCATCTATAGTCGCTATCATTTATCACATCCACTAATACGGTATGTGCAAAAAATATATTTACCATATTACTGCCCCCTTATGTACAAGAATATAACTACTATAATACTGCCCCCTATGTACAAGAATATAACTACTATAATACTGCCCCCTATGTACAAGAATATAACTACTATAATACTGCCTCCTATGTACAAGAATATAACTACTATAATACTGCCTCCTATGTACAAGAATATAACTACTATAATACTGCCTCCTATGTACAAGAATATAACTACTATAATACTGCCCCCTATGTACAAGAATATAACTACTATAATACTGCCTCCTATGTACAAGAATATAACTACTATAATACTGCCTCCTATGTACAAGAATATAACTACTATAATATAATACTGCCCCTATGTACAAGAATATAACTACTATAATACTGCCCCTATGTACAAGAATATAACTACTATAATACTGCCCCCTATGTACAAGAATATAACTACTATAATACTGCCCCTATGTACAAGAATATAACTACTATAATACTGCCCCCTATGTACAAGAATATAACTACTATTATACTGCCTCCTATGTACAAGAATATAACTACTATAATACTGCCCCTATGTACAAGAATATAACTCCAATACTACTGTATAAGGCCGGTTTCACACTGGCGTTTGCAAACGCAGCGCACCGAACGCAGGAAAACGCTTGCTCACTTCGTTCCTGTGTTTAACATGGGAACGCATGTGCTGCGCTTGGTTGCATTTGGACGCGCACAATTTGTGCACCCTACAACGCAGCATGTTGCATTTTTTGTGCGGTCGCGGGCGCTTGTTTTATCTGCAAGCGCACAAACCACGCATTGAAGTCAAATTGATCCACAGTGTCCTTCGCATGATAGCGCAGGAGAACACTGCGGATCACATTGAAATCGCTCCCGGTGGCCGCCGGTGATCACCAGCGACCACCGGGAGAGATCAGCTAGAGCCACCACTGATTGCCCGCCGGTGTCGGCGGGGAGATACAGCTGATCTGACAGCTGTTTAAAATCTCCCGCGCTGACACTGAATAGGTGATATCGGTGCAGGAGATAAGAAACAGCTGATCGGTGCTTTAAATCTCCCACGCCGACATCCTCTTCGGTGTGGGTGCAGGAGATTTGAAGCAGCGATCAGCTGTTTCTTATCTCCTGCACCAATATCACCTATTCGGAGTCGGTGCGGGAGATTTAAACAGCTGATCTCCGCCTCCCGGCCGCCGCCAAGACAGCTGATTGGCTGCATACTAATGTGAACGCATGCAGAGATTCTCTGTTGCGTTCACATCAGTATGGGCTGCGTTTGCGTCTGCCATACGCATGCAGACACAAACGCCAGTGTGAAGCCACCCTTACTACAATAATTTCCAAATCTAAAAAAAAACAAAAAAAAAAAAACCCTCAATTGAAAATCTCTATTACTTCTCTACTGAAAGTAATTAGGTTACAACATACTATTCACTATGTGACCAGCGCTGGGCGGTCAGGGAAATGCTCAAGCAATCGGCTTATCAGCGACAGGAGGCGCTGAGTATATTTACTCATTTAAAAGGAACCTGTCATCAGATTTTTAGTGTGTGAACAAATACCACCACCTTCATCAGCGCCTGTGCTGCATTCCAAAAACTCCTATATTATCCTCCATCTCTCCTTCCTCCGTATACCCTCAAAAATACCTTTGGAACTGCTCCCGCACTGTGTGGGTGCACAGTGGCTCAGTGGTTTGCACTGTTGCTTTGCAGCATCTGCAGGGACAATATCTGCTCAGTTTGAATGTTCTCCCTGTGTTTGTGTGGGTTTCCTCCCACACTACAAAGATATACTGATAGGAAGTTTAGATTGTGAGCCCCAATGGGGACAGTGATGATCTCTAAAGCGTTGTGGAATTAATAGCGCTACATGAGTTAACATTATTGTAGTATGCAAATCCAGACGGTCCAGTCCAATGGGCGGCACTGCTGCAGCGTCTATTCCTGCTTTCTGCCGCCCTCCGCTTGCTTTGGATATCGCATCCTGAGTCACCCACATAGTCCAACAATACCTCACACTTGCGCAGGAGCATTGCCAGCTCACAAAGGTGCACTTAGCTCACTGTGCACTACTGCAGGCATGCGCAGTGGTGCCCTTTGCTCTGCCCGCCGTAAAACAGAGCAAAGTGCGCCTGCTTGAGCCGGCGATGCTCCTGCACAAGTGTGAGGTATTGTTGGGCTATGTGGATATCAGGGCCAGAGGACAGCAATGAACAGCAGAAAGCAGGGACGGATGCTGCAGCATGGACGCCCATCAGACCAGACAGTCTGGATCATCATTCAGTGGAGGAGCAATTGATATTTTGGAGAGTTTACAGTGGGGGGGGTAAGCAGAAATTATACAAGTTTTTGGAATGCAGCACAGATGCTGATGAAGGTGGTGATATTTGTTCACACACCAAATAACTGGTGACAGGTTCCCTTTAAAGGTAAATTTTTATGTAAAACCTGAGGGTTGTTTTAGGACAAATTCCAGGAAAGTGATTCAGAGAATGGACATCCTGTGATGATGGAAGATGGTGGTGCTAAAAAGGAAATACTGCAATATAGTGAGCTGTGCTGTAATAACAGTATTATACACCGGCTGAGACCTTAGACTACATTCACACGGTGCGCTAGTGCACAGTTTTTTACGGATCCGCTTTCTTATTCTCATTCTACAATGAGGCAAATGGACAACGCAGACCCTCTAAGGCCCAAAAGAATCAACATGCTCATTCTTTGTACGGATGTGCACAAAACGTTTCGTCTGAATGCGGAATTGTGAAACGTACTGACTTGGCTGGGATGGGGCAAGGCAAAAACAAGTCCATAAAAAAAGCAGCGCTAACAGCGCACCCTCTGAATGTAGCCTTAGGGTGCGTTCACACACTGCGTATTTGCTGCATATTTTTACGCGAGTGCTCTTGCAGTTTTTGTAGCCAAAACGAGGAGTGGCTGATTAAAACCAGGAGTGGGTGATAAATACAGAGGTGGTGATGTGTTTCTATCAGACTTTTCCTCCGATTGTTCCACTCCTGGTTTTGGCTACAAAAATTGCAACAGCACTTGCTTAAAAATATGCAGCGTGTGAACGCAACCTTAGGGTAAGGTTCCTCCTTGTGAAGGGTGACATGACAGGTCTGGCTGCTAAATTGTGGCGTTTAAGTCTCCTCATACTGAGATATTAAGCTCCACATAGGGAAACTTACTCCTTGGCTCTCAGCCCCTTATATAGACAAACCAGATCTCATGCTTTGCACTGACGAGGAGCGAAACACTGGGTCGATATGGACTTTTAATTTGCTACTTCCAGTAGGAGGCGCTAGAGTTCATCTCCTCTAAGCAGAGCACATGATCAGGGGGCCCCAGGTAGACATCAGTGGAGGACAGGATCGTCCAAGCTGTATACAATCACCCATGAGTCAGCGCTTAAGTACAGGGAGCAGGTGGTGTCAGCAGGCGTGCTGGGACTTATGCTCCACACCTGCCCCCACAGCATTAAATGGGACTCAAACTAACAGGGGACACTTGATGCTTGGATAGGGGTAATGAGCTATGACCCAGTGGGCCCTACCTTACCCCACAGGCTATTCTAGGAAATTTAAAGGGAGCACTCCCTCCAAAAAGAGGCCGCACCCACTGATTAAAGGGGAACACTCCCTCCAATAAGAGGCCGCATCCACTGATTAAAGGGGAGCACTCCCTCCAAAAAGAGGCTGCATCCACTGATTAAAGGGGAGCACTCCCTCCAAAAAGAGGCTGCATCCACTGATTAAAGGGGAGCACTCCCTCCAAAAAGAGGCTGCACCCACTGATTAAAGGGGAGCACTCCCTCCAAAAAGAGGCTGCATCCACTGATTAAAGGGGAGCACTCCCTCCAAAAAGAGGCTGCCTCCACCGATTAAAGGGGAGCACTCCCTCCAAAAAGAGGCTGCACCCACTGATGAATGGCAGAGCATGACAGTGCAAGGCTTTCTGGGAATTTAGGCTGAGGGTCCCCTGAGGTAGATGAAGAATAAGGGGGTGGGGTTACTACAAATGGGGCCCCCACAATATGGACGATATTCTCATGCCCTCCACAGGTGAGAAGATTGGTACATACAGCACAGCCTGGTGTGAGGCACAGACCTGGGATAAACAGCTATAAATCTGTGACAGGACACACACCCATTCTACACATGGACACACCCCGGACACAGCGCATGAGGGGGCCCCGGATACTCACACAGCAGGGCCCCGCCGAGCTCTCCGTCTGTCACCCCGGGGACACCTCTGTCTCTCCCCGTCCCCCTCACCGCCCCCAGAGACGCTCCTGTCCACCGAGGCTCCGCCCCTTCCCTTAGTGACCGCATACAGCCAATCAGGAGGCACGGCTGTGAGCACCGTTGTCCTGGCAGCGCCCGAGATCTGTGCGCATGCGCAGTACCAATGGGACTACGTTTCCCAAATTGCATTGCTTTCTGAGTGGAGAGGATGATAATAAAAGGACTGCGTCATGCTTAGCGGCCGCCATTTTGTCGTAGTCCGATATGACTTGATTTTTTTTTTTTTATAAATTAAAAGGACAATTCCTTGAATAAATTGTTGCTAATCACAGATATACACGAAGCAATGCTGGGGATTTACAATAAAATCATATTTTGTGTTCAGCACAAATAGTTATTCCCAAACCTCCCAAATTTACAAGAACAGAAAGAGGGACAAATTATGAGGCACATGTTGACCACGCCCCTATCAGTATTCCCAATAAGCCACACCCATTTTCCAGTAGATGTCAGGGGGGCGGTGACAGTGAGGGGCAGTGAGCAGACGCTGAGACTGCAGGGCGTAGACCTAAAACCGAGAGTGTCAGCTGTATCTGATGCACCCCAGGGCAATGGGGTACTCGGAACCAGGCTTTAATACTTCTGGGGAGTCACAGGGGTCGAGACCTGGCTCCGTGTCCCTGGGCGTCAGATAAAAGTTCGGAGATAGTTGTCGTGACGCCACCCGTGATGTTCGGCTAATGATGGCCGATACTGCGGTGTGGGACCTCTGAGGGTGATGGAAGCGCAGCTTAGGTGGTATCATTCGCCACGGGTGAAGCGGTCCCCCATGACAACCGGTAAAGTCTATGGCGGTGGTAGGCCATTGGGGTGTCTGCCGGAATAACCGACAGACACACAGTGTGTAGTTTTCGTTACCTTTACTGGTACCGTGTTTCCCCGATAGTAAGACCCCCCCGAAAGTAAGACAGGGTGGGGGTCTGCTAATGTAAGACCCCCCCGATTGTAAGGCAGGGTAGGGGGGAGGGGGGGTCTTACTATCGGGGAAACACGGGGGGGGGGGTTTACATACATACATACACACATACAGACACATGCATACACATATATACACATATATACACACACCATACACACCACACACACACACATAGCACCGCTTCTTACCGGGTCCGGTGTGGGGTCCCCGATGGTCCTGTGCCGTCCTCTGTGCTCCGGTCCGGTCCCCGAGATGATCCGCTGCCGTCCGCCATGTTCCGGTGCCGGTCCTAGGCTCCATGGTCCCTGCTCTTCCAGAGTTCAGGCCTAGCTCCGCCCAGGTCATAGTGTGGGCCAATCAGCATAGCGGCGCTGACGTCAGAGGCAAGCGCCCGATGACGCTTGCTTGAGCGCCGCTATGCTGATTGGCCCACACTATGACCTGGGCGGAGCTAGGCCTGAACTCCAGAACAGCAGGGACCATGGAGCCTAGGACCGGCACCGGAACACGGCGGACGGCAGCGGATCATCTCGGGGACCGGACCGGAGCACAGAGGACGGCACAGGACCATCGGGAACCCCACACCGGACCCGGTAAGAAGCGGTGCTATGTGTGTGTGTGTGGTGTGTGTGGTGTGTATGGTGTGTATATATATGTGTATATATGTGTATGCATGTGTCTGTCTGTATGTGTGGGAATGTGTGGATGGATGGCTGCAGTGTGTGGATGGATGGATGGATGGTGGGGCCTCCAATGTAAGGCCCCCCCCGAAAGTAAGACAGGGGGCCACTTTTGGCCACAAAAAGAATGTAAGACCCTGTCTTACTTTCGGGGAAACACGGTAGTAGCAGGTTCAGACCAAGACACTGTCCACAGGAGATGTTAGGAATCCAGGTGGCCTGGAAGCAAGTTGGGGATCTCCTCACCGGGTGAGTTCTGAGGCCTCCCTGCTGCGCTCCTCTTTGCTGGTCCTGGCTGCCTGTAGCTAAACTGCAACCCTCTATTCCTGCTTGTAAGTCTCTCACCTGTATGGCAGGCAGCTTGAGCCCTTTCCGGGCACCACTCCTCTGGCAACTGTCCCAGAGCTCTCAAGTGCTTCTGTGCCTCTAGGTGCTGTGATGTGGCCGGGAGATGTGGAGTCTCCCATCCTTCGGTTTTGGCTGCTGGGTCACTGATACTCTTACAACCTCGGACTCCGGTGTCCGTTTCTGGCGCTCTGCTCTGGGGCGAGCCGGTAACTGGCTCCGCTCCACAGGCCCTCTCGTTCCTCAAATCCTCTCCTATGGGTCTCTCACACCTGCTAGTCTCTTTCCTCGAACAACCTTAGCACTGCTCCAGTCAGCAGGATGCCTTCACAGTCCTTCTAGGATCTGAACTGACTAACCCTGCCCCCAGGCCAGAATTTATAGGGCAGCTCCCCTAAACTCGAATTATAGCTCCCCCTTCTGGTCTGGAGTCAGGAAAGGTGTTGCATGCTGTGGGCTTACCTGGTGTGGATACCCTTTCTTGCTTTCAAGCATGACATCAACCCCTTGAGGGAGGCAATGCCACTGTGGCAACCGGACTCTGGGGTGCCAGATATCCAGGGCGTAGACCTGAATCCAGAACTGTCTGCTGTATCCAGGGCGTATACCTAAATCCAGGACTGTTAGCTGTATCCAGGGCGTAGACCTAAAACCGAGACTGTCTGTTGTGTCCAGGGCGTAGACCTAAATCTAGGACTGTCTGCTGTATCCAGGGTGTAGACCTGAATCTGGGACTGTCTGCTGAATCCAGGGCGTATCAGAGAGCATATAGTATAGCTCGACCACCGTTTAGGTGCACAAGGGAAAAATGGGCCACAAAGTCTTTAAATATATCCCCGGCACACAATAAAAGAAGAGAGATGATTATCCTTTTTGTGTTTTTTATTTTTGAAGGTGAAAAACAGGTTGTATCACACAACGTTTCGGCTCCAGTTGAGCCTTTCTCAAGTGAGTATTCTGTATATATAGAAAGGGGGTTTGTGGTTCAGTTCCCACATGAGCAACTGCTCAGGCCAGTACCTGCCTGTTTGAGGTACTCAGCATATGACTCCGTCCTTTGTGTCAGTGCAGCAGCATGGTGGCTGGTCTGGGTGGATGGACAGGAGCCTAAATCCAGGACTGTTAGCTGTATCCAGGGCGTAGACCTAAAACCGAGACTGTCTGCTGTGTCCAGGGCGTAGACCTAAATCTAGGACTGTCTGCTGTATCCAGGGTGTAGACCTGAATCTGGGACTGTCTGCTGAATCCAGGGCGTAGACCCAAAAGCGAGACTGTCTGCTGCATCCAGGGCGTAGACATAAATCTGGGACTGTCTGCTGTATCCAGGGTGTAGACCTGAACCTGAGATTGTCTGCTGTGTCCAGGGCATAGACCTAAAAGTGAGACTGTCTGCTGCATCTGACTCACCGTAGCCGGGGGGTACACGTAGCGGGCGTTGTTTCTCCTCCAGTCACGGAACCGCGCCTGCGGTGGTGTAGGCCCGGTGGTCCAGATCAATAGGGGAATGGCGGAACAGTGGGGTGATTTGTCTTCGTGACGCCACCTGCGGGTGTTCTGGTAACGGTACCAGCGCTGTTCGGGTCTCCGGGGGATGGTACACAGCGAGATGGAACGCTCCCCACAGGATGAGCGGGAATCCCCGGAGCCGGGAGCTGCGCAAGATGTTGTGAGGCAGCTGCGGGACGCTGCGCGCTGAATCCTGGAGTAATGCACAACCACACAAAGTCTCTTTTAGGTACCTTTACTGGATAGTAGTCAGGTACACTCGGACCGGGATAGTGAAGTTGGCACTTATGGAGTTTCACAGCAAGCAGCGTTAGGCTTCCTTTCTCTACTTCTGGTGCTAAGGTCGGGTGGATGTGGAATCCAGCCGGACCGGGCAGGGTGTTCAATGGAACTTGCTTCACCTGGTTGTCAGCACTGAGGGCACTGTAAAAGGGTCTGAGCAGGATCAGTACTCTTCCCTGGGCTCTCGTGGATGGGTGCATCAGGTGGAACAGGTGGCTAAACCTCCTGTTGGATGTGCTGGTTCTCTGTGAGGGCTTTGTAGCTTCCACAGCTTCGGTTCCAGTAACCGGATGGTTTGGAAAGAGTTGGATTAACTCTGTATTCCTGAGAGGTGATCTCCTTCTTCCTATTATCCCAATTGCAGGGATCTCCACTGGCTAACAGGCTAGCAGGGCCTAGTGTGTTCCTCATAGGGTGGAGGTTTCACACAGGCAGGCAGCTCTTGTAGCGTCTACCACACTCTGAAGTTTCTCCCTCCAAGACTCTATTTATAGGGGGAACTGGTTAGAAGTCACCAGTGTTAGCTCCCCCTAGAGGCTCGGGGTTGAAACCAGGTGTTCTAAGTGTTGTTTGTGTTGTGGTTTTGCTGTGCTGTTACTTACTCCATTTGTACCTAAGGATTTCTGTGGTGCCCAACAGGTGCCAGGGTGCCACATTCCCCCTTAGTTAACCTCAGTTCTCCCGGCTGAGCAAAAGGTTCTTTTTACAACTTAACACTAAGCATTTATAACATTCAATTTACAAAGTCTTAAAGAAAACACAAAAAATCACTGAAAAGGAAGTGAAAAATGTGGAAAAAGTGAAAAGCAGTCCGTACGGCACTAGTCCTTCTGCCGCAGGCTGGAAAAAGGTAAAGTTAGTGGTCACACAAGTCCTGTGACAATTGTTCAAAGTTTATGGAAAGGGAAAAAGGTAAAGTCCAAGGATACATGGTAAACTTTATACATTCCCTACGGGTGTCTCTGCTTGGGAGGCCGGTACTAACCTTCTATACCTTACCAGGCGCTTTCTGTTCCCAACTTAGTATACTTGGGACATAGCCCAGTTCCTCCACCCTTCTGTACACTACTTTTTTACAGGTTTTTGAAAACTGGTTAATATTTACAACACTTACTGGTTACATTTTCCACTACATTTTAAACCCATTCTCCAAGCTTGTGTGGGGGTTGACCTAATGTACTACGTGTGGATCTGCGTAGTGTGGGTGTTTCCAAAGCTGTTGGTGTAGTGTACGAAGTGGTTGGTACTTCTCTATGTCTGCTTTGTGTAAGACCATAGTAAGTGCGGAGTCTATCAACTGGACTGACCTCTGTAGGTAGTTGATTAGGAATGGCTTCTCTTACTGTGGGACTAGCAGGCTGACCGATTACAGGAATCTCAGGTTCCATGATAACAGGCTGCAATTCTTGCATTTGGACTTGTGGAATTGGATTTGGCTTTGACTGATCTTCTGTAGGCTGGTAGAAGTGCATAACTGGTATGAGGAATGCATCACCTATTTGTGGCCAATCAGCTGGTAAGTATCCAATTTCTGTAAGGACTAGATTTTCTTTTGTTTCTTCATCTGTAGTTACAGTAGGGTAACTGGTTGCTTGTGGGATTAACTGTGGCGGACATTTCTTCAAATGATCCCTTGAGACAGTCGCAATAGTGTTCCCATTGTCTTTGCTAATAACACAAGTTTTTGAGTTATCAAAGTGTGACGGCATAACGGTGTAGGGTATGGATTCCCAACTGTTATCCAATTTGTTGGTTTTTCTTTTTCTTTTCAGCACTACATCACCTATAGCTAAGGGTTCAGCTGAGGCGTGCTTGTTGAAGTCTTTTTCTTGTTTGGTCCTACTGATTTCAAGGTTCCTTTCAACACTCTCTTGTACCTTCCTGTACTTTTCTTGGCGTTGACTGACCCAGTCTTCGTCAGAAGAATCCTCTGTGGGTTCAATGGTTCCCATCTGCAAATCAATAGGCAGTTTACCTGGTCTTGCTCTCATCAAGTAAGCAGGTGTGTAATTTGTCGAACTGACAGGTATGTGGTTGTAGATGTCCACGAGATCTGGAAGTTTCTCTGGCCATTGATTTCTCTCTTCAACTGGTAAGGTCTTGAGCATGTCAATGACTATGTGGTTCATCTTCTCACATAAACCGTTCGTCTGAGGATGATAAGGTGTTGTGCGGATTTTCTTACACCCATACAGCCCTAAGAATTCTTGGAACAGAGCTGATTCGAAGGCTGGCCCTTGGTCAGTTAAGACCTGGTCTGGATACCCATGGGGGCGACAGAAGTAACTCTGGAACGCTTTGGCTGCTACCTCAGCAGTTAAATCCTTAACTGGAACGACTACCAGGAATCTTGAGTAGTGATCAACGATGGTGAGAGCGTAGGTGTACCCGGTTCGACTTGGGGTAAGCTTCACATGGTCGAGAGCAACTATTTCAAGAGGTTTGGTGGTAACAATTGGTTGCAACGGAGCTTTCTGAGTTAGATGGTCTTTTCTTCGAAGGTGACATGGTCCACAGTTTTTACACCATTTGTCAATGGAACCTCTCATACCGACCCAGTAGAACCGATCCTTCAGGAGTCTCTCCAGCTTCTTCCATCCAAAGTGTCCTGCATCATCATGGTATGCTTCAAGGATCATTTGGACTTCAGTCTTGGGAACTACAATCTGCCAGATGAGTTCATGGGTTCTCGGATTGAGGTATCTTCTGCATAGTTTACCTTGGTAGACGAACAACCTTCCTTTCTCCTTCCACAGGCGTTTAGCATTTGGTGAGGCATCAGAGTCCATATTGGCGTGTTCTTGAGTGATGAGATCCCTTACCAGGCTGACATCTGGGTCGTTGGCCTGAGCCTCCTTCCAGTCATGGTGAGGTAACGGGTTCACGGTCCTCTCTACACGTGTCTGGTTTCTCTGATGACATGTTGCTGTACCTGAACGGTGGAAAGCAGGTAGTTCAATCTCTTCCAGGTCATCTATGTCTTCTCCCTCTTCAGGAAGGTGGGGCATTCGGGACAGGGCATCAGCATTGCCGTTCTTGTGACCTGCCCGGTACTTTACAGTGAAGTCATAGTTAGCGAGTCTTGCTACCCAACGCTGTTCTAGGGCTCCCAGCTTTGCAGTCTCTAAGTGTGTTAGAGGATTGTTGTCTGTAAAAGCTGTGAACGGGACGGATGCCAGGTAATGCTTGAAACGCTCTGTGATCGCCCAGACCAGGGCCAGGAACTCCAGCTTGAAGGAGCTGTAGTTTTCCGGGTTCCTTTCGGTGGGACGAAGCTTTCTGCTTGCGTAGGCTATCACCTTCTCCTTGCCCTGCTGACGTTGAGATAGGACTGCTCCTAAACCTTCATTGCTTGCGTCAGTGTACAACAGAAACGGTAGATTGTAGTCAGGGTAAGCCAGGATTTCTTCTCCAGTTAAAGCATCTTTTAACGTTTGGAAGGATTTGTCCTGCTCTGGGCCCCAGTGAAACGGGGGTCCCCTGATCTTGCCGTTTTTGGATTGACCTACTAGGAGATCTTGCATAGGTGCGGCTATCTTGGTATAGCCTTTGATGAATCGTCGGTAGTACCCGACCAGTCCTAGGAATTGACGTACCTCTTTGTGATTGGTGGGTGCTGGCCAGTCCTTGATGACGGTTACTTTATCCGGATCCGGTGCTACGCCTTCGGCGCTGACCACATGTCCTAGGTATTGGACCTTGGGTTTCAGCAGGTGGCACTTGGACGGTTTCAGTTTCATCCCGTACTTGGACAGTGACTCGAACACTTCACTCAGGTGTTGGAGGTGATCTTCATAGGTCTGAGAGTAGACAATGACATCATCAAGGTATAACAAGACAGTCTCAAAGTTCTTATGGCCCAAACAACACTCCATAAGCCTCTGGAATGTTCCTGGGGCATTGCACAAACCGAATGGCATACTGTTGAACTCGCATAAGCCCATGGGAGTAGTGAAGGCTGTCTTCTCACGATCCTCCTCTGCAACGGCAACCTGCCAGTACCCACTAGTAAGATCTAATGTGGAGAAGTAGTTGGCAGATTTGAGTGCAGCTAGTGACTCTTCTATGCGGGGTAACGGGTATGCATCTTTGTGTGTGACTTTGTTGATTTGCCTATAATCTACACACATCCTCATACTACCATCTTTCTTTTTAACCAGGACTAGTGGTGCGGCCCAGGGACTACAGCTATCCCTAATGACTCCTGCATTCTTCATGTCCTGAAGCATCTCTTTTGCTTTTTGGTAGTGTGTGGGTGGTATAGGCCTGTACCTTTCTTTGATAGGTGCATGGTTGTTTGTGGGGATATGATGTTGTACCCCTTTAATCCTCCCAAAGTCAAGTGGGTGTTTGCTGAACACTTGCTCATACTCCCGAACCACCCGGTATACTCCATTTTTCTGGTGAGAGGGTGTATTGTCAGTTCCCACGCTGAGGTCTTGACACCATTTCTCTAACTGATCTTTGGAGTGAGGGGGTTCATCAGTGACTATTTGGTTTGAGGATTTTACATCAATCACAGCATCATCTTTTACTTGGTACAATTTAGCTACAGTTGCATATCTAGGTAGTCTGACTTCGTCATCACCATAATTCAATATGCGTACGGGGACTCTCCCCTTTCTTACATCGACTAACCCTCTGGCTGTCAAGAGCGTAGGACTACTGTTGGACATTACAGGTTCTACTACAGCTTGGTAGTCCTGCCCTCTGAGGCCTATGGCTGCTCGACACCAGATCATCATTTCACTTCTGGGTGGTACCACAATTGGAATGGGATCTGTGACCCTTACTCTGCCAATTTCACCATTTGACAAGGTTACCTGTTGTTGATACACCAGAGCTCTGATCTGCTTTTGGATAGCCCTCTTTTCTCTGGGTTTACCGGCTTCAGCACTCTGTTGGAGTAAAAACAACACTTCATCGAGGCATTTGATCATGACATTGGTACCCAATATGACATATGGATCCTTGTGGTTAGGCTTGTCCTGAACCACTAAGATACCCTGGTTTTTCAACTGCACCCTCCCCACCTTTACTGTAGCTTCCCACTGTCCCTCTATGGTAACCGGAATACCATTAGTGGCTTCAAGGTTCATCTCAGGGTTAGGTGGTTCTAGCTTAACATTGGGCCAGAACTGCTTGTAAAGGGTACTGGGGATGGATGTCACCTGGGATCCAGTGTCTATCAAGGCGGAGATAGCGATGCCATCGATGACGATTGGTAAGTATGGACAGTCTCCCACATACTTGTGTTTCCCAGCTGGACGTAGGGCCTGCACAGTCTACTCCTGGGGTTGGCCCTTCTCGCCCAGGGGTCGCTCGTTTAAAGGACGGGATTGCACGTTGCGTCCTCCTAAGTCGTTCTGCTGACTGTTGCGGCGTCTGTCAGGACTGCGGCGGTCTGCAGGTTTTCCTCGCGACGGCTGTGTCTTTCTCCTCATCCACGGGACGTCGTCTGGACTGTCGGCGAGTAGAATCTTGTCCGATGGCCTTGCATCTGTCTTGGGTCTTCTCCCAGCTTGTAGCTTGGCCACGTCCTTCATCAGCTGCTCGACATTAGCACACAGTTGATCAAACCGGTCAGGTGTCACAGTCTGTGCACTGGACTGAATCGCAGGGATTGGAGATGTTGCTGCCGGCACGGAAGGGGTGTCAGCGTACTGCTGCTGCTGCGGTGAAGCGGGATCAGGTACTTCAGCGAGTCGCTGTCCCCAAACTGTTAAGTCTCTCAAGGTATCAAACTCTGCGCCTGGGTTCTGTATGGACCACCAGCTTGCTTGCTTCCTATCCTCAGATAGTTTAAGGCCCACAATAAATTGTCCAATTAACGCTTTGTTCTCATCTCGAGCACTGTCAGGATCGACTTGTTTTAACAGTCTGTATGCTTCTTGCAAGCGCAGTGAATAATCAAGGACAGTTTCTTGTGCCCCTTGGTTACAACGATAGAATGACAGTCTTAATCCAGCTTCGGTATGGCACTCAAAGACCCGAGTTAATCTAGCGAATATCTGCTCCACAGATTCCTGAACTTCTACAGGCCAGCTGCGGCTCTGCAGTTCGGCTGCACCGGTTAATTGTCCCATAATAACTGAAGCTCTTTGCTTACCGGTCATCGGGTACATGTCCAGGGCTTGGCATATCTTCCTCTGAAAGTTTTCCAAGGTGCTGGGTACACCGCTGTACTTGGGTAACCAGGTCGCACTAGGAACGTAGGGTAGAGACATCGGCATAATCGGAGCGGGTTGCGGTAGCATACCGCCGACTTGTTGCTGTCCATCAAGAGGTATGTTTTGAGGTGCCGCTTGGTCTAGCGGGGGCACCGCGTGATCGGGAGCCGGGTTACTCATGGTCGCTCCCCCTTAGTTAAGCGTAGCCTTTCCCTCGGTTGCAAACGGAAGTGTCGGCCTCGCGGTGAGGAGTGAGGCACCACGGGAGTTTCCGGTTCCTGCTGCGTACGGAGGAAGTCGTCAGAGCGTGGGGGTGGGGCCAATCTTCGCGCCCTCTGCACAGTCACGCCCTCTTCTTTTCCCGCCTTTTCGCGCAGCAATGGCGGACCAAATGTACAGTTCGATATTTACAGTCAATAAATAGCACACAATACCCGTGATAACGGGCCTGCTCGTATCCTGTTCGTGACGCCAAATTCTAACTCACCGTAGCCGGGGGGTACACGTAGCGGGCGTTGTTTCTCCTCCAGTCACGGAACCGCGCCTGCGGTGGTGTAGGCCCGGTGGTCCAGATCAATAGGGGAATGGCGGAACAGTGGGGTGATTTGTCTTCGTGACGCCACCTGCGGGTGTTCTGGTAACGGTACCAGCGCTGTTCGGGTCTCCGGGGGATGGTACACAGCGAGATGGAACGCTCCCCACAGGATGAGCGGGAATCCCCGGAGCCGGGAGCTGCGCAAGATGTTGTGAGGCAGCTGCGGGACGCTGCGCGCTGAATCCTGGAGTAATGCACAACCACACAAAGTCTCTTTTAGGTACCTTTACTGATAGTAGTCAGGTACACTCGGACCGGGATAGTGAAGTTGGCACTTATGGAGTTTCACAGCAAGCAGCGTTAGGCTTCCTTTCTCTACTTCTGGTGCTAAGGTCGGGTGGATGTGGAATCCAGCCGGACCGGGCAGGGTGTTCAATGGAACTTGCTTCACCTGGTTGTCAGCACTGAGGGCACTGTAAAAGGGTCTGAGCAGGATCAGTACTCTTCCCTGGGCTCTCGTGGATGGGTGCATCAGGTGGAACAGGTGGCTAAACCTCCTGTTGGATGTGCTGGTTCTCTGTGAGGGCTTTGTAGCTTCCACAGCTTCGGTTCCAGTAACCGGATGGTTTGGAAAGAGTTGGATTAACTCTGTATTCCTGAGAGGTGATCTCCTTCTTCCTATTATCCCAATTGCAGGGATCTCCACTGGCTAACAGGCTAGCAGGGCCTAGTGTGTTCCTCATAGGGTGGAGGTTTCACACAGGCAGGCAGCTCTTGTAGCGTCTACCACACTCTGAAGTTTCTCCCTCCAAGACTCTATTTATAGGGGGAACTGGTTAGAAGTCACCAGTGTTAGCTCCCCCTAGAGGCTCGGGGTTGAAACCAGGTGTTCTAAGTGTTGTTTGTGTTGTGGTTTTGCTGTGCTGTTACTTACTCCATTTGTACCTAAGGATTTCTGTGGTGCCCAACAGGTGCCAGGGTGCCACACATCCAGGGCGTAGACCTATATCCAGGACTGTCTGCTGTGTCCAGGGCGTAGCCCTAAATCCAGGACTGTCTGCTGTATTCAGGGTGTAAACCTAAAATCGAGACTGTCTGTTGTGTCCAGGGCGTAGACCTAAAAGCGAGACTGTCTGCTGTATCCAGGGAATAGACCTGAATCCGTGACTTTCAGTTGTATCCAGGGCGCAGACCTGAATCCGGGACTGTATCCAGGGCGTAGACCTAAATGGTTGGGATTGGAGATGAGCGGATCGATTCACAGGACTCCTGTCAGGACAGTGAGAGCGGCATGGTGGCTCAGTGGTTAGCACTGGTGGTGTGACTTGAAGGTCATGTGCCACGATGCGAATGTTCCAACGGGGCTCCCAATTATTGCAAAATCTTTCATAGTGGTAGTATTTTTTATAGCCCAAAAGCACTTTTGGGGCCTCCTAGGTTCCAGGGTCTGGGTGCAATTGCAAGCTCTTCACCTGTTGTAGTTACGCCCCTGCTTGTGACCCGCCCAGGGGTCTATGGGAACTTTGTATCCGGGCGTTTACTGTAAGGGAGATGTCACTGGTGGCCTGCCCGGACCCATACCCTGGGGTCACTTAGAAAAGGGGAAAAACTAAAAATAGGAAATATTAAAGTCTTGTGATGCCACCTGTGGATTCTGGTGATCTCACCAGCGCTGCTTCAGACCTCTGGGGATGGTGGATGGGCAGCTTGGGTAGTACGGTTCCCCACAGGTGGAGCGGGGTCCCCGGGGCAGTGTTGAGGTAACGGAGATTTGCACAGGGAGGTGGTTAGGCAGCCGGGCCGCTGCAACAGTCTCTAGACCGGACAGGTTCAGGGATGGACAAACTGACACACACTCTGTGGATCATTTCTGTACCTTTACTGATGGTATTACAGGCACTGTCCAGGGTACACTCCAGGTGGTCTGGATGGCACTTCTGGATTTCCACAGTGAGTGATGGATAAGGCCTACTCGTCTCTTTTCCCACATTGAAGTCTCTGACCCATGTAGAACTAAGCCTGACCTCCTCTGTGTCTTTCTCTCACCCATTCTGTAGTGTCGAGATCCTCTGTGTGGACTACCGCTATGACTTCTCTTGCGGTCCCTGGCTCCCCTATTGGTTGCATGACAGGTGTCCGGGAGACTGAAGTCTCCTCGGTGAACCAGTGTTTCTGCTGGGCTTGATGCTCTCCTGCAGACTTGGACTCCGGTGTCCGGGTTGCTTCCTGGGTTGAACTGGTATGGCTCCTCTGCCCCCAGGCTGCTTCTTTACTCCTTAAGCCTTGCCTTTGACCTCACTCTCAGACCCTCACACTGGCCAGGCTGGTCAACCGGCTTGGGCCTAGCACGGCTCCGACACACCAGGACGTCTTCACAGTTCTCCTAGCGACTGCACACTCTAGCTAACTCTGCCCCCAGCACCAGTATTTATAGGGAATCTTGCTTAAAGGCAGCAAGTGGAGCTCCCCCTACTGTTCTTGGGTGGAAGATTTTGGGTGTATGTGATGCGGCCAGAGCAAGGGGGTACTCGGACACCAGGACTGATGGCTTCTTGGATAAGGGAGTCGCGGGTTGTCGGGATCCCGGTTCCGTACCATGGTTATCATTTGTGAGATGATGGGGAAGAAGGGGATATTTACAAGGGAACGTGACGCCACCTGTGGATCCCGGTAATATGGGTACCGGCGCTGGAAGCCGGCCGCTGAGGTGATGGTGGATGCAGCAGAGAGTGGAACAGCTCCCCACAGGAGGAGCTATACCTCAGGGCTGCAGGGATGGATGAGGATGAGGGGAGTTGTAGTGGTAGTTCTTACCCCTCTGGCGAGCTACTGGTGATAGTGTTAAAACCCTCCAGGCACTGCGGGAAGAACAATGGAGACCAGTTCAAGTTTTACTCCACTTTACTGGGTACCGGCAGATGGTAAAACAGGACACGGTACAGTTTGGTTTACCGGGTGAATGTTGCCAGCTCAGGGTCCCCCTTATGGAGTCTCTAGATGTTTTCTCTCCTTGCCTTTCGGGGTCATCTCTATTCCTCCCAGTCTCTACCACCTTCACAGCGCTCTCCCGCCAGTCTGCTACTAGCCGATCAGGTTGGTCCCTTACCGGTATGGATGGGAGCAGCAGGAGCGCACAATTTCTCCTGCCACCGGAATTTTGTCCGCTACCACTAGTGTCCTCAACCGGTTTCAGTCTTGAGGGGTGAGATGTCCTTGTGGCGCTGTCAGCAACCCGGTTACTATAGGCCCGCAGCTCGTCGGTCTGCAGTCAGAGGTGAACTACTGACCGCCTTGGCTACCCGCACTGCCGGTGTTTCCCCCAATGCGACCAGCCGGCTCCAACCAATCCTAGTCCGTTGCCTTTTGTCCTGGGCCCCCACTTAAAGATGGGGATCCCTCCTGTCAGCCGTACTGTCAGGCCCGTTCTTCCTGACTGCCTTCCCAGCACTGTCTATTTTAACTGTCACTGTCTCCCACTACCCTAACCTAGGCTCCACCCCTTTTGGGACCTTACAAATTTCCGGCCCCCCCTATTCTAAATGGTCTAGTCCTAGGTGTGAGTGTGTAGAACAGACTCCACAGGTTAAACCCTGAATTGACAACTTACAGAGATATCACATTGGTTGTCAGATTGCAATACCTCTCTGTGGCGCCTAGTCAGAGGGGCGCCACATATGGAAGTTACCTGTTGTGGAAATCCATCCATGCCGTAGTTGGTCCTGTGGCTACCTGTAGTTGCAGGGTGCCACACTTGCAGCGCTGGGATCCTAGCTTCGAATCCCACCATGGAAACAACATCTGCAAAGAGTTTGTACTTTATGTTCTCCCTGTGTTTGTGTGGGTTTCCTCTGGGTTCTCCGGTTTCCTCCCACTCTACAGAGACATACTGATAGGATGTTTAGATTGTGAGCCCCAATGGGGACAGTGATGATGATGTCTGTAAAACACTGTGGAATTAATAGCGCTATATAAGTGATTTAAATAAATACCCAATAGGAGGCTGTAAATCTCTTATCTTGATTTGATTTTCATTTGATATTCCAGAACTGCTACGACACCATTTGTGCGATTTGCTCATCACTAGTTAGGACCTCTGGATTTATTTTCAGTACTTTCATTCATATTCAAGGGCAGCCAGAACTTTCTCATCTTCATGTAGCTTCCCTATAGTTCATGTTGCTTATTTGTGTCTGTAAGGCCCCTTTCACATCAGCGTTTTTCGCTGATTTCGGCAGATCTGGCAGATTTACCGCATCTTTAACGGTCTAACGGTTTAACGGTCGCACTTGCGGCAAACCCCATGCATTGTCTATGGGGCTTGTGGCAGGTGCGGCAAGTGTGGTATTGCCGTGATCCGGAACTTGCGGCAGTTGCGGCTACGCAAAAAAAAAGCAGCTGACCGCGTTTTTTTTCATGGCCACAACTGCCGCAAGTGCCAGATCGCAGCAATGCCGCACTTGCCGCAAGCCCCATAGACAATGCATGGGGCTTGCCGCAAGTGCGACCGTTAAACGGCAGATGCGATAAATCTGCCGCAATCAGCAAAAAATGCTGATGTGAAAGGGGCCTAAAGCTATGTGTTTTCAGTGCAGGATAATCTGCAGAATGTTAAATATTGCTGCAGATTATTCCACCTAAACACAGCACTTCTCAATGCAAAATCTACCATTCCATTTTTGGTCCCTGACCATCTCCTTCAGCAGACACATGAGTTTATTAGAGTCTGTAAACCAGAAAAAAACGGCTGAAAAACCACCAGAGTGGGGGCAAACAAAACCACGCATTGAAGTGCAGTAGTCACGGCAGAGTATAGGGTCCAGAAGGTAAAGTGTGACCAAAAGTGTGGACCCACGGGCAAATTCCTGTCACTAGTAAGAGTCCGACCATGGCCGACAAAAATGTTCAAAGAGAGAAAAAATTGTCCCAGGGGCTCCACTGAGCTCAAGATGAGGAGGGGCCATCACCCGGAGGGGACTATCAGCCCACTTTCTCCCACTCCTGGGAGGTCTAGGTGTTGCGTCGCACCATGCTAGAGCGAGGCGAAGTCTCCCCTGAGTCAGGCAGCATGTTCCACGATTTCAAAGCTTTTTTCAGTAGCTTGGGGGATTGAAAGGATTAATTAGCACCGTTGTACCAGAATCTCACCCAGACTGGGGAGCCCCAGCTGTAAAGGATCCCTTTCTCTCTAAGGGTGCATGCACACGATCAGTATACGCTGCGTAGTATAGTACAAGTATAGTGGATGGGTGTGGCACCCCTGCGGGGGATTACCACAGGATCCACTCGTGCAAGGAGGGAATTACACCTTGGTCCACACAGCACACACCACCTTCCACCCCAGACCTGAAGGGGGAGCTCTACTGGCTGCATTAAGTCAGTTCCCCTTTAAGAACATACAGGCCTGAGGGGAGGAGTTAGTCAGTCCCTGTAGTTGCAGTTTAGTCTAGTGAGGAGAAGGAAGAGAGAGGAGACGGAGCTGCTGGTCGCTGGGGGAGATCCAGGACCAGGGAGCACTGACCGCTGTGCGCACCCTAGGGAAAGGGTCGGAGGCAAGTGGAAAAGCAGGGAACTAAGAAAAGGGAAAGAGATAATACAGCCCTTTAGTACACCAGGACACTGGAGTCCGATGCTGCCAGCATACAGAGCTACAGCAAAAGCCCAGAACACTCAGGAGGAGTCCCAGCCCTGACGAGAGCTAGTAAGTGACACTAAACTGACCAAGCATAGGACCAGGGGCCATAGGAGAAACAGGGACCCCGCAGAAGGACCTCATTGTCAGTTTAGGACAAAGCCCAAAGAGGGGAGAAGCGGTGGGTTCAGGCTCAGGCAGGACTCATCCCACACCGCAGAGCACAGACACAGAGGACGCCTCATAACTTTCTAAGGTGGAAGTCCCAAGTTGCATCGAGGACCTGGTTACTACTCTGGACTGTACCTGTTACGTTATCATCAGTAATGACTCACCGTAGCCGGGGGTACACGTAGCGGGCGTTGCTTCTCCTCTGTCACGGAACCGCGCCTGCGGTAGTGTAGGCCCGGTGGTCCAGATCAATAGGGAATGGCGGAACAGTGGGGTGATTTGTCTTCGTGACGCCACCTGCGGGTGTTCTGGTAACTTTACCAGCGCTGTTCGGGTCTCCGGGGGATGTTATACAGCGAGATGAAACGCTCCCCACAGGATGAGCGGGAATCCCCGGAGCCGGGAGCTGCGCAAGATGTTGTGAGGCAGCTGCGGGATGCTGCGCGCTGAATCCAGCAATAATGTACAACCACACAAAGTCTCTTTTAGGTACCTTTACTGGTTGGTAGTCAGGTACACTCGGACCGGGATAGTGAAGTTGGCACTTCTGGAGTTTCACAGCAAGCAGTGTTAGGCTTCCTTTCTCTAGTTCTGGTGCTAAGGTCGGGTGGATGTGGAATCCCTCCGGACCGGGCAGTTTGTTCAATAGAACGAATTTCACCTGGTTGTCAGCACTGAGGGCACTGTAAAAGGGTGATGATAATTCTACCTTCTTCCCTGGGCTCTCGCTGGTAGGTGCGACAGGTGAACAGGGGGCTAGACTCCCTGTGAAGTATGCTGGTTCTCTGTGATGGCTTGGTGGCTCTCACAGCTTCGGTTCCAGTAACCGGTTGTTAAGGAGAGAGTCGGAATAACTCTGTGTTCCTGAGAGGTGATCTCCTTCTTCCTCTTGTCCCAATTGCAGGGACCTCCACTTGCTAACAGGCTGATTGGGCCTAGTGTGTTCCTCATAGGGTGGAGGTTTCACACAGGCTGGCAGCTCTTATAGCGTCTACCACACTCTGCAGTTTCTCCCTCCAAGACTCTATTTATAGGGGGAACTGGTTCAAAGTAACCAGTGGAGCTCCCCCTAGAGGCTCGGGGTGAAACCAGGTGTTCTAAGTGTTGTTGTGTTTGTGGGTTTTGCTGTGCTGTTACTTACTCCATTTGTGCTCTAAGGATTTCTGTGGTGCCCAACAGGTGCCAGGGTGCCACATTCCCCCTTAGTTAACCTCAGTTCTCCCGGCTGAGCAAAAAGTTCTTTTTACAACTTAACACTAAGCATTTTATAACATTCAATTTACAAAGTCTTAAAGAAAACACAAAAATCACTGAAAAGGAGTGAAAAGTGTGAAAAAGGTGAAAAGCAGTCCGTACGGCACTAGTCCATCTGCCGCAGGCTGGAAAAGGTAAAGTTAGTGGTCACACAAGTCCTGTGACAATTGTTCAAAGTTTGTGAAAAGGGAAAAGGTAAAGTCCAGGGATTCACGGTAACTTTATACATTCCCTACTGGTGTCTCTGCTTGGGAGGCCGGTACTAACCTTCTATACCTTACCAGGCGCTTTCTGTCCCCAACTTAGTATACTTGGGACAGAGCCCAGTTCCTCCACCCTTCTGTACACTACTTTTTACAGGTTTTAAAAACGGTTAGCTATTTACAACACTTACAGGTTACATTTTCCACTACATTTTAAACCCATTCTCCAAGTTTGTGTGGGCTTTGGCCTAATGTACTACGTGTGGATCTGCGTAGTGTGGGTGTTTCCAAAGCTGTTGGTGTAGTGTACGAAGTGGTTGATAATTCTCTATGTCTGCTTTGTGTAAGACCATAGTAAGTGTGGAGTCTATCAACTGGACTGACCTCTGTAGGTAGTTGATTAGGAATGGCTTCTCTTACTGTGGGACTAGCAGGTTGACCGATTACAGGAATCTCAGGTTCCAATATAACAGGCTGCAATTCTTGCACTTGGACTTCTTGTTGGACTTGTTGGATTGGATTTGGTTGCTGATCTTCAACAGGTTGGTAGAAATGCATAACTGGTATGAGGAATGCTTCACCTATTTGTGGCCAATCAGCTGGTAAGTATCCAATTTCTGTAAGGACTAGATTTTCTTTAGTTTCTTCATCTGTAGTTACTGCAGGGTAACTGGTTGCTTGTGGGAATAACTGTGGCGGACATTTCTTCAAATGATCCCTTGAGACAGTTGCAATAGTATTCCCATTGTCTTTACTAATAACAATAAGTTTTTGAGTTGTCATAGTGTGACGGCATAACGGTGTAGGGTACGGATTCCCAACTGTTATCCAATTTGTTGGTTTTTCTTTTTCTTTTTAGCACTACATCACCTATAGCTAGCGGCTCAGCTGAGGCGTGCTTGTTGAAGTCTTTTTCTTGTTTGGTTCTACTGATTTCAAGGTTCCTTTCAACACTTTCTTGTACTTTCCTGTACTTTTCTTGGCGTTGGCTGACCCAGTCTTCATCAGAAGAATCTTCTGTGGGTTCGATGGTTCCCATTTGTAAATCAATAGGCAGTTTACCTGGTCTTGCTCTCATCAAGTAAGCAGGTGTGTAATTTGTCGAACTGACAGGTATGTGGTTGTAGATGTCCATGAGATCTGGAAGTTTCTCTGGCCATTGATTTCTCTCTTCAACTGGTAAGGTCTTGAGCATGTCAATGACTATGTGGTTCATCTTCTCACATAAACCGTTCGTCTGAGGATGATAAGGTGTTGTGCGGATTTTCTTGCACCCATACAGCCCTAAGAATTCTTGGAACAGAGCTGATTCGAAGGCTGGTCCTTGGTCAGTTAAGACCTGGTCTGGATACCCATGGGGGCGACAGAAGTAACTCTGGAACACTTTTGCTGCTACTTCAGCAGTTAAATCCTTAACTGGAACGACTACCAGGAATCTTGAGTAGTGATCGACGATGGTGAGAGCGTAGGTGTACCCGGTTCGACTTGGGGTAAGCTTCACGTGGTCGAGAGCAACTATTTCAAGAGGTTTGGTGGTAACAATTGGCTGCAACGGAGCTTTCTGAGTTAGATGGTCTTTTCTTCGAAGGTGACATGGTCCACAGTTTTTACACCATTTGTCAATGGAGCCTCGCATCCCGACCCAGTAGAACCGATCCTTTAGGAGTCTCTCCAGCTTCTTCCACCCAAAGTGTCCGGCATCATCATGGTATGCTTCAAGCATCATTTGGACTTCAGTTTTGGGAACTACAATCTGCCAGATGAGTTCATGGGTTCTTGGATTGAGGTATCTTCTGCATAGTTTACCTTGGTAGACGAACAACCTTCCTTTCTCCTTCCACAGGCGTTTAGCATTTGGTGAGGCATCAGAGTCCATGTTGGCGTGTTCTTGAGTGATCAGATCCCTTACCAGGCTGACATCTGGGTCGTTGGCTTGAGCCTCCTTCCAGTCATGGTGAGGTAACGGGTTCACGGTCCTCTCTACACGTGTCTGGTTTCTCTGATGACATGTTGATGTACCGGAACGGTGGAAAGCAGGTAGTTCAATCTCTTCCAGGTCATCTATGTCTTCTCCCTCTTCAGGAAGGTGGGGCATCCGGGACAGGGCATCAGCATTGCCGTTCTTGTGACCTGCCCGGTACTTTACAGTGAAGTCGTAGTTAGCGAGTCTTGCTACCCAACGCTGTTCTAGGGCTCCCAGCTTTGCAGTCTCTAAGTGTGTTAGAGGGTTGTTGTCTGTGAAAGCTGTGAACGGGGCGGATGCCAGGTAATGCTTGAAGCGCTCTGTGATCGCCCAGACCAAGGCCAGGAACTCCAGCTTGAAGGAGCTGTAATTCTCCGGGTTCCTCTCAGTGGGAAGGAGCTTTCTGCTGGCGTAGGCTATCACCTTCTCCTTTCCCTGCTGACATTGAGATAGGACTGCTCTTAAACCTTCATTGCTTGCGTCTGTGTACAGTAAAAACGGTAGATTGTAGTCAGGGTAGGCCAGGATTTCTTCTCCAGTTAAAGCTTCTTTCAGCGTCTGGAATGATTTGTCCTGCTCTGGGCCCCAGTGGAACGGGGTCCCCTGATCTTGCCGTTTTTGGATTGACCTACTAAGAGATCTTGCATGGGGGCGGCTATCTTGGTATAGCCTTTGATGAAGCGTCGGTAGTACCCGACCAGTCCTAAAAATTGACGTACCTCCTTGTGGTTGGTTGGTGCTGGCCAGTCCTTGATGACGGTGACCTTATCCGGATCCGGTGCTACGCCTTTGGCGCTGACCACATGTCCTAGGTATTGGACCTTGGGTTTCAGCAGGTGGCACTTGGATGGTTTCAGTTTCATCCCGTACTTGGACAGTGACTCGAACACTTCACTCAGGTGTTGGAGGTGATCTTCATAGGTCTGAGAGTAGACAATGACATCATCAAGGTATAACAAGACAGTCTCAAAGTTCTTGTGGCCCAAACAACACTCCATAAGTCTCTGAAATGTTCCTGGGGCATTGCACAACCCGAATGGCATACTGTTGAACTCGCATAAGCCCATAGGAGTAGTGAAGGCTGTCTTCTCACGATCCTCCTCTGCAACGGCAACCTGCCAGTACCCACTAGTAAGATCTAATGTGGAGAAGTAGTTGGCAGATTTGAGTGCAGCTAGTGACTCTTCTATGCGGGGTAACGGGTATGCATCCTTGTGTGTGACTTTGTTGATTTGCCTATAGTCTACGCACATCCTCATACTACCATCTTTCTTTTTAACCAGGACTAGTGGTGCGGCCCAGGGACTACAGCTATCCCTAATGACTCCTGCATTCTTCATGTCCTGAAGCATTTCTTTTGCTTTCTGGTAGTGAGTGGGTGGTATAGGCCTGTACCTTTCTTTGATGGGTGCATGGTTGTTTGTGGGGATATGATGTTGTACCCCTTTAACCCTCCCAAAGTCAAGTGGGTGTTTGCTGAACACTTGCTCATACTCCCGAACCACCCGGTATACTCCATTTTTCTGGTGAGAGGGTGTATTGTCAGTTCCTACACTGAGCTCTTGACACCATTTCTCTAACTGATCTTTGGAGTGAGGGGGTTCATCAGTGACTGTTTGGTTTGAGGATTTTACATCAATCACAGCATCATCTTTTACTTGGTACAATTTTGCGACAGTTGCATATCTTGGCAGTCTGACTTCGTCATCACCATAATTTAATATGCGTACGGGGACTCTCCCCTTTCTTACGTCGACTAACCCTCTGGCTGTCAAGAGCGTAGGACTACTATCGGACATTACAGGTTCTACTACAGCTTGGTAGTCCTGCCCTCTGAGGCCTATGGCTGCTCGACACCAGATCATCATTTCACTTCTGGGTGGTACCACAATTGGAATGGGATCTGTGACCCTTACTCTGCCAATTTCACCATTAAAGTTTTGGGAAAGGAAGGTGTGTCACAGTCCGCGCTGCCAAGAAATCCGCTCGTAATAACGCTAATAGTCAGTATCCAAATTTATCCTCTTTATTCATCCAACGCGTTTCAACGCCCTCCTGGCGTCTTCCTCAGGGATCAACCCTGAGGAAGACGCCAGGAGGGCGTTGAAACGCGTTGGATGAATAAAGAGGATAAATTTGGATACTGACTATTAGCGTTATTACGAGCGGATTTCTTGGCAGCGCGGACTGTGACACACCTTCCTTTCCCAAAACTTTAAGTTCGTCTACCCTGAGTGGAGACCGGTGGAAGTCCAGCAGCAGCCATCAAGACACGTACCATATCAGGCCTCTGAACCAGTTGTGGGTGGCACAACTGGACTAGGTGAGTGAAACTATTTCTCACCTCAATTGTCTAGTGTCTAGTGATAAGGGCACTATTGCGCCTCTTGTCCCCCCCCCCTCTCTTGTCTTGTAATTTCACCATTAGACAATGTTACCTGTTGTTGATACACCAGAGCTCTGATCTGCTTTTGGATAGCCCTCTTTTCTCTGGGTTTACCGGCTTCAGCACTCTGTTGGAGTAAAAACAACACTTCATCGAGGCATTTGATCATGACATTGGTACCCAATATGACATATGGATCCTTGTGGTTAGGCTTATCCTGGACCACTAAGATACCCTGGTTTTTCAACTGCACCCTCCCCACCTTTACTGTAGCTTCCCACTGTCTCTCTATGGTAACCGGTATACCATTAGTGGCTTCAAGGTTCATCTCGGGATTAGGGGGTTCTAGCTTAACATCTGGCCAGAACTGCTTGTAAAGGGTACTGGGGATGGATGTCACCTGGGATCCAGTGTCTATCAAGGCGGAGATAGCGATGCCATCGATGACGATTGGTAAGTATGGACAGTCTCCCACATACTTGTGTTCCCAGCTGGACGTAGGGCCTGGACAGTCTACTCCTGGGGTTGGCCCTTCTCGCCCAGGGGTCGCTCGTTTAAAGGACGGGATTGCAGGTTGCGTCCTCCTAAGTCGTTCTGCTGACTGTTGCGGCGTCTGTCAGGACTGCGGCGGTCTGCAGGTTTTCCTCGCGACGGCTGTGTCTTTCTCCTCATCCACGGGACGTCGTCAGGGCTGTCGGCGAGTTGAATCTTGTCCGATGGCCTTGCATCTGTCTTGGGTCTTCTCCCAGCTTGTAGCTTGGCCACGTCTTTCATCAGCTGCTCGACATTAGCACACAGTTGATCAAACCGGTCAGGTGTTACAGTCTGTGCACTGGACTGAATTGCGGGGATTGGAGATGCTGCTGCCGGCACGGAAGGGGTGTCAGTGTACTGCTGCTGCGGTGAAGCGGGATTGGGTACTTCAGCGAGTCGTTGTCCCCAAACTGTTATATCTCTCAGGGTGTCAAACTCTGCGCCTGGATTCTGTATGGACCACCAGCTTGCTTGCTTTCTATCCTCAGACAGTTTAAGGCCCACAATAAATTGTCCAATTAACGCTTTGTTCTCATCACGGACACCATCAGGATCAACTTGTTTTAACAGTCTGTATGCTTCTTGCAAGCGCAGTGAATAATCAAGGACACTTTCTTGTGCCCCTTGGTTACAACGATAGAATGACAGTCTTAGTTCAGCTTCGGTATGGCGCTCAAAGACCCGGGTTAATCTAGCGAATATCTGCTCCACAGATTCCTGAGTTTCTACAGGCCAGCTGCGGCTCTGCAGTTCAGCTGCACCGGTTAACTGTCACATAATAACGGAAGCTCTTTGCTTACCGGTCATCGGGTACATGTCCAGCGCCTGGCATATCTTCCTCTGGAAGTTCTCCAAGGTGCTGGGTACACCGCTGTACTTGGGTAACCAGGTCGCACTAGGAATGTAGGGTAGAGACATCGGCATAATCGGAGCGGGTTGCGGTGGCATACCGCCGACTTGTTGCTGTCCATCAAGAGGTATATTTCTGGGTGCCGCTTGGTCTAGCGGGGGCACCGCGTGATCGGGAGCCGGGTTACTCATGGTCGCTCCCCCTTAGTTAAGTGTAGCCTTTCCCTCGGTTTCAAACGGAAGTGTCGGCTTCGCGGTGAGGAGTGAGGCACCACGGGAGTTTCCGGTTCCTGCTGCGTACGGAGGAAGTCGTCAGAGCGTGGGGGCGGGGCCAATCTTCGCGCCCTCTGCACAGTCACGCCCCTTCTTTTCCCGCCTTTTCGCGCAGCAATGGCGGACCAAATGTACAGTTCGATATTTACAGTCAATAAATAGCACACAATACCCGTGATAACGGGCCTGCTCGTATCCTGTTCGTGACGCCAAATTCTGACTCACCGTAGCCGGGGGGTACACGTAGCGGGCGTTGCTTCTCCTCTGTCACAGAACCGCGCCTGCGGTAGTGTAGGCCCGGTGGTCCAGATCAATAGGGGAATGGCGGAACAGTGGGGTGATTTGTCTTCGTGACGCCACCTGCGGGTGTTCTGGTAACTTTACCAGCGCTGTTCGGGTCTCCGGGGGATGTTATACAGCGAGATGAAACGCTCCCCACAGGATGAGCGGGAATCCCCGGAGCCAGGAGCTGCGCAAGATATTGTGAGGCAGCTGCGGGATGCTGCGCGCTGAATCCAGCAATAATGTACAACCACACAAAGTCTCTTTTAGGTACCTTTACTGGTTGGTAGTCAGGTACACTCGGACCGGGATAGTGAAGTTGGCACTTCTGGAGTTTCACAGCAAGCAGTGTTAGGCTTCCTTTCTCTAGTTCTGGTGCTAAGGTCGGGTGGATGTGGAATCCCTCCGGACCGGGCAGTTTGTTCAATAGAACGGATTTCACCTGGTTGTCAGCACTGAGGGCACTGTAAAAGGGTGATGATAATTCTACCTTCTTCCCTGGGCTCTCGCTGGTAGGTGCGACAGGTGAACAGGGGGCTAGACTCCCTGTGAAGTATGCTGGTTCTCTGTGATGGCTTGGTGGCTCTCACAGCTTCGGTTCCAGTAACCGGTTGTTAAGGAGAGAGTCGGAATAACTCTGTGTTCCTGAGAGGTGATCTCCTTCTTCCTCTTGTCCCAATTGCAGGGACCTCCACTTGCTAACAGGCTGATTGGGCCTAGTGTGTTCCTCATAGGGTGGAGGTTTCACACAGGCTGGCAGCTCTTATAGAGTCTACCACACTCTGCAGTTTCTCCCTCCAAGACTCTATTTATAGGGGGAACTGGTTCAAAGTGACCAGTGGAGCTCCCCCTAGAGGTTCGGGGTGAAACCAGGTGTTCTAAGTGTTGTTGTGTTTGTGGGTTTTGCTGTGCTGTTACTTACTCCATTTGTGCTCTAAGGATTTCTGTGGTGCCCAACAGGTGCCAGGGTGCCACAGTAAAAGGTACCGAAACAACAATCCTTGTGTGTCTGTGTGCCTGTCTATCCGCCGCCATTCACGGCTGTATCAGCAAAGACTTAACTACTACTCCCCTCATCCATCCCCGCTGCCCTGAGATAAAGCTCCACCTGTGGGAGCTGTTCCACACTCTGCTGCACCCACCATCACCTCAGCGACCGGCTTGCAGTGCCGGTACCATATTACTGGGAACTACAGGTGGCGTCACGTTCAAATGTAAATATCCCCTTACCCACCACCGTTCTCCGCCATTGAGGGTCCAGGGCACGGGATCGGGGACCGACCAGCCATGATTTTCCATCAAAACCGCCATCAGCACCGGTACGCGAGTACCCCATTCCCTGTCGACCGCCTCATGGGATTTCAAGAAATCCCATCCTCACTTTGCTTAAACCGCCCGCAGCTTGTTTGGAGCTGCGGTGCGGGTTGTCGGCAGTCCGCTCCTCTATAGCATGTTCATTTCATGCTGCGGAGTCGGAAGCGCCTACCACAGAGAGACTGCAGGGAGAAGCCGCCTTGCACCCGCCACATACGGTGAGTACAGGGCGGCTGCGATCTCCTTGCGGCCACCCGCGGCTTCATTCAGGTACGGAGGAACTGCGTCCAACACGCAGCTCCTCCAGACCCTGAGCACATACCCTAAGGCCACGTGCAGACACTGAGTATTTGATGAGTTTTTGCCTCAGGATTTGTAGACAAAACCAGGAGTGGAGCAATCAGAGGAAAAGTCTAATAGAAACACGTCACCACTTCTGTATTTAATTATCTACTCCTGGTTTTGGCTACAAATCCTGAGGTAAAAAACTCATCAAATACTCAACGTGTGCACAAGGGCCTAAGGGCCACGTCACACACATCAATTTGCAGAATGATATTGTTAGCGATCACGTGCACGCGCGATCGCTAACAATATAGTTCACATCGCTGGTGAGCTGTCACACAGGCAGACTCACCAGCGAAGTGGAGCAGCGAGAACGCTGGTAACTATGGTAAACATCGGGTTACTAGGCGCCGCGCGGCGCTTAGTAACCCGATGTTTACCATGCATACGAGCTCCCAGCATAGGATGCGAGGCGCCGGGAGCTCGTTCATCGTTGGGCTGCCGGTGTCACACGCAGCGATGCTGCGTGTCCACCGGCAGACCAACGATAGAATTGTGAACATGTTCACAAATCTGCGATCAAACAATCAAGCGATTTTTCAAAGAAATATCTCTTGATTACACGCAGCGACGCACAAACGATATCACTAAAGCGATCAAAAAAGCAGGTCACTTAAACGATATCGTTCAGTAAATTGATGCGTGTGACGTGGCCCTAAGGATTCTGCAGAAAGGAGCAAATTCTCTCCACTTAGGCTGGCTTCACACCGCGGCAAGATCCGATCAGGGGCTGTCCGGTGTAAACCAGACAGCCCCGGACCAGATTTTGGCTCCATAGTAATCTATGGGGCCGGATGGCAGCTATCTGCCATTCGGTTCCATCTCTCTGGAAGAATCCGGGAGAATTCGGATTTTTCTCCCGGACACAAAAATGCTGCTTGCAACGTTTTTGTGTTTGGGGAGAAAAATCTCCCTAAATTGAGGTCTCCCGGATGCCGGAACCGGATACCGGCGGCTGCATGCTGTTGTTATTTCAGGACTGCAGCTAGCTCTCCGCGGTCCTGAATTATCAGCAGCGGCAGCTGCGTCCGGCTGCACACCAGACCGGAGGGCATATTAGCCCTCCGGTTCTGTGTGCTGACCCGGTAGGGGGCTGTCAGGTTCATCTCTGACAGCCCTGGATCGGATCTTGCCGTGGTGTGAAGCCAACTTTAGCCAATGTGCCTGCACATTTGTCTGGATAGACTAAAGGCCACTTTACACACACCAACTTATCTGTCCAACTTCTGACCAACTTGCTGGTTGCAGTGAAATCATGGACACATTGTTCCATTGTACACAGCCACAAAATGGAGCAATGTGTCCATGATTTCACTGCAACCAGCAAGTTGGTCAGACGTTGGACAGATAAGTTGGTGTGTGTAAAGTGGCCCTGAGAAAGCAGCATAGGGCTCAGGGAGGGTAGGTTGTTTCCTCATGGCTTGGAGAATGGCTTCCTTGGTCTTAAAATTAAGGATACACACCAGAACATCCCTTGGGAGAGACTGTTTGATATGAGAAGGTTTAGGCAGTCTATATAGCCTCTCTATCCCCAATTCACTCACTGGTTTGTTTGGTAGAACTTTCTGAACGCTGTAATGCTGGTAGACAAATCTATATCAGCTGCTGCTGACTCACCGTGACCGGGGTGTTCAAGTCGCAGGCGTTGACTCTCCTCTTGTCACGGAACCGCGCCTGCGGCTGTGAGGCCCGGTGGTCCAGATCAATAGGGGGGACGGCTGAACAGTCTGGATATTGATTGTCTTCGTGACGCCACCTGCAGGTGTTCGGTAACTGTACCGACGCTGCTAGGCCTCCGGGGGATGTTAGGCAGCAAGATGGGACGCTCCCCACAGGATGAGCGGGAGTCCCCGGAGCCAGGAGCTGCACAAAATGTTGTGAGGCAGCTGCGGTAGTACGGCTGCTAAGACCAGGAATTAAACGCTGACACATCAAAGTCTTTTTAGTACCTTTACTGTTGGTTTTCAGGTACGCCAGACCGGGTTCGTGAAGTTAACACTCCTGGAGGTTCACAGCAAGCAGTTAGTGTAGGCTTCCTTCTCTCTCTCTAGTCAGGTCGGGTGGATGTGGAATCCAGCCGGACCGGGCGGTGTGTTCGATGGAACTTGCTTCACCTGGATAACAGCACTGAGGGCACTGTTAAAGGGTCTGAGCAGGATCAGTACTCTTCCCTGGGCTCTCGCTGGTAGGTGCTTCAGGTGGAACAGGGGGGCTAGACTCCCTGTGGTTGTAAGCTGGTTCTCTGTGGTGGCTGGGTAGCTCTCACAGCTTCGGTTCCAGTAACCGGTTATTAAGGAAAGAGTCAGAATAACTCTGTTTTCCTGAGAGGTGTTCTCCTTCTTCCTCCTATCCCAATTGCAGGGATTTCCTCACTTGCTAGCTGGTTGGTTGGGCCTAGTGTGTTCCTCATAGAATGGAGGTTTCACACAGGCTGGCAGCTCTTGTAGCGACTGCACACACTCTGAAGTTTCTCCCTCCAAGACTCTATTTATAGGGGGAACTGGCTCAAAGTGACCAGTGGAGCTCCCCCTAGAGGCTCGGGGTGAAACCAGGTGTACTAAGGTGTAAGTGTTGTTAGGTATTTTGTGAGTATTGCTTTGCTGTTAGCGCCATTCATGCCCCAAGGAGTTCTGTGGTGCCCAACAGGTGCCAGGGTGCCACACTGCTTCAGGCAAACCTCTCACTCTAATATTACACCTCATTTTGTCCTCGAAATCCCATCCCTTAAAGTTAAGTTGTTGCATAGTGCTGTCCATCACTGCAAAATCATCTGCAAGATAATGGTGAGCAGAGGCATATTCCGCCATCTTTTCCTCCATGTGTGAGGTACGTTCACCCAGAGACACCATCTCAGCTGAGTTCCCCCATCATACCTCGCATATCCTCCTGCAGAGATCGTCTCAGGGACCCCAGGAGGCTGCGCAGCATGCGCTGTGTGACTGGGGCATCTTCATCCTCCTGCTCCGGGCTCCCCACTGGGCTGTATGAGGCATTAGAGGAGGCTCCAGGAAACTGTGGAGCCGGCGCCATGTGCTGTGGAAGCTCGGAGTGCCGCTTCGTTGTAAAGAAGTCCATTACTTTTTTGGGCCTCTGTGCGCCGCTTTGGTGGGCCCTTCGGCATGATCCAGGTGCCACCGGTGTCCCAGCACTTCAAAGAGAGATTCTGTGGTCGGGAATTTCCGCTAATAGCCAGTGAGCAGGATTGCCTTAGGCCAGTTTCACACATCCATGCCTCCGGCACGTGTGCGGTCCGTGCCGACACATGCGGGAGGCACGGACATACGGGGACACATGTTCCCCTATGGGCAAATTCACTCTTCCGTTTTTCCGCACGGACCGTGTCTCCGTGTGGAGCACATGCGTGTCCGTGTGCTCCACATGGCGACAAGTCCGTTTTTTTGCGGACACACGGACCGCTTTCACCGTGAAACGTCCATGCACATGGATGTCATCCGTGTGCACGGACCACGGACGAAAGTGACAACCCTAAAAATAAAGAATTTTATACTCACCTCGCTCCAACGCTAACAGTTCCTCTCACTTCCGATGCCGCTCATTAGGCTCATGAATATTCACTTCACTGAGCCCAAGAGCGGACCGGAAGTGAGAGGAACTGTTAGCGTTGGAGCGAGGTGAGTATGCGGTGACAGACTGTCCGTGTGCTATCCGTGGATCCACGAATAGCACCCATTGTGTCACACGTCATGAGTCTATGCCCCGCCCCCAAACAGCCTTGTTCCACACGTCCGTGGTGACACAGATGTGTGAAACTGGCCTTAGGGAGCTTCTGGCTTATGCAGCCGGATCCATTAGCTTTAAGGCCACGCCCCAGTTTATTAGAGTCTGGAGCATAAGTTAAAAAAAAGAAAAATGCACCTTATCCACAGCAAAAGAAGCGCACCATTGGCACAGCCATTTTTCTACTGCATTTTTTTTCTGCAGGTGCAGATTTATGACAGCAGAAAATCTGCGCCATTATTTTCGAAGCCTGTCCGTGTTCACACATTGCATAAATACTGTGTTTTTTGTTTTCTGCAGGAGTCCGCACCAATCTACGCAATAACAACCTCACCAAAAAAACAAAGAACTCAAAATATGCCAAAATACATTTTATTCAAAATTCAATTTCATTTAAGGTTTAAATTAGTCACACACAGAAAAAGGGGAACATAGCCAGCAGGGGGAGATAAAATCTCAGGAGTTGGCTTATAGAAAAATTACACATACTAGTGCATCTCAATGAATTAGAATATCATCGAAAAGTTATTTTTTTCAGTAATTCAATATGAGAAAGTGAAACATATAAGTTATACAGTGTTGGCCAAAAGTATTGACACCCCTGCAATTCTGTCAGATAATACTCAGTTTCTTCCTGAAAATGATTGCAATCACAAATTCTTTGGTATTAAATCTTCATTTAATTTGTCTTCAATGAAAAAACACAAAAGAGAATGAAGCAAAAAGCAAAACATTGATCATTTCACACAAAACTCCAAAAAAGGGCCAGACAAAAGTATTGGCACCCTCAGCCTAATACTTGGTTGCACAACCTTTAGCCAAAATAACTGCGATCAACCCCTTCCGGTAACCATCAATGAGTTTCTTACAATGCTCTGCTGGAATTTTAGACCATTCTTCTTTGGCAAACTGCTCCAGGTCCCTGATATTTGAAGGGTGCCTTCTCCAAACTGCCATTTTTAGATCTCTCCACAGGTGTTCTATGGGATTCAGGTCTGGACTCATTGCTGGCCACCTTAGAAGTCTCCAGTGCTTTCTCTCAAACCATTTTCTAGTGCTTTTTGAAGTGTGTTTTGGGTCATTGTCCTGCTGGAAGACCCATGACCTCTGAGGGAGACCCAGCTTTCTCACACTGGGCCCTACATTATGCTGCAAAATTTGTTGGTAGTCTTCAGACTTCATAATGCCATGCACACGGTCAAGCAGTCCAGTGCCAGAGGCAGCAAAGCAACCCCAAAACATCAGGGAACCTCCGCCATGTTTGACTGTAGGGACCGTGTTCTTTTCTTTGAATGCCTCTTTTATTCTCCTGTAAACTCTATGTTGATGCCTTTGCCCAAAAAGAGAGAATATTCTTCTAAAACGTTGTAGGCTTTCTCAGGTAAGTTTTGGCAAACTCCAGCCTGGCTTTTTTATGTCTCGGGGTAAGAAGTTAGGTCTTCCTGGGTCTCCTACCATACAGTCCCTTTTCATTCAGACGGATAGTACGGGTTGACACTGTCGTACCCTCGGACTGCAGGGCAGCTTGAACTTGTTTGGATGTTAGTCGAGGTTTTTTATCCACCATCCGCACAATCTTGTGTTGAAATCTCTCATCAATTTTTCTTTTCCGTCCACATCTAGGGAGGTTAGCCACAGTGCCATGGGCTTTAAACTTCTTGATGACACTGCGCACGGTAGACACAGAAACATTCAGGTCTTTGGAGATGGACTTGTAGCCTTGAGATTGCTCATGCTTCCTCACAATTTGGTTTCTCAAGGCCTCAGACAGTTCTTTGGTCTTCTTTCTTTTCTCATTGCTCAATGTGGTACACACAAGGACACAGGTAAGTTACAGGTGCTGTTAATTACACAAATTAGAGAAGCATCACATGATTTTTCTAAGGGTGCCAATACTTTTGTCCACCCCCTTTTTTATGTTTGGTGTGGAATTATATCCAATTTGGCTTTAGGACAAATCTCTTTGTGTTTTTTTCATTGAAGACAAATTAAATGAAGATAATAATACCAAAGACTTTGTGATTGCAATCATTTTCAGGAAGAAACTGAGTATTATCTGACAGAATTGCAGGGGTGTCAATACTTTTGGTCATGACTGTATACAGTCATTACAAACAGAGTGATGTAAATCAAGTGTTTATTTCTGTTAATGATAATTGATGATTATGCCTTACAGAAAATGAAAATCCAAGGGTCATCATTTCAGAAAATTAAAGTAGGGAGGATGAAGGGTTAAACACTTTGCTGCCGTATTCCACGAGGCACCAAAGAGTGAATATGATATTGATGTATTAGTCAATGTGTTTCAAGGCTCCCAGAGAATAGCTATTCTCTTTGTGGAGAGCATTCTGCCTGCCGGCTGAGGAGACTTATAGCCTCAATGCTCCTCTGGGAAATATGCAAATTTACACTTCAGTGAGGAAGTAGACTAACTCTATTGCCATATAATAAAATAGCATATGCATATTTCCCAGAGGAGCATTGCGGCTATAAGTCTACTCACTGCCAGCTGGCAGATTCCTCTCCATAAGGAGAATAGCTATTTCCCCAGACCTCGTCTTAGGCTCTCACACAGCCAGGTCAGAATTCACACACACTGCACTGATGAGGGGCAGTTACCTGGAAATGCAGCGTCTACAGTTCAGGGTTCTGATCTGGCACAAATCCTAAGTCATATTAAAAGGCTTGTTAAAGAGTCAATTATGACTTTTAGGATTGCTACCTTTATTAGGGGGCATTAGAGTCTGTCTACTTTCTCACTGAAGTGACAATTTGCAAGGCTCCCAGAAAGGCCCTGAAACATGGCAATATGATATTGATTTTTGATGATATTCTAATTCATTGAGATGCACTAGTGTATGTATACAAACATATACATATTCGAAGATCTCTAGTTTTCTGAAAGCTATATGCAGTGGTAGAACAATCAAAACAGCCTTTTATGGCTTGCTGTAACAAACACCATACAGGCTGTATATATATAGCTACAGATTATACAACAAGCAGGGCCAAGGCAAGGAGACAAGCTCCTTAAGGACATTGCATATATATAGACAGATAATAGTTTCAATAAGTCTTCTTACCCATGTGGGTCTCCCTCACCGCTGGTATAGCGCCATACCCTATGCACATTTCGGGTAGTAAAAACGCCTTAAAACAGTCTCTCTTTCTCCCTCATTATTCTGGCATTTAGCAAATATTAATCATTATGGTAATCCTAATTGACCTAAAACTGGTAAGGTTTATTCTGATTTCATGCCAGATAGTGAGAAAAACATGCAGATGTGTCTTTTTATATAGTGTATGGAAACTTCTGGTGTCAACTGTAAATAGCAGTTTTCAAGAAAACTCAGGTTTAGTATAACACAAATTAGCCAAAGTTAACCCCGGCACACAAGAATTGAAGAAATGTCAAATTGCAATATCACTCAGTTTATTGTGACAAAACAATGCAGATCAGTCATCAAGTTCTAAGTTCTGAATGTTTTCAGCTCAGCATGAGATCTCACAGAGAGAACGTTTTCAGCTCCACATGAGCTTTCATCAGAGACTGTTGCTTTACATTTATTTTCATTGAAGAATAGAAGCAGGGTACAAGTACAAACAAAATGGTCATGTGTACAAAAAAACGTTTTCATCGATCACAACCGAATAAATGCATAGTGCTTACAACATAGAAACGTGATAGATTATGCATAAAAGTATAAAATTTACAGGCATTTTATACCAACGCAAGGGTAAAGGCACATGACGTGTATTATTACCTCATAACATGTCACTTGTTGAAATATAGGTGAAGGTGCTAATTGACACCTGATTTAGAAATATGTATGGAAAGTCAAGGAAAAACAATGATAATGAGGATGCACATACATATTGATGTGCATGGATCCGATGATGCAAACGTATAGGAACAGTGAAAAAGTAATTGGAAACATGGAGCAGCATATCATATATTAAAAGATAGCAGGTATTAGAGAGGACCATTGTACCGTAGTATAGTTCAGAAAAGCGGGGTCAAGTGCACACTATATCTGTAATCAAGTGTGATACCTTTAATAGCCAAGGAGCGTTTTCTATATATGTTACCAAGAACCTAATAGTCTATGATGTTGATATAGTGATGTAACCGTGTGACTATATTACCTCATGGTGAACCTTATGGCTTATTTTAATAGTTACCTCAATGGACATGCACTTGAGAGATGTGCAGGTGGCTAAAAGGAAACCACAACCATTTGTGAGTAATACAATTAACCTACGGTGGTTTTGAATCACTATTAGGCTGTGCTGCATACCTGTTATTAGTTTCTATGGAATATGCCAGTCTGTAATCAAGTGAAACAAGGTGCCATTAATTGAGGCCAAAGGTTAAGGCACTAGAAATTATAGAGAACCCCCAGGTGTCCCACTTACTTAGATGTGCTCTTCTGCTGTTTCAGGAAACGTGTGTGTGCTTTACCAGCAAAGCTGGTGTAAATGGACACTGGGCGGGCTTAGTGTGTGATGTCATATCCAGTTTCCTGTTGGTGGAACGCAGGAAAACCGGAAGTGATGTGCGGTGAACCGCAAACAGGAAGTGCGTCATCGGGGGCGTGCGCGAGGTGCAACTGCGCATGCACGGACCACTGTTAGCACTACAGCGATCTGTAGTGAAGGATACAGTGATGATGGGGTCTCTGGGAGTGAATTAAGTGCTGTAACCACTCTGCTTAGAAGGTCTAGAGAGCAAGAGAGACAATATTAGTGATGAGAAAGCATTAATATGCATACTATTTATGATGTTCAGAACAAATTGTGAACACATGCATGGCACCATATTATCCACTATGATTCTAATGAGTGCAATAGTAAATGAAGCAATCAAGTACATAAGCCCTTTGAACTTATAGGGTATAGTGAGCACCATTGCCCACTCTTCAGAGATTTTGCTTAGAAATACACCATTAGTGTATGCCTTCATACTCTCTATTCAGACCCCTTGGGTGCAATGTGTCCAGATGGTATATCCAGAACGATTCTCTCTCACGTAAACGTCGTATATGGTCACCCCCCCCTCCTTAGTGGAGGTACATGATCGATTATTTGGAATATTAATTGTGAGATTGCGTGACCCATTGTCACTAAATGATGTGGTACTGGTAACAATAGGTTTTTGCACCTAATCATAGATTTGTACTTACTACTGCGGTCCCAGACATGCTGGGTGGTTTTCCCAAACATATCCGAGACAGCACGGGCACTTGAGAAGATAGATTGCGTAAGAAGTATCGCAGGTGTAGTAGTCCCTAATTGGGTAGATCCGACCTGTCCTAGGATGGGAGAATGTATTACCCTTCACCATATGAGAACATTGCATGCAGTGTAGACAAGGTAAATTGCTATATCTGGAGTTGGCCAAAAAGCGTTGTCTGGGTGGTGTGGAGGGTCCTAACTCGGCCCTAATGAGTTTATCTTTGAGGTTTCGTGCTCTCTTGTGGCTAAATAGAGGAGGATTGGCAAACTCGGCAATGTTCGGATAGGCTTTATGTAACATTGACCAATGTCTGGCAATGATGTTGCGTATCAATGGTTGGAATGGGTGATATGTGCTGACAAATGTCATTCTTTTACCATCATTGTTAGTCATAAGTCTGGAATCTCTTACACGTGGTTGAGCTAGGTCAGGAGGATATCCCCTAGCTAGGAACTTCTGCGTCATCTCTGTGTCGGTGACAATCCTATCAATTCTGGTATGTTGAGAGTGTGGTAGTGAGTTTTTTATATGTTTGGGATGGCTGCTACTAAAGTGGAATAGACTGTTGCGATCAGTTGGTTTGGTGAAGAGATTGACGAAGATTGTACTGTCAGGGTCCAGTATCACCATAGTGTCCAAATAATTGACTCTCTCCTGGTCAGAATGTATAGTAAAGGATATGCCTTCTCCACACATGTTCAAATAATTGAAATATAGGTCTATGTCCTCCTTCATACCTGTCCAAATAAAAAAACCGTTGTCTATATATCTTTTACAATATAGCACGTATGTCATGGTGGTGGGATGTCTGAGGACAAATTCCTCTTCAAAGGATGCCATAAAAATGTTTGCATATACGTGCGCAACATTGCTCCCCATTGCGGTACCCTTCTTTGAATATAGAACTGATCTTTAAATAAAAACAAATTGTTCTCAAGAACAACTTGTAGGAAGTCCAAACAGAAGGATCGCTTTAGTTCAGTGAAATCGGTGAATTTTTCAATGAACCACTTTACTGCTTTAAGACCTTCTTTATGTGAGATTCTAGTATATAGACTGTTGACATCCATGGACTCCAACAGGCTACCTTTGGGAATAGGGCCCACTGATTTCAGGGACATCAGGAAATCAGATGTATCTTTTAAAAAGGAAGGGATTTGCGGGATCAATGGTGTCAATATGCAATCGAGGGTAATGGCCATTGGGGAAAGTAGAGAGTCGGTCGAAGCTACAATGGGCCTACCGGGAGGGCTTGTCAAATTTTTATGAATTTTGGGTGAGGTATATATTACCAGTGTAATAGGGTTTGATTGATGAGATAATCAGCAAGTTTTTTGTCTAATAACCCTTTAACTTGGTACTACTCTACTTTCTCTTTAGTGATGGATTTTATGTTACTAGTAGGATCATGGGACACTGGTATATAGGTGTCAATGTCTGCCAGCTGTTGTTATATTTCCCAGACATAGTATGGCTGGTCCATTACCACTATGGCCCCGCTTTTGTCAGCAGACTTAATGATGATAGTCTTGTCTTCCTGTAGTCGTTTGATAGCCTGTGTGTCCTGAGCCGTTAGGTTGTTTTTGAGCCTAAAGTAGCCCTTGTTCATGCCCCGAATGAGTTCCTGTGTATCACCCGTCACCAGTGAAGCAAAGGTCTCAATGGGATGATAATTTCTAGGAGGGTTAAATGTACTGGGTGTTCTTATACCAAGGTTCTTGGTAGATAAGAGGTCAGTAGGGGCGTTATCAGTGAACAAGGATAGAGGGGACCCTGTATCACTATCACAATCATTGCTAAAATAAATTTTCAGCCTTAGGGCCCTTTCACATCAGGGTTTTTTGAAATTTGCGGCAGATGCGGTGAAAAAAACGCGTTTTTTTTCGCGGCCGCAAGTGCAAAATCGCACTTGCCGCACCTGCCGCAAGTACGCCTACACTTTGCATGGCGTTTACCGCAACCGCGCCGCAAGTGCAGCCGGTATGCGGTAATTGCGGCAGATGCGTTTTTTTCACCGCATCTGCCGCAAATTTCAAAAAACGCTGATGTGAAAGGGCCCTTAAGGAGTTAAAGAACCGTCTCATCTCCTGATTTAAGGTGAAAGGGTCAAAGCTGGGGGTAGGACAAAATGATAATCCTTTCTGTAAAACCTCTAGATCAAACAGTAACAATGTACGTGAAGAAATGTTGTATACTAAATTTGTGTTACCTGTGACCCGAGATGCATCGGGTGGGGTCCCGGGACAAGGTATCTGCCTCCCCCTTGGCCTCTTCCCCCACCGCATCTTCCTCGATAGGGCCATCATGGTCCTAAAAAACGGGGTGGGTAACAGAGATGAGCCACCACCCTAGTGTTTGAATTCGATGGGTTGTTCGTCAAATGTTCGTCAAATGTTCTTCGAACACCGTCGAATACCATAGAAAACAATGGCAGCCAAACACAAACACATACAAACACATAGAAAACACCTTCTAAGGTGTCCAAAAGGTGACAAACTACTCAGAAGATACAACAAACACATGGAAAAGTGACAAGTACATATAAAAATGCGAAAAGAAAAGAGGTAGACTAGTAAAAGGAGGAGGAGACACAGATATGGGCATGTCATGGCCTTCCAAAATCAGTTTTTACTACAGTATTTGTAAGGCATCATGCACACGATGAGCATTTGGTGAGTTTAACTTCAGTATTTGTAAGGCCTTGTGCATACGATGAGTATTTGGTGAGGTTTTTACCTCACTATCTGTAAGTCCTTGTGCAGACGATGAGTATTTGGTGAGTTTTACTTCAGTATCTGTAAGGCCATGTTCAGGCAATGATTATTTTGTGCTTTTTACTTTAGTAGCTGTAAGGCCACGTTCAGAAGATGAGTATTTGGTGAGTTTTACTTCAGTAGCTGTAAGGCCTCGTGCGGGCGATGAGTAGTTGGTGAGTTTTAGTTCTGTATCTGTAAGGCCACATTCAGAAGATGAGTATTTGGTGAGTTTTAGTTCTGTATCTGTAAGGCCTCGTGCAGGCGATGAGTATTTGGTGAGTTTTACTTCAGTATCTCTAAGGCCTCGTGCAGGCGATGAGTATTTGGTGAGGTTTTTACCTCAGTATCTGTAAGCCCTCGTGCACACGCTGAGTATTTGGTGATGTTATTCCTCAGTATCTGTAAGGCCTTGTGCAGGTGATGAGTATTTGGTGATGTTTTTCCTCACTATATGTAAGGCCTCGTGCAGACGAGGAGTATTGTGTCATATTTAGGGGACTACAAGAAGAGTCTCCATTTTTTCCAAAAATTTGGGCACAGACACCACTTCAGTGGCATCAATTGCCCCACAGTTGCATGCTGAAAATGGTGACTTTTAATCAAAAACACAAGGCTTTATTTTCCCCTGGATGATACAGAGGTAGAAAAGTTCTTGGGGATCCATGCCTTGTTCATCTTTATGAACGTTAGTCTGTCTACATTGTCACTGGACACAGCCGTGTGCGCTTTTCTGTCAGCAGACCACCAGAAGCACTGAAGACACGTTCCGAGAGAACGCTGGCTGCGGGGCACGACAAGATCTCCAAGGCATGATGAGTGGCGAGCTCAGGACATTTTTCCAGATTGGAAGCCCAAAATGAGTAAGGCTCCAGTTCCCCGGTCATGGCATCGATGTTAAGTTGGAGATACTCCTGTACCATCCGCTCCAGGTGTTGACTATGTGTCAGACTTCTCGTGTCTTCAGGCCTTGCAAATGAGGCCACAAAATTGCTCTTACCAACACCAGATACGGTGTTACTGGTACGGTGTGAGTGATGATGATGACTCACCGTGGCCGGGACTCCGGTTTAGACAGGCTGAAGCTCCTTCCTCCTTGTCACGGGTGGGCCGCGCCTGCCGGTAGTGGGGCCCGGTTGAGTGCAGATCAACAGTTGAAGACGTCTTGTAGGAACAGATTAAAGGGGTTTAATTTATTCGTGACGCCACCTATGAGTAGTTTCGGTAATCGTTACCGACGCTGCGGAACCTCCGGGGGATGGACAGCAGCAAGATGGAACGCTCCCCACAGGCTGAGCGGTGATCCCCGGAGGCTGGAGCTGCTTAAGATGTTGTGCGGCAGCTGCAGTTACCTTCTAGTGCGGACGGACAGTTCATAAGGAAGCACGGACACAGAAAGTCTCTGTAACGGGTCTTTACTGCAACCAGCAGGCAGTACATGGTATACAGTTCACGGGTAGTGGACCGGGTGGACTCATCAGTGATGGTGTCCCTTAGAAATCCGCAGTGTTCCTCCATTCTAACTAAGTGGTTGCCAGTGTCGCCCAGGAATACCAGGTCGGGTACGGGGAGGCTGCTTCAATGCCCTATCCAAGATGTACGTTATGGATGTTTTGGGGAGCCTTGGGTCCCTCGGTGGGTACACCGCTGGTTAGACGACTGGAAGTTGGCTGGTGGTGGGGTGCTCCTGTGAAGCTGCTCCTCCACGCTTCTGGTTCGCGTAGCAGAGGTGAACTGCTGCCAGCTTCGGTACCAGTGAACCGGCTGTGAGTTGTGAGCACGGGAGTCTTTTGGGAGCCCGTGGTTACGATGCCCGATCCCGGTTGTTGAGGCCTCAGGTGCGAACACCCGACCAGTGATGGCCCGGGGGCTGCACGGGGTGCGGAGCCCCCGCTCCTCTCCAAGTTCTAGACTGCTCAGGTCCAGTTCTAGAGCCCTTCTCCTAATGACTAAGGGTCTGTTCTCCTACACACTTCCCTAGCACTCCGCCCACCAGGACCTATGATTGGCCCTCTGTTCTAGGTGATGCATGCAGGGTTGGATTTCTAAATTAACCAGATCACTGCCGGGTCAGAGAATATTGCGGCTGCATTTATGGCTGCAATACCCTCTTGTGACGCACTCGTTGCGGGGCGCCACACTCCCCCTTGGTTGAATACGCTTGTCCCCAAGCGTCACACTACCCACATTACAGAGGTTTTTGTATTTTATAACAGGTATTACGCTTTTATTAATGACAGGTCATTGTATGGCATAAAAGTGAGGTAGACAAAATAAACAGGTAAAACGCTTGGTGCGGACCCGGCGGGCGGTCGGCTGTCCTTTAGTTAAAAGTTCAGGCTGTAGCCGCGAGATCACACAGTCAGTAATTAACAGTAACAGAGTCATTGCGTGAGTTCAAGTTTTAAAGTCACTGGCACGGAGAACGATGGCGCACCCGGATAGCGAACCACCCATCTGGACAAGCATAGCGTTCTTAGGTGATTACATCGCCCCGGTATAGGTCGCGATCGGGATGTCCTCTGGGCAAGTTTGACTCAACGTCCCGGCGCCCCACAAACACCTCCTCATTCAAACCCACCTCCCAAGCGAACCCCCACCCGGTATGTAAGTTAAAGGTGGAAATTCTACCTTCACGGCGGAGTTCATCAGGCAGCGGCGGCTGGCGGCGAGCCTCGGCACGGGCCTGCATGTTGGCGCGTTCACGGGCTTGCCACTCCTCTCGTCGTCTCTGGCGTACATTCTCGTCGTTACGGCTCGGGGTGTAGAGATGAGTAGTGGAGCTGGTGGTTTGGCGGGAAGCTTGAACTTGGCGGGCTGTCTGGACCGGCACCCGGTGGAACGGCACAGGGGAAGGTGTCAGCGTTGCACCCGACCAGTGTACCCGAGCTGTATGCCCGATAGGAAGTTCCTCAGTGTCTCCCGAAGCGAACCCGGTGTCGAAATCCTCAGCGATGCTGCGGGTCTCGTCGTCATCCTCCTCGACCTCTTCCTCGATGACCATATCAGGCTGCTTGATGGCTGGAGATGTTGAAGCTGGTTCCGCTGTACAACAGGGCGGTGGTGCTGCGGATCCTTCCACAGAGACGTCCTGCAGGGCTTCCAGGCTGCCTGCCTCTTCATCTGTTTCTGTTGGTAGAGGGGTCTCAATCCCGGTTACCAGGTAGGCCTCGGCAATTGCAAGGGAAGCCTCCGGTATGGGGACGAAACAAGCGACTGTCTCTGTAGTGGTGAAACACGTCGCGGGTTCCTCGGTGGGAACCTGGTAGAGATCAAGTTCCTCTGTGGAGCGTATTGGAAGCTCCGGCTCAAGAACGGGGTCGGCTGCGGTATTAATCGCTGGAACGGGTCGAGTTGCGGCCTCCACCGGAATGATGCAGTCTATGGGCTCCGGTGACGAAGCAGGACAGGTGGTAGGCGACGGTGAGGCAGTTGAGAAGCTGGTTACGTCGTCTGAGCTTGGAGTAGCGGTACCCGGTCGGCTCTGCTGCATCGCATGGTGTAGTCGTCTGCCTAGGCTCGCGCTCCAGATGCGAATCGTCCACTCTACAGTCTCTAGTAATCGCACCCAGAGGTCTTGTAGAGCCTCTAGCCAGAAGTCGGGGTTGCCGTCTATGGTAAGGGCAGGACCCGGACCCGGTTGGCCTATGGCTGCTCTGGCCTCCGCCTCGACCTCCCGCATTAGGTCTTGGAGTCTCATGCTGGCCATTCTCTTCTTCGGAGGGAAACCACACCCGTTCAACCGGTAAGCGTTCTGGTAGAGCTGGTGAAGAACTTCTGTGACACTCCCATTTCCTCTGGGCTTTTGTAGTCCAATGGTGGGAAAAGTCTTTGGGGTCCGCCCCCATGGTTGATTCGAGCAATCAGGGCGGACAAAGAGTTTGGCGCCTTTTGTCTTTAGCCCTCCCACGATGAGGGGGGGGTTGACTCACTCCTGGGCTTGCACGTGGCGGATTCTTGTGGCGGGAACGCCATCTTGGGCGCCATCTTGGCCCAAACGGTGAAAAGGCGGGAAAGTTCTTTTAGGGACGAACAAAGTCCAAATTTTAGACAATAAAGTAATTTTAAAGCACATGATACCCGTTGGATAACGGGCCTGCTCGTATCCTGTTCGTGATGCCATTTTCTGACTCACCGTGGCCGGGACTCCGGTTTAGACAGGCTGAAGCTCCTTCCTCCTTGTCACGGGTGGGTCGCGCCTGCCGGTAGTGGGGCCCGGTTGAGTGCAGATCAACAGTTGAAGACGTCTTGTAGGAACAGATTAAAGGGGTTTAATTTATTCGTGACGCCACCTATGAGTAGTTTCGGTAATCGTTACCGACGCTGCGGAACCTCCGGGGGATGGACAGCAGCAAGATGGAACGCTCCCCACAGGCTGAGCGGTGATCCCCGGAGGCTGGAGCTGCTTAAGATGTTGTGCGGCAGCTGCGGTTACCTTCTAGTGCGGACGGACAGTTCATAAGGAAGCACGGACACAGAAAGTCTCTGTAACGGGTCTTTACTGCAACCAGCAGGCAGTACATGGTATACAGTTCACGGGTAGTGGACCGGGTGGACTCAGCAGTGATGGTGTCCCTTAGAAATCTGCAGTGTTCCTCCATTCTAACTAAGTGGTTGCCAGTGTCGCCCAGGAATACCAGGTCGGGTACGGGGAGGCTGCTTCAATGCCCTATCCAAGATGTACGTTATGGATGTTTTGGGGAGCCTTGGGTCCCTCGGTGGGTACACCGCTGGTTAGACGACTGGAAGTTGGCTGGTGGTGGGGTGCTCCTGTGAAGCTGCTCCTCCACGCTTCTGGTTCGCGTAGCAGAGGTGAACTGCTGCCAGCTTCAGTACCAGTGAACCGGCTGTGAGTTGTGAGCACGGGAGTCTTTTGGGAGCCCGTGGTTACGATGCCCGATCCCGGTTGTTGAGGCCTCAGGTGCGAACACCCGACCGGTGACGGCCCGGGGGCTGCACGGGGTGCGGAGCCCCCGCTCCTCTCCAAGTTCTAGACTGCTCAGGTCCAGTTCTAGAGCCCTTCTCCTAATGACTAAGGGTCTGTTCTCCTACACACTTCCCTAGCACTCCACCCACCAGGACCTATGATTGGCCCTCTGTTCTAGGTGATGCATGCAGGGTTGGATTTCTAAATTAACCAGATCACTGCCGGGTCAGAGAATATTGCGGCTGCATTTATGGCTGCAATACCCTCTTGTGACGCACTCGTTGCGGGGCGCCACAATGACTCGACAGTCCCACGGTTGCCAAGTTATAACTGTGAGATTCACTCTGTGTACCACTGGTGTTTTGTGGAAAAGCCGATCTGAGATTCTGCTGCTACTCCTACATGCGTGAGTCCCTTTGTATGGCAGGGATTATTTCGACAAATTTGGTCTTGTACCTGGGATCTAAGAGAGTGGCGACCCAGTAGTCGGCATTGCTTCTAATTCGGACAATCCGAGGGTCATGTTACAGGTAGTGCAGCAAGTAGGCGCTCACGTGTCTTGCGCATCCAGGAGGACCAAGTCCTTGTTGTGTTGGTGGTGGGGAGGTGAGAATCATGCTTGCTTCCTCTGCCCTCTCCCCCCAACCTCGCAAATATAAATGTCATCAAGGTCTCCCTCATTTGCTGACTCTTCCATGCCCATCGCCAGTTCGTCCTCCATTTCTTCCTGGGCTCTTGCACATTCCTCAAGAGTTTGGTTGCTACCATTCGCCCTCACTGATCCGTCTCCACCACCCTCCCATGCCTGCCGTATTGGTGCTGCCGACCGTGAGGACCTTGGAGATGTTGTCATCCCTTCCGCATAGTGGTTCCAGCACTTAATTCACTCCCAGAGACCCCCTCATCACTGTATCCTTCACTACAGATCGCTGTAGCGCTAACAGCGGTCCGCGCATGCGCAGTTGCACCTCGCGCACGCCCCCCGATGATGCACTTCCTGTTTGCGGTTCACCGCACGTCACTTCCGGTTTTCCTGCGTTCCACCGACGGAAACCGCATATGACATCGCGCACTAAGCCCGCCCAGTGTCCATTTATACTAGCTTTTCTGGTAAAGCACACACACGCTTCCTGAAACAGCAGAAGAGCACATCTAAGTAAGTGGGGCACCTGGGGGTTCTCTATCAGTTCTAGTGGCATAACCTTTGGCCTCAATTAATAGCACCTTGTTTCACTTGATTACAGACTGGCATATTAAATAGAAACTAATAACAGGTATGCAGCACAGCTAATAATGATTCAAAACCACCATAGGTTAATTGTATTACTCACAAATGGTTGTGGTTTCCTTTTAGCCACCTGCACATCTCTCAAGTGCATATGTGGCGCCCTGCAAATGCAGGCGTCACAGAGGAGTATTACACCTGTAAAAGAGGTGTAAATGCTCCAGCTGCAGGTGGACCCTAGGATGGTGGGTGGGACCCATTCCCAGCATTCCCACATTAGTTGAGGGTGGGAGGTTACCTGGGAGGGAATAAATTCACCTCTAGGGGGAACAAGAAGGTCTTTGCTCCGAGGTCTTGTGGGCCTAAGGTGTCTCGGCTGAGGGACCAGGAGAATATGGAGGAAGAGGAAAGGTTCTAGGAAAGGATAGCTAAGTGGAACGAGGCGGAAGGTCACACCGGGTCGGTTACAAGCTGCACCGGAGGAAAGAAGAAGGGACCTTGAGGAGGTCCTGAAAGAGGGCGGCCGACAAGAGAAGTACGGGCCCTAGAGAGAAAGGGAGATCCTCAGAGTGGAGCGTCTATACTCCAGGGGATACTCCAGTCCACCCAGGGGAACGCCGGGCCCTAGGAACCGGCCAAAGTCCAACTTTGCAGTCAGTAACCGGCTGCTGTGGCTTGTTCATCAGCGGCAGCTCCCTGCCATCGGAGAGGTCTGCCTGCTTCCTCACCAACGAGGGAGGGGACTCCCGGTACTATCTACACGGAGCTACTGGGTATACATCGATCCAAAGCGGGGAAAAACGGACACGGGTTAGTTAACAAAGGTACACCAAGGGTTCCACCATACCACCTGGGATCCACTTTGCCTCTGTCTGTGTTTCCTTTTGCAGCAACTTGTTCCCTTTGCAAGAACGCTGTCCCGGAGGTCCAGCCCTACCTGTAGGGGACTTTGCCAACTAGCTGCGATACCATCCACCTCCGGCGGACTGTGGCGGTGCTGGTGACCCATCACCAGATACTACAGGTGGCGTCACAAGAACTGTATATAGAATTTCCCCTGTAAATAATACCCTTTTTGAAGTCTCACCCAGGACACGGGATCAGGCGCGGCCACCACTCCCCGTGACACAGGAGCGTTAACCCCTTGTAGCCTGATACCTGAGTACCCCAAAGCCTGGGGCTCGACACATATCCATTGAGGTAACTATTATAAGCCATAAGGTTCACCATGAGGTAATATAGTCACACGGTTACATCACTATATCACCATCATAGACTATTAGGTTCTTGGTAACATATATAGAAAACACTCCTTGGCTATTAAAGGTATCACACTTGATTACAGATATAGTGTGCACTTGACCCCGCTTTTCTGAACTATACTACGGTACAATGGTCCTCTCTAATACCTGCTATCTTTTAATATATGATACGCTGCTCCATTTTTCCAATTACTTTTTCACTGTTCCTATACGTTAGCATGATCGGATCCACACACATCAATATGTACGTGCATCCTCATTATCATTGTTTTTCCTTGACTTTTCCTTATACATATTTCTAGATCAGGTGTCAATTAACACCTTCGCCTATATTTCCACAAGTGACATGTTATGAGGTAATAAATGCCTGTAAATTTTATACATTATGCATAATCTTTCACTTTTCTGTGTTGTAAGCACTATGCATTTATTTGGTTGTGATTGTTGAAAAAAATTTTGTACACATGACCATTTTGTTTGTACTTGTACCCTGTTTCTTTTCTTACATGTAAATAAATGTAAAGCAACAGTCTCTGATGAAAGCTCATGTGGAGCCCACTGGGACGGGGTACTCGGTACTGGACCGGGGTACTGCTGGGGATATCACGGTGGTCTTGGTCCGGACCGTGTCCCAGGTTCTCACAAGTAAAAGGGGTATTTACAGGGATAGTTTATCGTGACGCCACCCACGGGTTGTGGTCAGTGAAGGGGACCACCGCTGCAGTGTACTTCTGTCAGGAGGATGGATGGATGCTGCAGCAAGGTGGATGAGTCTGCCGCGGGTCGTGGCTGCTCCTGACAGGGTGTAAAGGTAAAATACAGTTCTGTATACCTGGAATCAGACACGGGAAACTGAAGCAGTGTTCACCAGGTTTACTTGCAAGTTCTTCCAAGGCAAACAGTTCACAGTACAGTTCTCAACACAGTTCAGTTAACTCCGGTAACTCTTGACCCTCTGCAGCCAGGCTGTTGCTCTGAGACCCCTCACTCTTTCTGCAACCTTTCAGGCTTGTTCTCTTTCTCTCTGTTTTTCCTAGCGGATTGTATGGCGGCAGCTCGGTCCCTTGTGTGTGGATTCCCCCAAGGAGTATTGGTAGCAAGCTGGGTCCTCCTGGATGCTGCTGAGCCGCCAACCCTGTAGTAGGAATACGGACCTGGAGTCTGTATTCCCCGCCGGTTTGTCTGGGGAGTCAGTGTGTAACTTCAGTCCCCTCAGAGCCGACACTCTGGTGTTAGCCTAACCTTGGGTAACCCTATCTTTCAAGGTATTATCGGGCTCCACTTTACCCCCTTCAACTGTCCTGGCAATGAATGGTGGCCCCAACCCAGTACGATCCCCATCTGTGACCCCTATACAGCCTTCCATGCAGTACAATGGGCCTACATACAGTAGAATGTCCCCCACACAGCCATCCGCACAGTATGATGGACCTCACACAACCTTGACACTGTGTAATTGCCTGCATACAATATAATGACCCTTAAATAGTCGTCCATAAAGTATTAAGACTTCCTTACAGCCGTTCAAATATTATTATGACCTTCACAAAGCCCTTCAAATATTATAATGACCCCAAATAGCCTTCCATATAGTATAATGGTCCACACATTGTCCTCCATATAGTATAATGCACCCCATAGTCATCCATATAGTATAACGCACTCCATAGTCCTCCATAATGTAATGAGCCCCACATTCCCTTCCATATAGTATAATGCTACCCCAAATTCCTCCATGTATTATAATGCAGCCCACATATTACTCCATATATTATAATGCAGCCCCTACATAGTTCTCCATAAAATATAATGTAGCCTCCATATAATATAATGCAGCCTCCATAGCCCTCCATATAATATAATGCAGCCTCCATTTAATATAATGCAGCCTCCATAATTCTCCATATAATATAATGCAGCCTCCATAGTTCTCCACATAATACAGCCTCCATATAATATAATGCAGCCTCCATAGTCTTCCATATAATATAATGCAGCCTCCATATTTCTCCATATAATATAATGCAGCCTCCATATTCCTCCATATAATACAATGCAGCCTCCATTGTCCTCCATATAATATAATGCAGCCTCCATAGTTCTCCATATAATACAGCCTCCATATAATATAATGCAGCCTCCATAGTCTTCCATATAATATAATGCAGCCTCCATATTTCTCCATATAATATAATGCAGCCTCCATATTCCTCCATATAATACAATGCAGCCTCCATTGTCCTCCATATAATATAATGCAGCCTCCATATAATATAACATAGCCTCTATATTCCTCTATACAATATAATGCAGCCCCCATATTCCTACATATAATATAATGCAGCCTCCATATTATAAAATGCAGTCTCCATATAATATAATGCAGCCTCCATAGCCCTCCATATAATATAATGCAGCCTCCATTTAATATAATGCAGCCTCCAAAGTTCTCCATATAATATAATGCAGCCTCCATAGTTCTCCATATAATACAACCTCCATATAATATAATGCAGACTCCATAGTCTTCCATATAATATAATGTAGCCTTCATATAATATAATGCACCCTCCATAGTATTCCATATAATATAATGCAGCCTCCATTGTCCTCCATATAATATAATGCAGCCTCCATATAATATAACATAGCCTCCATATTCCTCTATATAATATAATGCAGCCCCCATATTCCTACATATTATAAAATGCAGCCTCCATATAATATAATGCAGCATCCATAGTTCTCAATATAGTATAATGCAGCCCCCAAATCGATGCAACTTCATAGTCCTGCGGCCACCGTGTACTCACTGATAAATACCTCTCCTCGCTTCCCAAACAGCTACGTTTTTTTTTTGCGAGCAACCATCCTGTTCTCTGCACATATCCGTACTGCTGCACACAGTAGTGATGTCATCACGCCTGGCTGTGTTGAGACATCAGGCACAGCGGGAGGATGATGAGTCCCTAGCATTGCCTTATGTACTGTATATCTGTGACCATAGATCTCAACTGTCCCAGATTCAGTGGAACTGTCACAATTTGCGGGAGTTGTCCCAGCCCTTTTAGGGCTTAATAATAATTATAATAATAATAATAATTTTTATTACTATAGCGCCAACATATTCCGTAGCACTTTACAATTCGGGGAAAGTGTACAGACAACATGAGACAATGTAGACTATCACAATTCAACAGATCCCATGAGGAGTGAGGGCCCTGCTCGCAAGTTTACCGTCTATGAAGTAATGGGGGAGGTACAAATGGTAAATAGTAAAAAGTGATTGTCTTATATGGTGCAGCCATCAATATAATAAATAGGGTATTCACATAATGCTGCATGAAGCCATCACCAGTCAGTATGTGTACAAGTATAGACATGGAGTGCTATGGAGGGTGTAAACAGATGATACAAGGGATGAGAGTTGTAAGGAATAAGGCATATTCTGACCTATTCCAACAGCAGCCATCTTGTTCAGGTGTCCCCATATTTTCCCTTACTCCACGGAGAGAGCCCCCACCTTTTGCCTGGTGCTTAATCAATCTCCTGGAATATGTTAATGAACCTGAGGTAATCATCTGCCTGGCCAGTTGTTACCACACAATGAAAGCGCCCTACCAATTATACAAAAGGAAGACCATCCTGTGACTTTACAGAAGAGTGGGAAAAACTAATTTCCCTCTACCTGCAAATTGAAAAGAAGCATCAAATTCAGCTCAGACACATGGAGCCGAAGAATAACTCAAAATATTTCACGACCCTTCACCCCTCTAAATATGTTGAGCCTAAATATCACATCTAGAGATGTAGGTGATCCTAGCTCATAATTTTACATAATTCTGTGACCTTCATAAGTACCCCAAACTTGATATTGGCTGGTGGGTTGACCTCAAAAGGGTGGTGTGCCCCACCATTGGAAAGCTAAAATCATAACCAAAAATATGAGAGCATCATCTTCCGCCTACGACGCTCCCAGGCAAAGTTATGACCCATAATAGGTTTTGAATATCTCATATTACAGCCCAGAGGGTGGGAACTGCAGGACATCCCAGGGGCTACAGGTGGGCAGGAGAGGGGCAGACTAAGAGGTCCTGTGACACAACGGCCCTGGCAGATTAGTACACCAACAACCGAGTACCTGAGTACGGAGGGCAGTGAGGGAGGTGGGAGTGTTGGCTAATGTTCTGGCAAATGTGTTCCTTGGTTAAGAGTCGGGACGGCAAGCATGTTGCCACTGATCCCCCAAGTTCTGATCCCCCAGAATGTTTTGAACTGTCCTACGTTAATGATATTGATGTTAGTGATGATGATGAAGGTGATGATTACCCTGACACAATGCACATGGAGCCAGGTGATGCAGGGGATCAAGTGAATGCTCCACACAACACTGCATACACAGAGCTGACAGGTGGGGCTGAGGAGGAAGACAAAGGGAGGTGTGAACCGGCCCTAAGCAAAGACCAGCCAGTACACAGGGTCCCTTTGTTCTCAGGGGTCAGACTGCAGGGGCTAAGGGCTGTGAGGGAAACAAACACAAACAGACGTGACACAGCCCTAAGCTGTAAGCAGCCAGCTACTGCAGCCATGGAGCCAGCTCTTGAAGTTGGAGCAGCAACAGGGGATGTAGTGCTCTCCGGTAAGGCCCAACCACTGAGTTCTGAAGAGCTGCAAGGGTAGGAACATGCCGGATGTATTGTGGCTGTCACAATGGCAGGAATCATCCACCTCCGAGATGTCAGAATATATAAAAAAATGGGTAGACAAGGGCACAATGGGTCTAATCTGTTTAGTGTAATGGAGTGTATGCAGTGTATGAACTGATCACCTTGATCGATTGTGCGACCCACAACCGGTTATCGTGTGTCAAAACAGCTGCAGCAGGATCCCCCACCTTGAGGATGGTCACATTATAACCCAACAGGACAAAGATAATTTGATCCTCGCTGCTGTATATAAAGACAACGTCCTCAGTGCTATAAAACA